>CM068830.1:5442908-6642908 GCA_028554795.2 Sinohyriopsis cumingii
TTGCAAGTATCCACACAAATAAATACAATATAGAATTTCCAGGGTTGACAAGATATTTTATTTTACTGGACGGTCTACAATGTCATTGAGTTATAATAATAATAATAATAATAAATAATAATAATAATAATAATAATTCAAAGAAAGCAAATATTTAGGGCAGTATTGTTTATATACATCCAATGTGCAAAGTTTGTTCGATTTGAACAGGCCGCAAAATCCTGTAAGCGGCACAAAGGAATAATGTTTGTCCTCAATAAGAAATCGAAAAATAAAGGTTAGAGGTACAACCGTTTACACTTTCCACAGTCCAATATTCTATGAGTATTTATATAGACCTACAATGTAACGAATGCTCAACACCTACATGTTTTCATTTACTTTCATCCCGTTCATAACATATTATTCAGAAAGTAGGACTAATCATTATTTGGCACCATTTCTACGCATGTAAAGTATATCTAGCGATGGTCTAGAATTGAAGAGACCTCCAAAGAGAATCCAATTTTACGACATCAGATATTTCATTCAATGCATCTCGTGCCTTTAGAAGACTGCGGATGGAGAAGTTTATTCTGTAGTTTGTGAACCGCGTGTTCTCAATGTTCCGTGAAATGACAAGTGATCTTCGGCACTTGATTTGCAAGTGCGTGTCCTCCTTGGTGAAAGATCCCAGTCTTAATATTTCTTGAAGTCGACACATTACGCCCCTAAGGGAATGCAAAAAGTTCGTCATCAGTCTGGGGCTTACCAAACGTTCCATGACTGTCATGTTGAGGTAAATCTCATGCATCATGTTATGAACTGTATCGTATGTCTGCATCTACGAATGAAAAAAGAATAAATATTTTCTTTAAATTTGACTTTCACGCTTCGCTGTGCAGAAAGGAAACTTCTAGTTTCTCAGATATTCGAATAAAGACTTTTCAGAACAGTGGTATAAGATAGCACACAATGTCGTTTTTACGTTCTTCCTAAGTGGTCTGTAAAATAAAAAGAAATTCTACAAACTAGATTGGTACGGAAATGGCAACTACGTGGAAATCGTTGGAAAAGGAGACCCCAAAAAATGATGTCTCAATGAATACAGGTATTAGATATGCCATATTTAAATTAATGTGTGAATGTTATTTGTATGCCTGTATCTCGTAAAGTAATAAGCTGTACAAGTTAATTCAATCTAATTGTTGTCACAATTAGTCAAACTGAGATTTTATGTTCTAGTTTAGAGAGAAACATAAAATTAAATGTACCCATGATACTGGGTTTCCAGTGAAAGCTGGCTGGTAATTGTAGTCTGTGTACATTCCGTTTCTTTCCTCCTCTTCGATTCCTGTGTTAATCATAAGCTCCTGCGTAAAAAAGTAAATTCATTCTCAAATATCATATTCAGTCAACAAAGCTCATGTTGACTGCATTAACAAACAGAAAATTCAAATATTATAAAAACCGCTTCAGAAAACGTTAATTTCTTTGCAAAATAAATCTTGTTTCTATTTAGAAGAAAATATTTCTTTCTTATTTGAGCATAATACAAAACTATTTTATAGTTATTAAATGATCGGGTTTGTATTCATTTAACATTAATTACCAGACTCCATAATCCATATATGCTTCTACAGGATAACTCGTGCAAGAACCGAGTTCAATTCATTCTGGAACCGAATGATACTTCACCATTCGTTGTAGTTGGGTCTACAATATCAAATTATGTATTTTGTTCTCATTACATTTCCAGTGTTGCTCCTGTGTGGTAGTTTAAAATATCTTCTCATTCTTTTAACGCTGAAGAAACTCAGGCATGTGTCAAAGATATATATACATCTGATGTAAAATGTGAGATAAATGTTGATTGACAGAGATCTGAAATAATGGCATAGAAGAATTTAGTTCTGTATAGACGGATTAGCACATGTTATAGCCATATTGATTACGTTATGTGTCAAGTGTTAGAAAAAGTATTTAGAACCACGCATTTAGTCTCCTGCCTATTCAATTCTGCTTACATAGGTTCTCAACGCCTCACCAAGGACTCGTCTCAGTTCATTTATATCATTTCTCAAGAGTCCAACACTACATGCCCTCAGTGAATGTGTAGGACTTGGTTCGTAATCATCGCAAACGGAGCATGCGTCAAGTTCAAATGAGATTTCGTCCACTGTTCGTTCCATGTGAAGGTGATTTTGATTTCCAAGACTCCAGTTTAAGGAGCCAATTATAATCAAAATATCTGTAATTAAAAAAGTTTAAAAAATTGTCAAATATACTTAAATTATAACTAACAAAATTTCATGTTAGCAACTCTAATGCATGACTTCTAATTTTATCGATGCACACGGACCATGATAATCATTCTAAATGGATATTTCTATGTCGCTGCTTATTATAAAGACAACAGAGAGTAATGTTTGTAAGGACTCCAACTATCCAAATTATTCTCATCCATTTGAAATCTTCATTTATTAACTAACGCCACGTATTTCTGAATTAGTAATGTCTAATGGTGCTCGACCAAACCACATTAGTGTTCTTACCTAAAATAAGAATAGCATAAAAAGATCCAAACTTTGAGGCCATTTGTTCAAGTAGTATCTAACGTTTCTGTTCTTAGTTTCTTTTGTGGAAGATTGGGCGAATTACCTTTTAAGATTTGTTTCATCTTTATATATTATCTATTTGGAGTTTTTCCAGACAATTATAAAAATATATCCCATAGAATCCTACCTAGGCCAGCAGGCATTAACGGTTACATTAATTTTGTCCGCATTCCTTAGATCTTGATACAATTTTATTTAACTAACTCTAGGTCGATGTTTAAAAAAAATACCGCTTTGAGCAGTTAGGTGGATAAATCCGTTACAGGATGTCCGACGAAAATCCAAAGGATCAAAATTGCCATTTTCAAATAAGTGTTCTTCAGTACAGAGGATGGTGCAACATTGACGAAGTGTAACTCGAGTGTCAATTTTGTGCCAACCGCATTTCTCACTATGTCCACATGAATATTAAAAAAATAAATTTTTCACGGTGTTTTTTGTCGTTCTTTATATCAAACACTGACGACCGTTGTTTATGTTCCTGTTCCTGTTTTGCTGCCATAACTAAATCGTAACACGCAATGTAGCGTGATCATCGAAGCTGTAAGATACAACGCCGGAATTATCATTTAGAAAATGTTTGTAGAATTTTAATCCAATTTAATGATATAAAATGCACAAGGAAAAAGTTAGTTATGATACAAATTCCTAGTACGATGATTTCTGTTTAGATGTGTATAACAGGTTGATAAGGATTGAGATTAAATTATAGCGAAGGCATAAACACAATTTCTAGAATAAAATGTTTACAATGTGACTGAAAAATGGTTAAAAATCTGAGACTGAATTAAACAACCAAGTGATATAAAGAAAGTGAGTTCGTTCGTAACTGGAACGAATTATAACATGTAACTTAAACGAGGAGCCAACAACAGTTAACGGATGAAACATATAAACAAATACGATTGACGGATGGCTCTATCACCATGGATGTTCAATGGTTTACAAATTAAAGACAAAAAGTGGACTAAGAGTATGAAGTAGATGAATTCAAACATCTTGTTCGTTATGATTAATTCACCAAGTGTAAATAAAGTATGGAATTCATCAAACATGCTAATCATGTTTCATCCAACGTAGGATATATAAAAACATTTAAGATTATTACTCATATAGTGGTACTAAATACATTTTGGATTTTCACTCAAATACAGATACTGATAAATTCATAAATTTTGTGATGAGAGGTATTCATCCAGCATCAAGTTTTCCTTTTATTGCCGAAAGAAGCCAAGTGCTCCTGAAGTCTTTTCTCTGTCATTAGAGTTTATCAGTCTGAATGTTTGACAAACAAACAAATTTGCATTTGTATTGGACACCATGTGGAGGGTAATAGCTAAAATAAAACAAACGTACAAGCAAAAAATAATATTTACACCTTTGCATGATGAACGGCCGACAGGTGAAATAGTATTCGAAATAAATATGTCAAACCGTATTCTTTAGCTCAAAATTATACATGCTTGGACAAAATGGAAGAACAGCAAACAAGAGAAACTAGTTGTATAGAAAATATATAATGAATAAGGAAAATATGAGCATAACCAAATATAACCCACTAACCAAACTGAGACAGCAAACAGATAGAAAGCAATAATAGAACATGTACTAAAAAAAAAATTATTTTGATGTTGAGGTCAAAAAGGCGAATAAAGCCAAGCCAACTATCTCACGCAGAGGAAATAGTCATGAGACCAAACTTTAATCAACGACAGATTAGTGGCATACAAGATACGTGTCTCGCATCCTCAGAATGAGAAGTGACATTTACAATGGTCATCTATGTACTTTCCAGCCTGGTACTTTCCATTTCGCACAGAGAGGTGGGGGTTAAAGATCGTTGAAAAGTAATTATCCTTAACATATGATTTAGATACATACGTGCGAAAGCACTTTTTCTTGATACGTACCTTATATATATATATATATATATATATATATATATATATATATATATATATATATATATAGTGTATGTATGTATATATATATATATAGTTATATGATTCTATGAAACATTTTGATGTATGGTATGCAGATCATCGTACGTACTTAGATTCTTACATCCAAACAATTATGACCAATCATTAAACTACTTTAGTTTTAAAAAAACCACAATTGAGATTATAGTTCAAATATTAATGTATGAACTGTCAAGTTAAAATTTGATGAATGAGTCTTTGCGGGTTTATCCAGTTTCAGTCTTAAAAGGATAGATCTCTTTCAGTGGGTTAAGGACAAAATGCATTCATGATATGGTTACACGAAAGACGACGTACTGCTGATATTGAAAACTACTGGGCGGCAGTAGAATGGGGTTTTCGGTGTGATTTTAAACATAAATCGACCGGTCGTGCTGGCGTTGCCATTCCTTAGAACTGATTTGGAACCTCCTCTTACCATTGTATAGACATCAACCAATGAGAAATTAATCCAATGGCGCCATTAGTCCTTATTATTATGATTATTATTAATAACTGTCAACAGATACGTAACCATCTGTTTTCAGATCGTATGCAATCCTTTCTCGTAAAAGACAGGCCGCGTAGGCAAATCTAACAAAGCATACTCAATACAAATTTAGAACTATGAAGAAAAATTAGAAACAAAATAAATAATCTCATATACCAGAAGTTACCAAAAAATAAAAAAATAACAGATATACATAACAATCCTATCCAGATAAATTATATTATATATATTGGTTCGTGGGAATGGAATAAGCTCGATCAATTTATAGTGCTATAATGACGATAATCCGGATTTCTGTAAGAGTCTAAGACCAAAGTTTTGCTAGTTTTAACAATTCTTCTTTTAACATTTCTTGTGACTCAAACGTTGTTTAGGACATGAAAATGTATACATACGGTATCATGATGGAAATCAGATGAACAAAACAACAGTGTTGGATATCAGAAATAAAACAGAATTTTCAGATTCAAAGAGAGTAGTCAAATCAGATGCTAGATTATTTACCTGGAGACAACCCAGTCAAACAAATACAGATTACATTGTTTCCTGACTTCTGAGTATATGTGGTCATTAATTCGATTAGAACGAGATCTCCACAGCCCTATATGGAGACCTGATGGACATACATAAGTGGCCATGTTCTGCTGACCTTGTACTTCACCAATCAAATATTAATTTTTAAAGTATTGAAAGCGAACCACAACATTCCGAACATATCGTTAGCAATGATCATTCTCCCTAACACGAATTTGTAACGTTTTATCTGATAGGCTACTAAATAAAGTGGACTAGAAATGTGAAACTTATTGAAACAGACCTTTTTAACATATCTCACAGATTCATCGATTGTTATAATTTTTACCTTGCCTTTATTTACACTTCCCAGAGGTCATGGTTATTGAAAGTTCAACTAAAACTTATCAGGCAAAAGGGGTCAACGCATGCAGTTAACAACCGAATTGTAGATACTATTGAAAGGTACAATTATCAGGATGACAAATATGGCCCACTAAAACTGAAACTTGCATATAATTTAAACAAATTTAGAAAACGGAATTTGGTCCTAAACGAAGTACCAGGAGGAAGCGACAGTAACAAGATATGTTGAAGTTGACAAATAATTTAATTATCGGAGTGATTCAATTAAATTGTAAGAGGATGTTACATTGTTATTAATCCAAAATAATCATAAAAGGTTCAATCGCAAGTCCAAGGAACAGAGTATTCCGAATCAACTCCATGTCCTCAAATGTGCTGATGTGCCAGTAGTCTTGATGAATGCCACAATGACATTGCCCAAAACTTTTTTGAATACATTTATAAAACTCGCAGAATGATATTTTATCAAGAGTCAATAAGTACTTTGCAATTCCAACGAAAAATCTAAACCCATGTTTACTCCTAAATTGTATATAAACACAACATTAAATATATCTGTAGACTGATATTCAAACTAGAACATAGAAAATAAGAATGAATTATCTGATAAAATCTCGTTCCTATATAAACTGATAGGGCTCAAGATTGCAATATATTGCTGCTACTCGCAACACTTCCTAAGTAATTTATATCACGATAAACCAAGTCGCAATAGAACGTACTTGACACAACCACCGACAGGGAAATCGCCCCATACTTGTACATAGGTTTATCATTACGATTGCCTTTAAAACTTTTCAACGCCTATTTATACCTCATATGCAATCTATAGGTAACCACCAACAGTAAAAGACAATATATATATATATATAAACATAACAGGTTATAGATACTACATAACGCGCAAAGGTTGCACTACACTAACCGAATATGTATACAGATTCCACAAAATGCTGAATCAGCAAAGGATGATTTCTAATAGAAAAAAATTGATAAAAGCTAAGCTAATAGTAGCCTTCAAACTAATAAACACTTCTTCATGAATGATAGAAAATTGATCACTTTTGAGAACAACTCCTTTGAAGGAAAACTGTCCTTTAGTGAATGTGTTTTAGCATTATAGGATCCACGGATGAGTTTTAGAAGCAATTTTGCAATGATTTTATACAGGGTTTTAATTTTGGACCGTATTTTACTCCTCAAGAATTAACATGTGCATTACTAAAGGTGATATACCGAAAATATTTATTGGTAATTTGAGACCAGTTTGTTGCTTAATATTGACGGGAAAATAGCACTAGGGTCAATAATAAACTTGCTTGAAAAGGTATATCATTTTATTAGAAGTAATGCGCAGAAAATGCGTCTGAAACATACATTCATTGGCGAAAACGAAAGCATTTTGATCTGCCTCGACAAAACAGATGAATATTGTCATTTCGTCTTTTCTAATTTTAAAATGTCATTAGACGCTGTCTAATAGGATGTTTTAGAAAATGCTCTAAATTCGTTTAGCTTTGGAGATTTTACTTGTCAGTGCGTCAGAGTAATATAATTAACGTTTTCATTTTGATTGCTAAATATCTAATTTAGGAGTCTTTTTGTACTTAAAATCACCCAGAATTGTACAAGTTACAAAACTTTCGTTTTCTTACGAAATAACTGGAATCAAAATATAGCAAAGCTGCATAACAAAACTTATACGTTTGGGAAAAATGGGATCTTTCTCTTGAACATCTACAGGTTGTAGAATATTAGAGCCAAACATGGTATCTCTATTAAGGTCTATAGTTTTTACGTAATATACTTAATATGTTAAACCTTGAATACGACCGTACCATTGTTGATGAACGCTGACACACCTATATATCTTCCTTTGTGTATAACCGTGTGCATGAGAGAGCGTTTGGTCTTAATATCTGTTAACGTCGTCTGTGTAAAGTAGGAGTGAGGATTTTTAATAATTATGTTTAACACTAAATACAACGTATCAGCTAGTCTTAAAGGGATTCTTATTTTGGAATTTTTTATATCAGTAAAAGTAGATTGACTAAACATGACTTATGAACAGACCCGAAAGCATTACATTCGCTACCATAACTTTAAGCTATGGTTGATGGTGAACATGTATCGATTTAAAAGACAAATGACAATGGGTTATATCCCTTACGTATTAAGTACAGATGACGAGGGGCTAACCTATCAAGGCATACAAGAAGTATACAGACTCGCACTGGAGGCTCACGAAATCAAGACATAAGGAAAATCTATATTAGGTACAACACGAAAACGGAGCACACATACACAGATGTTACAAGTCTGAGTCAGAGAAACACATGCAAAGCAGGTTCAAAGTAATAAGGAAAATGTTTACTTCTACAACTGATCATAGTAGTTGTATGATATGGGAACTGATGCTTTGTTGCCAAGATTGGCCTCTTGTCTAACGCTCATTAAAAACAAGTAAAATGACCAGCAATATACGTTTTATATCATAGTTGTATGAGATATTTCATGTATTGTCTCATATGAGCAGTTACTGAAGTTGATCTATGTTTTGTGCTCGCTAGCATTCAGTACAAGAAAATAAATAACCATATTTCATCAAATGTTTTATTTTAATACCTTCCTTAAACAAGTTATATCACACCATTGATCTTAAGAAAAGCCTGTCTTAAGAACAGCAGATGCAAAAGGATAATAGGCCTTTTATAGCCAATGCACCATAAATAACTGGATCGATGAAAAGGATAATAATATATATATCCATGAAAATGATTCCTTGAAAACGTCCAATATATACGAGGAACTCTTCTATAAAGGTGTATTACCCGAGGTGTGGAGTATGAGCCTGTCTTGAAATACAGATTAGCTTCGACAACGATAAGAATGGAAACTTTGGAAACGGAATCTAAACATGTACGTCTCTTTCAAAAAGAAATTGGAATTCCATTCATAATGACCTTATATTTCAATTCTTCAAAATAATTATAAATTATGTTTGATTTTAATTAACAATACCCACAAAATAGATCGTGGGGATAAGGGGAGAGTGAGAGAGATAAAGAGATAAACAGCTATATAAACATTATAACTTTCAAACAAACGGTTGCCACCTCTTAGACCTGCTATTGTGTATAGCAAGAGGTCTGCAAGTATCCACACAAATAAATACAATATAGAATTTCCAGGGTTGACAAGATATTTTATTTTACTGGACGGTCTACAATGTCATTGAGTTATAATAATAATAATAATAATAATAATAATAATAATAATAATAATTCAAAGAAAGCAAATATTTAGGGCAGTATTGTTTATATACATCCAATGTGCAAAGTTTGTTCGATTTGAACAGGCCGCAAAATCCTGTAAGCGGCACAAAGGAATAATGTTTGTCCTCAATAAGAAATCGAAAAATAAAGGTTAGAGGTACAACCGTTTACACTTTCCACAGTCCAATATTCTATGAGTATTTATATAGACCTACAATGTAACGAATGCTCAACACCTACATGTTTTCATTTACTTTCATCCCGTTCATAACATATTATTCAGAAAGTAGGACTAATCATTATTTGGCACCATTTCTACGCATGTAAAGTATATCTAGCGATGGTCTAGAATTGAAGAGACCTCCAAAGAGAATCCAATTTTACGACATCAGATATTTCATTCAATGCATCTCGTGCCTTTAGAAGACTGCGGATGGAGAAGTTTATTCTGTAGTTTGTGAACCGCGTGTTCTCAATGTTCCGTGAAATGACAAGTGATCTTCGGCACTTGATTTGCAAGTGCGTGTCCTCCTTGGTGAAAGATCCCAGTCTTAATATTTCTTGAAGTCGACACATTACGCCCCTAAGGGAATGCAAAAAGTTCGTCATCAGTCTGGGGCTTACCAAACGTTCCATGACTGTCATGTTGAGGTAAATCTCATGCATCATGTTATGAACTGTATCGTATGTCTGCATCTACGAATGAAAAAAGAATAAATATTTTCTTTAAATTTGACTTTCACGCTTCGCTGTGCAGAAAGGAAACTTCTAGTTTCTCAGATATTCGAATAAAGACTTTTCAGAACAGTGGTATAAGATAGCACACAATGTCGTTTTTACGTTCTTCCTAAGTGGTCTGTAAAATAAAAAGAAATTCTACAAACTAGATTGGTACGGAAATGGCAACTACGTGGAAATCGTTGGAAAAGGAGACCCCAAAAAATGATGTCTCAATGAATACAGGTATTAGATATGCCATATTTAAATTAATGTGTGAATGTTATTTGTATGCCTGTATCTCGTAAAGTAATAAGCTGTACAAGTTAATTCAATCTAATTGTTGTCACAATTAGTCAAACTGAGATTTTATGTTCTAGTTTAGAGAGAAACATAAAATTAAATGTACCCATGATACTGGGTTTCCAGTGAAAGCTGGCTGGTAATTGTAGTCTGTGTACATTCCGTTTCTTTCCTCCTCTTCGATTCCTGTGTTAATCATAAGCTCCTGCGTAAAAAAGTAAATTCATTCTCAAATATCATATTCAGTCAACAAAGCTCATGTTGACTGCATTAACAAACAGAAAATTCAAATATTATAAAAACCGCTTCAGAAAACGTTAATTTCTTTGCAAAATAAATCTTGTTTCTATTTAGAAGAAAATATTTCTTTCTTATTTGAGCATAATACAAAACTATTTTATAGTTATTAAATGATCGGGTTTGTATTCATTTAACATTAATTACCAGACTCCATAATCCATATATGCTTCTACAGGATAACTCGTGCAAGAACCGAGTTCAATTCATTCTGGAACCGAATGATACTTCACCATTCGTTGTAGTTGGGTCTACAATATCAAATTATGTATTTTGTTCTCATTACATTTCCAGTGTTGCTCCTGTGTGGTAGTTTAAAATATCTTCTCATTCTTTTAACGCTGAAGAAACTCAGGCATGTGTCAAAGATATATATACATCTGATGTAAAATGTGAGATAAATGTTGATTGACAGAGATCTGAAATAATGGCATAGAAGAATTTAGTTCTGTATAGACGGATTAGCACATGTTATAGCCATATTGATTACGTTATGTGTCAAGTGTTAGAAAAAGTATTTAGAACCACGCATTTAGTCTCCTGCCTATTCAATTCTGCTTACATAGGTTCTCAACGCCTCACCAATGACTCGTCTCAGTTCATTTATATCATTTCTCAAGAGTCCAACACTACATGCCCTCAGTGAATGTGTAGGACTTGGTTCGTAATCATCGCAAACGGAGCATGCGTCAAGTTCAAATGAGATTTCGTCCACTGTTCGTTCCATGTGAAGGTGATTTTGATTTCCAAGACTCCAGTTTAAGGAGCCAATTATAATCAAAATATCTGTAATAAAAAAAGTTTAAAAAATTGTCAAATATACTTAAATTATAACTAACAAAATTTCATGTTAGCAACTCTAATGCATGACTTCTAATTTTATCGATGCACACGGACCATGATAATCATTCTAAATGGATATTTCTATGTCGCTGCTTATTATAAAGACAACAGAGAGTAATGTTTGTAAGGACTCCAACTATCCAAATTATTCTCATCCATTTGAAATCTTCATTTATTAACTAACGCCACGTATTTCTGAATTAGTAATGTCTAATGGTGCTCGACCAAACCACATTAGTGTTCTTACCTAAAATAAGAATAGCATAAAAAGATCCAAACTTTGAGGCCATTTGTTCAAGTAGTATCTAACGTTTCTGTTCTTAGTTTCTTTTGTGGAAGATTGGGCGAATTACCTTTTAAGATTTGTTTCATCTTTATATATTATCTATTTGGAGTTTTTCCAGACAATTATAAAAATATATCCCATAGAATCCTACCTAGGCCAGCAGGCATTAACGGTTACATTAATTTTGTCCGCATTCCTTAGATCTTGATACAATTTTATTTAACTAACTCTAGGTCGATGTTTAAAAAAAATACCGCTTTGAGCAGTTAGGTGGATAAATCCGTTACAGGATGTCCGACGAAAATCCAAAGGATCAAAATTGCCATTTTCAAATAAGTGTTCTTCAGTACAGAGGATGGTGCAACATTGACGAAGTGTAACTCGAGTGTCAATTTTGTGCCAACCGCATTTCTCACTATGTCCACATGAATATTAAAAAAATAAATTTTTCACGGTGTTTTTTGTCGTTCTTTATATCAAACACTGACGACCGTTGTTTATGTTCCTGTTCCTGTTTTGCTGCCATAACTAAATCGTAACACGCAATGTAGCGTGATCATCGAAGCTGTAAGATACAACGCCGGAATTATCATTTAGAAAATGTTTGTAGAATTTTAATCCAATTTAATGATATAAAATGCACAAGGAAAAAGTTAGTTATGATACAAATTCCTAGTACGATGATTTCTGTTTAGATGTGTATAACAGGTTGATAAGGATTGAGATTAAATTATAGCGAAGGCATAAACACAATTTCTAGAATAAAATGTTTACAATGTGACTGAAAAATGGTTAAAAATCTGAGACTGAATTAAACAACCAAGTGATATAAAGAAAGTGAGTTCGTTCGTAACTGGAACGAATTATAACATGTAACTTAAACGAGGAGCCAACAACAGTTAACGGATGAAACATATAAACAAATACGATTGACGGATGGCTCTATCACCATGGATGTTCAATGGTTTACAAATTAAAGACAAAAAGTGGACTAAGAGTATGAAGTAGATGAATTCAAACATCTTGTTCGTTATGATTAATTCACCAAGTGTAAATAAAGTATGGAATTCATCAAACATGCTAATCATGTTTCATCCAACGTAGGATATATAAAAACATTTAAGATTATTACTCATATAGTGGTACTAAATACATTTTGGATTTTCACTCAAATACAGATACTGATAAATTCATAAATTTTGTGATGAGAGGTATTCATCCAGCATCAAGTTTTCCTTTTATTGCCGAAAGAAGCCAAGTGCTCCTGAAGTCTTTTCTCTGTCATTAGAGTTTATCAGTCTGAATGTTTGACAAACAAACAAATTTGCATTTGTATTGGACACCATGTGGAGGGTAATAGCTAAAATAAAACAAACGTACAAGCAAAAAATAATATTTACACCTTTGCATGATGAACGGCCGACAGGTGAAATAGTATTCGAAATAAATATGTCAAACCGTATTCTTTAGCTCAAAATTATACATGCTTGGACAAAATGGAAGAACAGCAAACAAGAGAAACTAGTTGTATAGAAAATATATAATGAATAAGGAAAATATGAGCATAACCAAATATAACCCACTAACCAAACTGAGACAGCAAACAGATAGAAAGCAATAATAGAACATGTACTAAAAAAAAAATTATTTTGATGTTGAGGTCAAAAAGGCGAATAAAGCCAAGCCAACTATCTCACGCAGAGGAAATAGTCATGAGACCAAACTTTAATCAACGACAGATTAGTGGCATACAAGATACGTGTCTCGCATCCTCAGAATGAGAAGTGACATTTACAATGGTCATCTATGTACTTTCCAGCCTGGTACTTTCCATTTCGCACAGAGAGGTGGGGGTTAAAGATCGTTGAAAAGTAATTATCCTTAACATATGATTTAGATACATACGTGCGAAAGCACTTTTTCTTGATACGTACCTTATATATATATATATATATATATATATATATATATATATATATATATATATATATATATATATATATATATATATATATATATATATATGTGTATGTATGTATATATATATATATAGTTATATGATTCTATGAAACATTTTGATGTATGGTATGCAGATCATCGTACGTACTTAGATTCTTACATCCAAACAATTATGACCAATCATTAAACTACTTTAGTTTTAAAAAAACCACAATTGAGATTATAGTTCAAATATTAATGTATGAACTGTCAAGTTAAAATTTGATGAATGAGTCTTTGCGGGTTTATCCAGTTTCAGTCTTAAAAGGATAGATCTCTTTCAGTGGGTTAAGGACAAAATGCATTCATGATATGGTTACACGAAAGACGACGTACTGCTGATATTGAAAACTACTGGGCGGCAGTAGAATGGGGTTTTCGGTGTGATTTTAAACATAAATCGACCGGTCGTGCTGGCGTTGCCATTCCTTAGAACTGATTTGGAACCTCCTCTTACCATTGTATAGACATCAACCAATGAGAAATTAATCCAATGGCGCCATTAGTCCTTATTATTATGATTATTATTAATAACTGTCAACAGATACGTAACCATCTGTTTTCAGATCGTATGCAATCCTTTCTCGTAAAAGACAGGCCGCGTAGGCAAATCTAACAAAGCATACTCAATACAAATTTAGAACTATGAAGAAAAATTAGAAACAAAATAAATAATCTCATATACCAGAAGTTACCAAAAAATAAAAAAATAACAGATATACATAACAATCCTATCCAGATAAATTATATTATATATATTGGTTCGTGGGAATGGAATAAGCTCGATCAATTTATAGTGCTATAATGACGATAATCCGGATTTCTGTAAGAGTCTAAGACCAAAGTTTTGCTAGTTTTAACAATTCTTCTTTTAACATTTCTTGTGACTCAAACGTTGTTTAGGACATGAAAATGTATACATACGGTATCATGATGGAAATCAGATGAACAAAACAACAGTGTTGGATATCAGAAATAAAACAGAATTTTCAGATTCAAAGAGAGTAGTCAAATCAGATGCTAGATTATTTACCTGGAGACAACCCAGTCAAACAAATACAGATTACATTGTTTCCTGACTTCTGAGTATATGTGGTCATTAATTCGATTAGAACGAGATCTCCACAGCCCTATATGGAGACCTGATGGACATACATAAGTGGCCATGTTCTGCTGACCTTGTACTTCACCAATCAAATATTAATTTTTAAAGTATTGAAAGCGAACCACAACATTCCGAACATATCGTTAGCAATGATCATTCTCCCTAACACGAATTTGTAACGTTTTATCTGATAGGCTACTAAATAAAGTGGACTAGAAATGTGAAACTTATTGAAACAGACCTTTTTAACATATCTCACAGATTCATCGATTGTTATAATTTTTACCTTGCCTTTATTTACACTTCCCAGAGGTCATGGTTATTGAAAGTTCAACTAAAACTTATCAGGCAAAAGGGGTCAACGCATGCAGTTAACAACCGAATTGTAGATACTATTGAAAGGTACAATTATCAGGATGACAAATATGGCCCACTAAAACTGAAACTTGCATATAATTTAAACAAATTTAGAAAACGGAATTTGGTCCTAAACGAAGTACCAGGAGGAAGCGACAGTAACAAGATATGTTGAAGTTGACAAATAATTTAATTATCGGAGTGATTCAATTAAATTGTAAGAGGATGTTACATTGTTATTAATCCAAAATAATCATAAAAGGTTCAATCGCAAGTCCAAGGAACAGAGTATTCCGAATCAACTCCATGTCCTCAAATGTGCTGATGTGCCAGTAGTCTTGATGAATGCCACAATGACATTGCCCAAAACTTTTTTGAATACATTTATAAAACTCGCAGAATGATATTTTATCAAGAGTCAATAAGTACTTTGCAATTCCAACGAAAAATCTAAACCCATGTTTACTCCTAAATTGTATATAAACACAACATTAAATATATCTGTAGACTGATATTCAAACTAGAACATAGAAAATAAGAATGAATTATCTGATAAAATCTCGTTCCTATATAAACTGATAGGGCTCAAGATTGCAATATATTGCTGCTACTCGCAACACTTCCTAAGTAATTTATATCACGATAAACCAAGTCGCAATAGAACATACTTGACACAACCACCGACAGGGAAATCGCCCCATACTTGTACATAGGTTTATCATTACGATTGCCTTTAAAACTTTTCAACGCCTATTTATACCTCATATGCAATCTATAGGTAACCACCAACAGTAAAAGACAATATATATATATATATAAACATAACAGGTTATAGATACTACATAACGCGCAAAGGTTGCACTACACTAACCGAATATGTATACAGATTCCACAAAATGCTGAATCAGCAAAGGATGATTTCTAATAGAAAAAAATTGATAAAAGCTAAGCTAATAGTAGCCTTCAAACTAATAAACACTTCTTCATGAATGATAGAAAATTGATCACTTTTGAGAACAACTCCTTTGAAGGAAAACTGTCCTTTAGTGAATGTGTTTTAGCATTATAGGATCCACGGATGAGTTTTAGAAGCAATTTTGCAATGATTTTATACAGGGTTTTAATTTTGGACCGTATTTTACTCCTCAAGAATTAACATGTGCATTACTAAAGGTGATATACCGAAAATATTTATTGGTAATTTGAGACCAGTTTGTTGCTTAATATTGACGGGAAAATAGCACTAGGGTCAATAATAAACTTGCTTGAAAAGGTATATCATTTTATTAGAAGTAATGCGCAGAAAATGCGTCTGAAACATACATTCATTGGCGAAAACGAAAGCATTTTGATCTGCCTCGACAAAACAGATGAATATTGTCATTTCGTCTTTTCTAATTTTAAAATGTCATTAGACGCTGTCTAATAGGATGTTTTAGAAAATGCTCTAAATTCGTTTAGCTTTGGAGATTTTACTTGTCAGTGCGTCAGAGTAATATAATTAACGTTTTCATTTTGATTGCTAAATATCTAATTTAGGAGTCTTTTTGTACTTAAAATCACCCAGAATTGTACAAGTTACAAAACTTTCGTTTTCTTACGAAATAACTGGAATCAAAATATAGCAAAGCTGCATAACAAAACTTATACGTTTGGGAAAAATGGGATCTTTCTCTTGAACATCTACAGGTTGTAGAATATTAGAGCCAAACATGGTATCTCTATTAAGGTCTATAGTTTTTACGTAATATACTTAATATGTTAAACCTTGAATACGACCGTACCATTGTTGATGAACGCTGACACACCTATATATCTTCCTTTGTGTATAACCGTGTGCATGAGAGAGCGTTTGGTCTTAATATCTGTTAACGTCGTCTGTGTAAAGTAGGAGTGAGGATTTTTAATAATTATGTTTAACACTAAATACAACGTATCAGCTAGTCTTAAAGGGATTCTTATTTTGGAATTTTTTATATCAGTAAAAGTAGATTGACTAAACATGACTTATGAACAGACCCGAAAGCATTACATTCGCTACCATAACTTTAAGCTATGGTTGATGGTGAACATGTATCGATTTAAAAGACAAATGACAATGGGTTATATCCCTTACGTATTAAGTACAGATGACGAGGGGCTAACCTATCAAGGCATACAAGAAGTATACAGACTCGCACTGGAGGCTCACGAAATCAAGACATAAGGAAAATCTATATTAGGTACAACACGAAAACGGAGCACACATACACAGATGTTACAAGTCTGAGTCAGAGAAACACATGCAAAGCAGGTTCAAAGTAATAAGGAAAATGTTTACTTCTACAACTGATCATAGTAGTTGTATGATATGGGAACTGATGCTTTGTTGCCAAGATTGGCCTCTTGTCTAACGCTCATTAAAAACAAGTAAAATGACCAGCAATATACGTTTTATATCATAGTTGTATGAGATATTTCATGTATTGTCTCATATGAGCAGTTACTGAAGTTGATCTATGTTTTGTGCTCGCTAGCATTCAGTACAAGAAAATAAATAACCATATTTCATCAAATGTTTTATTTTAATACCTTCCTTAAACAAGTTATATCACACCATTGATCTTAAGAAAAGCCTGTCTTAAGAACAGCAGATGCAAAAGGATAATAGGCCTTTTATAGCCAATGCACCATAAATAACTGGATCGATGAAAAGGATAATAATATATATATCCATGAAAATGATTCCTTGAAAACGTCCAATATATACGAGGAACTCTTCTATAAAGGTGTATTACCCGAGGTGTGGAGTATGAGCCTGTCTTGAAATACAGATTAGCTTCGACAACGATAAGAATGGAAACTTTGGAAACGGAATCTAAACATGTACGTCTCTTTCAAAAAGAAATTGGAATTCCATTCATAATGACCTTATATTTCAATTCTTCAAAATAATTATAAATTATGTTTGATTTTAATTAACAATACCCACAAAATAGATCGTGGGGATAAGGGGAGAGTGAGAGAGATAAAGAGATAAACAGCTATATAAACATTATAACTTTCAAACAAACGGTTGCCACCTCTTAGACCTGCTATTGTGTATAGCAAGAGGTCTGCAAGTATCCACACAAATAAATACAATATAGAATTTCCAGGGTTGACAAGATATTTTATTTTACTGGACGGTCTACAATGTCATTGAGTTATAATAATAATAATAATAATAATAATAATAATAATAATAATTCAAAGAAAGCAAATATTTAGGGCAGTATTGTTTATATACATCCAATGTGCAAAGTTTGTTCGATTTGAACAGGCCGCAAAATCCTGTAAGCGGCACAAAGGAATAATGTTTGTCCTCAATAAGAAATCGAAAAATAAAGGTTAGAGGTACAACCGTTTACACTTTCCACAGTCCAATATTCTATGAGTATTTATATAGACCTACAATGTAACGAATGCTCAACACCTACATGTTTTCATTTACTTTCATCCCGTTCATAACATATTATTCAGAAAGTAGGACTAATCATTATTTGGCACCATTTCTACGCATGTAAAGTATATCTAGCGATGGTCTAGAATTGAAGAGACCTCCAAAGAGAATCCAATTTTACGACATCAGATATTTCATTCAATGCATCTCGTGCCTTTAGAAGACTGCGGATGGAGAAGTTTATTCTGTAGTTTGTGAACCGCGTGTTCTCAATGTTCCGTGAAATGACAAGTGATCTTCGGCACTTGATTTGCAAGTGCGTGTCCTCCTTGGTGAAAGATCCCAGTCTTAATATTTCTTGAAGTCGACACATTACGCCCCTAAGGGAATGCAAAAAGTTCGTCATCAGTCTGGGGCTTACCAAACGTTCCATGACTGTCATGTTGAGGTAAATCTCATGCATCATGTTATGAACTGTATCGTATGTCTGCATCTACGAATGAAAAAAGAATAAATATTTTCTTTAAATTTGACTTTCACGCTTCGCTGTGCAGAAAGGAAACTTCTAGTTTCTCAGATATTCGAATAAAGACTTTTCAGAACAGTGGTATAAGATAGCACACAATGTCGATTTTACGTTCTTCCTAAGTGGTCTGTAAAATAAAAAGAAATTCTACAAACTAGATTGGTACGGAAATGGCAACTACGTGGAAATCGTTGGAAAAGGAGACCCAAAAAAATGATGTCTCAATGAATACAGGTATTAGATATGCCATATTTAAATTAATGTGTGAATGTTATTTGTATGCCTGTATCTCGTAAAGTAATAAGCTGTACAAGTTAATTCAATCTAATTGTTGTCACAATTAGTCAAACTGAGATTTTATGTTCTAGTTTAGAGAGAAACATAAAATTAAATGTACCCATGATACTGGGTTTCCAGTGAAAGCTGGCTGGTAATTGTAGTCTGTGTACATTCCGTTTCCTTCCTCCTCTTCGATTCCTGTGTTAATCATAAGCTCCTGCGTAAAAAAGTAAATTCATTCTCAAATATCATATTCAGTCAACAAAGCTCATGTTGACTGCATTAACAAACAGAAAATTCAAATATTATAAAAACCGCTTCAGAAAACGTTAATTTCTTTGCAAAATAAATCTTGTTTCTATTTAGAAGAAAATATTTCTTTCTTATTTGAGCATAATACAAAACTATTTTATAGTTATTAAATGATCGGGTTTGTATTCATTTAACATTAACTACCAGACTCCATAATCCATATATGCTTCTACAGGATAATTCGTGCAAGAACCGAGTTCAATTCATTCTGGAACCGAATGATACTTCACCATTCGTTGTAGTTGGGTCTACAATATCAAATTATGTATTTTGTTCTCATTACATTTCGAGTGTTGCTCCTGTGTGGTAGTTTAAAATATCTTCTCATTCTTTTAACGCTGAAGAAACTCAGGCATGTGTCAAAGATATATATACATCTGATGTAAAACGTGAGATAAATGTTGATTGACAGAGATCTGAAATAATGGCATAGAAGAATTTAGTTCTGTATAGACGGATTAGCACATGTTATAGCCATATTGATTACGTTATGTGTCAAGTGTTAGAAAAAGTATTTAGAACCACGCATTTAGTCTCCTGCCTATTCAATTCTGCTTACATAGGTTCTCAACGCCTCACCAAGGACTCGTCTCAGTTCATTTATATCATTTCTCAAGAGTACAACACTACATGCCCTCAGTGAATGTGTAGGACTTGGTTCGTAATCTTCGCAAACGGAGCATGCGTCAAGTTCAAATGAGATTTCGTCCACTGTTCGTTCCATGTGAAGGTGATTTTGATTTCCAAGACTCTCGTTTAAGGAGCCAATTATAATCAAAATATCTGTAATTAAAAAAGTTTAAAAAATTGTCAAATATACTTAAATTATAACTAACAAAATTTCATGTTAGCAACTCTAATGCATGACTTCTAATTTTATCGATGCACACGGACCATGATAATCATTCTAAATGGATATTTCTATGTCGCTGCTTATTATAAAGACAACAGAGAGTAATGTTTGTAAGGACTCCAACTATCCAAATTATTCTCATCCATTTTAAATCTTCATTTATTAACTAACGCCACGTATTTCTGAATTAGTAATGTCTAATGGTGCTCGACCAAACCACATTAGTGTTCTTACCTAAAATAAGAATAGCATAAAAGGATCCAAACTTTGAGGCCATTTGTTCAAGTAGTATCTAACGTTTCTGTTCTTAGTTTCTTTTGTGGAAGATTGGGCGAATTACCTTTTAAGATTTGTTTCATCTTTATATATTATCTATTTGGAGTTTTTCCAGACAATTATAAAAATATATCCCATAGAATCCTACCTAGGCCAGCAGGCATTAACGGTTACATTAATTTTGTCCGCATTCCTTAGATCTTAATACAATTTTATTTAACTAACTCTAGGTCGATGTTTAAAAAAAATACCGCTTTGAGCAGTTAGGTGGATAAATCCGTTACAGGATGTCCGACGAAAATCCAAAGGATCAAAATTGCCATTTTCAAATAAGTGTTCTTCAGTACAGAGGATGGTGCAACATTGAGGAAGTGTAACTCGAGTGTCAATTTTGTGCCAACCGCATTTCTCACTATGTCCACATGAATATTAAAAAAATAAATTTTTCACGGTGTTTTTTGTCGTTCTTTATATCAAACACTGACGACCGTTGTTTATGTTCCTGTTCCTGTTTTGCTGCCATAACTAAATCGTAACACGCAATGTAGCGTGATCATCGAAGCTGTAAGATACAACGCCGGAATTATCATTTAGAAAATGTTTGTAGAATTTTAATCCAATTTAATGATATAAAATGCACAAGGAAAAAGTTAGCTATGATACAAATTCCTAGTACGATGATTTCTGTTTAGATGTGTATGACAGGTTGATAAGGATTGAGATGAAATTATAGCGAAGGCATAAACACAATTTCTAGAATAAAATGTTTACAATGTGACTGAAAAATGGTTAAAAATCTGAGACTGAATTAAACAACCAAGTGATATAAAGAAAGTGAGTTCGTTCGTAACTGGAACGAATTATAACATGTAACTTAAACGAGGAGCCAACAACAGTTAACGGATGAAACATATAAACAAATACGATTGACGGATGGCTCTATCACCATGGATGTTCAATGGTTTACAAATTAAAGACAAAAAGTGGACTAAGAGTATGAAGTAGATGAATTCAAACATCTTGTTCGTTATGATTAATTCACCAAGTGTAAATAAAGTATGGAATTCATCAAACATGCTAATCATGTTTCATCCAACGTAGGATATATAAAAATATTTAAGATTATTACTCATATAGTGGTACTAAATACATTTTGGATTTTCACTCAAATAGAGATACTGATAAATTCATAAATTTTGTGATGAGAGGTATTCATCCAGCATCAAGTTTTCCTTTTATTGCCGAAAGAAGCCAAGTGCTCCTGAAGTCTTTTCTCTGTCATTAGAGTTTATCAGTCTGAATGTTTGACAAACAAACAAATTTGCATGTGTATTGGACACCATGTGGAGGGTAATAGCTAAAATAAAACAAACGTACAAGCAAAAAATAATATTTACACCTTTGCATGATGAACGGCCGACAGGTGAAATAGTATTCGAAATAAATATGTCAAACCGTATTCTTTAGCTCAAAATTATACATGCTTGGACAAAATGGAAGAACAGCAAACAAGAGAAACTAGTTGTATAGAAAATATATAATGAATAAGGAAAATATGAGCATAACCAAATATAACCCACTAACCAAACTGAGACAGCAAACAGATAGAAAGCAATAATAGAACATGTACTAAAAAAAAGTTATTTTGATGTTGAGGTCAAAAAGGCGAATAAAGCCAAGCCAACTATCTCACGCAGAGGAAATAGTCATGAGACCAAACTTTAATCAACGACAGATTAGTGGCATACAAGATACGTGTCTCGCATCCTCAGAATGAGAAGTGACATTTACATTGGTCATCTATGTACTTTCCAGCCTGGTACTTTCCATTTCGCACAGAGAGGTGGGGGTTAAAGAATCGTTGAAAAGTAATTATCCTTCACATACGATTTAGATACATAGGTACGAAAGTACTTTTTCTTGATACGTACCTTATATATATATATATATAGTCATATGATTCTATGAAACATTTTGATGTATGGTATGCAGATCATCGTACGTACTTAGATTCTTACATCCAAACAATTATGACCAATCATTAAACTACTTTAGTTTAAAAAAAGCACAATTGAGATTATAGTTCAAATATTAATGTATGAACTGTCAAGTTAAAATTTGATGAATGAGTCTTTGCGGGTTTATCCAGTTTCAGTCTTAAAAGGATAGATCTCTTTCAGTGGGTTAAGGACAAAATGCATTCATGATATGGTTACACGAAAGACGACGTACTGCTGATATTGAAAACTACTGGGCGGCAGTAGAATGGGGTTTTCGGTGTGATTTTAAACATAAATCGACCGGTCGTGCTGGCGTTGCCATTCCTTAGAACTGATTTGGAACCTCCTCTTACCATTGTATAGACATCAACCAATGAGAAATTAATCCAATGGCGCCATTAGTCCTTATTATTATGATTATTATTAATAACTGTAAACAGATACGTAAACATCTGTTTTCAGATCGTATGCAATCCTTTCTCGTAAAAGACAGGCCGCGTAGGCAAATCTAACAAAGCATACTCAATACAAATTTAGAACTATGAAGAAAAATTAGAAACAAAATAAATAATCTCATATACCAGAAGTTACCAAAAAATAAAAAAATAACAGATATACATAACAATCCTATCCAGATAAATTATATTATATATATTGGTTCGTGGGAATGGAATAAGCTCGATCAATTTATAGTGCTATAATGACGATAATCCGGATTTCTGTAAGAGTCTAAGACCAAAGTTTTGCTAGTTTTAACAATTCTTCTTTTAACATTTCTTGTGACTCAAACGTTGTTTAGGACATGAAAATGTATACATACGGTATCATGATGGAAATCAGATGAACAAAACAACAGTGTTGGATATCAGAAATAAAACAGAATTTTCAGATTCAAAGAGAGTAGTCAAATCAGATGCTAGATTATTTACCTGGAGGCAACCCAGTCAAACAAATACAGATTACATTGTTTCCTGACTTCTGAGTATATGTGGTCATTAATTCGATTAGAACGAGATCTCCACAGCCCTATATGGAGACCTGATGGACATACATAAGTGGCCATGTTCTGCTGACCTTGTACTTCACCAATCAAATATTAATTTTTAAGGTATTGAAAGCGAACCACAACATTCCGAACATATCGTTAGCAATGATCATTCTCCCTAACACGAATTTGTAACGTTTTATCTGATAGGCTACTAAATAAAGTGGACTAGAAATGTGAAACTTATTGAAACAGACCTTTTTAACATATTTCACAGATTCATCGATTGTTATAATTTTTACCTTGCCTTTATTTACACTTCCCAGAGGTCATGGTTATTGAAAGTTCAACTAAAACTTATCAGACAAAAGGGGTCAACGCATGCAGTTAACAACCGAATTGTAGATACTATTGAAAGGTACAATTATCAGGATGACAAATATGGCCCACTAAAACTGAAACTTGCATATAATTTAAACAAATTTAGAAAACTGAATTTGGTCCTAAACGAAGTACCAGGGGGAAGCGACAGTAACAAGATATGTTGAAGTTGACAAATAATTTAATTATCGGAGTGATTCAATTAAATTGTAAGAGGATGTTACATTGTTATTAATCCAAAATAATCATAAAAGGTTCAATCGCAAGTCCAAGGAACAGAGTATTCCGAATCAACTCCATGTCCTCAAATGTGCTGATGTGCCAGTAGTCTTGATGAATGCCACAATGACATTGCCCAAAACTTTTTTGAATACATTTATAAAACTCGCAGAATGATATTTTATCAAGAGTCAATAAGTACTTTGCAATTCCAACGAAAAATCTAAACCCATGTTTACTCCTAAATTGTATATAAACACAACATTAAATATATCTGTAGACTGATATTCAAACTAGAACATAGAAAATAAGAATGAATTATCTGATAAAATCTCGTTCCTATATAAACTGATAGGGCTCAAGATTGCAATATATTGCTGCTACTCGCAACACTTCCTAAGTAATTTATATCACGATAAACCAAGTCGCAATAGAACGTACTTGACACAACCACCGACAGGGAAATCGCCCCATACTTGTACATAGGTTTATCATTACGACTGCCTTTAAAACTTTTCAACGCCTATTTATACCTCATATGCAATCTATAGGTAACCACCAACAGTAAAAGACAATATATATATATATATATATATATATATATATATAAACATAACAGGTTATAGATACTACATAACGCGCAAAGGTTGCACTACACTAACCGAATATGTATACAGATTCCACAAAATGCTGAATCAGCAAAGGATGATTTCTAATAGAAAAAAATTGATAAAAGCTAAGCTAATAGTAGCCTTCAAACTAATAAACACTTCTTCATGAATGATAGAAAATTGATCACTTTTGAGAACAACTCCTTTGAAGGAAAACTGTCCTTTAGTGAATGTGTTTTAGCATTATAGGATCCACGGATGAGTTTTAGAAGCAATTTTGCAATGATTTTATACAGGGTTTTAATTTTGGACCGTATTTTACTCCTCAAGAATTAACATGTGCATTACTAAAGGTGATATACCGAAAATATTTATTGGTAATTTGAGACCAGTTTGTTGCTTAATATTGACGGGAAAATAGCACTAGGGTCAATAATAAACTTGCTTGAAAAGGTATATCATTTTATTAGAAGTAATGCGCAGAAAATGCGTCTGAAACATACATTCATTGGCGAAAACGAAAGCATTTTGATCTGCCTCGACAAAACAGATGAATATTGTCATTTCGTCTTTTCTGATTTTAAAATGTCATTAGACGCTGTCTAATAGGATGTTTTAGAAAATGCTCTAAATTCGTTTAGCTTTGGAGATTTTACTTGTCAGTGCGTCAGAGTAATATAATTAACGTTTTCATTTTGATTGCTAAATATCTAATTTAGGAGTCTTTTGTACTTAAAATCACCCAGAATTGTACAAGTTACAAAACTTTCGTTTTCTTACGAAATAACTGGAATCAAAATATAGCAAAGCTGCATAACAAAACTTATACGTTTGGGAAAAATGGGATCTTTCTCTTGAACATCTACAGGTTGTAGAATATTAGAGCCAAACATGGTATCTCTATTAAGGTCTATAGTTTTTACGTAATATACTTAATATGTTAAACCTTGAATACGACCGTACCATTGTTGGTGAACGCTGACACACCTATATATCTTCCTTTGTGTATAACCGTGTGCATGAGAGAGCGTTTGGTCTTAATATCTGTTAACGTCGTCTGTGTAAAGTAGGAGTGAGGATTTTTAACAATTATGTTTAACACTAAATACAACGTATCAGCTAGTCTTAAAGGGATTCTTACTTTGGAATTTTTTATATCAGTAAAAGTAGATTGACTAAACATGACCTGTGAACAGACCCGAAAGCATTACATTCGCTACCATAACTTTAAGCTATGGTTGATGGTGAACATGTATCGATTTAAAAGACAAATGACAATGGGTTATATCCCTTACGTATTAAGTACAGATGACGAGGGGCTAACCTATCAAGGCATACAAGAAGTATACAGACTCGCACTGGAGGCTCACGAAATAAAGACATAAGGAAAATCTATATTAGGTACAACACGAAAACGGAGCACACATACACAGATGTTACAAGTCTGAGTCAGAGAAACACATGCAAAGCAGGTTCAAAGTAATAAGGAAAATGTTTACTTCTACAACTGATCATAGTAGTTGTATGATATGGGAACTGATGCTTTGTTGCCAAGATTGGCCTCTTGTCTAACGCTCATTAAAAACAAGTAAAATGACCAGCAATATACCTTTTATATCATAGTTGTATGAGATATTTCATGTATTGTCTCATATGAGCAGTTACTGAAGTTGATCTATGTTTTGTGCTCGCTAGCATTCAGTACAAGAAAATAAATAACCATATTTCATCAAATGTTTTATTTTAATACCTTCCTTAAACAAGTTATATCACACCATTGATCTTAAGAAAAGCCTGTCTTAAGAACAGCAGATGCAAAAGGATAATAGGCCTTTTATAGCCAATGCACCATAAATAACTGGATCGATGAAAAGGATAATAATATATATATCCATGAAAATGATTCCTTGAAAACGTCCAATATATACGAGGAACTCTTCTATAAAGGTGTATTACCCGAGGTGTGGAGTATGAGCCTGTCTTGAAATACAGATTAGCTTCGACAACGATAAGAATGGAAACTTTGGAAACGGAATCTAAACATGTACGTCTCTTTCAAAAAGAAATTGGAATTCCATTCATAATGACCTTATATTTCAATTCTTCAAAATAATTATAAATTATGTTTGATTTTAATTAACAATACCCACAAAATAGATCGTGGGGATAAGGGGAGAGTGAGAGAGATAAAGAGATAAACAGCTATATAAACATTATAACTTTCAAACAAACGGTTGCCACCTCTTAGACCTGCTATTGTGTATAGCAAGAGGTCTGCAAGTATCCACACAAATAAATACAATATAGAATTTCCAGGGTTGACAAGATATTTTATTTTACTGGACGGTCTACAATGTCATTGAGTTATAATAATAATAATAATAATAATAATAATAATAATAATAATAATAATAATTCAAAGAAAGCAAATATTTAGGGCAGTATTGTTTATATACATCCAATGTGCAAAGTTTGTTCGATTTGAACAGGCCGCAAAATCCTGTAAGCGGCACAAAGGAATAATGTTTGTCCTCAATAAGAAATCGAAAAATAAAGGTTAGAGGTACAACCGTTTACACTTTCCACAGTCCAATATTCTATGAGTATTTATATAGACCTACAATGTAACGAATGCTCAACACCTACATGTTTTCATTTACTTTCATCCTGTTCATAACATATTATTCAGAAAGTAGGACTAATCATTATTTGGCACCATTTCTACGCATGTAAAGTATATCTAGCGATGGTCTAGAATTGAAGAGACCTCCAAAGAGAATCCAATTTTACGACATCAGATATTTCATTCAATGCATTTCGTGCCTTTAGAAGACTGCGGATGGAGAAGTTTATTCTGTAGTTTGTGAACCGCGTGTTCTCAATGTTCCGTGAAATGACAAGTGATCTTCGGCACTTGATTTGCAAGTGCGTGTCCTCCTTGGTGAAAGATCCCAGTCTTAATATTTCTTGAAGTCGACACATTACGCCCCTAAGGGAATGCAAAAAGTTCGTCATCAGTCTGGGGCTTACCAAACGTTCCATGACTGTCATGTTGAGGTAAATCTCATGCATCATGTTATGAACTGTATCGTATGTCTGCATCTACGAATGAAAAAAGAATAAATATTTTCTTTAAATTTGACTTTCACGCTTCGCTGTGCAGAAAGGAAACTTCTAGTTTCTCAGATATTCGAATAAAGACTTTTCAGAACAGTGGTATAAGATAGCACACAATGTCGTTTTTACGTTCTTCCTAAGTGGTCTGTAAAATAAAAAGAAATTCTACAAACTAGATTGGTACGGAAATGGCAACTACGTGGAAATCGTTGGAAAAGGAGACCCCAAAAAATGATGTCTCAATGAATACAGGTATTAGATATGCCATATTTAAATTAATGTGTGAATGTTATTTGTATGCCTGTATCTCGTAAAGTAATAAGCTGTACAAGTTAATTCAATCTAATTGTTGTCACAATTAGTCAAACTGAGATTTTATGTTCTAGTTTAGAGAGAAACATAAAATTAAATGTACCCATGATACTGGGTTTCCAGTGAAAGCTGGCTGGTAATTGTAGTCTGTGTACATTCCGTTTCTTTCCTCCTCTTCGATTCCTGTGTTAATCATAAGCTCCTGCGTAAAAAAGTAAATTCATTCTCAAATATCATATTCAGTCAACAAAGCTCATGTTGACTGCATTAACAAACAGAAAATTCAAATATTATAAAAACAGCTTCAGAAAACGTTAATTTCTTTGCAAAATAAATCTTGTTTCTATTTAGAAGAAAATATTTCTTTCTTATTTGAGCATAATACAAAACTATTTTATAGTTATTAAATGATCGGGTTTGTATTCATTTAACATTAATTACCAGACTCCATAATCCATATATGCTTCTACAGGATAACTCGTGCAAGAACCGAGTTCAATTCATTCTGGAACCGAATGATACTTCACCATTCGTTGTAGTTGGGTCTACAATATCAAATTATGTATTTTGTTCTCATTACATTTCCAGTGTTGCTCCTGTGTGGTAGTTTAAAATATCTTCTCATTCTTTTAACGCTGAAGAAACTCAGGCATGTGTCAAAGATATATATACATCTGATGTAAAATGTGAGATAAATGTTGATTGACAGAGATCTGAAATAATGGCATAGAAGAATTTAGTTCTGTATAGACGGATTAGCACATGTTATAGCCATATTGATTACGTTATGTGTCAAGTGTTAGAAAAAGTATTTAGAACCACGCATTTAGTCTCCTGCCTATTCAATTCTGCTTACATAGGTTCTCAACGCCTCACCAAGGACTCGTCTCAGTTCATTTATATCATTTCTCAAGAGTCCAACACTACATGCCCTCAGTGAATGTGTAGGACTTGGTTCGTAATCATCGCAAACGGAGCATGCGTCAAGTTCAAATGAGATTTCGTCCACTGTTCGTTCCATGTGAAGGTGATTTTGATTTCCAAGACTCCAGTTTAAGGAGCCAATTATAATCAAAATATCTGTAATTAAAAAAGTTTAAAAAATTGTCAAATATACTTAAATTATAACTAACAAAATTTCATGTTAGCAACTCTAATGCATGACTTCTAATTTTATCGATGCACACGGACCATGATAATCATTCTAAATGGATATTTCTATGTCGCTGCTTATTATAAAGACAACAGAGAGTAATGTTTGTAAGGACTCCAACTATCCAAATTATTCTCATCCATTTTAAATCTTCATTTATTAACTAACGCCACGTATTTCTGAATTAGTAATGTCTAATGGTGCTCGACCAAACCACATTAGTGTTCTTACCTAAAATAAGAATAGCATAAAAAGATCCAAACTTTGAGGCCATTTGTTCAAGTAGTATCTAACGTTTCTGTTCTTAGTTTCTTTTGTGGAAGATTGGGCGAATTACCTTTTAAGATTTGTTTCATCTTTATATATTATCTATTTGGAGTTTTTCCAGACAATTATAAAAATATATCCCATAGAATCCTACCTAGGCCAGCAGGCATTAACGGTTACATTAATTTTGTCCGCATTCCTTAGATCTTGATACAATTTTATTTAACTAACTCTAGGTCGATGTTTAAAAAAAATACCGCTTTGAGCAGTTAGGTGGATAAATCCGTTACAGGATGTCCGACGAAAATCCAAAGGATCAAAATTGCCATTTTCAAATAAGTGTTCTTCAGTACAGAGGATGGTGCAACATTGAGGAAGTGTAACTCGAGTGTCAATTTTGTGCCAACCGCATTTCTCACTATGTCCACATGAATATTAAAAAAATAAATTTTTCACGGTGTTTTTTGTCGTTCTTTATATCAAACACTGACGACCGTTGTTTATGTTCCTGTTCCTGTTTTGCTGCCATAACTAAATCGTAACACGCAATGTAGCGTGATCATCGAAGCTGTAAGATACAACGCCGGAATTATCATTTAGAAAATGTTTGTAGAATTTTAATCCAATTTAATGATATAAAATGCACAAGGAAAAAGTTAGTTATGATACAAATTCCTAGTACGATGATTTCTGTTTAGATGTGTATAACAGGTTGATAAGGATTGAGATTAAATTATAGCGAAGGCATAAACACAATTTCTAGAATAAAATGTTTACAATGTAACTGAAAAATGGTTAAAAATCTGAGACTGAATTAAACAACCAAGTGATATAAAGAAAGTGAGTTCGTTCGTAACTGGAACGAATTATAACATGTAACTTAAACGAGGAGCCAACAACAGTTAACGGATGAAACATATAAACAAATACGATTGACGGATGGCTCTATCACCATGGATGTTCAATGGTTTACAAATTAAAGACAAAAAGTGGACTAAGAGTATGAAGTAGATGAATTCAAACATCTTGTTCGTTATGATTAATTCACCAAGTGTAAATAAAGTATGGAATTCATCAAACATGCTAATCATGTTTCATCCAACGTAGGATATATAAAAACATTTAAGATTATTACTCATATAGTGGTACTAAATACATTTTGGATTTTCACTCAAATACAGATACTGATAAATTCATAAATTTTGTGATGAGAGGTATTCATCCAGCATCAAGTTTTCCTTTTATTGCCGAAAGAAGCCAAGTGCTCCTGAAGTCTTTTCTCTGTCATTAGAGTTTATCAGTCTGAATGTTTGACAAACAAACAAATTTGCATTTGTATTGGACACCATGTGGAGGGTAATAGCTAAAATAAAACAAACGTACAAGCAAAAAATAATATTTACACCTTTGCATGATGAACGGCCGACAGGTGAAATAGTATTCGAAATAAATATGTCAAACCGTATTCTTTAGCTCAAAATTATACATGCTTGGACAAAATGGAAGAACAGCAAACAAGAGAAACTAGTTGTATAGAAAATATATAATGAATAAGGAAAATATGAGCATAACCAAATATAACCCACTAACCAAACTGAGACAGCAAACAGATAGAAAGCAATAATAGAACATGTACTAAAAAAAAAATTATTTTGATGTTGAGGTCAAAAAGGCGAATAAAGCCAAGCCAACTATCTCACGCAGAGGAAATAGTCATGAGACCAAACTTTAATCAACGACAGATTAGTGGCATACAAGATACGTGTCTCGCATCCTCAGAATGAGAAGTGACATTTACAATGGTCATCTATGTACTTTCCAGCCTGGTACTTTCCATTTCGCACAGAGAGGTGGGGGTTAAAGATCGTTGAAAAGTAATTATCCTTAACATATGATTTAGATACATACGTGCGAAAGCACTTTTTCTTGATACGTACCTTATATATATATATATATATATATATATATATATATATATATATATATATATATATATATATATATATATATATATATATATATATATATGTGTATGTATGTATATATATATATAGTTATATGATTCTATGAAACATTTTGATGTATGGTATGCAGATCATCGTACGTACTTAGATTCTTACATCCAAACAATTATGACCAATCATTAAACTACTTTAGTTTTAAAAAAACCACAATTGAGATTATAGTTCAAATATTAATGTATGAACTGTCAAGTTAAAATTTGATGAATGAGTCTTTGCGGGTTTATCCAGTTTCAGTCTTAAAAGGATAGATCTCTTTCAGTGGGTTAAGGACAAAATGCATTCATGATATGGTTACACGAAAGACGACGTACTGCTGATATTGAAAACTACTGGGCGGCAGTAGAATGGGGTTTTCGGTGTGATTTTAAACATAAATCGACCGGTCGTGCTGGCGTTGCCATTCCTTAGAACTGATTTGGAACCTCCTCTTACCATTGTATAGACATCAACCAATGAGAAATTAATCCAATGGCGCCATTAGTCCTTATTATTATGATTATTATTAATAACTGTCAACAGATACGTAACCATCTGTTTTCAGATCGTATGCAATCCTTTCTCGTAAAAGACAGGCCGCGTAGGCAAATCTAACAAAGCATACTCAATACAAATTTAGAACTATGAAGAAAAATTAGAAACAAAATAAATAATCTCATATACCAGAAGTTACCAAAAAATAAAAAAATAACAGATATACATAACAATCCTATCCAGATAAATTATATTATATATATTGGTTCGTGGGAATGGAATAAGCTCGATCAATTTATAGTGCTATAATGACGATAATCCGGATTTCTGTAAGAGTCTAAGACCAAAGTTTTGCTAGTTTTAACAATTCTTCTTTTAACATTTCTTGTGACTCAAACGTTGTTTAGGACATGAAAATGTATACATACGGTATCATGATGGAAATCAGATGAACAAAACAACAGTGTTGGATATCAGAAATAAAACAGAATTTTCAGATTCAAAGAGAGTAGTCAAATCAGATGCTAGATTATTTACCTGGAGACAACCCAGTCAAACAAATACAGATTACATTGTTTCCTGACTTCTGAGTATATGTGGTCATTAATTCGATTAGAACGAGATCTCCACAGCCCTATATGGAGACCTGATGGACATACATAAGTGGCCATGTTCTGCTGACCTTGTACTTCACCAATCAAATATTAATTTTTAAAGTATTGAAAGCGAACCACAACATTCCGAACATATCGTTAGCAATGATCATTCTCCCTAACACGAATTTGTAACGTTTTATCTGATAGGCTACTAAATAAAGTGGACTAGAAATGTGAAACTTATTGAAACAGACCTTTTTAACATATCTCACAGATTCATCGATTGTTATAATTTTTACCTTGCCTTTATTTACACTTCCCAGAGGTCATGGTTATTGAAAGTTCAACTAAAACTTATCAGGCAAAAGGGGTCAACGCATGCAGTTAACAACCGAATTGTAGATACTATTGAAAGGTACAATTATCAGGATGACAAATATGGCCCACTAAAACTGAAACTTGCATATAATTTAAACAAATTTAGAAAACGGAATTTGGTCCTAAACGAAGTACCAGGAGGAAGCGACAGTAACAAGATATGTTGAAGTTGACAAATAATTTAATTATCGGAGTGATTCAATTAAATTGTAAGAGGATGTTACATTGTTATTAATCCAAAATAATCATAAAAGGTTCAATCGCAAGTCCAAGGAACAGAGTATTCCGAATCAACTCCATGTCCTCAAATGTGCTGATGTGCCAGTAGTCTTGATGAATGCCACAATGACATTGCCCAAAACTTTTTTGAATACATTTATAAAACTCGCAGAATGATATTTTATCAAGAGTCAATAAGTACTTTGCAATTCCAACGAAAAATCTAAACCCATGTTTACTCCTAAATTGTATATAAACACAACATTAAATATATCTGTAGACTGATATTCAAACTAGAACATAGAAAATAAGAATGAATTATCTGATAAAATCTCGTTCCTATATAAACTGATAGGGCTCAAGATTGCAATATATTGCTGCTACTCGCAACACTTCCTAAGTAATTTATATCACGATAAACCAAGTCGCAATAGAACGTACTTGACACAACCACCGACAGGGAAATCGCCCCATACTTGTACATAGGTTTATCATTACGATTGCCTTTAAAACTTTTCAACGCCTATTTATACCTCATATGCAATCTATAGGTAACCACCAACAGTAAAAGACAATATATATATATATAAACATAACAGGTTATAGATACTACATAACGCGCAAAGGTTGCACTACACTAACCGAATATGTATACAGATTCCACAAAATGCTGAATCAGCAAAGGATGATTTCTAATAGAAAAAAATTGATAAAAGCTAAGCTAATAGTAGCCTTCAAACTAATAAACACTTCTTCATGAATGATAGAAAATTGATCACTTTTGAGAACAACTCCTTTGAAGGAAAACTGTCCTTTAGTGAATGTGTTTTAGCATTATAGGATCCACGGATGAGTTTTAGAAGCAATTTTGCAATGATTTTATACAGGGTTTTAATTTTGGACCGTATTTTACTCCTCAAGAATTAACATGTGCATTACTAAAGGTGATATACCGAAAATATTTATTGGTAATTTGAGACCAGTTTGTTGCTTAATATTGACGGGAAAATAGCACTAGGGTCAATAATAAACTTGCTTGAAAAGGTATATCATTTTAATAGAAGTAATGCGCAGAAAATGCGTCTGAAACATACATTCATTGGCGAAAACGAAAGCATTTTGATCTGCCTCGACAAAACAGATGAATATTGTCATTTCGTCTTTTCTGATTTTAAAATGTCATTAGACGCTGTCTAATAGGATGTTTTAGAAAATGCTCTAAATTCGTTTAGCTTTGGAGATTTTACTTGTCAGTGCGTCAGAGTAATATAATTAACGTTTTCATTTTGATTGCTAAATATCTAATTTAGGAGTCTTTTTGTACTTAAAATCACCCAGAATTGTACAAGTTACAAAACTTTCGTTTTCTTACGAAATAACTGGAATCAAAATATAGCAAAGCTGCATAACAAAACTTATACGTTTGGGAAAAATGGGATCTTTCTCTTGAACATCTACAGGTTGTAGAATATTAGAGCCAAACATGGTATCTCTATTAAGGTCTATAGTTTTTACGTAATATACTTAATATGTTAAACCTTGAATACGACCGTACCATTGTTGATGAACGCTGACACACCTATATATCTTCCTTTGTGTATAACCGTGTGCATGAGAGAGCGTTTGGTCTTAATATCTGTTAACGTCGTCTGTGTAAAGTAGGAGTGAGGATTTTTAATAATTATGTTTAACACTAAATACAACGTATCAGCTAGTCTTAAAGGGATTCTTATTTTGGAATTTTTTATATCAGTAAAAGTAGATTGACTAAACATGACTTATGAACAGACCCGAAAGCATTACATTCGCTACCATAACTTTAAGCTATGGTTGATGGTGAACATGTATCGATTTAAAAGACAAATGACAATGGGTTATATCCCTTACGTATTAAGTACAGATGACGAGGGGCTAACCTATCAAGGCATACAAGAAGTATACAGACTCGCACTGGAGGCTCACGAAATCAAGACATAAGGAAAATCTATATTAGGTACAACACGAAAACGGAGCACACATACACAGATGTTACAAGTCTGAGTCAGAGAAACACATGCAAAGCAGGTTCAAAGTAATAAGGAAAATGTTTACTTCTACAACTGATCATAGTAGTTGTATGATATGGGAACTGATGCTTTGTTGCCAAGATTGGCCTCTTGTCTAACGCTCATTAAAAACAAGTAAAATGACCAGCAATATACGTTTTATATCATAGTTGTATGAGATATTTCATGTATTGTCTCATATGAGCAGTTACTGAAGTTGATCTATGTTTTGTGCTCGCTAGCATTCAGTACAAGAAAATAAATAACCATATTTCATCAAATGTTTTATTTTAATACCTTCCTTAAACAAGTTATATCACACCATTGATCTTAAGAAAAGCCTGTCTTAAGAACAGCAGATGCAAAAGGATAATAGGCCTTTTATAGCCAATGCACCATAAATAACTGGATCGATGAAAAGGATAATAATATATATATCCATGAAAATGATTCCTTGAAAACGTCCAATATATACGAGGAACTCTTCTATAAAGGTGTATTACCCGAGGTGTGGAGTATGAGCCTGTCTTGAAATACAGATTAGCTTCGACAACGATAAGAATGGAAACTTTGGAAACGGAATCTAAACATGTACGTCTCTTTCAAAAAGAAATTGGAATTCCATTCATAATGACCTTATATTTTAATTCTTCAAAATAATTATAAATTATGTTTGATTTTAATTAACAATACCCACAAAATAGATCGTGGGGATAAGGGGAGAGTGAGAGAGATAAAGAGATAAACAGCTATATAAACATTATAACTTTCAAACAAACGGTTGCCACCTCTTAGACCTGCTATTGTGTATAGCAAGAGGTCTGCAAGTATCCACACAAATAAATACAATATAGAATTTCCAGGGTTGACAAGATATTTTATTTTACTGGACGGTCTACAATGTCATTGAGTTATAATAATAATAATAATAATAATAATAATAATAATAATAATAATAATAATAATTCAAAGAAAGCAAATATTTAGGGCAGTATTGTTTATATACATCCAATGTGCAAAGTTTGTTCGATTTGAACAGGCCGCAAAATCCTGTAAGCGGCACAAAGGAATAATGTTTGTCCTCAATAAGAAATCGAAAAATAAAGGTTAGAGGTACAACCGTTTACACTTTCCACAGTCCAATATTCTATGAGTATTTATATAGACCTACAATGTAACGAATGCTCAACACCTACATGTTTTCATTTACTTTCATCCCGTTCATAACATATTATTCAGAAAGTAGGACTAATCATTATTTGGCACCATTTCTACGCATGTAAAGTATATCTAGCGATGGTCTAGAATTGAAGAGACCTCCAAAGAGAATCCAATTTTACGACATCAGATATTTCATTCAATGCATCTCGTGCCTTTAGAAGACTGCGGATGGAGAAGTTTATTCTGTAGTTTGTGAACCGCGTGTTCTCAATGTTCCGTGAAATGACAAGTGATCTTCGGCACTTGATTTGCAAGTGCGTGTCCTCCTTGGTGAAAGATCCCAGTCTTAATATTTCTTGAAGTCGACACATTACGCCCCTAAGGGAATGCAAAAAGTTCGTCATCAGTCTGGGGCTTACCAAACGTTCCATGACTGTCATGTTGAGGTAAATCTCATGCATCATGTTATGAACTGTATCGTATGTCTGCATCTACGAATGAAAAAAGAATAAATATTTTCTTTAAATTTGACTTTCACGCTTCGCTGTGCAGAAAGGAAACTTCTAGTTTCTCAGATATTCGAATAAAGACTTTTCAGAACAGTGGTATAAGATAGCACACAATGTCGTTTTTACGTTCTTCCTAAGTGGTCTGTAAAATAAAAAGAAATTCTACAAACTAGATTGGTACGGAAATGGCAACTACGTGGAAATCGTTGGAAAAGGAGACCCCAAAAAATGATGTCTCAATGAATACAGGTATTAGATATGCCATATTTAAATTAATGTGTGAATGTTATTTGTATGCCTGTATCTCGTAAAGTAATAAGCTGTACAAGTTAATTCAATCTAATTGTTGTCACAATTAGTCAAACTGAGATTTTATGTTCTAGTTTAGAGAGAAACATAAAATTAAATGTACCCATGATACTGGGTTTCCAGTGAAAGCTGGCTGGTAATTGTAGTCTGTGTACATTCCGTTTCTTTCCTCCTCTTCGATTCCTGTGTTAATCATAAGCTCCTGCGTAAAAAAGTAAATTCATTCTCAAATATCATATTCAGTCAACAAAGCTCATGTTGACTGCATTAACAAACAGAAAATTCAAATATTATAAAAACCGCTTCAGAAAACGTTAATTTCTTTGCAAAATAAATCTTGTTTCTATTTAGAAGAAAATATTTCTTTCTTATTTGAGCATAATACAAAACTATTTTATAGTTATTAAATGATCGGGTTTGTATTCATTTAACATTAATTACCAGACTCCATAATCCATATATGCTTCTACAGGATAACTCGTGCAAGAACCGAGTTCAATTCATTCTGGAACCGAATGATACTTCACCATTCGTTGTAGTTGGGTCTACAATATCAAATTATGTATTTTGTTCTCATTACATTTCCAGTGTTGCTCCTGTGTGGTAGTTTAAAATATCTTCTCATTCTTTTAACGCTGAAGAAACTCAGGCATGTGTCAAAGATATATATACATCTGATGTAAAATGTGAGATAAATGTTGATTGACAGAGATCTGAAATAATGGCATAGAAGAATTTAGTTCTGTATAGACGGATTAGCACATGTTATAGCCATATTGATTACGTTATGTGTCAAGTGTTAGAAAAAGTATTTAGAACCACGCATTTAGTCTCCTGCCTATTCAATTCTGCTTACATAGGTTCTCAACGCCTCACCAAGGACTCGTCTCAGTTCATTTATATCATTTCTCAAGAGTCCAACACTACATGCCCTCAGTGAATGTGTAGGACTTGGTTCGTAATCATCGCAAACGGAGCATGCGTCAAGTTCAAATGAGATTTCGTCCACTGTTCGTTCCATGTGAAGGTGATTTTGATTTCCAAGACTCCAGTTTAAGGAGCCAATTATAATCAAAATATCTGTAATTAAAAAAGTTTAAAAAATTGTCAAATATACTTAAATTATAACTAACAAAATTTCATGTTAGCAACTCTAATGCATGACTTCTAATTTTATCGATGCACACGGACCATGATAATCATTCTAAATGGATATTTCTATGTCGCTGCTTATTATAAAGACAACAGAGAGTAATGTTTGTAAGGACTCCAACTATCCAAATTATTCTCATCCATTTTAAATCTTCATTTATTAACTAACGCCACGTATTTCTGAATTAGTAATGTCTAATGGTGCTCGACCAAACCACATTAGTGTTCTTACCTAAAATAAGAATAGCATAAAAAGATCCAAACTTTGAGGCCATTTGTTCAAGTAGTATCTAACGTTTCTGTTCTTAGTTTCTTTTGTGGAAGATTGGGCGAATTACCTTTTAAGATTTGTTTCATCTTTATATATTATCTATTTGGAGTTTTTCCAGACAATTATAAAAATATATCCCATAGAATCCTACCTAGGCCAGCAGGCATTAACGGTTACATTAATTTTGTCCGCATTCCTTAGATCTTGATACAATTTTATTTAACTAACTCTAGGTCGATGTTTAAAAAAAATACCGCTTTGAGCAGTTAGGTGGATAAATCCGTTACAGGATGTCCGACGAAAATCCAAAGGATCAAAATTGCCATTTTCAAATAAGTGTTCTTCAGTACAGAGGATGGTGCAACATTGAGGAAGTGTAACTCGAGTGTCAATTTTGTGCCAACCGCATTTCTCACTATGTCCACATGAATATTAAAAAAATAAATTTTTCACGGTGTTTTTTGTCGTTCTTTATATCAAACACTGACGACCGTTGTTTATGTTCCTGTTCCTGTTTTGCTGCCATAACTAAATCGTAACACGCAATGTAGCGTGATCATCGAAGCTGTAAGATACAACGCCGGAATTATCATTTAGAAAATGTTTGTAGAATTTTAATCCAATTTAATGATATAAAATGCACAAGGAAAAAGTTAGTTATGATACAAATTCCTAGTACGATGATTTCTGTTTAGATGTGTATAACAGGTTGATAAGGATTGAGATTAAATTATAGCGAAGGCATAAACACAATTTCTAGAATAAAATGTTTACAATGTGACTGAAAAATGGTTAAAAATCTGAGACTGAATTAAACAACCAAGTGATATAAAGAAAGTGAGTTCGTTCGTAACTGGAACGAATTATAACATGTAACTTAAACGAGGAGCCAACAACAGTTAACGGATGAAACATATAAACAAATACGATTGACGGATGGCTCTATCACCATGGATGTTCAATGGTTTACAAATTAAAGACAAAAAGTGGACTAAGAGTATGAAGTAGATGAATTCAAACATCTTGTTCGTTATGATTAATTCACCAAGTGTAAATAAAGTATGGAATTCATCAAACATGCTAATCATGTTTCATCCAACGTAGGATATATAAAAACATTTAAGATTATTACTCATATAGTGGTACTAAATACATTTTGGATTTTCACTCAAATACAGATACTGATAAATTCATAAATTTTGTGATGAGAGGTATTCATCCAGCATCAAGTTTTCCTTTTATTGCCGAAAGAAGCCAAGTGCTCCTGAAGTCTTTTCTCTGTCATTAGAGTTTATCAGTCTGAATGTTTGACAAACAAACAAATTTGCATGTGTATTGGACACCATGTGGAGGGTAATAGCTAAAATAAAACAAACGTACAAGCAAAAAATAATATTTACACCTTTGCATGATGAACGGCCGACAGGTGAAATAGTATTCGAAATAAATATGTCAAACCGTATTCTTTAGCTCAAAATTATACATGCTTGGACAAAATGGAAGAACAGCAAACAAGAGAAACTAGTTGTATAGAAAATATATAATGAATAAGGAAAATATGAGCATAACCAAATATAACCCACTAACCAAACTGAGACAGCAAACAGATAGAAAGCAATAATAGAACATGTACTAAAAAAAAGTTATTTTGATGTTGAGGTCAAAAAGGCGAATAAAGCCAAGCCAACTATCTCACGCAGAGGAAATAGTCATGAGACCAAACTTTAATCAACGACAGATTAGTGGCATACAAGATACGTGTCTCGCATCCTCAGAATGAGAAGTGACATTTACATTGGTCATCTATGTACTTTCCAGCCTGGTACTTTCCATTTCGCACAGAGAGGTGGGGGTTAAAGAATCGTTGAAAAGTAATTATCCTTCACATACGATTTAGATACATAGGTACGAAAGTACTTTTTCTTGATACGTACCTTATATATATATATATATAGTTATATGATTCTATGAAACATTTTGATGTATGGTATGCAGATCATCGTACGTACTTAGATTCTTACATCCAAACAATTATGACCAATCATTAAACTACTTTAGTTTAAAAAAAGCACAATTGAGATTATAGTTCAAATATTAATGTATGAACTGTCAAGTTAAAATTTGATGAATGAGTCTTTGCGGGTTTATCCAGTTTCAGTCTTAAAAGGATAGATCTCTTTCAGTGGGTTAAGGACAAAATGCATTCATGATATGGTTACACGAAAGACGACGTACTGCTGATATTGAAAACTACTGGGCGGCAGTAGAATGGGGTTTTCGGTGTGATTTTAAACATAAATCGACCGGTCGTGCTGGCGTTGCCATTCCTTAGAACTGATTTGGAACCTCCTCTTACCATTGTATAGACATCAACCAATGAGAAATTAATCCAATGGCGCCATTAGTCCTTATTATTATGATTATTATTAATAACTGTCAACAGATACGTAAACATCTGTTTTCAGATCGTATGCAATCCTTTCTCGTAAAAGACAGGCCGCGTAGGCAAATCTAACAAAGCATACTCAATACAAATTTAGAACTATGAAGAAAAATTAGAAACAAAATAAATAATCTCATATACCAGAAGTTACCAAAAAATAAAAAAATAACAGATATACATAACAATCCTATCCAGATAAATTATATTATATATATTGGTTCGTGGGAATGGAATAAGCTCGATCAATTTATAGTGCTATAATGACGATAATCCGGATTTCTGTAAGAGTCTAAGACCAAAGTTTTGCTAGTTTTAACAATTCTTCTTTTAACATTTCTTGTGACTCAAACGTTGTTTAGGACATGAAAATGTATACATACGGTATCATGATGGAAATCAGATGAACAAAACAACAGTGTTGGATATCAGAAATAAAACAGAATTTTCAGATTCAAAGAGAGTAGTCAAATCAGATGCTAGATTATTTACCTGGAGGCAACCCAGTCAAACAAATACAGATTACATTGTTTCCTGACTTCTGAGTATATGTGGTCATTAATTCGATTAGAACGAGATCTCCACAGCCCTATATGGAGACCTGATGGACATACATAAGTGGCCATGTTCTGCTGACCTTGTACTTCACCAATCAAATATTAATTTTTAAGGTATTGAAAGCGAACCACAACATTCCGAACATATCGTTAGCAATGATCATTCTCCCTAACACGAATTTGTAACGTTTTATCTGATAGGCTACTAAATAAAGTGGACTAGAAATGTGAAACTTATTGAAACAGACCTTTTTAACATATTTCACAGATTCATCGATTGTTATAATTTTTACCTTGCCTTTATTTACACTTCCCAGAGGTCATGGTTATTGAAAGTTCAACTAAAACTTATCAGACAAAAGGGGTCAACGCATGCAGTTAACAACCGAATTGTAGATACTATTGAAAGGTACAATTATCAGGATGACAAATATGGCCCACTAAAACTGAAACTTGCATATAATTTAAACAAATTTAGAAAACTGAATTTGGTCCTAAACGAAGTACCAGGGGGAAGCGACAGTAACAAGATATGTTGAAGTTGACAAATAATTTAATTATCGGAGTGATTCAATTAAATTGTAAGAGGATGTTACATTGTTATTAATCCAAAATAATCATAAAAGGTTCAATCGCAAGTCCAAGGAACAGAGTATTCCGAATCAACTCCATGTCCTCAAATGTGCTGATGTGCCAGTAGTCTTGATGAATGCCACAATGACATTGCCCAAAACTTTTTTGAATACATTTATAAAACTCGCAGAATGATATTTTATCAAGAGTCAATAAGTACTTTGCAATTCCAACGAAAAATCTAAACCCATGTTTACTCCTAAATTGTATATAAACACAACATTAAATGTATCTGTAGACTGATATTCAAACTAGAACATAGAAAATAAGAATGAATTATCTGATAAAATCTCGTTCCTATATAAACTGATAGGGCTCAAGATTGCAATATATTGCTGCTACTCGCAACACTTCCTAAGTAATTTATATCACGATAAACCAAGTCGCAATAGAACGTACTTGACACAACCACCGACAGGGAAATCGCCCCATACTTGTACATAGGTTTATCATTACGACTGCCTTTAAAACTTTTCAACGCCTATTTATACCTCATATGCAATCTATAGGTAACCACCAACAGTAAAAGACAATATATATATATATATATATATATATATATATATATATATATATATATATATATAAACATAACAGGTTATAGATACTACATAACGCGCAAAGGTTGCACTACACTAACCGAATATGTATACAGATTCCACAAAATGCTGAATCAGCAAAGGATGATTTCTAATAGAAAAAAATTGATAAAAGCTAAGCTAATAGTAGCCTTCATACTAATAAACACTTCTTCATGAATGATAGAAAATTGATCACTTTTGAGAACAACTCCTTTGAAGGAAAACTGTCCTTTAGTGAATGTGTTTTAGCATTATAGGATCCACGGATGAGTTTTAGAAGCAATTTTGCAATGATTTTATACAGGGTTTTAATTTTGGACCGTATTTTACTCCTCAAGAATTAACATGTGCATTACTAAAGGTGATATACCGAAAATATTTATTGGTAATTTGAGACCAGTTTGTTGCTTAATATTGACGGGAAAATAGCACTAGGGTCAATAATAAACTTGCTTGAAAAGGTATATCATTTTATTAGAAGTAATGCGCAGAAAATGCGTCTGAAACATACATTCATTGGCGAAAACGAAAGCATTTTGATCTGCCTCGACAAAACAGATGAATATTGTCATTTCGTCTTTTCTGATTTTAAAATGTCATTAGACGCTGTCTAATAGGATGTTTTAGAAAATGCTCTAAATTCGTTTAGCTTTGGAGATTTTACTTGTCAGTGCGTCAGAGTAATATAATTAACGTTTTCATTTTGATTGCTAAATATCTAATTTAGGAGTCTTTTGTACTTAAAATCACCCAGAATTGTACAAGTTACAAAACTTTCGTTTTCTTACGAAATAACTGGAATCAAAATATAGCAAAGCTGCATAACAAAACTTATACGTTTGGGAAAAATGGGATCTTTCTCTTGAACATCTACAGGTTGTAGAATATTAGAGCCAAACATGGTATCTCTATTAAGGTCTATAGTTTTTACGTAATATACTTAATATGTTAAACCTTGAATACGACCGTACCATTGTTGGTGAACGCTGACACACCTATATATCTTCCTTTGTGTATAACCGTGTGCATGAGAGAGCGTTTGGTCTTAATATCTGTTAACGTCGTCTGTGTAAAGTAGGAGTGAGGATTTTTAACAATTATGTTTAACACTAAATACAACGTATCAGCTAGTCTTAAAGGGATTCTTATTTTGGAATTTTTTATATCAGTAAAAGTAGATTGACTAAACATGACTTATGAACAGACCCGAAAGCATTACATTCGCTACCATAACTTTAAGCTATGGTTGATGGTGAACATGTATCGATTTAAAAGACAAATGACAATGGGTTATATCCCTTACGTATTAAGTACAGATGACGAGGGGCTAACCTATCAAGGCATACAAGAAGTATACAGACTCGCACTGGAGGCTCACGAAATAAAGACATAAGGAAAATCTATATTAGGTACAACACGAAAACGGAGCACACATACACAGATGTTACAAGTCTGAGTCAGAGAAACACATGCAAAGCAGGTTCAAAGTAATAAGGAAAATGTTTACTTCTACAACTGATCATAGTAGTTGTATGATATGGGAACTGATGCTTTGTTGCCAAGATTGGCCTCTTGTCTAACGCTCATTAAAAACAAGTAAAATGACCAGCAATATACGTTTTATATCATAGTTGTATGAGATATTTCATGTATTGTCTCATATGAGCAGTTACTGAAGTTGATCTATGTTTTGTGCTCGCTAGCATTCATTACAAGAAAATAAATAACCATATTTCATCAAATGTTTTATTTTAATACCTTCCTTAAACAAGTTATATCACACCATTGATCTTAAGAAAAGCCTGTCTTAAGAACAGCAGATGCAAAAGGATAATAGGCCTTTTATAGCCAATGCACCATAAATAACTGGATCGATGAAAAGGATAATAATATATATATCCATGAAAATGATTCCTTGAAAACGTCCAATATATACGAGGAACTCTTCTATAAAGGTGTATTACCCGAGGTGTGGAGTATGAGCCTGTCTTGAAATACAGATTAGCTTCGACAACGATAAGAATGGAAACTTTGGAAACGGAATCTAAACATGTACGTCTCTTTCAAAAAGAAATTGGAATTCCATTCATAATGACCTTATATTTTAATTCTTCAAAATAATTATAAATTATGTTTGATTTTAATTAACAATACCCACAAAATAGATCGTGGGGATAAGGGGAGAGTGAGAGAGATAAAGAGATAAACAGCTATATAAACATTATAACTTTCAAACAAACGGTTGCCACCTCTTAGACCTGCTATTGTGTATAGCAAGAGGTCTGCAAGTATCCACACAAATAAATACAATATAGAATTTCCAGGGTTGACAAGATATTTTATTTTACTGGACGGTCTACAATGTCATTGAGTTATAATAATAATAATAATAATAATAATAATAATAATAATTCAAAGAAAGCAAATATTTAGGGCAGTATTGTTTATATACATCCAATGTGCAAAGTTTGTTCGATTTGAACAGGCCGCAAAATCCTGTAAGCGGCACAAAGGAATAATGTTTGTCCTCAATAAGAAATCGAAAAATAAAGGTTAGAGGTACAACCGTTTACACTTTCCACAGTCCAATATTCTATGAGTATTTATATAGACCTACAATGTAACGAATGCTCAACACCTACATGTTTTCATTTACTTTCATCCCGTTCATAACATATTATTCAGAAAGTAGGACTAATCATTATTTGGCACCATTTCTACGCATGTAAAGTATATCTAGCGATGGTCTAGAATTGAAGAGACCTCCAAAGAGAATCCAATATTACGACATCAGATATTTCATTCAATGCATCTCGTGCCTTTAGAAGACTGCGGATGGAGAAGTTTATTCTGTAGTTTGTGAACCGCGTGTTCTCAATGTTCCGTGAAATGACAAGTGATCTTCGGCACTTGATTTGCAAGTGCGTGTCCTCCTTGGTGAAAGATCCCAGTCTTAATATTTCTTGAAGTCGACACATTACGCCCCTAAGGGAATGCAAAAAGTTCGTCATCAGTCTGGGGCTTACCAAACGTTCCATGACTGTCATGTTGAGGTAAATCTCATGCATCATGTTATGAACTGTATCGTATGTCTGCATCTACGAATGAAAAAAGAATAAATATTTTCTTTAAATTTGACTTTCACGCTTCGCTGTGCAGAAAGGAAACTTCTAGTTTCTCAGATATTCGAATAAAGACTTTTCAGAACAGTGGTATAAGATAGCACACAATGTCGTTTTTACGTTCTTCCTAAGTGGTCTGTAAAATAAAAAGAAATTCTACAAACTAGATTGGTACGGAAATGGCAACTACGTGGAAATCGTTGGAAAAGGAGACCCCAAAAAATGATGTCTCAATGAATACAGGTATTAGATATGCCATATTTAAATTAATGTGTGAATGTTATTTGTATGCCTGTATCTCGTAAAGTAATAAGCTGTACAAGTTAATTCAATCTAATTGTTGTCACAATTAGTCAAACTGAGATTTTATGTTCTAGTTTAGAGAGAAACATAAAATTAAATGTACCCATGATACTGGGTTTCCAGTGAAAGCTGGCTGGTAATTGTAGTCTGTGTACATTCCGTTTCTTTCCTCCTCTTCGATTCCTGTGTTAATCATAAGCTCCTGCGTAAAAAAGTAAATTCATACTCAAATATCATATTCAGTCAACAAAGCTCATGTTGACTGCATTAACAAACAGAAAATTCAAATATTATAAAAACAGCTTCAGAAAACGTGAATTTCTTTGCAAAATAAATCTTGTTTCTATTTAGAAGAAAATATTTCTTTCTTATTTGAGCATAATACAAAACTATTTTATAGTTATTAAATGATCGGGTTTGTATTCATTTAACATTAATTACCAGACTCCATAATCCATATATGCTTCTACAGGATAATTCGTGCAAGAACCGAGTTCAATTCATTCTGGAACCGAATGATACTTCACCATTCGTTGTAGTTGGGTCTACAATATCAAATTATGTATTTTGTTCTCATTACATTTCGAGTGTTGCTCCTGTGTGGTAGTTTAAAATATCTTCTCATTCTTTTAACGCTGAAGAAACTCAGGCATGTGTCAAAGATATATATACATCTGATGTAAAATGTGAGATAAATGTTGATTGACAGAGATCTGAAATAATGGCATAGAAGAATTTAGTTCTGTATAGACGGATTAGCAAATGTTATAGCCATATTGATTACGTTATGTGTCAAGTGTTAGAAAAAGTATTTAGAACCACGCATTTAGTCTCCTGCCTATTCAATTCTGCTTACATAGGTTCTCAACGCCTCACCAAGGACTCGTCTCAGTTCATTTATATCATTTTTCAAGAGTACAACACTACATGCCCTCAGTGAATGTGTAGGACTTGGTTCGTAATCTTCGCAAACGGAGCATGCGTCAAGTTCAAATGAGATTTCGTCCACTGTTCGTTCCATGTGAAGGTGATTTTGATTTCCAAGACTCTCGTTTAAGGAGCCAATTATAATCAAAATATCTGTAATTAAAAAAGTTTAAAAAATTGTCAAATATACTTAAATTATAACTAACAAAATTTCATGTTAGCAACTCTAATGCATGACTTCTAATTTTATCGATGCACACGGACCATGATAATCATTCTAAATGGATATTTCTATGTCGCTGCTTATTATAAAGACAACAGAGAGTAATGTTTGTAAGGACTCCAACTATCCAAATTATTCTCATCCATTTTAAATCTTCATTTATTAACTAACGCCACGTATTTCTGAATTAGTAATGTCTAATGGTGCTCGACCAAACCACATTAGTGTTCTTACCTAAAATAAGAATAGCATAAAAAGATCCAAACTTTGAGGCCATTTGTTCAAGTAGTATCTAACGTTTCTGTTCTTAGTTTCTTTTGTGGAAGATTGGGCGAATTACCTTTCAAAATTTGTTTCATCTTTATATATTATCTATTTGGAGTTTTTCCAGACAATTATAAAAATATATCCCGTAGAATCCTACCTAGGCCAGCAGGCATTAACGGTTACATTAATTTTGTCCGCATTCCTTAGATCTTAATACAATTTTATTTAACTAACTCTAGGTCGATGTTTAAAAAAAATACCGCTTTGAGCAGTTAGGTGGATAAATCCGTTACAGGATGTCCGACGAAAATCCAAAGGATCAAAATTGCCATTTTCAAATAAGTGTTCTTCAGTACAGAGGATGGTGCAACATTGAGGAAGTGTAACTCGAGTGTCAATTTTGTGCCAACCGCATTTCTCACTATGTCCACATGAATATTAAAAAAATAAATTTTTCACGGTTTTTTTTGTCGTTCTTTATATCAAACACTGACGACCGTTGTTTATGTTCCTGTTCCTGTTTTGCTGCCATAACTAAATCGTAACACGCAATGTAGCGTGATCATCGAAGCTGTAAGATACAACGCCGAAATTATCATTTAGAAAATGTTTGTAGAATTTTAATCCAATTTAATGATATAAAATGCACAAGGAAAAAGTTAGTTATGATACAAATTCCTAGTACGATGATTTCTGTTTAGATGTGTATAACAGGTTGATAAGGATTGAGATGAAATTATAGCGAAGGCATAAACACAATTTCTAGAATAAAATGTTTACAATGTGACTGAAAAATGGTTAAAAATCTGAGACTGAATTAAACAACCAAGTGATATAAAGAAAGTGAGTTCGTTCGTAACTGGAACGAATTATAACATGTAACTTAAACGAGGAGCCAACAACAGTTAACGGATGAAACATATAAACAAATACGATTGACGGATGGCTCTATCACCATGGATGTTCAATGGTTTACAAATTAAAGACAAAAAGTGGACTAAGAGTATGAAGTAGATGAATTCAAACATCTTGTTCGTTATGATTAATTCACCAAGTGTAAATAAAGTATGGAATTCATCAAACATGCTAATCATGTTTCATCCAACGTAGGATATATAAAAATATTTAAGATTATTACTCATATAGTGGTACTAAATACATTTTGGATTTTCACTCAAATAGAGATACTGATAAATTCATAAATTTTGTGATGAGAGGTTTTCATCCAGCATCAAGTTTTCCTTTTATTGCCGAAAGAAGCCAAGTGCTCCTGAAGTCTTTTCTCTGTCATTAGAGTTTATCAGTCTGAATGTTTGACAAACAAACAAATTTGCATTTGTATTGGACGCCATGTGGAGGGTAATAGCTAAAATAAAACAAACGTACAAGCAAAAACTAATATTTACACCTTTGCATGATGAACGGCCGACAGGTGAAATAGTATTCGAAATAAATATGTCAAACCGTATTCTTTAGCTCAAAATTATACATGCTTGGACAAAATGGAAGAACAGCAAACAAGAGAAACTAGTTGTATAGAAAATATATAATGAATAAGGAAAATATGAGCATAACCAAATATAACCCACTAACCAAACTGAGACAGCAAACAGATAGAAAGCAATAATAGAACATGTACTAAAAAAAAAATTATTTTGATGTTGAGGTCAAAAAGGCGAATAAAGCCAAGCCAACTATCTCACGCAGAGGAAATAGTCATGAGACCAAACTTTAATCAACGACACATTAGTGGCATACAAGATACGTGTCTCGCATCCTCAGAATGAGAAATGACATTTACATTGGTCATCTATGTACTTTCCAGCCTGGTACTTTCCATTTCGCACAGAGAGGTGGGGGTTAAAGAATCGTTGAAAAGTAATTATCCTTCACATACGATTTAGATACATAGGTACGAAAGTACTTTTTCTTGATACGTACCTTATATATATATATATATATATATATATATATATATATATATATATATATATATATATATATATATATATATATATATATATATATATATATATAGTTATATGATTCTATGAAACATTTTGATGTATGGTATGCAGATCATCGTACGTACTTTGATTCTTACATCCAAACAATTATGACCAATCATTAAACTACTTTAGTTTAAAAAAAGCACAATTGAGATTATAGTTCAAATATTAATGTATGAACTGTCAAGTTAAAATTTGATGAATGAGTGTTTGCGGGTTTATCCAGTTTCAGTCTTAAAAGGACAGATCTCTTTCAGTGGGTTAAGGACAAAATGCATTCATGATATGGTTACACGAAAGATGACGTACTGCTGATATTGAAAACTACTGGGCGGCAGTAGAATGGGGTTTTCGGTGTGATTTTAAACATAAATCGACCGGTCGTGCTGGCGTTGCCATTCCTTAGAACTGATTTGGAACCTCCTCTTACCATTGTATAGACATCAACCAATGAGAAATTAATCCAATGGCGCCATTAGTCCTTATTATTATGATTATTATTAATAACTGTCAACAGATACGTAAACATCTGTTTTCAGATCGTATGCAATCCTTTCTCGTAAAAGACAGGCCGCGTAGGCAAATCTAACAAAGCATACTCAATACAAATTTAGAACTATGAAGAAAAATTAGAAACAAAATAGATAATCTCATATACCAGAAGTTACCAAAAAATAAAAAAATAACAGATATACATAACAATCCTATCTAGATAAATTATATTATATATATTGGTTCGTGGGAATGGAATAAGCTCGATCAATTTATAGTGCTATAATGACGATAATCCGGATTTCTGTAAGAGTCTAAGACCAAAGTTTTGCTAGTTTTAACAATTCTTCTTTTAACATTTCTTGTGACTCAAACGTTGTTTAGGACATGAAAATGTATACATACGGTATCATGATGGAAATCAGATGAACAAAACAACAGTGTTGGATATCAGAAATAAAACAGAATTTTCAGATTCAAAGAGAGTAGTCAAATCAGATGCTAGATTATTTACCTGGAGGCAACCCAGTCAAACAAATACAGATTACATTGTTTCCTGACTTCTGAGTATATGTGGTCATTAATTCGATTAGAACGAGATCTCCACAGCCCTATATGGAGACCTGATGGACATACATAAGTGGCCATGTTCTGCTGACCTTGTACTTCACCAATCAAATATTAATTTTTAAGGTATTGAAAGCGAAACACAACATTCCGAACATATCGTTAGCAATGATCATTCTCCCTAACACGAATTTGTAACGTTTTATCTGATAGGCTACTAAATAAAGTGGACTAGAAATGTGAAACTTATTGAAACAGACCTTTTTAACATATTTCACAGATTCATCGATTGTTATAATTTTTACCTTGCCTTTATTTACACTTCCCAGAGGTCATGGTTATTGAAAGTTCAACTAAAACTTATCAGACAAAAGGGGTCAACGCATGCAGTTAACAACCGAATTGTAGATACTATTGAAAGGTACAATTATCAGGATGACAAATATGGCCCACTAAAACTGAAACTTGCATATAATTTAAACAAATTTAGAAAACTGAATTTGGTCCTAAACGAAGTACCAGGGGGAAGCGACAGTAACAAGATATGTTGAAGTTGACAAATAATTTAATTATCGGAGTGATTCAATTAAATTGTAAGAGGATGTTACATTGTTATTAATCCAAAATAATCATAAAAGGTTCAATCGCAAGTCCAAGGAACAGAGTATTCCGAATCAACTCCATGTCCTCAAATGTGCTGATGTGCCAGTAGTCTTGATGAATGCCACAATGACATTGCCCAAAACTTTTTTGAATACATTTATAAAACTCGCAGAATGATATTTTATCAAGAGTCAATAAGTACTTTGCAATTCCAACGAAAAATCTAAACCCATGTTTACTCCTAAATTGTATATAAACACAACATTAAATATATCTGTAGACTGATATTCAAACTAGAACATAGAAAATAAGAATGAATTATCTGATAAAATCTCGTTCCTATATAAACTGATAGGGCTCAAGATTGCAATATATTGCTGCTACTCCTAACACTTCCTAAGTAATTTATATCACGATAAACCAAGTCGCAATAGAACGTACTTGACACAACCACCGAAAGGGAAATCGCCCCATACTTGTACATAGGTTTATCATTACGATTGCCTTTAAAACTTTTCAACGCCTATTTATACCTCATATGCAATCTATAGGTAACCACCAACAGTAAAAGACAATATATATATATATATAAACATAACAGGTTATAGATACTACATAACGCGCAAAGGTTGCACTACACTAACCGAATATGTATACAGATTCCACAAAATGCTGAATCAGCAAAGGATGATTTCTAATAGAAAAAAATTGATAAAAGCTAAGCTAATAGTAGCCTTCAAACTAATAAACACTTCTTCATGAATGATAGAAAATTGATCACTTTTGAGAACAACTCCTTTGAAGGAAAACTGTCCTTTAGTGAATGTGTTTTAGCATTATAGGATCCACGGATGAGTTTTAGAAGCAATTTTGCAATGATTTTATACAGGGTTTTAATTTTGGACCGTATTTTACTCCTCAAGAATTAACATGTGCATTACTAAAGGTGATATACCGAAAATATTTATTGGTAATTTGAGACCAGTTTGTTGCTTAATATTGACGGGAAAATAGCACTAGGGTCAATAATAAACTTGCTTGAAAAGGTATATCATTTTATTAGAAGTAATGCGCAGAAAATGCGTCTGAAACATACATTCATTGGCGAAAACGAAAGCATTTTGATCTGCCTCGACAAAACAGGTGAATATTGTCATTTCGTCTTTTCTGATTTTAAAATGTCATTAGACGCTGTCTAATAGGATGTTTTAGAAAATGCTCTAAATTCGTTTAGCTTTGGAGATTTTACTTGTCAGTGCGTCAGAGTAATATAATTAACGTTTTCATTTTGATTGCTAAATATCTAATTTAGGAGTCTTTTTGTACTTAAAATCACCCAGAATTGTACAAGTTACAAAACTTTCGTTTTCTTACGAAATAACTGGAATCAAAATATAGCAAAGCTGCATAACAAAACTTATACGTTTGGGAAAAATGGGATCTTTCTCTTGAACATCTACAGGTTGTAGAATATTAGAGCCAAACATGGTATCTCTATTAAGGTCTATAGTTTTTACGTAACATACTTAATATGTTAAACCTTGAATACGACCGTACCATTGTTGGTGAACGCTGACACACCTATATATCTTCCTTTGTGTATAACCGTGTGCATGAGAGAGCGTTTTGTCTTAATATCTGTTAACGTCGTCTGTGTAAAGTAGGAGTGAGGATTTTTAACAATTATGTTTAACACTAAATACAACGTATCAGCTAGTCTTAAAGGGATTCTTATTTTGGAATTTTTTATATCAGTAAAAGTAGATTGACTAAACATGACTTATGAACAGACCCGAAAGCATTACATTCGCTACCATAACTTTAAGCTATGGTTGATGGTGAACATGTATCGATTTAAAAGACAAATGACAATGGGTTATATCCCTTACGTATTAAGTACAGATGACGAGGGGCTAACCTATCAAGGCATACAAGAAGTATACAGACTCGCACTGGAGGCTCACGAAATAAAGACATAAGGAAAATCTATATTAGGTACAACACGAAAACGGAGCACACATACACAGATGTTACAAGTCTGAGTCAGAGAAACACATGCAAAGCAGGTTCAAAGTAATAAGGAAAATGTTTACTTCTACAACTGATCATAGTAGTTGTATGATATGGGAACTGATGCTTTGTTGCCAAGATTGGCCTCTTGTCTAACGCTCATTAAAAACAAGTAAAATGACCAGCAATATACGTTTTATATCACAGTTGTATGAGATATTTCATGTATTGTCTCATATGAGCAGTTACTGAAGTTGATCTATGTTTTGTGCTCGCTAGCATTCAGTACAAGAAAATAAATAACCATATTTCATCAAATGTTTTATTTTAATACCTTCCTTAAACAAGTTATATCACACCATTGATCTTAAGAAAAGCCTGTCTTAAGAACAGCAGATGCAAAAGGATAATAGGCCTTTTATAGCCAATGCACCATAAATAACTGGATCGATGAAAAGGATAATAATATATATATCCATGAAAATGATTCCTTGAAAACGTCCAATATATACGAGGAACTCTTCTATAAAGGTGTATTACCCGAGGTGTGGAGTATGAGCCTGTCTTGAAATACAGATTAGCTTCGACAACGATAAGAATGGAAACTTTGGAAACGGAATCTAAACATGTACGTCTCTTTCAAAAAGAAATTGGAATTCCATTCATAATGACCTTATATTTTAATTCTTCAAAATAATTATAAATTATCTTTGATTTTAATTAACAATACCCACAAAATAGATCGTGGGGATAAGGGGAGAGTGAGAGAGATAAAGAGATAAACAGCTATATAAACATTATAACTTTCAAACAAACGGTTGCCACCTCTTAGACCTGCTATTGTGTATAGCAAGAGGTCTGCAAGTATCCACACAAATAAATACAATATAGAATTTCCAGGGTTGACAAGATATTTTATTTTACTGGACGGTCTACAATGTCATTGAGTTATAATAATAATAATAATAATAATAATAATAATTCAAAGAAAGCAAATATTTAGGGCAGTATTGTTTATATACATCCAATGTGCAAAGTTTGTTCGATTTGAACAGGCCGCAAAATCCTGTAAGCGACACAAAGGAATAATGTTTGTCCTCAATAAGAAATCGAAAAATAAAGGTTAGAGGTACAACCGTTTACACTTTCCACAGTCCAATATTCTATGAGTATTTATATAGACCTACAATGTACAATGTAACGAATGCTCAACACCTACATGTTTTCATTTACTTTCATCCCGTTCATAACATATTATTCAGAAAGTAGGACTAATCATTATTTGGCACCATTTCTACGCATGTAAAGTATATCTAGCGATGGTCTAGAATTGAAGAGACCTCCAAAGAGAATCCAATTTTACGACATCAAATATTTCATTCAATGCATCTCGTGCCTTTAGAAGACTGCGGATGGAGAAGTTTATTCTGTAGTTTGTGAACCGCGTGTTCTCAATGTTCCGTGAAATGACAAGTGATCTTCGGCACTTGATTTGCAAGTGCGTGTCCTCCTTGGTGAAAGATCCCAGTCTTAATATTTCTTGAAGTCGACACATTACGCCCCTAAGGGAATGCAAAAAGTTCGTCATCAGTCTGGGGCTTACCAAACGTTCCATGACTGTCATGTTGAGGTAAATCTCATGCATCATGTTATGAACTGTATCGTATGTCTGCATCTACGAATGAAAAAAGAATAAATATTTTCTTTAAATTTGACTTTCACGCTTCGCTGTGCAGAAAGGAAACTTCTAGTTTCTCAGATATTCGAATAAAGACTTTTCAGAACAGTGGTATAAGATAGCACACAATGTCGTTTTTACGTTCTTCCTAAGTGGTCTGTAAAATAAAAAGAAATTCTACAAACTAGATTGGTACGGAAATGGCAACTACGTGGAAATCGTTGGAAAAGGAGACCCAAAAAAATGATGTCTCAATGAATACAGGTATTAGATATGCCATATTTAAATTAATGTGTGAATGTTATTTGTATGCCTGTATCTCGTAAAGTAATACGCTGTACAAGTTAATTCAATCTAATTGTTGTCACAATTAGTCAAACTGAGATTTTATGTTCTAGTTTAGAGAGAAACATAAAATTAAATGTACCCATGATACTGGGTTTCCAGTGAAAGCTGGCTGGTAATTGTAGTCTGTGTACATTCCGTTTCTTTCCTCCTCTTCGATTCCTGTGTTAATCATAAGCTCCTGCGTAGAAAAGTAAATTCATTCTCAGATATCATATTCAGTCAACAAAGCTCATGTTGACTGCATTAACAAACAGAAAATTCAAATATTATAAAAACCGCTTCAGAAAACGTGAATTTCTTTGCAAAATAAATCTTGTTTCTATTGAGAAAAAAATATTTCTTTCTTATTTGAGCATAATACAAAACTATTTTATAGTTATTAAATGATCGGGTTTGTATTCATTTAACATTAATTACCAGACTCCATAATCCATATATGCTTCTACAGGATAACTCGTGCAAGAACCGAGTTCAATTCATTCTGGAACGGAATGATACTTCACCATTCGTTGTAGTTGGGTCTACAATATCAAATTATGTATTTTGTTCTCATTACATTTCCAGTGTTGCTCCTGTGTGGTAGTTTAAAATATCTTCTCATTGTTTTAACGCTGAAGAAACTCAGGCATGTGTCAAAGATATATATACATCTGATGTAAAATGTGAGATAAATGTTGATTGACAGAGATCTGAAATAATGGCATAGAAGAATTTAGTTCTGTATAGACGGATTAGCAAATGTTATAGCCATATTGATTACGTTATGTGTCAAGTGTTAGAAAAAGTATTTAGAACCACGCATTTAGTCTCCTGCCTATTCAATTCTGCTTACATAGGTTCTCAACGCCTCACCAAGGACTCGTCTCAGTTCATTTATATCATTTCTCAAGAGTCCAACACTACATGCCCTCAGTGAATGTGTAGGACTTGGTTCGTAATCTTCGCAAACGGAGCATGCGTCAAGTTCAAATGAGATTTCGTCCACTGTTCGTTCCATGTGAAGGTGATTTTGATTTCCAAGACTCTCGTTTAAGGAGCCAATTATAATCAAAATATCTGTAATTAAAAAAGTTTAAAAAAGTGTCAAATATACTTAAATTATAACTAACAAAATTTCATGTTAGCAACTCTAATGCATGACTTCTAATTTTATCGATGCACACGGACCATGATAATCATTCTAAATGGATATTTCTATGTCGCTGCTTATTATAAAGACAACAGAGAGTAATGTTTGTAAGGACTCCAACTATCCAAATTATTCTCATCCATTTTAAATCTTCATTTATTAACTAACGCCACGTATTTCTGAATTAGTAATGTCTAATGGTGCTCGACCAAACCACATTAGTGTTCTTACCTAAAATAAGAATAGCATAAAAAGATCCAAACTTTGAGGCCATTTGTTCAAGTAGTATCTAACGTTTCTGTTCTTAGTTTCTTTTGTGGAAGATTGGGCGAATTACCTTTTAAGATTTGTTTCATCTTTATATATTATCTATTTGGAGTTTTTCCAGACAATTATAAAAATATATCCCGTAGAATCCTACCTAGGCCAGCAGGCATTAACGGTTACATTAATTTTGTCCGCATTCCTTAGATCTTAATACAATTTTATTTAACTAACTCTAGGTCGATGTTTAAAAAAAATACCGCTTTGAGCAGTTAGGTGGATAAATCCGTTACAGGATGTCCGACGAAAATCCAAAGGATCAAAATTGCCATTTTCAAATAAGTGTTCTTCAGTACAGAGGATGGTGCAACATTGAGGAAGTGTAACTCGAGTGTCAATTTTGTGCCAACCGCATTTCTCACTATGTCCACATGAATATTAAAAAAATAAATTTTTCACGGTTTTTCTTGTCGTTCTTTATATCAAACACTGACGACCGTTGTTTATGTTCCTGTTCCTGTTTTGCTGCCATAACTAAATCGTAACACGCAATGTAGCGTGATCATCGAAGCTGTAAGATACAACGCCGGAATTATCATTTAGAAAATGTTTGTAGAATTTTAATCCAATTTAATGATATAAAATGCACAAGGAAAAAGTTAGTTATGATACAAATTCCTAGTACGATGATTTCTGTTTAGATGTGTATAACAGGTTGATAAGGATTGAGATTAAATTATAGCGAAGGCATAAACACAATTTCTAGAATAAAATGTTTACAATGTGACTGAAAAATGGTTAAAAATCTGAGACTGAATTAAACAACCAAGTGATATAAAGAAAGTGAGTTCGTTCGTAACTGGAACGAATTATAACATGTAACTTAAACGAGGAGCCAACAACAGTTAACGGATGAAACATATAAACAAATACGATTGACGGATGGCTCTATCACCATGGATGTTCAATGGTTTACAAATTAAAGACAAAAAGTGGACTAAGAGTATGAAGTAGATGAATTCAAACATCTTGTTCGTTATGATTAATTCACCAAGTGTAAATAAAGTATGGAATTCATCAAACATGCTAATCATGTTTCATCCAACGTAGGATATATAAAAATATTTAAGATTATTACTCAAATAGTGGTACTAAATACATTTTGGATTTTCACTCAAATAGAGATACTGATAAATTCATAAATTTTGTGATGAGAGGTATTCATCCAGCATCAAGTTTTCCTTTTATTGCCGAAAGAAGCCAAGTGCTCCTGAAGTCTTTTCTCTGTCATTAGAGTTTATCAGTCTGAATGTTTGACAAACAAACAAATTTGCATTTGTATTGGACACCATGTGGAGGGTAATAGCTAAAATAAAACAAACGTACAAGCAAAAAATAATATTTACACCTTTGCATGATGAATGGCCGACAGGTGAAATAGTATTCGAAATAAATATGTCAAACCGTATTCTTTAGCTCAAAATTATACATGCTTGGACAAAATGGAAGAACAGCAAACAAGAGAAACTAGTTGTATAGAAAATATATAATGAATAAGGAAAATATGAGCATAACCAAATATAACCCACTAACCAAACTGAGACAGCAAACATATAGAAAGCAATAATAGAACATGTACTAAAAAAAAATTATTTTGATGTTGAGGTCAAAAAGGCGAATAAAGCCAAGCCAACTATCTCACGCAGAGGAAATAGTCATGAGACCAAACTTTAATCAACGACAGATTAGTGGCATACAAGATACGTGTCTCGCATCCTCAGAATGAGAAGTGACATTTACATTGGTCATCTATGTACTTTCCAGCCTGGTACTTTCCATTTCGCACAGAGAGGTGGGGGTTAAAGAATCGTTGAAAAGTAATTATCCTTAACATATGATTTAGATACATACGTGCGAAAGTACTTTTTCTTGATACGTACCTTATATATATCTATATATCTATATATATATATATATATATATATATATATATATATATATATATATATATATATATATATATATATATATATATATGTATGTATATATATATATATATATATATATATATATATATATATATATATATATATATATATATATATATATATATATATATATGTATGCATATATATATATATAGTTATATGATTCTATGAAACATTTTGATGTATGGTATGCAGATCATCGTACGTACTTAGATTCTTACATCCAAACAATTATGACCAATCATTAAACTACTTTAGTTTTAAAAAAACCACAATTGAGATTATAGTTCAAATATTAATGTATGAACTGTCAAGTTAAAATTTGATGAATGAGTTTTTGCGGGTTTATCCAGTTTCAGTCTTAAAAGGACAGATCTCTTTCAGTGGGTTAAGGACAAAATGCATTCATGATATGGTTACACGAAAGATGACGTACTGCTGATATTGAAAACTACTGGGCGGCAGTAGAATGGGGTTTTCGGTGTGATTTTAAACATAAATCGACCGGTCGTGCTGGCGTTGCCATTCCTTAGAACTGATTTGGAACCTCCTCTTACCATTGTATAGACATCAACCAATGAGAAATTAATCCAATGGCGCCATTAGTCCTTATTATTATGATTATTATTAATAACTGTCAACAGATACGTAAACATCTGTTTTCAGATCGTATGCAATCCTTTCTCGTAAAAGACAGGCCGCGTAGGCAAATCTAACAAAGCATACTCAATACAAATTTAGAACTATGAAGAAAAATTAGAAACAAAATAAATAATCTCATATACCAGAAGTTACCAAAAAATGAAAAAATAACAGATATGCATAACAATCCTATCCAGATAAATTATATTATATATATTGGTTCGTGGGAATGGAATAAGCTCGATCAATTTATAGTGCTATAATGACGATAATCCGGATTTCTGTAAGAGTCTAAGACCAAAGTTTTGCTAGTTTTAACAATTCTTCTTTTAACATTTCTTGTGACTCAAACGTTGTTTAGGACATGAAAATGTATACATACGGTATCATGATGGAAATCAGATGAACAAAACAACAGTGTTGGATATCAGAAATAAAACAGAATTTTCAGATTCAAAGAGAGTAGTCAAATCAGATGCTAGATTATTTACCTGGAGACAACCCAGTCAAACAAATACAGATTACATTGTTTCCTGACTTCTGAGTATATGTGGTCATTAATTCGATTAGAACGAGATCTCCACAGCCCTATATGGAGACCTGATGGACATACATAAGTGGCCATGTTCTGCTGACCTTGTACTTCACCAATCAAATATTAATTTTTAAGGTATTGAAAGCGAAACACAACATTCCGAACATATCGTTAGCAATGATCATTCTCCCTAACACGAATTTGTAACGTTTTATCTGATAGGCTACTAAATAAAGTGGACTAGAAATGTGAAACTTATTGAAACAGACCTTTTTAACATATTTCACAGATTCATCGATTGTTATAATTTTTACCTTGCCTTTATTTACACTTCCCAGAGGTCATGGTTATTGAAAGTTCAACTAAAACTTATCAGACAAAAGGGGTCAACGCATGCAGTTAACAACCGAATTGTAGATACTATTGAAAGGTACAATTATCAGGATGACAAATATGGCCCACTAAAACTGAAACTTGCATATAATTTAAACAAATTTAGAAAACTGAATTTGGTCCTAAACGAAGTACCAGGGGGAAGCGACAGTAACAAGATATGTTGAAGTTGACAAATAATTTAATTATCGGAGTGATTCAATTAAATTGTAAGAGGATGTTACATTGTTATTAATCCAAAATAATCATAAAAGGTTCAATCGCAAGTCCAAGGAACAGAGTATTCCGAATCAACTCCATGTCCTCAAATGTGCTGATGTGCCAGTAGTCTTGATGAATGCCACAATGACATTGCCCAAAACTTTTTTGAATACATTTATAAAACTCGCAGAATGATATTTTATCAAGAGTCAATAAGTACTTTGCAATTCCAACGAAAAATCTAAACCCATGTTTACTCCTAAATTGTATATAAACACAACATTAAATATATCTGTAGACTGACATTCAAACTAGAACATAGAAAATAAGAATGAATTATCTGATAAAATCTCGTTCCTATATAAACTGATAGGGCTCAAGATTGCAATATATTGCTGCTACTCCTAACACTTCCTAAGTAATTTATATCACGATAAACCAAGTCGCAATAGAACGTACTTGACACAACCACCGAAAGGGAAATCGCCCCATACTTGTACATAGGTTTATCATTACGATTGCCTTTAAAACTTTTCAACGCCTATTTATACCTCATATGCAATCTATAGGTAACCACCAACAGTAAAAGACAATATATATATATATATAAACATAACAGGTTATAGATACTACATAACGCGCAAAGGTTGCACTACACTAACCGAATATGTATACAGATTCCACAAAATGCTGAATCAGCAAAGGATGATTTCTAATAGAAAAAAATTGATAAAAGCTAAGCTAATAGTAGCCTTCAAACTAATAAACACTTCTTCATGAATGATAGAAAATTGATCACTTTTGAGAACAACTCCTTTGAAGGAAAACTGTCCTTTAGTGAATGTGTTTTAGCATTATAGGATCCACGGATGAGTTTTAGAAGCAATTTTGCAATGATTTTATACAGGGTTTTAATTTTGGACCGTATTTTACTCCTCAAGAATTAACATGTGCATTACTAAAGGTGATATACCGAAAATATTTATTGGTAATTTGAGACCAGTTTGTTGCTTAATATTGACGGGAAAATAGCACTAGGGTCAATAATAAACTTGCTTGAAAAGGTATATCATTTTATTAGAAGTAATGCGCAGAAAATGCGTCTGAAACATACATTCATTGGCGAAAACGAAAGCATTTTGATCTGCCTCGACAAAACAGGTGAATATTGTCATTTCGTCTTTTCTGATTTTAAAATGTCATTAGACGCTGTCTAATAGGATGTTTTAGAAAATGCTCTAAATTCGTTTAGCTTTGGAGATTTTACTTGTCAGTGCGTCAGAGTAATATAATTAACGTTTTCATTTTGATTGCTAAATATCTAATTTAGGAGTCTTTTTGTACTTAAAATCACCCAGAATTGTACAAGTTACAAAACTTTCGTTTTCTTACGAAATAACTGGAATCAAAATATAGCAAAGCTGCATAACAAAACTTATACGTTTGGGAAAAATGGGATCTTTCTCTTGAACATCTACAGGTTGTAGAATATTAGAGCCAAACATGGTATCTCTATTAAGGTCTATAGTTTTTACGTAACATACTTAATATGTTAAACCTTGAATACGACCGTACCATTGTTGGTGAACGCTGACACACCTATATATCTTCCTTTGTGTATAACCGTGTGCATGAGAGAGCGTTTTGTCTTAATATCTGTTAACGTCGTCTGTGTAAAGTAGGAGTGAGGATTTTTAACAATTATGTTTAACACTAAATACAACGTATCAGCTAGTCTTAAAGGGATTCTTATTTTGGAATTTTTTATATCAGTAAAAGTAGATTGACTAAACATGACTTATGAACAGACCCGAAAGCATTACATTCGCTACCATAACTTTAAGCTATGGTTGATGGTGAACATGTATCGATTTAAAAGACAAATGACAATGGGTTATATCCCTTACGTATTAAGTACAGATGACGAGGGGCTAACCTATCAAGGCATACAAGAAGTATACAGACTCGCACTGGAGGCTCACGAAATAAAGACATAAGGAAAATCTATATTAGGTACAACACGAAAACGGAGCACACATACACAGATGTTACAAGTCTGAGTCAGAGAAACACATGCAAAGCAGGTTCAAAGTAATAAGGAAAATGTTTACTTCTACAACTGATCATAGTAGTTGTATGATATGGGAACTGATGCTTTGTTGCCAAGATTGGCCTCTTGTCTAACGCTCATTAAAAACAAGTAAAATGACCAGCAATATACGTTTTATATCACAGTTGTATGAGATATTTCATGTATTGTCTCATATGAGCAGTTACTGAAGTTGATCTATGTTTTGTGCTCGCTAGCATTCAATTCAAGAAAATAAATAACCATATTTCATCAAATGTTTTATTTTAATACCTTCCTTAAACAAGTTATATCACACCATTGATCTTAAGAAAAGCCTGTCTTAAGAACAGCAGATGCAAAAGGATAATAGGCCTTTTATAGCCAATGCACCATAAATAACTGGATCGATGAAAAGGATAATAATATATATATCCATGAAAATGATTCCTTGAAAACGTCCAATATATACGAGGAACTCTTCTATAAAGGTGTATTACCCGAGGTGTGGAGTATGAGCCTGTCTTGAAATACAGATTAGCTTCGACAACGATAAGAATGGAAACTTTGGAAACGGAATCTAAACATGTACGTCTCTTTCAAAAAGAAATTGGAATTCCATTCATAATGACCTTATATTTTAATTCTTCAAAATAATTATAAATTATGTTTGATTTTAATTAACAATACCCACAAAATAGATCGTGGGGATAAGGGGAGAGTGAGAGAGATAAAGAGATAAACAGCTATATAAACATTATAACTTTCAAACAAACGGTTGCCACCTCTTAGACCTGCTATTGTGTATAGCAAGAGGTCTGCAAGTATCCACACAAATAAATACAATATAGAATTTCCAGGGTTGACAAGATATTTTATTTTACTGGACGGTATACAATGTCATTGAGTTATAATAATAATAATAATAATAATAATAATGATTATAATAATTCAAAGAAAGCAAATATTTAGGGCAGTATTGTTTATATACATCCAATGTGCAAAGTTTGTTCGATTTGAACAGGCCGCAAAATCCTGTAAGCGACACAAAGGAATAATGTTTGTCCTCAATAAGAAATCGAAAAATAAAGGTTAGAGGTACAACCGTTTACACTTTCCACAGTCCAATATTCTATGAGTATTTATATAGACCTACAATGTAACGAATGCTCAACACCTACATGTTTTCATTTACTTTCATCCCGTTCATAACATATTATTCAGAAAGTAGGACTAATCATTATTTGGCACCATTTCTACGCATGTAAAGTATATCTAGCGATGGTCTAGAATTGAAGAGACCTCCAAAGAGAATCCAATTTTACGACATCAGATATTTCATTCAATGCATCTCGTGCCTTTAGAAGACTGCGGATGGAGAAGTTTATTCTGTAGTTTGTGAACCGCGTGTTCTCAATGTTCCGTGAAATGACAAGTGATCTTCGGCACTTGATTTGCAAGTGCGTGTCCTCCTTGGTGAAAGATCCCAGTCTTAATATTTCTTGAAGTCGACACATTACGCCCCTAAGGGAATGCAAAAAGTTCGTCATCAGTCTGGGGCTTACCAAACGTTCCATGACTGTCATGTTGAGGTAAATCTCATGCATCATGTTATGAACTGTATCGTATGTCTGCATCTACGAATGAAAAAAGAATAAATATTTTCTTTAAATTTGACTTTCACGCTTCGCTGTGCAGAAAGGAAACTTCTAGTTTCTCAGATATTCGAATAAAGACTTTTCAGAACAGTGGTATAAGATAGCACACAATGTCGTTTTTACGTTCTTCCTAAGTGGTCTGTAAAATAAAAAGAAATTCTACAAACTAGATTGGTACGGAAATGGCAACTACGTGGAAATCGTTGGAAAAGGAGACCCAAAAAAATGATGTCTCAATGAATACAGGTATTAGATATGCCATATTTAAATTAATGTGTGAATGTTATTTGTATGCCTGTATCTCGTAAAGTAATAAGCTGTACAAGTTAATTCAATCTAATTGTTGTCACAATTAGTCAAACTGAGATTTTATGTTCTAGTTTAGAGAGAAACATAAAATTAAATGTACCCATGATACTGGGTTTCCAGTGAAAGCTGGCTGGTAATTGTAGTCTGTGTACATTCCGTTTCTTTCCTCCTCTTCGATTCCTGTGTTAATCATAAGCTCCTGCGTAGAAAAGTAAATTCATTCTCAGATATCATATTCAGTCAACAAAGCTCACGTTGACTGCATTAACAAACAGAAAATTCAAATATTATAAAAACCGCTTCAGAAAACGTGAATTTCTTTGCAAAATAAATCTTGTTTCTATTTAGAAGAAAATATTTCTTTCTTATTTGAGCATAATACAAAACTATTTTATAGTTATTAAATGATCGGGTTTGTATTCATTTAACATTAATTACCAGACTCCATAATCCATATATGCTTCTACAGGATAATTCGTGCAAGAACCGAGTTCAATTCATTCTGGAACCGAATGATACTTCACCATTCGTTGTAGTTGGGTCTACAATATCAAATTATGTATTTTGTTCTCATTACATTTCGAGTGTTGCTCCTGTGTGGTAGTTTAAAATATCTTCTCATTCTTTTAACGCTGAAGAAACTCAGGCATGTGTCAAAGATATATATACATCTGATGTAAAATGTGAGATAAATGTTGATTGACAGAGATCTGAAATAATGGCATAGAAGAATTTAGTTCTGTATAGACGGATTAGCACATGTTATAGCCATATTGATTACGTTATGTGTCAAGTGTTAGAAAAAGTATTTAGAACCACGCATTTAGTCTCCTGCCTATTCAATTCTGCTTACATAGGTTCTCAACGCCTCACCAAGGACTCGTCTCAGTTCATTTATATCATTTCTCAAGAGTCCAACACTACATGCCCTCAGTGAATGTGTAGGACTTGGTTCGTAATCTTCGCAAACGGAGCATGCGTCAAGTTCAAATGAGATTTCGTCCACTGTTCGTTCCATGTGAAGGTGATTTTGATTTCCAAGACTCTCGTTTAAGGAGCCAATTATAATCAAAGTATCTGTAATTAAAAAAGTTTAAAAAAGTGTCAAATATACTTAAATTATAACTAACAAAATTTCATGTTAGCAACTCTAATGCATGACTTCTAATTTTATCGATGCACACGGACCATGATAATCATTCTAAATGGATATTTCTATGTCGCTGCTTATTATAAAGACAACAGAGAGTAATGTTTGTAAGGACTCCAACTATCCAAATTATTCTCATCCATTTTAAATCTTCATTTATTAACTAACGCCACGTATTTCTGAATTAGTAATGTCTAATGGTGCTCGACCAAACCACATTAGTGTTCTTACCTAAAATAAGAATAGCATAAAAAGATCCAAACTTTGAGGCCATTTGTTCAAGTAGTATCTAACGTTTCTGTTCTTAGTTTCTTTTGTGGAAGATTGGGCGAATTACCTTTTAAGATTTGTTTCATCTTTATATATTATCTATTTGGAGTTTTTCCAGACAATTATAAAAATATATCCCATAGAATCCTACCTAGGCCAGCAGGCATTAACGGTTACATTAATTTTGTCCGCATTCCTTAGATCTTGATACAATTTTATTTAACTAACTCTAGGTCGATGTTTAAAAAAAATACCGCTTTGAGCAGTTAGGTGGATAAATCCGTTACAGGATGTCCGACGAAAATCCAAAGGATCAAAATTGCCATTTTCAAATAAGTGTTCTTCAGTACAGAGGATGGTGCAACATTGAGGAAGTGTAACTCGAGTGTCAATTTTGTGCCAACCGCATTTCTCACTATGTCCACATGAATATTAAAAAAATAAATTTTTCACGGTGTTTTTTGTCGTTCTTTATATCAAACACTGACGACCGTTGTTTATGTTCCTGTTCCTGTTTTGCTGCCATAACTAAATCGTAACACGCAATGTAGCGTGATCATCGAAGCTGTAAGATACAACGCCGGAATTATCATTTAGAAAATGTTTGTAGAATTTTAATCCAATTTAATGATATAAAATGCACAAGGAAAAAGTTAGTTATGATACAAATTCCTAGTACGATGATTTCTGTTTAGATGTGTATAACAGGTTGATAAGGATTGAGATTAAATTATAGCGAAGGCATAAACACAATTTCTAGAATAAAATGTTTACAATGTGACTGAAAAATGGTTAAAAATCTGAGACTGAATTAAACAACCAAGTGATATAAAGAAAGTGAGTTCGTTCGTAACTGGAACGAATTATAACATGTAACTTAAACGAGGAGCCAACAACAGTTAACGGATGAAACATATAAACAAATACGATTGACGGATGGCTCTATCACCATGGATGTTCAATGGTTTACAAATTAAAGACAAAAAGTGGACTAAGAGTATGAAGTAGATGAATTCAAACATCTTGTTCGTTATGATTAATTCACCAAGTGTAAATAAAGTATGGAATTCATCAAACATGCTAATCATGTTTCATCCAACGTAGGATATATAAAAACATTTAAGATTATTACTCATATAGTGGTACTAAATACATTTTGGATTTTCACTCAAATACAGATACTGATAAATTCATAAATTTTGTGATGAGAGGTATTCATCCAGCATCAAGTTTTCCATTTATTGCCGAAAGAAGCCAAGTGCTCCTGAAGTCTTTTCTCTGTCATTAGAGTTTATCAGTCTGAATGTTTGACAAACAAACAAATTTGCATGTGTATTGGACACCATGTGGAGGGTAATAGCTAAAATAAAACAAACGTACAAGCAAAAAATAATATTTACACCTTTGCATGATGAACGGCCGACAGGTGAAATAGTATTCGAAATAAATATGTCAAACCGTATTCTTTAGCTCAAAATTATACATGCTTGGACAAAATGGAAGAACAGCAAACAAGAGAAACTAGTTGTATAGAAAATATATAATGAATAAGGAAAATATGAGCATAACCAAATATAACCCACTAACCAAACTGAGACAGCAAACAGATAGAAAGCAATAATAGAACATGTACTAAAAAAAAGTTATTTTGATGTTGAGGTCAAAAAGGCGAATAAAGCCAAGCCAACTATCTCACGCAGAGGAAATAGTCATGAGACCAAACTTTAATCAACGACAGATTAGTGGCATACAAGATACGTGTCTCGCATCCTCAGAATGAGAAGTGACATTTACATTGGTCATCTATGTACTTTCCAGCCTGGTACTTTCCATTTCGCACAGAGAGGTGGGGGTTAAAGAATCGTTGAAAAGTAATTATCCTTCACATACGATTTAGATACATAGGTACGAAAGTACTTTTTCTTGATACGTACCTTATATATATATATATATAGTTATATGATTCTATGAAACATTTTGATGTATGGTATGCAGATCATCGTACGTACTTAGATTCTTACATCCAAACAATTATGACCAATCATTAAACTACTTTAGTTTAAAAAAAGCACAATTGAGATTATAGTTCAAATATTAATGTATGAACTGTCAAGTTAAAATTTGATGAATGAGTCTTTGCGGGTTTATCCAGTTTCAGTCTTAAAAGGATAGATCTCTTTCAGTGGGTTAAGGACAAAATGCATTCATGATATGGTTACACGAAAGACGACGTACTGCTGATATTGAAAACTACTGGGCGGCAGTAGAATGGGGTTTTCGGTGTGATTTTAAACATAAATCGACCGGTCGTGCTGGCGTTGCCATTCCTTAGAACTGATTTGGAACCTCCTCTTACCATTGTATAGACATCAACCAATGAGAAATTAATCCAATGGCGCCATTAGTCCTTATTATTATGATTATTATTAATAACTGTCAACAGATACGTAAACATCTGTTTTCAGATCGTATGCAATCCTTTCTCGTAAAAGACAGGCCGCGTAGGCAAATCTAACAAAGCATACTCAATACAAATTTAGAACTATGAAGAAAAATTAGAAACAAAATAAATAATCTCATATACCAGAAGTTACCAAAAAATAAAAAAATAACAGATATACATAACAATCCTATCCAGATAAATTATATTATATATATTGGTTCGTGGGAATGGAATAAGCTCGATCAATTTATAGTGCTATAATGACGATAATCCGGATTTCTGTAAGAGTCTAAGACCAAAGTTTTGCTAGTTTTAACAATTCTTCTTTTAACATTTCTTGTGACTCAAACGTTGTTTAGGACATGAAAATGTATACATACGGTATCATGATGGAAATCAGATGAACAAAACAACAGTGTTGGATATCAGAAATAAAACAGAATTTTCAGATTCAAAGAGAGTAGTCAAATCAGATGCTAGATTATTTACCTGGAGGCAACCCAGTCAAACAAATACAGATTACATTGTTTCCTGACTTCTGAGTATATGTGGTCATTAATTCGATTAGAACGAGATCTCCACAGCCCTATATGGAGACCTGATGGACATACATAAGTGGCCATGTTCTGCTGACCTTGTACTTCACCAATCAAATATTAATTTTTAAGGTATTGAAAGCGAACCACAACATTCCGAACATATCGTTAGCAATGATCATTCTCCCTAACACGAATTTGTAACGTTTTATCTGATAGGCTACTAAATAAAGTGGACTAGAAATGTGAAACTTATTGAAACAGACCTTTTTAACATATTTCACAGATTCATCGATTGTTATAATTTTTACCTTGCCTTTATTTACACTTCCCAGAGGTCATGGTTATTGAAAGTTCAACTAAAACTTATCAGACAAAAGGGGTCAACGCATGCAGTTAACAACCGAATTGTAGATACTATTGAAAGGTACAATTATCAGGATGACAAATATGGCCCACTAAAACTGAAACTTGCATATAATTTAAACAAATTTAGAAAACTGAATTTGGTCCTAAACGAAGTACCAGGGGGAAGCGACAGTAACAAGATATGTTGAAGTTGACAAATAATTTAATTATCGGAGTGATTCAATTAAATTGTAAGAGGATGTTACATTGTTATTAATCCAAAATAATCATAAAAGGTTCAATCGCAAGTCCAAGGAACAGAGTATTCCGAATCAACTCCATGTCCTCAAATGTGCTGATGTGCCAGTAGTCTTGATGAATGCCACAATGACATTGCCCAAAACTTTTTTGAATACATTTATAAAACTCGCAGAATGATATTTTATCAAGAGTCAATAAGTACTTTGCAATTCCAACGAAAAATCTAAACCCATGTTTACTCCTAAATTGTATATAAACACAACATTAAATGTATCTGTAGACTGATATTCAAACTAGAACATAGAAAATAAGAATGAATTATCTGATAAAATCTCGTTCCTATATAAACTGATAGGGCTCAAGATTGCAATATATTGCTGCTACTCGCAACACTTCCTAAGTAATTTATATCACGATAAACCAAGTCGCAATAGAACGTACTTGACACAACCACCGACAGGGAAATCGCCCCATACTTGTACATAGGTTTATCATTACGACTGCCTTTAAAACTTTTCAACGCCTATTTATACCTCATATGCAATCTATAGGTAACCACCAACAGTAAAAGACAATATATATATATATATATATATATATATATATATATATATATATATATATATATATATATATATATATATATATATATAAACATAACAGGTTATAGATACTACATAACGCGCAAAGGTTGCACTACACTAACCGAATATGTATACAGATTCCACAAAATGCTGAATCAGCAAAGGATGATTTCTAATAGAAAAAAATTGATAAAAGCTAAGCTAATAGTAGCCTTCATACTAATAAACACTTCTTCATGAATGATAGAAAATTGATCACTTTTGAGAACAACTCCTTTGAAGGAAAACTGTCCTTTAGTGAATGTGTTTTAGCATTATAGGATCCACGGATGAGTTTTAGAAGCAATTTTGCAATGATTTTATACAGGGTTTTAATTTTGGACCGTATTTTACTCCTCAAGAATTAACATGTGCATTACTAAAGGTGATATACCGAAAATATTTATTGGTAATTTGAGACCAGTTTGTTGCTTAATATTGACGGGAAAATAGCACTAGGGTCAATAATAAACTTGCTTGAAAAGGTATATCATTTTATTAGAAGTAATGCGCAGAAAATGCGTCTGAAACATACATTCATTGGCGAAAACGAAAGCATTTTGATCTGCCTCGACAAAACAGATGAATATTGTCATTTCGTCTTTTCTGATTTTAAAATGTCATTAGACGCTGTCTAATAGGATGTTTTAGAAAATGCTCTAAATTCGTTTAGCTTTGGAGATTTTACTTGTCAGTGCGTCAGAGTAATATAATTAACGTTTTCATTTTGATTGCTAAATATCTAATTTAGGAGTCTTTTGTACTTAAAATCACCCAGAATTGTACAAGTTACAAAACTTTCGTTTTCTTACGAAATAACTGGAATCAAAATATAGCAAAGCTGCATAACAAAACTTATACGTTTGGGAAAAATGGGATCTTTCTCTTGAACATCTACAGGTTGTAGAATATTAGAGCCAAACATGGTATCTCTATTAAGGTCTATAGTTTTTACGTAATATACTTAATATGTTAAACCTTGAATACGACCGTACCATTGTTGGTGAACGCTGACACACCTATATATCTTCCTTTGTGTATAACCGTGTGCATGAGAGAGCGTTTGGTCTTAATATCTGTTAACGTCGTCTGTGTAAAGTAGGAGTGAGGATTTTTAACAATTATGTTTAACACTAAATACAACGTATCAGCTAGTCTTAAAGGGATTCTTATTTTGGAATTTTTTATATCAGTAAAAGTAGATTGACTAAACATGACTTATGAACAGACCCGAAAGCATTACATTCGCTACCATAACTTTAAGCTATGGTTGATGGTGAACATGTATCGATTTAAAAGACAAATGACAATGGGTTATATCCCTTACGTATTAAGTACAGATGACGAGGGGCTAACCTATCAAGGCATACAAGAAGTATACAGACTCGCACTGGAGGCTCACGAAATAAAGACATAAGGAAAATCTATATTAGGTACAACACGAAAACGGAGCACACATACACAGATGTTACAAGTCTGAGTCAGAGAAACACATGCAAAGCAGGTTCAAAGTAATAAGGAAAATGTTTACTTCTACAACTGATCATAGTAGTTGTATGATATGGGAACTGATGCTTTGTTGCCAAGATTGGCCTCTTGTCTAACGCTCATTAAAAACAAGTAAAATGACCAGCAATATACGTTTTATATCATAGTTGTATGAGATATTTCATGTATTGTCTCATATGAGCAGTTACTGAAGTTGATCTATGTTTTGTGCTCGCTAGCATTCATTACAAGAAAATAAATAACCATATTTCATCAAATGTTTTATTTTAATACCTTCCTTAAACAAGTTATATCACACCATTGATCTTAAGAAAAGCCTGTCTTAAGAACAGCAGATGCAAAAGGATAATAGGCCTTTTATAGCCAATGCACCATAAATAACTGGATCGATGAAAAGGATAATAATATATATATCCATGAAAATGATTCCTTGAAAACGTCCAATATATACGAGGAACTCTTCTATAAAGGTGTATTACCCGAGGTGTGGAGTATGAGCCTGTCTTGAAATACAGATTAGCTTCGACAACGATAAGAATGGAAACTTTGGAAACGGAATCTAAACATGTACGTCTCTTTCAAAAAGAAATTGGAATTCCATTCATAATGACCTTATATTTTAATTCTTCAAAATAATTATAAATTATGTTTGATTTTAATTAACAATACCCACAAAATAGATCGTGGGGATAAGGGGAGAGTGAGAGAGATAAAGAGATAAACAGCTATATAAACATTATAACTTTCAAACAAACGGTTGCCACCTCTTAGACCTGCTATTGTGTATAGCAAGAGGTCTGCAAGTATCCACACAAATAAATACAATATAGAATTTCCAGGGTTGACAAGATATTTTATTTTACTGGACGGTCTACAATGTCATTGAGTTATAATAATAATAATAATAATAATAATAATAATAATAATAATAATAATTCAAAGAAAGCAAATATTTAGGGCAGTATTGTTTATATACATCCAATGTGCAAAGTTTGTTCGATTTGAACAGGCCGCAAAATCCTGTAAGCGGCACAAAGGAATAATGTTTGTCCTCAATAAGAAATCGAAAAATAAAGGTTAGAGGTACAACCGTTTACACTTTCCACAGTCCAATATTCTATGAGTATTTATATAGACCTACAATGTAACGAATGCTCAACACCTACATGTTTTCATTTACTTTCATCCCGTTCATAACATATTATTCAGAAAGTAGGACTAATCATTATTTGGCACCATTTCTACGCATGTAAAGTATATCTAGCGATGGTCTAGAATTGAAGAGACCTCCAAAGAGAATCCAATATTACGACATCAGATATTTCATTCAATGCATCTCGTGCCTTTAGAAGACTGCGGATGGAGAAGTTTATTCTGTAGTTTGTGAACCGCGTGTTCTCAATGTTCCGTGAAATGACAAGTGATCTTCGGCACTTGATTTGCAAGTGCGTGTCCTCCTTGGTGAAAGATCCCAGTCTTAATATTTCTTGAAGTCGACACATTACGCCCCTAAGGGAATGCAAAAAGTTCGTCATCAGTCTGGGGCTTACCAAACGTTCCATGACTGTCATGTTGAGGTAAATCTCATGCATCATGTTATGAACTGTATCGTATGTCTGCATCTACGAATGAAAAAAGAATAAATATTTTCTTTAAATTTGACTTTCACGCTTCGCTGTGCAGAAAGGAAACTTCTAGTTTCTCAGATATTCGAATAAAGACTTTTCAGAACAGTGGTATAAGATAGCACACAATGTCGTTTTTACGTTCTTCCTAAGTGGTCTGTAAAATAAAAAGAAATTCTACAAACTAGATTGGTACGGAAATGGCAACTACGTGGAAATCGTTGGAAAAGGAGACCCCAAAAAATGATGTCTCAATGAATACAGGTATTAGATATGCCATATTTAAATTAATGTGTGAATGTTATTTGTATGCCTGTATCTCGTAAAGTAATAAGCTGTACAAGTTAATTCAATCTAATTGTTGTCACAATTAGTCAAACTGAGATTTTATGTTCTAGTTTAGAGAGAAACATAAAATTAAATGTACCCATGATACTGGGTTTCCAGTGAAAGCTGGCTGGTAATTGTAGTCTGTGTACATTCCGTTTCTTTCCTCCTCTTCGATTCCTGTGTTAATCATAAGCTCCTGCGTAGAAAAGTAAATTCATTCTCAGATATCATATTCAGTCAACAAAGCTCACGTTGACTGCATTAACAAACAGAAAATTCAAATATTATAAAAACCGCTTCAGAAAACGTGAATTTCTTTGCAAAATAAATCTTGTTTCTATTTAGAAGAAAATATTTCTTTCTTATTTGAGCATAATACAAAACTATTTTATAGTTATTAAATGATCGGGTTTGTATTCATTTAACATTAATTACCAGACTCCATAATCCATATATGCTTCTACAGGATAATTCGTGCAAGAACCGAGTTCAATTCATTCTGGAACCGAATGATACTTCACCATTCGTTGTAGTTGGGTCTACAATATCAAATTATGTATTTTGTTCTCATTACATTTCGAGTGTTGCTCCTGTGTGGTAGTTTAAAATATCTTCTCATTCTTTTAACGCTGAAGAAACTCAGGCATGTGTCAAAGATATATATACATCTGATGTAAAATGTGAGATAAATGTTGATTGACAGAGATCTGAAATAATGGCATAGAAGAATTTAGTTCTGTATAGACGGATTAGCACATGTTATAGCCATATTGATTACGTTATGTGTCAAGTGTTAGAAAAAGTATTTAGAACCACGCATTTAGTCTCCTGCCTATTCAATTCTGCTTACATAGGTTCTCAACGCCTCACCAAGGACTCGTCTCAGTTCATTTATATCATTTCTCAAGAGTCCAACACTACATGCCCTCAGTGAATGTGTAGGACTTGGTTCGTAATCTTCGCAAACGGAGCATGCGTCAAGTTCAAATGAGATTTCGTCCACTGTTCGTTCCATGTGAAGGTGATTTTGATTTCCAAGACTCTCGTTTAAGGAGCCAATTATAATCAAAATATCTGTAATTAAAAAAGTTTAAAAAAGTGTCAAATATACTTAAATTATAACTAACAAAATTTCATGTTAGCAACTCTAATGCATGACTTCTAATTTTATCGATGCACACGGACCATGATAATCATTCTAAATGGATATTTCTATGTCGCTGCTTATTATAAAGACAACAGAGAGTAATGTTTGTAAGGACTCCAACTATCCAAATTATTCTCATCCATTTTAAATCTTCATTTATTAACTAACGCCACGTATTTCTGAATTAGTAATGTCTAATGGTGCTCGACCAAACCACATTAGTGTTCTTACCTAAAATAAGAATAGCATAAAAAGATCCAAACTTTGAGGCCATTTGTTCAAGTAGTATCTAACGTTTCTGTTCTTAGTTTCTTTTGTGGAAGATTGGGCGAATTACCTTTTAAGATTTGTTTCATCTTTATATATTATCTATTTGGAGTTTTTCCAGACAATTATAAAAATATATCCCATAGAATCCTACCTAGGCCAGCAGGCATTAACGGTTACATTAATTTTGTCCGCATTCCTTAGATCTTGATACAATTTTATTTAACTAACTCTAGGTCGATGTTTAAAAAAAATACCGCTTTGAGCAGTTAGGTGGATAAATCCGTTACAGGATGTCCGACGAAAATCCAAAGGATCAAAATTGCCATTTTCAAATAAGTGTTCTTCAGTACAGAGGATGGTGCAACATTGAGGAAGTGTAACTCGAGTGTCAATTTTGTGCCAACCGCATTTCTCACTATGTCCACATGAATATTAAAAAAATAAATTTTTCACGGTGTTTTTTGTCGTTCTTTATATCAAACACTGACGACCGTTGTTTATGTTCCTGTTCCTGTTTTGCTGCCATAACTAAATCGTAACACGCAATGTAGCGTGATCATCGAAGCTGTAAGATACAACGCCGGAATTATCATTTAGAAAATGTTTGTAGAATTTTAATCCAATTTAATGATATAAAATGCACAAGGAAAAAGTTAGTTATGATACAAATTCCTAGTACGATGATTTCTGTTTAGATGTGTATAACAGGTTGATAAGGATTGAGATTAAATTATAGCGAAGGCATAAACACAATTTCTAGAATAAAATGTTTACAATGTGACTGAAAAATGGTTAAAAATCTGAGACTGAATTAAACAACCAAGTGATATAAAGAAAGTGAGTTCGTTCGTAACTGGAACGAATTATAACATGTAACTTAAACGAGGAGCCAACAACAGTTAACGGATGAAACATATAAACAAATACGATTGACGGATGGCTCTATCACCATGGATGTTCAATGGTTTACAAATTAAAGACAAAAAGTGGACTAAGAGTATGAAGTAGATGAATTCAAACATCTTGTTCGTTATGATTAATTCACCAAGTGTAAATAAAGTATGGAATTCATCAAACATGCTAATCATGTTTCATCCAACGTAGGATATATAAAAACATTTAAGATTATTACTCATATAGTGGTACTAAATACATTTTGGATTTTCACTCAAATACAGATACTGATAAATTCATAAATTTTGTGATGAGAGGTATTCATCCAGCATCAAGTTTTCCTTTTATTGCCGAAAGAAGCCAAGTGCTCCTGAAGTCTTTTCTCTGTCATTAGAGTTTATCAGTCTGAATGTTTGACAAACAAACAAATTTGCATGTGTATTGGACACCATGTGGAGGGTAATAGCTAAAATAAAACAAACGTACAAGCAAAAAATAATATTTACACCTTTGCATGATGAACGGCCGACAGGTGAAATAGTATTCGAAATAAATATGTCAAACCGTATTCTTTAGCTCAAAATTATACATGCTTGGACAAAATGGAAGAACAGCAAACAAGAGAAACTAGTTGTATAGAAAATATATAATGAATAAGGAAAATATGAGCATAACCAAATATAACCCACTAACCAAACTGAGACAGCAAACAGATAGAAAGCAATAATAGAACATGTACTAAAAAAAAGTTATTTTGATGTTGAGGTCAAAAAGGCGAATAAAGCCAAGCCAACTATCTCACGCAGAGGAAATAGTCATGAGACCAAACTTTAATCAACGACACATTAGTGGCATACAAGATACGTGTCTCGCATCCTCAGAATGAGAAGTGACATTTACATTGGTCATCTATGTACTTTCCAGCCTGGTACTTTCCATTTCGCACAGAGAGGTGGGGGTTAAAGAATCGTTGAAAAGTAATTATCCTTCACATACGATTTAGATACATAGGTACGAAAGTACTTTTTCTTGATACGTACCTTATATATATATATATATAGTTATATGATTCTATGAAACATTTTGATGTATGGTATGCAGATCATCGTACGTACTTAGATTCTTACATCCAAACAATTATGACCAATCATTAAACTACTTTAGTTTAAAAAAAGCACAATTGAGATTATAGTTCAAATATTAATGTATGAACTGTCAAGTTAAAATTTGATGAATGAGTCTTTGCGGGTTTATCCAGTTTCAGTCTTAAAAGGATAGATCTCTTTCAGTGGGTTAAGGACAAAATGCATTCATGATATGGTTACACGAAAGATGACGTACTGCTGATATTGAAAACTACTGGGCGGCAGTAGAATGGGGTTTTCGGTGTGATTTTAAACATAAATCGACCGGTCGTGCTGGCGTTGCCATTCCTTAGAACTGATTTGGAACCTCCTCTTACCATTGTATAGACATCAACCAATGAGAAATTAATCCAATGGCGCCATTAGTCCTTATTATTATGATTATTATTAATAACTGTCAACAGATACGTAAACATCTGTTTTCAGATCGTATGCAATCCTTTCTCGTAAAAGACAGGCCGCGTAGGCAAATCTAACAAAGCATACTCAATACAAATTTAGAACTATGAAGAAAAATTAGAAACAAAATAAATAATCTCATATACCAGAAGTTACCAAAAAATAAAAAAATAACAGATATACATAACAATCCTATCCAGATAAATTATATTATATATATTGGTTCGTGGGAATGGAATAAGCTCGATCAATTTATAGTGCTATAATGACGATAATCCGGATTTCTGTAAGAGTCTAAGACCAAAGTTTTGCTAGTTTTAACAATTCTTCTTTTAACATTTCTTGTGACTCAAACGTTGTTTAGGACATGAAAATGTATACATACGGTATCATGATGGAAATCAGATGAACAAAACAACAGTGTTGGATATCAGAAATAAAACAGAATTTTCAGATTCAAAGAGAGTAGTCAAATCAGATGCTAGATTATTTACCTGGAGGCAACCCAGTCAAACAAATACAGATTACATTGTTTCCTGACTTCTGAGTATATGTGGTCATTAATTCGATTAGAACGAGATCTCCACAGCCCTATATGGAGACCTGATGGACATACATAAGTGGCCATGTTCTGCTGACCTTGTACTTCACCAATCAAATATTAATTTTTAAGGTATTGAAAGCGAACCACAACATTCCGAACATATCGTTAGCAATGATCATTCTCCCTAACACGAATTTGTAACGTTTTATCTGATAGGCTACTAAATAAAGTGGACTAGAAATGTGAAACTTATTGAAACAGACCTTTTTAACATATTTCACAGATTCATCGATTGTTATAATTTTTACCTTGCCTTTATTTACACTTCCCAGAGGTCATGGTTATTGAAAGTTCAACTAAAACTTATCAGACAAAAGGGGTCAACGCATGCAGTTAACAACCGAATTGTAGATACTATTGAAAGGTACAATTATCAGGATGACAAATATGGCCCACTAAAACTGAAACTTGCATATAATTTAAACAAATTTAGAAAACTGAATTTGGTCCTAAACGAAGTACCAGGGGGAAGCGACAGTAACAAGATATGTTGAAGTTGACAAATAATTTAATTATCGGAGTGATTCAATTAAATTGTAAGAGGATGTTACATTGTTATTAATCCAAAATAATCATAAAAGGTTCAATCGCAAGTCCAAGGAACAGAGTATTCCGAATCAACTCCATGTCCTCAAATGTGCTGATGTGCCAGTAGTCTTGATGAATGCCACAATGACATTGCCCAAAACTTTTTTGAATACATTTATAAAACTCGCAGAATGATATTTTATCAAGAGTCAATAAGTACTTTGCAATTCCAACGAAAAATCTAAACCCATGTTTACTCCTAAATTGTATATAAACACAACATTAAATGTATCTGTAGACTGATATTCAAACTAGAACATAGAAAATAAGAATGAATTATCTGATAAAATCTCGTTCCTATATAAACTGATAGGGCTCAAGATTGCAATATATTGCTGCTACTCGCAACACTTCCTAAGTAATTTATATCACGATAAACCAAGTCGCAATAGAACGTACTTGACACAACCACCGACAGGGAAATCGCCCCATACTTGTACATAGGTTTATCATTACGACTGCCTTTAAAACTTTTCAACGCCTATTTATACCTCATATGCAATCTATAGGTAACCACCAACAGTAAAAGACAATATATATATATATATATATATATATATATATATATATATATATATATATATATATATATATATATATATATAAACATAACAGGTTATAGATACTACATAACGCGCAAAGGTTGCACTACACTAACCGAATATGTATACAGATTCCACAAAATGCTGAATCAGCAAAGGATGATTTCTAATAGAAAAAAATTGATAAAAGCTAAGCTAATAGTAGCCTTCATACTAATAAACACTTCTTCATGAATGATAGAAAATTGATCACTTTTGAGAACAACTCCTTTGAAGGAAAACTGTCCTTTAGTGAATGTGTTTTAGCATTATAGGATCCACGGATGAGTTTTAGAAGCAATTTTGCAATGATTTTATACAGGGTTTTAATTTTGGACCGTATTTTACTCCTCAAGAATTAACATGTGCATTACTAAAGGTGATATACCGAAAATATTTATTGGTAATTTGAGACCAGTTTGTTGCTTAATATTGACGGGAAAATAGCACTAGGGTCAATAATAAACTTGCTTGAAAAGGTATATCATTTTATTAGAAGTAATGCGCAGAAAATGCGTCTGAAACATACATTCATTGGCGAAAACGAAAGCATTTTGATCTGCCTCGACAAAACAGATGAATATTGTCATTTCGTCTTTTCTGATTTTAAAATGTCATTAGACGCTGTCTAATAGGATGTTTTAGAAAATGCTCTAAATTCGTTTAGCTTTGGAGATTTTACTTGTCAGTGCGTCAGAGTAATATAATTAACGTTTTCATTTTGATTGCTAAATATCTAATTTAGGAGTCTTTTGTACTTAAAATCACCCAGAATTGTACAAGTTACAAAACTTTCGTTTTCTTACGAAATAACTGGAATCAAAATATAGCAAAGCTGCATAACAAAACTTATACGTTTGGGAAAAATGGGATCTTTCTCTTGAACATCTACAGGTTGTAGAATATTAGAGCCAAACATGGTATCTCTATTAAGGTCTATAGTTTTTACGTAATATACTTAATATGTTAAACCTTGAATACGACCGTACCATTGTTGGTGAACGCTGACACACCTATATATCTTCCTTTGTGTATAACCGTGTGCATGAGAGAGCGTTTGGTCTTAATATCTGTTAACGTCGTCTGTGTAAAGTAGGAGTGAGGATTTTTAACAATTATGTTTAACACTAAATACAACGTATCAGCTAGTCTTAAAGGGATTCTTATTTTGGAATTTTTTATATCAGTAAAAGTAGATTGACTAAACATGACTTATGAACAGACCCGAAAGCATTACATTCGCTACCATAACTTTAAGCTATGGTTGATGGTGAACATGTATCGATTTAAAAGACAAATGACAATGGGTTATATCCCTTACGTATTAAGTACAGATGACGAGGGGCTAACCTATCAAGGCATACAAGAAGTATACAGACTCGCACTGGAGGCTCACGAAATAAAGACATAAGGAAAATCTATATTAGGTACAACACGAAAACGGAGCACACATACACAGATGTTACAAGTCTGAGTCAGAGAAACACATGCAAAGCAGGTTCAAAGTAATAAGGAAAATGTTTACTTCTACAACTGATCATAGTAGTTGTATGATATGGGAACTGATGCTTTGTTGCCAAGATTGGCCTCTTGTCTAACGCTCATTAAAAACAAGTAAAATGACCAGCAATATACGTTTTATATCATAGTTGTATGAGATATTTCATGTATTGTCTCATATGAGCAGTTACTGAAGTTGATCTATGTTTTGTGCTCGCTAGCATTCATTACAAGAAAATAAATAACCATATTTCATCAAATGTTTTATTTTAATACCTTCCTTAAACAAGTTATATCACACCATTGATCTTAAGAAAAGCCTGTCTTAAGAACAGCAGATGCAAAAGGATAATAGGCCTTTTATAGCCAATGCACCATAAATAACTGGATCGATGAAAAGGATAATAATATATATATCCATGAAAATGATTCCTTGAAAACGTCCAATATATACGAGGAACTCTTCTATAAAGGTGTATTACCCGAGGTGTGGAGTATGAGCCTGTCTTGAAATACAGATTAGCTTCGACAACGATAAGAATGGAAACTTTGGAAACGGAATCTAAACATGTACGTCTCTTTCAAAAAGAAATTGGAATTCCATTCATAATGACCTTATATTTTAATTCTTCAAAATAATTATAAATTATGTTTGATTTTAATTAACAATACCCACAAAATAGATCGTGGGGATAAGGGGAGAGTGAGAGAGATAAAGAGATAAACAGCTATATAAACATTATAACTTTCAAACAAACGGTTGCCACCTCTTAGACCTGCTATTGTGTATAGCAAGAGGTCTGCAAGTATCCACACAAATAAATACAATATAGAATTTCCAGGGTTGACAAGATATTTTATTTTACTGGACGGTCTACAATGTCATTGAGTTATAATAATAATAATAATAATAATAATAATAATAATAATAATAATTCAAAGAAAGCAAATATTTAGGGCAGTATTGTTTATATACATCCAATGTGCAAAGTTTGTTCGATTTGAACAGGCCGCAAAATCCTGTAAGCGGCACAAAGGAATAATGTTTGTCCTCAATAAGAAATCGAAAAATAAAGGTTAGAGGTACAACCGTTTACACTTTCCACAGTCCAATATTCTATGAGTATTTATATAGACCTACAATGTAACGAATGCTCAACACCTACATGTTTTCATTTACTTTCATCCCGTTCATAACATATTATTCAGAAAGTAGGACTAATCATTATTTGGCACCATTTCTACGCATGTAAAGTATATCTAGCGATGGTCTAGAATTGAAGAGACCTCCAAAGAGAATCCAATATTACGACATCAGATATTTCATTCAATGCATCTCGTGCCTTTAGAAGACTGCGGATGGAGAAGTTTATTCTGTAGTTTGTGAACCGCGTGTTCTCAATGTTCCGTGAAATGACAAGTGATCTTCGGCACTTGATTTGCAAGTGCGTGTCCTCCTTGGTGAAAGATCCCAGTCTTAATATTTCTTGAAGTCGACACATTACGCCCCTAAGGGAATGCAAAAAGTTCGTCATCAGTCTGGGGCTTACCAAACGTTCCATGACTGTCATGTTGAGGTAAATCTCATGCATCATGTTATGAACTGTATCGTATGTCTGCATCTACGAATGAAAAAAGAATAAATATTTTCTTTAAATTTGACTTTCACGCTTCGCTGTGCAGAAAGGAAACTTCTAGTTTCTCAGATATTCGAATAAAGACTTTTCAGAACAGTGGTATAAGATAGCACACAATGTCGTTTTTACGTTCTTCCTAAGTGGTCTGTAAAATAAAAAGAAATTCTACAAACTAGATTGGTACGGAAATGGCAACTACGTGGAAATCGTTGGAAAAGGAGACCCCAAAAAATGATGTCTCAATGAATACAGGTATTAGATATGCCATATTTAAATTAATGTGTGAATGTTATTTGTATGCCTGTATCTCGTAAAGTAATAAGCTGTACAAGTTAATTCAATCTAATTGTTGTCACAATTAGTCAAACTGAGATTTTATGTTCTAGTTTAGAGAGAAACATAAAATTAAATGTACCCATGATACTGGGTTTCCAGTGAAAGCTGGCTGGTAATTGTAGTCTGTGTACATTCCGTTTCTTTCCTCCTCTTCGATTCCTGTGTTAATCATAAGCTCCTGCGTAAAAAAGTAAATTCATTCTCAAATATCATATTCAGTCAACAAAGCTCATGTTGACTGCATTAACAAACAGAAAATTCAAATATTATAAAAACAGCTTCAGAAAACGTGAATTTCTTTGCAAAATAAATCTTGTTTCTATTTAGAAGAAAATATTTCTTTCTTATTTGAGCATAATACAAAACTATTTTATAGTTATTAAATGATCGGGTTTGTATTCATTTAACATTAATTACCAGACTCCATAATCCATATATGCTTCTACAGGATAATTCGTGCAAGAACCGAGTTCAATTCATTCTGGAACCGAATGATACTTCACCATTCGTTGTAGTTGGGTCTACAATATCAAATTATGTATTTTGTTCTCATTACATTTCGAGTGTTGCTCCTGTGTGGTAGTTTAAAATATCTTCTCATTCTTTTAACGCTGAAGAAACTCAGGCATGTGTCAAAGATATATATACATCTGATGTAAAATGTGAGATAAATGTTGATTGACAGAGATCTGAAATAATGGCATAGAAGAATTTAGTTCTGTATAGACGGATTAGCAAATGTTATAGCCATATTGATTACGTTATGTGTCAAGTGTTAGAAAAAGTATTTAGAACCACGCATTTAGTCTCCTGCCTATTCAATTCTGCTTACATAGGTTCTCAACGCCTCACCAAGGACTCGTCTCAGTTCATTTATATCATTTTTCAAGAGTACAACACTACATGCCCTCAGTGAATGTGTAGGACTTGGTTCGTAATCTTCGCAAACGGAGCATGCGTCAAGTTCAAATGAGATTTCGTCCACTGTTCGTTCCATGTGAAGGTGATTTTGATTTCCAAGACTCTCGTTTAAGGAGCCAATTATAATCAAAATATCTGTAATTAAAAAAGTTTAAAAAATTGTCAAATATACTTAAATTATAACTAACAAAATTTCATGTTAGCAACTCTAATGCATGACTTCTAATTTTATCGATGCACACGGACCATGATAATCATTCTAAATGGATATTTCTATGTCGCTGCTTATTATAAAGACAACAGAGAGTAATGTTTGTAAGGACTCCAACTATCCAAATTATTCTCATCCATTTTAAATCTTCATTTATTAACTAACGCCACGTATTTCTGAATTAGTAATGTCTAATGGTGCTCGACCAAACCACATTAGTGTTCTTACCTAAAATAAGAATAGCATAAAAAGATCCAAACTTTGAGGCCATTTGTTCAAGTAGTATCTAACGTTTCTGTTCTTAGTTTCTTTTGTGGAAGATTGGGCGAATTACCTTTCAAAATTTGTTTCATCTTTATATATTATCTATTTGGAGTTTTTCCAGACAATTATAAAAATATATCCCGTAGAATCCTACCTAGGCCAGCAGGCATTAACGGTTACATTAATTTTGTCCGCATTCCTTAGATCTTAATACAATTTTATTTAACTAACTCTAGGTCGATGTTTAAAAAAAATACCGCTTTGAGCAGTTAGGTGGATAAATCCGTTACAGGATGTCCGACGAAAATCCAAAGGATCAAAATTGCCATTTTCAAATAAGTGTTCTTCAGTACAGAGGATGGTGCAACATTGAGGAAGTGTAACTCGAGTGTCAATTTTGTGCCAACCGCATTTCTCACTATGTCCACATGAATATTAAAAAAATAAATTTTTCACGGTTTTTTTTGTCGTTCTTTATATCAAACACTGACGACCGTTGTTTATGTTCCTGTTCCTGTTTTGCTGCCATAACTAAATCGTAACACGCAATGTAGCGTGATCATCGAAGCTGTAAGATACAACGCCGAAATTATCATTTAGAAAATGTTTGTAGAATTTTAATCCAATTTAATGATATAAAATGCACAAGGAAAAAGTTAGTTATGATACAAATTCCTAGTACGATGATTTCTGTTTAGATGTGTATAACAGGTTGATAAGGATTGAGATGAAATTATAGCGAAGGCATAAACACAATTTCTAGAATAAAATGTTTACAATGTGACTGAAAAATGGTTAAAAATCTGAGACTGAATTAAACAACCAAGTGATATAAAGAAAGTGAGTTCGTTCGTAACTGGAACGAATTATAACATGTAACTTAAACGAGGAGCCAACAACAGTTAACGGATGAAACATATAAACAAATACGATTGACGGATGGCTCTATCACCATGGATGTTCAATGGTTTACAAATTAAAGACAAAAAGTGGACTAAGAGTATGAAGTAGATGAATTCAAACATCTTGTTCGTTATGATTAATTCACCAAGTGTAAATAAAGTATGGAATTCATCAAACATGCTAATCATGTTTCATCCAACGTAGGATATATAAAAATATTTAAGATTATTACTCATATAGTGGTACTAAATACATTTTGGATTTTCACTCAAATAGAGATACTGATAAATTCATAAATTTTGTGATGAGAGGTTTTCATCCAGCATCAAGTTTTCCTTTTATTGCCGAAAGAAGCCAAGTGCTCCTGAAGTCTTTTCTCTGTCATTAGAGTTTATCAGTCTGAATGTTTGACAAACAAACAAATTTGCATTTGTATTGGACGCCATGTGGAGGGTAATAGCTAAAATAAAACAAACGTACAAGCAAAAACTAATATTTACACCTTTGCATGATGAACGGCCGACAGGTGAAATAGTATTCGAAATAAATATGTCAAACCGTATTCTTTAGCTCAAAATTATACATGCTTGGACAAAATGGAAGAACAGCAAACAAGAGAAACTAGTTGTATAGAAAATATATAATGAATAAGGAAAATATGAGCATAACCAAATATAACCCACTAACCAAACTGAGACAGCAAACAGATAGAAAGCAATAATAGAACATGTACTAAAAAAAAAATTATTTTGATGTTGAGGTCAAAAAGGCGAATAAAGCCAAGCCAACTATCTCACGCAGAGGAAATAGTCATGAGACCAAACTTTAATCAACGACACATTAGTGGCATACAAGATACGTGTCTCGCATCCTCAGAATGAGAAATGACATTTACATTGGTCATCTATGTACTTTCCAGCCTGGTACTTTCCATTTCGCACAGAGAGGTGGGGGTTAAAGAATCGTTGAAAAGTAATTATCCTTCACATACGATTTAGATACATAGGTACGAAAGTACTTTTTCTTGATACGTACCTTATATATATATATATATATATATATATATATATATATATATATATATATATATATATATATATATATATATATATATATATACATATATATATATATATATATATATATATATATATATATATATAGTTATATGATTCTATGAAACATTTTGATGTATGGTATGCAGATCATCGTACGTACTTTGATTCTTACATCCAAACAATTATGACCAATCATTAAACTACTTTAGTTTAAAAAAAGCACAATTGAGATTATAGTTCAAATATTAATGTATGAACTGTCAAGTTAAAATTTGATGAATGAGTGTTTGCGGGTTTATCCAGTTTCAGTCTTAAAAGGACAGATCTCTTTCAGTGGGTTAAGGACAAAATGCATTCATGATATGGTTACACGAAAGATGACGTACTGCTGATATTGAAAACTACTGGGCGGCAGTAGAATGGGGTTTTCGGTGTGATTTTAAACATAAATCGACCGGTCGTGCTGGCGTTGCCATTCCTTAGAACTGATTTGGAACCTCCTCTTACCATTGTATAGACATCAACCAATGAGAAATTAATCCAATGGCGCCATTAGTCCTTATTATTATGATTATTATTAATAACTGTCAACAGATACGTAAACATCTGTTTTCAGATCGTATGCAATCCTTTCTCGTAAAAGACAGGCCGCGTAGGCAAATCTAACAAAGCATACTCAATACAAATTTAGAACTATGAAGAAAAATTAGAAACAAAATAGATAATCTCATATACCAGAAGTTACCAAAAAATAAAAAAATAACAGATATACATAACAATCCTATCTAGATAAATTATATTATATATATTGGTTCGTGGGAATGGAATAAGCTCGATCAATTTATAGTGCTATAATGACGATAATCCGGATTTCTGTAAGAGTCTAAGACCAAAGTTTTGCTAGTTTTAACAATTCTTCTTTTAACATTTCTTGTGACTCAAACGTTGTTTAGGACATGAAAATGTATACATACGGTATCATGATGGAAATCAGATGAACAAAACAACAGTGTTGGATATCAGAAATAAAACAGAATTTTCAGATTCAAAGAGAGTAGTCAAATCAGATGCTAGATTATTTACCTGGAGGCAACCCAGTCAAACAAATACAGATTACATTGTTTCCTGACTTCTGAGTATATGTGGTCATTAATTCGATTAGAACGAGATCTCCACAGCCCTATATGGAGACCTGATGGACATACATAAGTGGCCATGTTCTGCTGACCTTGTACTTCACCAATCAAATATTAATTTTTAAGGTATTGAAAGCGAAACACAACATTCCGAACATATCGTTAGCAATGATCATTCTCCCTAACACGAATTTGTAACGTTTTATCTGATAGGCTACTAAATAAAGTGGACTAGAAATGTGAAACTTATTGAAACAGACCTTTTTAACATATTTCACAGATTCATCGATTGTTATAATTTTTACCTTGCCTTTATTTACACTTCCCAGAGGTCATGGTTATTGAAAGTTCAACTAAAACTTATCAGACAAAAGGGGTCAACGCATGCAGTTAACAACCGAATTGTAGATACTATTGAAAGGTACAATTATCAGGATGACAAATATGGCCCACTAAAACTGAAACTTGCATATAATTTAAACAAATTTAGAAAACTGAATTTGGTCCTAAACGAAGTACCAGGGGGAAGCGACAGTAACAAGATATGTTGAAGTTGACAAATAATTTAATTATCGGAGTGATTCAATTAAATTGTAAGAGGATGTTACATTGTTATTAATCCAAAATAATCATAAAAGGTTCAATCGCAAGTCCAAGGAACAGAGTATTCCGAATCAACTCCATGTCCTCAAATGTGCTGATGTGCCAGTAGTCTTGATGAATGCCACAATGACATTGCCCAAAACTTTTTTGAATACATTTATAAAACTCGCAGAATGATATTTTATCAAGAGTCAATAAGTACTTTGCAATTCCAACGAAAAATCTAAACCCATGTTTACTCCTAAATTGTATATAAACACAACATTAAATATATCTGTAGACTGATATTCAAACTAGAACATAGAAAATAAGAATGAATTATCTGATAAAATCTCGTTCCTATATAAACTGATAGGGCTCAAGATTGCAATATATTGCTGCTACTCCTAACACTTCCTAAGTAATTTATATCACGATAAACCAAGTCGCAATAGAACGTACTTGACACAACCACCGAAAGGGAAATCGCCCCATACTTGTACATAGGTTTATCATTACGATTGCCTTTAAAACTTTTCAACGCCTATTTATACCTCATATGCAATCTATAGGTAACCACCAACAGTAAAAGACAATATATATATATATATAAACATAACAGGTTATAGATACTACATAACGCGCAAAGGTTGCACTACACTAACCGAATATGTATACAGATTCCACAAAATGCTGAATCAGCAAAGGATGATTTCTAATAGAAAAAAATTGATAAAAGCTAAGCTAATAGTAGCCTTCAAACTAATAAACACTTCTTCATGAATGATAGAAAATTGATCACTTTTGAGAACAACTCCTTTGAAGGAAAACTGTCCTTTAGTGAATGTGTTTTAGCATTATAGGATCCACGGATGAGTTTTAGAAGCAATTTTGCAATGATTTTATACAGGGTTTTAATTTTGGACCGTATTTTACTCCTCAAGAATTAACATGTGCATTACTAAAGGTGATATACCGAAAATATTTATTGGTAATTTGAGACCAGTTTGTTGCTTAATATTGACGGGAAAATAGCACTAGGGTCAATAATAAACTTGCTTGAAAAGGTATATCATTTTATTAGAAGTAATGCGCAGAAAATGCGTCTGAAACATACATTCATTGGCGAAAACGAAAGCATTTTGATCTGCCTCGACAAAACAGGTGAATATTGTCATTTCGTCTTTTCTGATTTTAAAATGTCATTAGACGCTGTCTAATAGGATGTTTTAGAAAATGCTCTAAATTCGTTTAGCTTTGGAGATTTTACTTGTCAGTGCGTCAGAGTAATATAATTAACGTTTTCATTTTGATTGCTAAATATCTAATTTAGGAGTCTTTTTGTACTTAAAATCACCCAGAATTGTACAAGTTACAAAACTTTCGTTTTCTTACGAAATAACTGGAATCAAAATATAGCAAAGCTGCATAACAAAACTTATACGTTTGGGAAAAATGGGATCTTTCTCTTGAACATCTACAGGTTGTAGAATATTAGAGCCAAACATGGTATCTCTATTAAGGTCTATAGTTTTTACGTAACATACTTAATATGTTAAACCTTGAATACGACCGTACCATTGTTGGTGAACGCTGACACACCTATATATCTTCCTTTGTGTATAACCGTGTGCATGAGAGAGCGTTTTGTCTTAATATCTGTTAACGTCGTCTGTGTAAAGTAGGAGTGAGGATTTTTAACAATTATGTTTAACACTAAATACAACGTATCAGCTAGTCTTAAAGGGATTCTTATTTTGGAATTTTTTATATCAGTAAAAGTAGATTGACTAAACATGACTTATGAACAGACCCGAAAGCATTACATTCGCTACCATAACTTTAAGCTATGGTTGATGGTGAACATGTATCGATTTAAAAGACAAATGACAATGGGTTATATCCCTTACGTATTAAGTACAGATGACGAGGGGCTAACCTATCAAGGCATACAAGAAGTATACAGACTCGCACTGGAGGCTCACGAAATAAAGACATAAGGAAAATCTATATTAGGTACAACACGAAAACGGAGCACACATACACAGATGTTACAAGTCTGAGTCAGAGAAACACATGCAAAGCAGGTTCAAAGTAATAAGGAAAATGTTTACTTCTACAACTGATCATAGTAGTTGTATGATATGGGAACTGATGCTTTGTTGCCAAGATTGGCCTCTTGTCTAACGCTCATTAAAAACAAGTAAAATGACCAGCAATATACGTTTTATATCACAGTTGTATGAGATATTTCATGTATTGTCTCATATGAGCAGTTACTGAAGTTGATCTATGTTTTGTGCTCGCTAGCATTCAGTACAAGAAAATAAATAACCATATTTCATCAAATGTTTTATTTTAATACCTTCCTTAAACAAGTTATATCACACCATTGATCTTAAGAAAAGCCTGTCTTAAGAACAGCAGATGCAAAAGGATAATAGGCCTTTTATAGCCAATGCACCATAAATAACTGGATCGATGAAAAGGATAATAATATATATATCCATGAAAATGATTCCTTGAAAACGTCCAATATATACGAGGAACTCTTCTATAAAGGTGTATTACCCGAGGTGTGGAGTATGAGCCTGTCTTGAAATACAGATTAGCTTCGACAACGATAAGAATGGAAACTTTGGAAACGGAATCTAAACATGTACGTCTCTTTCAAAAAGAAATTGGAATTCCATTCATAATGACCTTATATTTTAATTCTTCAAAATAATTATAAATTATCTTTGATTTTAATTAACAATACCCACAAAATAGATCGTGGGGATAAGGGGAGAGTGAGAGAGATAAAGAGATAAACAGCTATATAAACATTATAACTTTCAAACAAACGGTTGCCACCTCTTAGACCTGCTATTGTGTATAGCAAGAGGTCTGCAAGTATCCACACAAATAAATACAATATAGAATTTCCAGGGTTGACAAGATATTTTATTTTACTGGACGGTCTACAATGTCATTGAGTTATAATAATAATAATAATAATAATAATAATAATTCAAAGAAAGCAAATATTTAGGGCAGTATTGTTTATATACATCCAATGTGCAAAGTTTGTTCGATTTGAACAGGCCGCAAAATCCTGTAAGCGACACAAAGGAATAATGTTTGTCCTCAATAAGAAATCGAAAAATAAAGGTTAGAGGTACAACCGTTTACACTTTCCACAGTCCAATATTCTATGAGTATTTATATAGACCTACAATGTACAATGTAACGAATGCTCAACACCTGCATGTTTTCATTTACTTTCATCCCGTTCATAACATATTATTCAGAAAGTAGGACTAATCATTATTTGGCACCATTTCTACGCATGTAAAGTATATCTAGCGATGGTCTAGAATTGAAGAGACCTCCAAAGAGAATCCAATTTTACGACATCAAATATTTCATTCAATGCATCTCGTGCCTTTAGAAGACTGCGGATGGAGAAGTTTATTCTGTAGTTTGTGAACCGCGTGTTCTCAATGTTCCGTGAAATGACAAGTGATCTTCGGCACTTGATTTGCAAGTGCGTGTCCTCCTTGGTGAAAGATCCCAGTCTTAATATTTCTTGAAGTCGACACATTACGCCCCTAAGGGAATGCAAAAAGTTCGTCATCAGTCTGGGGCTTACCAAACGTTCCATGACTGTCATGTTGAGGTAAATCTCATGCATCATGTTATGAACTGTATCGTATGTCTGCATCTACGAATGAAAAAAGAATAAATATTTTCTTTAAATTTGACTTTCACGCTTCGCTGTGCAGAAAGGAAACTTCTAGTTTCTCAGATATTCGAATAAAGACTTTTCAGAACAGTGGTATAAGATAGCACACAATGTCGTTTTTACGTTCTTCCTAAGTGGTCTGTAAAATAAAAAGAAATTCTACAAACTAGATTGGTACGGAAATGGCAACTACGTGGAAATCGTTGGAAAAGGAGACCCAAAAAAATGATGTCTCAATGAATACAGGTATTAGATATGCCATATTTAAATTAATGTGTGAATGTTATTTGTATGCCTGTATCTCGTAAAGTAATACGCTGTACAAGTTAATTCAATCTAATTGTTGTCACAATTAGTCAAACTGAGATTTTATGTTCTAGTTTAGAGAGAAACATAAAATTAAATGTACCCATGATACTGGGTTTCCAGTGAAAGCTGGCTGGTAATTGTAGTCTGTGTACATTCCGTTTCTTTCCTCCTCTTCGATTCCTGTGTTAATCATAAGCTCCTGCGTAGAAAAGTAAATTCATTCTCAGATATCATATTCAGTCAACAAAGCTCATGTTGACTGCATTAACAAACAGAAAATTCAAATATTATAAAAACCGCTTCAGAAAACGTGAATTTCTTTGCAAAATAAATCTTGTTTCTATTGAGAAAAAAATATTTCTTTCTTATTTGAGCATAATACAAAACTATTTTATAGTTATTAAATGATCGGGTTTGTATTCATTTAACATTAATTACCAGACTCCATAATCCATATATGCTTCTACAGGATAACTCGTGCAAGAACCGAGTTCAATTCATTCTGGAACGGAATGATACTTCACCATTCGTTGTAGTTGGGTCTACAATATCAAATTATGTATTTTGTTCTCATTACATTTCCAGTGTTGCTCCTGTGTGGTAGTTTAAAATATCTTCTCATTGTTTTAACGCTGAAGAAACTCAGGCATGTGTCAAAGATATATATACATCTGATGTAAAATGTGAGATAAATGTTGATTGACAGAGATCTGAAATAATGGCATAGAAGAATTTAGTTCTGTATAGACGGATTAGCAAATGTTATAGCCATATTGATTACGTTATGTGTCAAGTGTTAGAAAAAGTATTTAGAACCACGCATTTAGTCTCCTGCCTATTCAATTCTGCTTACATAGGTTCTCAACGCCTCACCAAGGACTCGTCTCAGTTCATTTATATCATTTCTCAAGAGTCCAACACTACATGCCCTCAGTGAATGTGTAGGACTTGGTTCGTAATCTTCGCAAACGGAGCATGCGTCAAGTTCAAATGAGATTTCGTCCACTGTTCGTTCCATGTGAAGGTGATTTTGATTTCCAAGACTCTCGTTTAAGGAGCCAATTATAATCAAAATATCTGTAATTAAAAAAGTTTAAAAAAGTGTCAAATATACTTAAATTATAACTAACAAAATTTCATGTTAGCAACTCTAATGCATGACTTCTAATTTTATCGATGCACACGGACCATGATAATCATTCTAAATGGATATTTCTATGTCGCTGCTTATTATAAAGACAACAGAGAGTAATGTTTGTAAGGACTCCAACTATCCAAATTATTCTCATCCATTTTAAATCTTCATTTATTAACTAACGCCACGTATTTCTGAATTAGTAATGTCTAATGGTGCTCGACCAAACCACATTAGTGTTCTTACCTAAAATAAGAATAGCATAAAAAGATCCAAACTTTGAGGCCATTTGTTCAAGTAGTATCTAACGTTTCTGTTCTTAGTTTCTTTTGTGGAAGATTGGGCGAATTACCTTTTAAGATTTGTTTCATCTTTATATATTATCTATTTGGAGTTTTTCCAGACAATTATAAAAATATATCCCGTAGAATCCTACCTAGGCCAGCAGGCATTAACGGTTACATTAATTTTGTCCGCATTCCTTAGATCTTAATACAATTTTATTTAACTAACTCTAGGTCGATGTTTAAAAAAAATACCGCTTTGAGCAGTTAGGTGGATAAATCCGTTACAGGATGTCCGACGAAAATCCAAAGGATCAAAATTGCCATTTTCAAATAAGTGTTCTTCAGTACAGAGGATGGTGCAACATTGAGGAAGTGTAACTCGAGTGTCAATTTTGTGCCAACCGCATTTCTCACTATGTCCACATGAATATTAAAAAAATAAATTTTTCACGGTTTTTCTTGTCGTTCTTTATATCAAACACTGACGACCGTTGTTTATGTTCCTGTTCCTGTTTTGCTGCCATAACTAAATCGTAACACGCAATGTAGCGTGATCATCGAAGCTGTAAGATACAACGCCGGAATTATCATTTAGAAAATGTTTGTAGAATTTTAATCCAATTTAATGATATAAAATGCACAAGGAAAAAGTTAGTTATGATACAAATTCCTAGTACGATGATTTCTGTTTAGATGTGTATAACAGGTTGATAAGGATTGAGATTAAATTATAGCGAAGGCATAAACACAATTTCTAGAATAAAATGTTTACAATGTGACTGAAAAATGGTTAAAAATCTGAGACTGAATTAAACAACCAAGTGATATAAAGAAAGTGAGTTCGTTCGTAACTGGAACGAATTATAACATGTAACTTAAACGAGGAGCCAACAACAGTTAACGGATGAAACATATAAACAAATACGATTGACGGATGGCTCTATCACCATGGATGTTCAATGGTTTACAAATTAAAGACAAAAAGTGGACTAAGAGTATGAAGTAGATGAATTCAAACATCTTGTTCGTTATGATTAATTCACCAAGTGTAAATAAAGTATGGAATTCATCAAACATGCTAATCATGTTTCATCCAACGTAGGATATATAAAAATATTTAAGATTATTACTCAAATAGTGGTACTAAATACATTTTGGATTTTCACTCAAATAGAGATACTGATAAATTCATAAATTTTGTGATGAGAGGTATTCATCCAGCATCAAGTTTTCCTTTTATTGCCGAAAGAAGCCAAGTGCTCCTGAAGTCTTTTCTCTGTCATTAGAGTTTATCAGTCTGAATGTTTGACAAACAAACAAATTTGCATTTGTATTGGACACCATGTGGAGGGTAATAGCTAAAATAAAACAAACGTACAAGCAAAAAATAATATTTACACCTTTGCATGATGAATGGCCGACAGGTGAAATAGTATTCGAAATAAATATGTCAAACCGTATTCTTTAGCTCAAAATTATACATGCTTGGACAAAATGGAAGAACAGCAAACAAGAGAAACTAGTTGTATAGAAAATATATAATGAATAAGGAAAATATGAGCATAACCAAATATAACCCACTAACCAAACTGAGACAGCAAACATATAGAAAGCAATAATAGAACATGTACTAAAAAAAAATTATTTTGATGTTGAGGTCAAAAAGGCGAATAAAGCCAAGCCAACTATCTCACGCAGAGGAAATAGTCATGAGACCAAACTTTAATCAACGACAGATTAGTGGCATACAAGATACGTGTCTCGCATCCTCAGAATGAGAAGTGACATTTACATTGGTCATCTATGTACTTTCCAGCCTGGTACTTTCCATTTCGCACAGAGAGGTGGGGGTTAAAGAATCGTTGAAAAGTAATTATCCTTAACATATGATTTAGATACATACGTGCGAAAGTACTTTTTCTTGATACGTACCTTATATATATCTATATATCTATATATATATATATATATATATATATATATATATATATATATATATATATATATATATATATATATATATATATATATATATATATATATGTATGTATATATATATATATATATATATATATATATATATATATATATATATATATATATATATATATATATATATGTATGTATATATATATATATAGTTATATGATTCTATGAAACATTTTGATGTATGGTATGCAGATCATCGTACGTACTTAGATTCTTACATCCAAACAATTATGACCAATCATTAAACTACTTTAGTTTTAAAAAAACCACAATTGAGATTATAGTTCAAATATTAATGTATGAACTGTCAAGTTAAAATTTGATGAATGAGTGTTTGCGGGTTTATCCAGTTTCAGTCTTAAAAGGACAGATCTCTTTCAGTGGGTTAAGGACAAAATGCATTCATGATATGGTTACACGAAAGATGACGTACTGCTGATATTGAAAACTACTGGGCGGCAGTAGAATGGGGTTTTCGGTGTGATTTTAAACATAAATCGACCGGTCGTGCTGGCGTTGCCATTCCTTAGAACTGATTTGGAACCTCCTCTTACCATTGTATAGACATCAACCAATGAGAAATTAATCCAATGGCGCCATTAGTCCTTATTATTATGATTATTATTAATAACTGTCAACAGATACGTAAACATCTGTTTTCAGATCGTATGCAATCCTTTCTCGTAAAAGACAGGCCGCGTAGGCAAATCTAACAAAGCATACTCAATACAAATTTAGAACTATGAAGAAAAATTAGAAACAAAATAAATAATCTCATATACCAGAAGTTACCAAAAAATGAAAAAATAACAGATATGCATAACAATCCTATCCAGATAAATTATATTATATATATTGGTTCGTGGGAATGGAATAAGCTCGATCAATTTATAGTGCTATAATGACGATAATCCGGATTTCTGTAAGAGTCTAAGACCAAAGTTTTGCTAGTTTTAACAATTCTTCTTTTAACATTTCTTGTGACTCAAACGTTGTTTAGGACATGAAAATGTATACATACGGTATCATGATGGAAATCAGATGAACAAAACAACAGTGTTGGATATCAGAAATAAAACAGAATTTTCAGATTCAAAGAGAGTAGTCAAATCAGATGCTAGATTATTTACCTGGAGACAACCCAGTCAAACAAATACAGATTACATTGTTTCCTGACTTCTGAGTATATGTGGTCATTAATTCGATTAGAACGAGATCTCCACAGCCCTATATGGAGACCTGATGGACATACATAAGTGGCCATGTTCTGCTGACCTTGTACTTCACCAATCAAATATTAATTTTTAAGGTATTGAAAGCGAAACACAACATTCCGAACATATCGTTAGCAATGATCATTCTCCCTAACACGAATTTGTAACGTTTTATCTGATAGGCTACTAAATAAAGTGGACTAGAAATGTGAAACTTATTGAAACAGACCTTTTTAACATATTTCACAGATTCATCGATTGTTATAATTTTTACCTTGCCTTTATTTACACTTCCCAGAGGTCATGGTTATTGAAAGTTCAACTAAAACTTATCAGACAAAAGGGGTCAACGCATGCAGTTAACAACCGAATTGTAGATACTATTGAAAGGTACAATTATCAGGATGACAAATATGGCCCACTAAAACTGAAACTTGCATATAATTTAAACAAATTTAGAAAACTGAATTTGGTCCTAAACGAAGTACCAGGGGGAAGCGACAGTAACAAGATATGTTGAAGTTGACAAATAATTTAATTATCGGAGTGATTCAATTAAATTGTAAGAGGATGTTACATTGTTATTAATCCAAAATAATCATAAAAGGTTCAATCGCAAGTCCAAGGAACAGAGTATTCCGAATCAACTCCATGTCCTCAAATGTGCTGATGTGCCAGTAGTCTTGATGAATGCCACAATGACATTGCCCAAAACTTTTTTGAATACATTTATAAAACTCGCAGAATGATATTTTATCAAGAGTCAATAAGTACTTTGCAATTCCAACGAAAAATCTAAACCCATGTTTACTCCTAAATTGTATATAAACACAACATTAAATATATCTGTAGACTGACATTCAAACTAGAACATAGAAAATAAGAATGAATTATCTGATAAAATCTCGTTCCTATATAAACTGATAGGGCTCAAGATTGCAATATATTGCTGCTACTCCTAACACTTCCTAAGTAATTTATATCACGATAAACCAAGTCGCAATAGAACGTACTTGACACAACCACCGAAAGGGAAATCGCCCCATACTTGTACATAGGTTTATCATTACGATTGCCTTTAAAACTTTTCAACGCCTATTTATACCTCATATGCAATCTATAGGTAACCACCAACAGTAAAAGACAATATATATATATATATAAACATAACAGGTTATAGATACTACATAACGCGCAAAGGTTGCACTACACTAACCGAATATGTATACAGATTCCACAAAATGCTGAATCAGCAAAGGATGATTTCTAATAGAAAAAAATTGATAAAAGCTAAGCTAATAGTAGCCTTCAAACTAATAAACACTTCTTCATGAATGATAGAAAATTGATCACTTTTGAGAACAACTCCTTTGAAGGAAAACTGTCCTTTAGTGAATGTGTTTTAGCATTATAGGATCCACGGATGAGTTTTAGAAGCAATTTTGCAATGATTTTATACAGGGTTTTAATTTTGGACCGTATTTTACTCCTCAAGAATTAACATGTGCATTACTAAAGGTGATATACCGAAAATATTTATTGGTAATTTGAGACCAGTTTGTTGCTTAATATTGACGGGAAAATAGCACTAGGGTCAATAATAAACTTGCTTGAAAAGGTATATCATTTTATTAGAAGTAATGCGCAGAAAATGCGTCTGAAACATACATTCATTGGCGAAAACGAAAGCATTTTGATCTGCCTCGACAAAACAGGTGAATATTGTCATTTCGTCTTTTCTGATTTTAAAATGTCATTAGACGCTGTCTAATAGGATGTTTTAGAAAATGCTCTAAATTCGTTTAGCTTTGGAGATTTTACTTGTCAGTGCGTCAGAGTAATATAATTAACGTTTTCATTTTGATTGCTAAATATCTAATTTAGGAGTCTTTTTGTACTTAAAATCACCCAGAATTGTACAAGTTACAAAACTTTCGTTTTCTTACGAAATAACTGGAATCAAAATATAGCAAAGCTGCATAACAAAACTTATACGTTTGGGAAAAATGGGATCTTTCTCTTGAACATCTACAGGTTGTAGAATATTAGAGCCAAACATGGTATCTCTATTAAGGTCTATAGTTTTTACGTAACATACTTAATATGTTAAACCTTGAATACGACCGTACCATTGTTGGTGAACGCTGACACACCTATATATCTTCCTTTGTGTATAACCGTGTGCATGAGAGAGCGTTTTGTCTTAATATCTGTTAACGTCGTCTGTGTAAAGTAGGAGTGAGGATTTTTAACAATTATGTTTAACACTAAATACAACGTATCAGCTAGTCTTAAAGGGATTCTTATTTTGGAATTTTTTATATCAGTAAAAGTAGATTGACTAAACATGACTTATGAACAGACCCGAAAGCATTACATTCGCTACCATAACTTTAAGCTATGGTTGATGGTGAACATGTATCGATTTAAAAGACAAATGACAATGGGTTATATCCCTTACGTATTAAGTACAGATGACGAGGGGCTAACCTATCAAGGCATACAAGAAGTATACAGACTCGCACTGGAGGCTCACGAAATAAAGACATAAGGAAAATCTATATTAGGTACAACACGAAAACGGAGCACACATACACAGATGTTACAAGTCTGAGTCAGAGAAACACATGCAAAGCAGGTTCAAAGTAATAAGGAAAATGTTTACTTCTACAACTGATCATAGTAGTTGTATGATATGGGAACTGATGCTTTGTTGCCAAGATTGGCCTCTTGTCTAACGCTCATTAAAAACAAGTAAAATGACCAGCAATATACGTTTTATATCACAGTTGTATGAGATATTTCATGTATTGTCTCATATGAGCAGTTACTGAAGTTGATCTATGTTTTGTGCTCGCTAGCATTCAATTCAAGAAAATAAATAACCATATTTCATCAAATGTTTTATTTTAATACCTTCCTTAAACAAGTTATATCACACCATTGATCTTAAGAAAAGCCTGTCTTAAGAACAGCAGATGCAAAAGGATAATAGGCCTTTTATAGCCAATGCACCATAAATAACTGGATCGATGAAAAGGATAATAATATATATATCCATGAAAATGATTCCTTGAAAACGTCCAATATATACGAGGAACTCTTCTATAAAGGTGTATTACCCGAGGTGTGGAGTATGAGCCTGTCTTGAAATACAGATTAGCTTCGACAACGATAAGAATGGAAACTTTGGAAACGGAATCTAAACATGTACGTCTCTTTCAAAAAGAAATTGGAATTCCATTCATAATGACCTTATATTTTAATTCTTCAAAATAATTATAAATTATGTTTGATTTTAATTAACAATACCCACAAAATAGATCGTGGGGATAAGGGGAGAGTGAGAGAGATAAAGAGATAAACAGCTATATAAACATTATAACTTTCAAACAAACGGTTGCCACCTCTTAGACCTGCTATTGTGTATAGCAAGAGGTCTGCAAGTATCCACACAAATAAATACAATATAGAATTTCCAGGGTTGACAAGATATTTTATTTTACTGGACGGTATACAATGTCATTGAGTTATAATAATAATAATAATAATAATAATAATGATTATAATAATTCAAAGAAAGCAAATATTTAGGGCAGTATTGTTTATATACATCCAATGTGCAAAGTTTGTTCGATTTGAACAGGCCGCAAAATCCTGTAAGCGACACAAAGGAATAATGTTTGTCCTCAATAAGAAATCGAAAAATAAAGGTTAGAGGTACAACCGTTTACACTTTCCACAGTCCAATATTCTATGAGTATTTATATAGACCTACAATGTAACGAATGCTCAACACCTACATGTTTTCATTTACTTTCATCCCGTTCATAACATATTATTCAGAAAGTAGGACTAATCATTATTTGGCACCATTTCTACGCATGTAAAGTATATCTAGCGATGGTCTAGAATTGAAGAGACCTCCAAAGAGAATCCAATTTTACGACATCAGATATTTCATTCAATGCATCTCGTGCCTTTAGAAGACTGCGGATGGAGAAGTTTATTCTGTAGTTTGTGAACCGCGTGTTCTCAATGTTCCGTGAAATGACAAGTGATCTTCGGCACTTGATTTGCAAGTGCGTGTCCTCCTTGGTGAAAGATCCCAGTCTTAATATTTCTTGAAGTCGACACATTACGCCCCTAAGGGAATGCAAAAAGTTCGTCATCAGTCTGGGGCTTACCAAACGTTCCATGACTGTCATGTTGAGGTAAATCTCATGCATCATGTTATGAACTGTATCGTATGTCTGCATCTACGAATGAAAAAAGAATAAATATTTTCTTTAAATTTGACTTTCACGCTTCGCTGTGCAGAAAGGAAACTTCTAGTTTCTCAGATATTCGAATAAAGACTTTTCAGAACAGTGGTATAAGATAGCACACAATGTCGTTTTTACGTTCTTCCTAAGTGGTCTGTAAAATAAAAAGAAATTCTACAAACTAGATTGGTACGGAAATGGCAACTACGTGGAAATCGTTGGAAAAGGAGACCCCAAAAAATGATGTCTCAATGAATACAGGTATTAGATATGCCATATTTAAATTAATGTGTGAATGTTATTTGTATGCCTGTATCTCGTAAAGTAATAAGCTGTACAAGTTAATTCAATCTAATTGTTGTCACAATTAGTCAAACTGAGATTTTATGTTCTAGTTTAGAGAGAAACATAAAATTAAATGTACCCATGATACTGGGTTTCCAGTGAAAGCTGGCTGGTAATTGTAGTCTGTGTACATTCCGTTTCTTTCCTCCTCTTCGATTCCTGTGTTAATCATAAGCTCCTGCGTAGAAAAGTAAATTCATTCTCAGATATCATATTCAGTCAACAAAGCTCACGTTGACTGCATTAACAAACAGAAAATTCAAATATTATAAAAACCGCTTCAGAAAACGTGAATTTCTTTGCAAAATAAATCTTGTTTCTATTTAGAAGAAAATATTTCTTTCTTATTTGAGCATAATACAAAACTATTTTATAGTTATTAAATGATCGGGTTTGTATTCATTTAACATTAATTACCAGACTCCATAATCCATATATGCTTCTACAGGATAATTCGTGCAAGAACCGAGTTCAATTCATTCTGGAACCGAATGATACTTCACCATTCGTTGTAGTTGGGTCTACAATATCAAATTATGTATTTTGTTCTCATTACATTTCGAGTGTTGCTCCTGTGTGGTAGTTTAAAATATCTTCTCATTCTTTTAACGCTGAAGAAACTCAGGCATGTGTCAAAGATATATATACATCTGATGTAAAATGTGAGATAAATGTTGATTGACAGAGATCTGAAATAATGGCATAGAAGAATTTAGTTCTGTATAGACGGATTAGCACATGTTATAGCCATATTGATTACGTTATGTGTCAAGTGTTAGAAAAAGTATTTAGAACCACGCATTTAGTCTCCTGCCTATTCAATTCTGCTTACATAGGTTCTCAACGCCTCACCAAGGACTCGTCTCAGTTCATTTATATCATTTCTCAAGAGTCCAACACTACATGCCCTCAGTGAATGTGTAGGACTTGGTTCGTAATCTTCGCAAACGGAGCATGCGTCAAGTTCAAATGAGATTTCGTCCACTGTTCGTTCCATGTGAAGGTGATTTTGATTTCCAAGACTCTCGTTTAAGGAGCCAATTATAATCAAAGTATCTGTAATTAAAAAAGTTTAAAAAAGTGTCAAATATACTTAAATTATAACTAACAAAATTTCATGTTAGCAACTCTAATGCATGACTTCTAATTTTATCGATGCACACGGACCATGATAATCATTCTAAATGGATATTTCTATGTCGCTGCTTATTATAAAGACAACAGAGAGTAATGTTTGTAAGGACTCCAACTATCCAAATTATTCTCATCCATTTTAAATCTTCATTTATTAACTAACGCCACGTATTTCTGAATTAGTAATGTCTAATGGTGCTCGACCAAACCACATTAGTGTTCTTACCTAAAATAAGAATAGCATAAAAAGATCCAAACTTTGAGGCCATTTGTTCAAGTAGTATCTAACGTTTCTGTTCTTAGTTTCTTTTGTGGAAGATTGGGCGAATTACCTTTTAAGATTTGTTTCATCTTTATATATTATCTATTTGGAGTTTTTCCAGACAATTATAAAAATATATCCCGTAGAATCCTACCTAGGCCAGCAGGCATTAACGGTTACATTAATTTTGTCCGCATTCCTTAGATCTTAATACAATTTTATTTAACTAACTCTAGGTCGATGTTTAAAAAAAATACCGCTTTGAGCAGTTAGGTGGATAAATCCGTTACAGGATGTCCGACGAAAATCCAAAGGATCAAAATTGCCATTTTCAAATAAGTGTTCTTCAGTACAGAGGATGGTGCAACATTGAGGAAGTGTAACTCGAGTGTCAATTTTGTGCCAACCGCATTTCTCACTATGTCCACATGAATATTAAAAAAATAAATTTTTCACGGTTTTTTTTGTCGTTCTTTATATCAAACACTGACGACCGTTGTTTATGTTCCTGTTCCTGTTTTGCTGCCATAACTAAATCGTAACACGCAATGTAGCGTGATCATCGAAGCTGTAAGATACAACGCCGGAATTATCATTTAGAAAATGTTTGTAGAATTTTAATCCAATTTAATGATATAAAATGCACAAGGAAAAAGTTAGTTATGATACAAATTCCTAGTACGATGATTTCTGTTTAGATGTGTATAACAGGTTGATAAGGATTGAGATTAAATTATAGCGAAGGCATAAACACAATTTCTAGAATAAAATGTTTACAATGTGACTGAAAAATGGTTAAAAATCTGAGACTGAATTAAACAACCAAGTGATATAAAGAAAGTGAGTTCGTTCGTAACTGGAACGAATTATAACATGTAACTTAAACGAGGAGCCAACAACAGTTAACGGATGAAACATATAAACAAATACGATTGACGGATGGCTCTATCACCATGGATGTTCAATGGTTTACAAATTAAAGACAAAAAGTGGACTAAGAGTATGAAGTAGATGAATTCAAACATCTTGTTCGTTATGATTAATTCACCAAGTGTAAATAAAGTATGGAATTCATCAAACATGCTAATCATGTTTCATCCAACGTAGGATATATAAAAATATTTAAGATTATTACTCAAATAGTGGTACTAAATACATTTTGGATTTTCACTGAAATAGAGATACTGATAAATTCATAAATTTTGTGATGAGAGGTTTTCATCCAGCATCAAGTTTTCCTTTTATTGCCGAAAGAAGCCAAGTGCTCCTGAAGTCTTTTCTCTGTCATTAGAGTTTATCAGTCTGAATGTTTGACAAACAAACAAATTTGCATTTGTATTGGACACCATGTGGAGGGTAATAGCTAAAATAAAACAAACGTACAAGCAAAAAATAATATTTACACCTTTGCATGATGAACGGCCGACAGGTGAAATAGTATTCGAAATAAATATGTCAAACCGTATTCTTTAGCTCAAAATTATACATGCTTGGACAAAATGGAAGAACAGCAAACAAGAGAAACTAGTTGTATAGAAAATATATAATGAATAAGGAAAATATGAGCATAACCAAATATAACCCACTAACCAAACTGAGACAGCAAACAGATAGAAAGCAATAATAGAACATGTACTAAAAAAAAAATTATTTTGATGTTGAGGTCAAAAAGGCGAATAAAGCCAAGCCAACTATCTCACGCAGAGGAAATAGTCATGAGACCAAACTTTAATCAACGACACATTAGTGGCATACAAGATACGTGTCTCGCATCCTCAGAATGAGAAGTGACATTTACATTGGTCATCTATGTACTTTCCAGCCTGGTACTTTCCATTTCGCACAGAGAGGTGGGGGTTAAAGAATCGTTGAAAAGTAATTATCCTTCACATACGATTTAGATACATAGGTACGAAAGTACTTTTTCTTGATACGTACCTTATATAAATATATATATATATATATATATATATATATATATATATATATATATATATATATATATATATATATATATATAGTTATATGATTCTATGAAACATTTTGATGTATGGTATGCAGATCATCGTACGTACTTTGATTCTTACATCCAAACAATTATGACCAATCATTAAACTACTTTAGTTTAAAAAAAAACACAATTGAGATTATAGTTCAAATATTAATGTATGAACTGTCAAGTTAAAATTTGATGAATGAGTGTTTGCGGGTTTATCCAGTTTCAGTCTTAAAAGGATAGATCTCTTTCAGTGGGTTAAGGACAAAATGCATTCATGATATGGTTACACGAAAGACGACGTACTGCTGATATTGAAAACTACTTGGCGGCAGTAGAATGGGGTTTTCGGTGTGATTTTAAACATAAATCGACCGGTCGTGCTGGCGTTGCCATTCCTTAGAACTGATTTGGAACCTCCTCTTACCATTGTATAGACATCAACCAATGAGAAATTAATCCAATGGCGCCATTAGTCCTTATTATTATGATTATTATTAATAACTGTCAACAGATACGTAAACATCTGTTTTCAGATCGTATGCAATCCTTTCTCGTAAAAGACAGGCCGCGTAGGCAAATCTAACAAAGCATACTCAATACAAATTAGAACTATGAAGAAAAATTAGAAACAAAATAAATAATCTCATATACCAGAAGTTACCAAAAAATGAAAAAATAACAGATATGCATAACAATCCTATCCAGATAAATTATATTATATATATTGGTTCGTGGGAATGGAATAAGCTCGATCAATTTATAGTGCTATAATGACGATAATCCGGATTTCTGTAAGAGTCTAAGACCAAAGTTTTGCTAGTTTTAACAATTCTTCTTTTAACATTTCTTGTGACTCAAACGTTGTTTAGGACATGAAAATGTATACATACGGTATCATGATGGAAATCAGATGAACAAAACAACAGTGTTGGATATCAGAAATAAAACAGAATTTTCAGATTCAAAGAGAGTAGTCAAATCAGATGCTAGATTATTTACCTGGAGACAACCCAGTCAAACAAATACAGATTACATTGTTTCCTGACTTCTGAGTATATGTGGTCATTAATTCGATTAGAACGAGATCTCCACAGCCCTATATGGAGACCTGATGGACATACATAAGTGGCCATGTTCTGCTGACCTTGTACTTCACCAATCAAATATTAATTTTTAAGGTATTGAAAGCGAAACACAACATTCCGAACATATCGTTAGCAATGATCATTCTCCCTAACACGAATTTGTAACGTTTTATCTGATAGGCTACTAAATAAAGTGGACTAGAAATGTGAAACTTATTGAAACAGACCTTTTTAACATATTTCACAGATTCATCGATTGTTATAATTTTTACCTTGCCTTTATTTACACTTCCCAGAGGTCATGGTTATTGAAAGTTCAACTAAAACTTATCAGACAAAAGGGGTCAACGCATGCAGTTAACAACCGAATTGTAGATACTATTGAAAGGTACAATTATCAGGATGACAAATATGGCCCACTAAAACTGAAACTTGCATATAATTTAAACAAATTTAGAAAACTGAATTTGGTCCTAAACGAAGTACCAGGGGGAAGCGACAGTAACAAGATATGTTGAAGTTGACAAATAATTTAATTATCGGAGTGATTCAATTAAATTGTAAGAGGATGTTACATTGTTATTAATCCAAAATAATCATAAAAGGTTCAATCGCAAGTCCAAGGAACAGAGTATTCCGAATCAACTCCATGTCCTCAAATGTGCTGATGTGCCAGTAGTCTTGATGAATGCCACAATGACATTGCCCAAAACTTTTTTGAATACATTTATAAAACTCGCAGAATGATATTTTATCAAGAGTCAATAAGTACTTTGCAATTCCAACGAAAAATCTAAACCCATGTTTACTCCTAAATTGTATATAAACACAACATTAAATATATCTGTAGACTGATATTCAAACTAGAACATAGAAAATAAGAATGAATTATCTGATAAAATCTCGTTCCTATATAAACTGATAGGGCTCAAGATTGCAATATATTGCTGCTACTCCTAACACTTCCTAAGTAATTTATATCACGATAAACCAAGTCGCAATAGAACGTACTTGACACAACCACCGAAAGGGAAATCGCCCCATACTTGTACATAGGTTTATCATTACGATTGCCTTTAAAACTTTTCAACGCCTATTTATACCTCATATGCAATCTATAGGTAACCACCAACAGTAAAAGACAATATATATATATATAAACATAACAGGTTATAGATACTACATAACGCGCAAAGGTTGCACTACACTAACCGAATATGTATACAGATTCCACAAAATGCTGAATCAGCAAAGGATGATTTCTAATAGAAAAAAATTGATAAAAGCTAAGCTAATAGTAGCCTTCAAACTAATAAACACTTCTTCATGAATGATAGAAAATTGATCACTTTTGAGAACAACTCCTTTGAAGGAAAACTGTCCTTTAGTGAATGTGTTTTAGCATTATAGGATCCACGGATGAGTTTTAGAAGCAATTTTGCAATGATTTTATACAGGGTTTTAATTTTGGACCGTATTTTACTCCTCAAGAATTAACATGTGCATTACTAAAGGTGATATACCGAAAATATTTATTGGTAATTTGAGACCAGTTTGTTGCTTAATATTGACGGGAAAATAGCACTAGGGTCAATAATAAACTTGCTTGAAAAGGTATATCATTTTATTAGAAGTAATGCGCAGAAAATGCGTCTGAAACATACATTCATTGGCGAAAACGAAAGCATTTTGATCTGCCTCGACAAAACAGGTGAATATTGTCATTTCGTCTTTTCTGATTTTAAAATGTCATTAGACGCTGTCTAATAGGATGTTTTAGAAAATGCTCTAAATTCGTTTAGCTTTGGAGATTTTACTTGTCAGTGCGTCAGAGTAATATAATTAACGTTTTCATTTTGATTGCTAAATATCTAATTTAGGAGTCTTTTTGTACTTAAAATCACCCAGAATTGTACAAGTTACAAAACTTTCGTTTTCTTACGAAATAACTGGAATCAAAATATAGCAAAGCTGCATAACAAAACTTATACGTTTGGGAAAAATGGGATCTTTCTCTTGAACATCTACAGGTTGTAGAATATTAGAGCCAAACATGGTATCTCTATTAAGGTCTATAGTTTTTACGTAACATACTTAATATGTTAAACCTTGAATACGACCGTACCATTGTTGGTGAACGCTGACACACCTATATATCTTCCTTTGTGTATAACCGTGTGCATGAGAGAGCGTTTTGTCTTAATATCTGTTAACGTCGTCTGTGTAAAGTAGGAGTGAGGATTTTTAACAATTATGTTTAACACTAAATACAACGTATCAGCTAGTCTTAAAGGGATTCTTATTTTGGAATTTTTTATATCAGTAAAAGTAGATTGACTAAACATGACTTATGAACAGACCCGAAAGCATTACATTCGCTACCATAACTTTAAGCTATGGTTGATGGTGAACATGTATCGATTTAAAAGACAAATGACAATGGGTTATATCCCTTACGTATTAAGTACAGATGACGAGGGGCTAACCTATCAAGGCATACAAGAAGTATACAGACTCGCACTGGAGGCTCACGAAATAAAGACATAAGGAAAATCTATATTAGGTACAACACGAAAACGGAGCACACATACACAGATGTTACAAGTCTGAGTCAGAGAAACACATGCAAAGCAGGTTCAAAGTAATAAGGAAAATGTTTACTTCTACAACTGATCATAGTAGTTGTATGATATGGGAACTGATGCTTTGTTGCCAAGATTGGCCTCTTGTCTAACGCTCATTAAAAACAAGTAAAATGACCAGCAATATACGTTTTATATCACAGTTGTATGAGATATTTCATGTATTGTCTCATATGAGCAGTTACTGAAGTTGATCTATGTTTTGTGCTCGCTAGCATTCAGTACAAGAAAATAAATAACCATATTTCATCAAATGTTTTATTTTAATACCTTCCTTAAACAAGTTATATCACACCATTGATCTTAAGAAAAGCCTGTCTTAAGAACAGCAGATGCAAAAGGATAATAGGCCTTTTATAGCCAATGCACCATAAATAACTGGATCGATGAAAAGGATAATAATATATATATCCATGAAAATGATTCCTTGAAAACGTCCAATATATACGAGGAACTCTTCTATAAAGGTGTATTACCCGAGGTGTGGAGTATGAGCCTGTCTTGAAATACAGATTAGCTTCGACAACGATAAGAATGGAAACTTTGGAAACGGAATCTAAACATGTACGTCTCTTTCAAAAAGAAATTGGAATTCCATTCATAATGACCTTATATTTTAATTCTTCAAAATAATTATAAATTATGTTTGATTTTAATTAACAATACCCACAAAATAGATCGTGGGGATAAGGGGAGAGTGAGAGAGATAAAGAGATAAACAGCTATATAAACATTATAACTTTCAAACAAACGGTTGCCACCTCTTAGACCTGCTATTGTGTATAGCAAGAGGTCTGCAAGTATCCACACAAATAAATACAATATAGAATTTCCAGGGTTGACAAGATATTTTATTTTACTGGACGGTCTACAATGTCATTGAGTTATAATAATAATAATAATAATAATAATAATAATAATAATAATAATAATAATAATAATAATTCAAAGAAAGCAAATATTTAGGGCAGTATTGTTTATATACATCCAATGTGCAAAGTTTGTTCGATTTGAACAGGCCGCAAAATCCTGTAAGCGACACAAAGGAATAATGTTTGTCCTCAATAAGAAATCGAAAAATAAAGGTTAGAGGTACAACCGTTTACACTTTCCACAGTCCAATATTCTATGAGTATTTATATAGACCTACAATGTAACGAATGCTCAACACCTACATGTTTTCATTTACTTTCATCCCGTTCATAACATATTATTCAGAAAGTAGGACTAATCATTATTTGGCACCATTTCTACGCATGTAAAGTATATCTAGCGATGGTCTAGAATTGAAGAGACCTCCAAAGAGAATCCAATTTTACGACATCAGATATTTCATTCAATGCATCTCGTGCCTTTAGAAGACTGCGGATGGAGAAGTTTATTCTGTAGTTTGTGAACCGCGTGTTCTCAATGTTCCGTGAAATGACAAGTGATCTTCGGCACTTGATTTGCAAGTGCGTGTCCTCCTTGGTGAAAGATCCCAGTCTTAATATTTCTTGAAGTCGACACATTACGCCCCTAAGGGAATGCAAAAAGTTCGTCATCAGTCTGGGGCTTACCAAACGTTCCATGACTGTCATGTTGAGGTAAATCTCATGCATCATGTTATGAACTGTATCGTATGTCTGCATCTACGAATGAAAAAAGAATAAATATTTTCTTTAAATTTGACTTTCACGCTTCGCTGTGCAGAAAGGAAACTTCTAGTTTCTCAGATATTCGAATAAAGACTTTTCAGAACAGTGGTATAAGATAGCACACAATGTCGTTTTTACGTTCTTCCTAAGTGGTCTGTAAAATAAAAAGAAATTCTACAAACTAGATTGGTACGGAAATGGCAACTACGTGGAAATCGTTGGAAAAGGAGACCCCAAAAAATGATGTCTCAATGAATACAGGTATTAGATATGCCATATTTAAATTAATGTGTGAATGTTATTTGTATGCCTGTATCTCGTAAAGTAATAAGCTGTACAAGTTAATTCAATCTAATTGTTGTCACAATTAGTCAAACTGAGATTTTATGTTCTAGTTTAGAGAGAAACATAAAATTAAATGTACCCATGATACTGGGTTTCCAGTGAAAGCTGGCTGGTAATTGTAGTCTGTGTACATTCCGTTTCTTTCCTCCTCTTCGATTCCTGTGTTAATCATAAGCTCCTGCGTAGAAAAGTAAATTCATTCTCAGATATCATATTCAGTCAACAAAGCTCATGTTGACTGCATTAACAAACAGAAAATTCAAATATTATAAAAACCGCTTCAGAAAACGTGAATTTCTTTGCAAAATAAATCTTGTTTCTATTTAGAAGAAAATATTTCTTTCTTATTTGAGCATAATACAAAACTATTTTATAGTTATTAAATGATCGGGTTTGTATTCATTTAACATTAATTACCAGACTCCATAATCCATATATGCTTCTACAGGATAATTCGTGCAAGAACCGAGTTCAATTCATTCTGGAACCGAATGATACTTCACCATTCGTTGTAGTTGGGTCTACAATATCAAATTATGTATTTTGTTCTCATTACATTTCGAGTGTTGCTCCTGTGTGGTAGTTTAAAATATCTTCTCATTCTTTTAACGCTGAAGAAACTCAGGCATGTGTCAAAGATATATATACATCTGATGTAAAATGTGAGATAAATGTTGATTGACAGAGATCTGAAATAATGGCATAGAAGAATTTAGTTCTGTATAGACGGATTAGCAAATGTTATAGCCATATTGATTACGTTATGTGTCAAGTGTTAGAAAAAGTATTTAGAACCACGCATTTAGTCTCCTGCCTATTCAATTCTGCTTACATAGGTTCTCAACGCCTCACCAAGGACTCGTCTCAGTTCATTTATATCATTTCTCAAGAGTCCAACACTACATGCCCTCAGTGAATGTGTAGGACTTGGTTCGTAATCTTCGCAAACGGAGCATGCGTCAAGTTCAAATGAGATTTCGTCCACTGTTCGTTCCATGTGAAGGTGATTTTGATTTCCAAGACTCTCGTTTAAGGAGCCAATTATAATCAAAATATCTGTAATTAAAAAAGTTTAAAAAATTGTCAAATATACTTAAATTATAACTAACAAAATTTCATGTTAGCAACTCTAATGCATGACTTCTAATTTTATCGATGCACACGGACCATGATAATCATTCTAAATGGATATTTCTATGTCGCTGCTTATTATAAAGACAACAGAGAGTAATGTTTGTAAGGACTCCAACTATCCAAATTATTCTCATCCATTTTAAATCTTCATTTATTAACTAACGCCACGTATTTCTGAATTAGTAATGTCTAATGGTGCTCGACCAAACCACATTAGTGTTCTTACCTAAAATAAGAATAGCATAAAAAGATCCAAACTTTGAGGCCATTTGTTCAAGTAGTATCTAACGTTTCTGTTCTTAGTTTCTTTTGTGGAAGATTGGGCGAATTACCTTTTAAGATTTGTTTCATCTTTATATATTATCTATTTGGAGTTTTTCCAGACAATTATAAAAATATATCCCGTAGAATCCTACCTAGGCCAGCAGGCATTAACGGTTACATTAATTTTGTCCGCATTCCTTAGATCTTAATACAATTTTATTTAACTAACTCTAGGTCGATGTTTAAAAAAAATACCGCTTTGAGCAGTTAGGTGGATAAATCCGTTACAGGATGTCCGACGAAAATCCAAAGGATCAAAATTGCCATTTTCAAATAAGTGTTCTTCAGTACAGAGGATGGTGCAACATTGAGGAAGTGTAACTCGAGTGTCAATTTTGTGCCAACCGCATTTCTCACTATGTCCACATGAATATTAAAAAAATAAATTTTTCACGGTTTTTTTTGTCGTTCTTTATATCAAACACTGACGACCGTTGTTTATGTTCCTGTTCCTGTTTTGCTGCCATAACTAAATCGTAACACGCAATGTAGCGTGATCATCGAAGCTGTAAGATACAACGCCGGAATTATCATTTAGAAAATGTTTGTAGAATTTTAATCCAATTTAATGATATAAAATGCACAAGGAAAAAGTTAGTTATGATACAAATTCCTAGTACGATGATTTCTGTTTAGATGTGTATAACAGGTTGATAAGGATTGAGATTAAATTATAGCGAAGGCATAAACACAATTTCTAGAATAAAATGTTTACAATGTGACTGAAAAATGGTTAAAAATCTGAGACTGAATTAAACAACCAAGTGATATAAAGAAAGTGAGTTCGTTCGTAACTGGAACGAATTATAACATGTAACTTAAACGAGGAGCCAACAACAGTTAACGGATGAAACATATAAACAAATACGATTGACGGATGGCTCTATCACCATGGATGTTCAATGGTTTACAAATTAAAGACAAAAAGTGGACTAAGAGTATGAAGTAGATGAATTCAAACATCTTGTTCGTTATGATTAATTCACCAAGTGTAAATAAAGTATGGAATTCATCAAACATGCTAATCATGTTTCATCCAACGTAGGATATATAAAAATATTTAAGATTATTACTCAAATAGTGGTACTAAATACATTTTGGATTTTCACTCAAATAGAGATACTGATAAATTCATAAATTTTGTGATGAGAGGTATTCATCCAGCATCAAGTTTTCCTTTTATTGCCGAAAGAAGCCAAGTGCTCCTGAAGTCTTTTCTCTGTCATTAGAGTTTATCAGTCTGAATGTTTGACAAACAAACAAATTTGCATTTGTATTGGACACCATGTGGAGGGTAATAGCTAAAATAAAACAAACGTACAAGCAAAAAATAATATTTACACCTTTGCATGATGAACGGCCGACAGGTGAAATAGTATTCGAAATAAATATGTCAAACCGTATTCTTTAGCTCAAAATTATACATGCTTGGACAAAATGGAAGAACAGCAAACAAGAGAAACTAGTTGTATAGAAAATATATAATGAATAAGGAAAATATGAGCATAACCAAATATAACCCACTAACCAAACTGAGACACCAAACAGATAGAAAGCAATAATAGAACATGTACTAAAAAAAAATTATTTTGATGTTGAGGTCAAAAAGGCGAATAAAGCCAAGCCAACTATCTCACGCAGAGGAAATAGTCATGAGACCAAACTTTAATCAACGACAGATTAGTGGCATACAAGATACGTGTCTCGCATCCTCAGAATGAGAAGTGACATTTACATTGGTCATCTATGTACTTTCCAGCCTGGTACTTTCCATTTCGCACAGAGAGGTGGGGGTTAAAGAATCGTTGAAAAGTAATTATCCTTAACATATGATTTAGATACATACGTGCGAAAGTACTTTTTCTTGATACGTACCTTATATATATCTATCTATATATATATATATATATATATATATATATATATATATATATATATATATATATATATATATAAATATATATATGTATGTATATGTATGTATATATATATATATATATATATATATATATATATATATATATATATATATATATATATATATATATATGTATGTATATATATATATAGTTATATGATTCTATGAAACATTTTGATGTATGGTATGCAGATCATCGTACGTACTTAGATTCTTACATCCAAACAATTATGACCAATCATTAAACTACTTTAGTTTTAAAAAAACCACAATTGAGATTATAGTTCAAATATTAATGTATGAACTGTCAAGTTAAAATTTGATGAATGAGTGTTTGCGGGTTTATCCAGTTTCAGTCTTAAAAGGATAGATCTCTTTCAGTGGGTTAAGGACAAAATGCATTCATGATATGGTTACACGAAAGATGACGTACTGCTGATATTGAAAACTACTGGGCGGCAGTAGAATGGGGTTTTCGGTGTGATTTTAAACATAAATCGACCGGTCGTGCTGGCGTTGCCATTCCTTAGAACTGATTTGGAACCTCCTCTTACCATTGTATAGACATCAACCAATGAGAAATTAATCCAATGGCGCCATTAGTCCTTATTATTATGATTATTATTAATAACTGTCAACAGATACGTAAACATCTGTTTTCAGATCGTATGCAATCCTTTCTCGTAAAAGACAGGCCGCGTAGGCAAATCTAACAAAGCATACTCAATACAAATTTAGAACTATGAAGAAAAATTAGAAACAAAATAAATAATCTCATATACCAGAAGTTACCAAAAAATAAAAAAATAACAGATATACATAACAATCCTATCCAGATAAATTATATTATATATATTGGTTCGTGGGAATGGAATAAGCTCGATCAATTAATAGTGCTATAATGACGATAATCCGGATTTCTGTAAGAGTCTAAGACCAAAGTTTTGCTAGTTTTAACAATTCTTCTTTTAACATTTCTTGTGACTCAAACGTTGTTTAGGACATGAAAATGTATACATACGGTATCATGATGGAAATCAGATGAACAAAACAACAGTGTTGGATATCAGAAATAAAACAGAATTTTCAGATTCAAAGAGAGTAGTCAAATCAGATGCTAGATTATTTACCTGGAGGCAACCCAGTCAAACAAATACAGATTACATTGTTTCCTGACTTCTGAGTATATGTGGTCATTAATTCGATTAGAACGAGATCTCCACAGCCCTATATGGAGACCTGATGGACATACATAAGTGGCCATGTTCTGCTGACCTTGTACTTCACCAATCAAATATTAATTTTTAAGGTATTGAAAGCGAAACACAACATTCCGAACATATCGTTAGCAATGATCATTCTCCCTAACACGAATTTGTAACGTTTTATCTGATAGGCTGCTAAATAAAGTGGACTAGAAATGTGAAACTTATTGAAACAGACCTTTTTAACATATTTCACAGATTCATCGATTGTTATAATTTTTACCTTGCCTTTATTTACACTTCCCAGAGGTCATGGTTATTGAAAGTTCAACTAAAACTTATCAGACAAAAGCGGCCAACGCATGCAGTTAACAACCGAATTGTAGATACTATTGAAAGGTACAATTATCAGGATGACAAATATGGCCCACTAAAACTGAAACTTGCATATAATTTAAACAAATTTAGAAAACTGAATTTGGTCCTAAACGAAGTACCAGGGGGAAGCGACAGTAACAAGATATGTTGAAGTTGACAAATAATTTAATTATCGGAGTGATTCAATTAAATTGTAAGAGGATGTTACATTGTTATTAATCCAAAATAATCATAAAAGGTTCAATCGCAAGTCCAAGGAACAGAGTATTCCGAATCAACTCCATGTCCTCAAATGTGCTGATGTGCCAGTAGTCTTGATGAATGCCACAATGACATTGCCCAAAACTTTTTTGAATACATTTATAAAACTCGCAGAATGATATTTTATCAAGAGTCAATAAGTACTTTGCAATTCCAACGAAAAATCTAAACCCATGTTTACTCCTAAATTGTATATAAACACAACATTAAATATATCTGTAGACTGATATTCAAACTAGAACATAGAAAATAAGAATGAATTATCTGATAAAATCTCGTTCCTATATAAACTGATAGGGCTCAAGATTGCAATATATTGCTGCTACTCCTAACACTTCCTAAGTAATTTATATCACGATAAACCAAGTCGCAATAGAACGTACTTGACACAACCACCGAAAGGGAAATCGCCCCATACTTGTACATAGGTTTATCATTACGATTGCCTTTAAAACTTTTCAACGCCTATTTATACCTCATATGCAATCTATAGGTAACCACCAACAGTAAAAGACAATATATATATATATAAACATAACAGGTTATAGATACTACATAACGCGCAAAGGTTGCACTACACTAACCGAATATGTATACAGATTCCACAAAATGCTGAATCAGCAAAGGATGATTTCTAATAGAAAAAAATTGATAAAAGCTAAGCTAATAGTAGCCTTCAAACTAATAAACACTTCTTCATGAATGATAGAAAATTGATCACTTTTGAGAACAACTCCTTTGAAGGAAAACTGTCCTTTAGTGAATGTGTTTTAGCATTATAGGATCCACGGATGAGTTTTAGAAGCAATTTTGCAATGATTTTATACAGGGTTTTAATTTTGGACCGTATTTTACTCCTCAAGAATTAACATGTGCATTACTAAAGGTGATATACCGAAAATATTTATTGGTAATTTGAGACCAGTTTGTTGCTTAATATTGACGGGAAAATAGCACTAGGGTCAATAATAAACTTGCTTGAAAAGGTATATCATTTTATTAGAAGTAATGCGCAGAAAATGCGTCTGAAACATACATTCATTGGCGAAAACGAAAGCATTTTGATCTGCCTCGACAAAACAGGTGAATATTGTCATTTCGTCTTTTCTGATTTTAAAATGTCATTAGACGCTGTCTAATAGGATGTTTTAGAAAATGCTCTAAATTCGTTTAGCTTTGGAGATTTTACTTGTCAGTGCGTCAGAGTAATATAATTAACGTTTTCATTTTGATTGCTAAATATCTAATTTAGGAATCTTTTTGTACTTAAAATCACCCAGAATTGTACAAGTTACAAAACTTTCGTTTTCTTACGAAATAACTGGAATCAAAATATAGCAAAGCTGCATAACAAAACTTATACGTTTGGGAAAAATGGGATCTTTCTCTTGAACATCTACAGGTTGTAGAATATTAGAGCCAAACATGGTATCTCTATTAAGGTCTATAGTTTTTACGTAACATACTTAATATGTTAAACCTTGAATACGACCGTACCATTGTTGGTGAACGCTGACACACCTATATATCTTCCTTTGTGTATAACCGTGTGCATGAGAGAGCGTTTTGTCTTAATATCTGTTAACGTCGTCTGTGTAAAGTAGGAGTGAGGATTTTTAACAATTATGTTTAACACTAAATACAACGTATCAGCTAGTCTTAAAGGGATTCTTATTTTGGAATTTTTATATCAGTAAAAGTAGATTGACTAAACATGACTTATGAACAGACCCGAAAGCATTACATTCGCTACCATAACTTTAAGCTATGGTTGATGGTGAACATGTATCGATTTAAAAGACAAATGACAATGGGTTATATCCCTTACGTATTAAGTACAGATGACGAGGGGCTAACCTATCAAGGCATACAAGAAGTATACAGACTCGCACTGGAGGCTCACGAAATAAAGACATAAGGAAAATCTATATTAGGTACAACACGAAAACGGAGCACACATACACAGATGTTACAAGTCTGAGTCAGAGAAACACATGCAAAGCAGGTTCAAAGTAATAAGGAAAATGTTTACTTCTACAACTGATCATAGTAGTTGTATGATATGGGAACTGATGCTTTGTTGCCAAGATTGGCCTCTTGTCTAACGCTCATTAAAAACAAGTAAAATGACCAGCAATATACGTTTTATATCACAGTTGTATGAGATATTTCATGTATTGTCTCATATGAGCAGTTACTGAAGTTGATCTATGTTTTGTGCTCGCTAGCATTCAATTCAAGAAAATAAATAACCATATTTCATCAAATGTTTTATTTTAATACCTTCCTTAAACAAGTTATATCACACCATTGATCTTAAGAAAAGCCTGTCTTAAGAACAGCAGATGCAAAAGGATAATAGGCCTTTTATAGCCAATGCACCATAAATAACTGGATCGATGAAAGGATAATAATATATATATCCATGAAAATGATTCCTTGAAAACGTCCAATATATACGAGGAACTCTTCTATAAAGGTGTATTACCCGAGGTGTGGAGTATGAGCCTGTCTTGAAATACAGATTAGCTTCGACAACGATAAGAATGGAAACTTTGGAAACGGAATCTAAACATGTACGTCTCTTTCAAAAAGAAATTGGAATTCCATTCATAATGACCTTATATTTTAATTCTTCAAAATAATTATAAATTATGTTTGATTTTAATTAACAATACCCACAAAATAGATCGTGGGGATAAGGGGAGAGTGAGAGAGATAAAGAGATAAACAGCTATATAAACATTATAACTTTCAAACAAACGGTTGCCACCTCTTAGACCTGCTATTGTGTATAGCAAGAGGTCTGCAAGTATCCACACAAATAAATACAATATAGAATTTCCAGGGTTGACAAGATATTTTATTTTACTGGACGGTCTACAATGTCATTGAGTTATAATAATAATAATAATAATAATAATAATAATAATAATAATAATAATTCAAAGAAAGCAAATATTTAGGGCAGTATTGTTTATATACATCCAATGTGCAAAGTTTGTTCGATTTGAACAGGCCGCAAAATCCTGTAAGCGACACAAAGGAATAATGTTTGTCCTCAATAAGAAATCGAAAAATAAAGGTTAGAGGTACAACCGTTTACACTTTCCACAGTCCAATATTCTATGAGTATTTATATAGACCTACAATGTAACGAATGCTCAACACCTACATGTTTTCATTTACTTTCATCCCGTTCATAACATATTATTCAGAAAGTAGGACTAATCATTATTTGGCACCATTTCTACGCATGTAAAGTATATCTAGCGATGGTCTAGAATTGAAGAGACCTCCAAAGAGAATCCAATTTTACGACATCAGATATTTCATTCAATGCATCTCGTGCCTTTAGAAGACTGCGGATGGAGAAGTTTATTCTGTAGTTTGTGAACCGCGTGTTCTCAATGTTCCGTGAAATGACAAGTGATCTTCGGCACTTGATTTGCAAGTGCGTGTCCTCCTTGGTGAAAGATCCCAGTCTTAATATTTCTTGAAGTCGACACATTACGCCCCTAAGGGAATGCAAAAAGTTCGTCATCAGTCTGGGGCTTACCAAACGTTCCATGACTGTCATGTTGAGGTAAATCTCATGCATCATGTTATGAACTGTATCGTATGTCTGCATCTACGAATGAAAAAAGAATAAATATTTTCTTTAAATTTGACTTTCACGCTTCGCTGTGCAGAAAGGAAACTTCTAGTTTCTCAGATATTCGAATAAAGACTTTTCAGAACAGTGGTATAAGATAGCACACAATGTCGTTTTTACGTTCTTCCTAAGTGGTCTGTAAAATAAAAAGAAATTCTACAAACTAGATTGGTACGGAAATGGCAACTACGTGGAAATCGTTGGAAAAGGAGACCCAAAAAAATGATGTCTCAATGAATACAGGTATTAGATATGCCATATTTAAATTAATGTGTGAATGTTATTTGTATGCCTGTATCTCGTAAAGTAATAAGCTGTACAAGTTAATTCAATCTAATTGTTGTCACAATTAGTCAAACTGAGATTTTATGTTCTAGTTTAGAGAGAAACATAAAATTAAATGTACCCATGATACTGGGTTTCCAGTGAAAGCTGGCTGGTAATTGTAGTCTGTGTACATTCCGTTTCTTTCCTCCTCTTCGATTCCTGTGTTAATCATAAGCTCCTGCGTAGAAAAGTAAATTCATTCTCAGATATCATATTCAGTCAACAAAGCTCATGTTGACTGCATTAACAAACAGAAAATTCAAATATTATAAAAACCGCTTCAGAAAACGTGAATTTCTTTGCAAAATAAATCTTGTTTCTATTTAGAAGAAAATATTTCTTTCTTATTTGAGCATAATACAAAACTATTTTATAGTTATTAAATGATCGGGTTTGTATTCATTTAACATTAATTACCAGACTCCATAATCCATATATGCTTCTACAGGATAATTCGTGCAAGAACCGAGTTCAATTCATTCTGGAACCGAATGATACTTCACCATTCGTTGTAGTTGGGTCTGCAATATCAAATTATGTATTTTGTTCTCATTACATTTCGAGTGTTGCTCCTGTGTGGTAGTTTAAAATATCTTCTCATTCTTTTAACGCTGAAGAAACTCAGGCATGTGTCAAAGATATATATACATCTGATGTAAAATGTGAAATAAATGTTGATTGACAGAGATCTGAAATAATGGCATAGAAGAATTTAGTTCTGTATAGACGGATTAGCACATGTTATAGCCATATTGATTACGTTATGTGTCAAGTGTTAGAAAAAGTATTTAGAACCACGCATTTAGTCTCCTGCCTATTCAATTCTGCTTACATAGGTTCTCAACGCCTCACCAAGGACTCGTCTCAGTTCATTTATATCATTTCTCAAGAGTCCAACACTACATGCCCTCAGTGAATGTGTAGGACTTGGTTCGTAATCTTCGCAAACGGAGCATGCGTCAAGTTCAAATGAGATTTCGTCCACTGTTCGTTCCATGTGAAGGTGATTTTGATTTCCAAGACTCTCGTTTAAGGAGCCAATTATAATCAAAGTATCTGTAATTAAAAAAGTTTAAAAAATTGTCAAATATACTTAAATTATAACTAACAAAATTTCATGTTAGCAACTCTAATGCATGACTTCTAATTTTATCGATGCACACGGACCATGATAATCATTCTAAATGGATATTTCTATGTCGCTGCTTATTATAAAGACAACAGAGAGTAATGTTTGTAAGGACTCCAACTATCCAAATTATTCTCATCCATTTTAAATCTTCATTTATTAACTAACGCCACGTATTTCTGAATTAGTAATGTCTAATGGTGCTCGACCAAACCACATTAGTGTTCTTACCTAAAATAAGAATAGCATAAAAAGATCCAAACTTTGAGGCCATTTGTTCAAGTAGTATCTAACGTTTCTGTTCTTAGTTTCTTTTGTGGAAGATTGGGCGAATTACCTTTTAAGATTTGTTTCATCTTTATATATTATCTATTTGGAGTTTTTCCAGACAATTATAAAAATATATCCCGTAGAATCCTACCTAGGCCAGCAGGCATTAACGGTTACATTAATTTTGTCCGCATTCCTTAGATCTTAATACAATTTTATTTAACTAACTCTAGGTCGATGTTTAAAACAAATACCGCTTTGAGCAGTTAGGTGGATAAATCCGTTACAGGATGTCCGACGAAAATCCAAAGGATCAAAATTGCCATTTTCAAATAAGTGTTCTTCAGTACAGAGGATGGTGCAACATTGAGGAAGTGTAACTCGAGTGTCAATTTTGTGCCAACCGCATTTCTCACTATGTCCACATGAATATTAAAAAAATAAATTTTTCACGGTTTTTTTTGTCGTTCTTTATATCAAACACTGACGACCGTTGTTTATGTTCCTGTTCCTGTTTTGCTGCCATAACTAAATCGTAACACGCAATGTAGCGTGATCATCGAAGCTGTAAGATACAACGCCGGAATTATCATTTAGAAAATGTTTGTAGAATTTTAATCCAATTTAATGATATAAAATGCACAAGGAAAAAGTTAGTTATGATACAAATTCCTAGTACGATGATTTCTGTTTAGATGTGTATAACAGGTTGATAAGGATTGAGATTAAATTATAGCGAAGGCATAAACACAATTTCTAGAATAAAATGTTTACAATGTGACTGAAAAATGGTTAAAAATCTGAGACTGAATTAAACAACCAAGTGATATAAAGAAAGTGAGTTCGTTCGTAACTGGAACGAATTATAACATGTAACTTAAACGAGGAGCCAACAACAGTTAACGGATGAAACATATAAACAAATACGATTGACGGATGGCTCTATCACCATGGATGTTCAATGGTTTACAAATTAAAGACAAAAAGTGGACTAAGAGTATGAAGTAGATGAATTCAAACATCTTGTTCGTTATGATTAATTCACCAAGTGTAAATAAAGTATGGAATTCATCAAACATGCTAATCATGTTTCATCCAACGTAGGATATATAAAAATATTTAAGATTATTACTCATATAGTGGTACTAAATACATTTTGGATTTTCACTCAAATAGAGATACTGATAAATTCATAAATTTTGTGATGAGAGGTTTTCATCCAGCATCAAGTTTTCCTTTTATTGCCGAAAGAAGCCAAGTGCTCCTGAAGTCTTTTCTCTGTCATTAGAGTTTATCAGTCTGAATGTTTGACAAACAAACAAATTTGCATTTGTATTGGACACCATGTGGAGGGTAATAGCTAAAATAAAACAAACGTACAAGCAAAAACTAATATTTACACCTTTGCATGATGAACGGCCGACAGGTGAAATAGTATTCGAAATAAATATGTCAAACCGTATTCTTTAGCTCAAAATTATACATGCTTGGACAAAATGGAAGAACAGCAAACAAGAGAAACTAGTTGTATAGAAAATATATAATGAATAAGGAAAATATGAGCATAACCAAATATAACCCACTAACCAAACTGAGACAGCAAACAGATAGAAAGCAATAATAGAACATGTACTAAAAAAAAAATTATTTTGATGTTGAGGTCAAAAAGGCGAATAAAGCCAAGCCAACTATCTCACGCAGAGGAAATAGTCATGAGACCAAACTTTAATCAACGACACATTAGTGGCATACAAGATACGTGTCTCGCATCCTCAGAATGAGAAGTGACATTTACATTGGTCATCTATGTACTTTCCAGCCTGGTACTTTCCATTTCGCACAGAGAGGTGGGGGTTAAAGAATCGTTGAAAAGTAATTATCCTTCACATACGATTTAGATACATAGGTACGAAAGTACTTTTTCTTGATACGTACCTTATATATATATATATATATATATATATATATATATATATATATATATATATATATATATATATATATATATATATAGTTATATGATTCTATGAAACATTTTGATGTATGGTATGCAGATCATCGTACGTACTTTGATTCTTACATCCAAACAATTATGACCAATCATTAAACTACTTTAGTTTAAAAAAAGCACAATTGAGATTATAGTTCAAATATTAATGTATGAACTGTCAAGTTAAAATTTGATGAATGAGTGTTTGCGGGTTTATCCAGTTTCAGTCTTAAAAGGATAGATCTCTTCCAGTGGGTTAAGGACAAAATGCATTCATGATATGGTTACACGAAAGACGACGTACTGCTGATATTGAAAACTACTGGGCGGCAGTAGAATGGGGTTTTCGGTGTGATTTTAAACATAAATCGACCGGTCGTGCTGGCGTTGCCATTCCTTAGAACTGATTTGGAACCTCCTCTTACCATTGTATAGACATCAACCAATGAGAAATTAATCCAATGGCGCCATTAGTCCTTATTATTATGATTATTATTAATAACTGTCAACAGATACGTAAACATCTGTTTTCAGATCGTATGCAATCCTTTCTCGTAAAAGACAGGCCGCGTAGGCAAATCTAACAAAGCATACTCAATACAAATTTAGAACTATGAAGAAAAATTAGAAACAAAATAAATAATCTCATATACCAGAAGTTACCAAAAAATAAAAAAATAACAGATATACATAACAATCCTATCCAGATAAATTATATTATATATATTGGTTCGTGGGAATGGAATAAGCTCGATCAATTTATAGTGCTATAATGACGATAATCCGGATTTCTGTAAGAGTCTAAGACCAAAGTTTTGCTAGTTTTAACAATTCTTCTTTTAACATTTCTTGTGACTCAAACGTTGTTTAGGACATGAAAATGTATACATACGGTATCATGATGGAAATCAGATGAACAAAACAACAGTGTTGGATATCAGAAATAAAACAGAATTTTCAGATTCAAAGAGAGTAGTCAAATCAGATGCTAGATTATTTACCTGGAGGCAACCCAGTCAAACAAATACAGATTACATTGTTTCCTGACTTCTGAGTATATGTGGTCATTAATTCGATTAGAACGAGATCTCCACAGCCCTATATGGAGACCTGATGGACATACATAAGTGGCCATGTTCTGCTGACCTTGTACTTCACCAATCAAATATTAATTTTTAAGGTATTGAAAGCGAAACACAACATTCCGAACATATCGTTAGCAATGATCATTCTCCCTAACACGAATTTGTAACGTTTTATCTGATAGGCTACTAAATAAAGTGGACTAGAAATGTGAAACTTATTGAGACAGACCTTTTTAACATATTTCACAGATTCATCGATTGTTATAATTTTTACCTTGCCTTTATTTACACTTCCCAGAGGTCATGGTTATTGAAAGTTCAACTAAAACTTATCAGACAAAAGGGGTCAACGCATGCAGTTAACAACCGAATTGTAGATACTATTGAAAGGTACAATTATCAGGATGACAAATATGGCCCACTAAAACTGAAACTTGCATATAATTTAAACAAATTTAGAAAACTGAATTTGGTCCTAAACGAAGTACCAGGGGGAAGCGACAGTAACAAGATATGTTGAAGTTGACAAATAATTTAATTATCGGAGTGATTCAATTAAATTGTAAGAGGATGTTACATTGTTATTAATCCAAAATAATCATAAAAGGTTCAATCGCAAGTCCAAGGAACAGAGTATTCCGAATCAACTCCATGTCCTCAAATGTGCTGATGTGCCAGTAGTCTTGATGAATGCCACAATGACATTGCCCAAAACTTTTTTGAATACATTTATAAAACTCGCAGAATGATATTTTATCAAGAGTCAATAAGTACTTTGCAATTCCAACGAAAAATCTAAACCCATGTTTACTCCTAAATTGTATATAAACACAACATTAAATATATCTGTAGACTGATATTCAAACTAGAACATAGAAAATAAGAATGAATTATCTGATAAAATCTCGTTCCTATATAAACTGATAGGGCTCAAGATTGCAATATATTGCTGCTACTCCTAACACTTCCTAAGTAATTTATATCACGATAAACCAAGTCGCAATAGAACGTACTTGACACAACCACCGAAAGGGAAATCGCCCCATACTTGTACATAGGTTTATCATTACGATTGCCTTTAAAACTTTTCAACGCCTATTTATACCTCATATGCAATCTATAGGTAACCACCAACAGCAAAAGACAATATATATATATATATAAACATAACAGGTTATAGATACTACATAACGCGCAAAGGTTGCACTACACTAACCGAATATGTATACAGATTCCACAAAATGCTGAATCAGCAAAGGATGATTTCTAATAGAAAAAAATTGATAAAAGCTAAGCTAATAGTAGCCTTCAAACTAATAAACACTTCTTCATGAATGATAGAAAATTGATCACTTTTGAGAACAACTCCTTTGAAGGAAAACTGTCCTTTAGTGAATGTGTTTTAGCATTATAGGATCCACGGATGAGTTTTAGAAGCAATTTTGCAATGATTTTATACAGGGTTTTAATTTTGGACCGTATTTTACTCCTCAAGAATTAACATGTGCATTACTAAAGGTGATATACCGAAAATATTTATTGGTAATTTGAGACCAGTTTGTTGCTTAATATTGACGGGAAAATAGCACTAGGGTCAATAATAAACTTGCTTGAAAAGGTATATCATTTTATTAGAAGTAATGCGCAGAAAATGCGTCTGAAACATACATTCATTGGCGAAAACGAAAGCATTTTGATCTGCCTCGACAAAACAGGTGAATATTGTCATTTCGTCTTTTCTGATTTTAAAATGTCATTAGACGCTGTCTAATAGGATGTTTTAGAAAATGCTCTAAATTCGTTTAGCTTTGGAGATTTTACTTGTCAGTGCGTCAGAGTAATATAATTAACGTTTTCATTTTGATTGCTAAATATCTAATTTAGGAGTCTTTTTGTACTTAAAATCACCCAGAATTGTACAAGTTACAAAACTTTCGTTTTCTTACGAAATAACTGGAATCAAAATATAGCAAAGCTGCATAACAAAACTTATACGTTTGGGAAAAATGGGATCTTTCTCTTGAACATCTACAGGTTGTAGAATATTAGAGCCAAACATGGTATCTCTATTAAGGTCTATAGTTTTTACGTAATATACTTAATATGTTAAACCTTGAATACGACCGTACCATTGTTGATGAACGCTGACACACCTATATATCTTCCTTTGTGTATAACCGTGTGCATGAGAGAGCGTTTTGTCTTAATATCTGTTAACGTCGTCTGTGTAAAGTAGGAGTGAGGATTTTTAACAATTATGTTTAACACTAAATACAACGTATCAGCTAGTCTTAAAGGGATTCTTATTTTGGAATTTTTTATATCAGTAAAAGTAGATTGACTAAACATGACTTATGAACAGACCCGAAAGCATTACATTCGCTACCATAACTTTAAGCTATGGTTGATGGTGAACATGTATCGATTTAAAAGACAAATGACAATGGGTTATATCCCTTACGTATTAAGTACAGATGACGAGGGGCTAACCTATCAAGGCATACAAGAAGTATACAGACTCGCACTGGAGGCTCACGAAATAAAGACATAAGGAAAATCTATATTAGGTACAACACGAAAACGGAGCACACATACACAGATGTTACAAGTCTGAGTCAGAGAAACACATGCAAAGCAGGTTCAAAGTAATAAGGAAAATGTTTACTTCTACAACTGATCATAGTAGTTGTATGATATGGGAACTGATGCTTTGTTGCCAAGATTGGCCTCTTGTCTAACGCTCATTAAAAACAAGTAAAATGACCAGCAATATACGTTTTATATCACAGTTGTATGAGATATTTCATGTATTGTCTCATATGAGCAGTTACTGAAGTTGATCTATGTTTTGTGCTCGCTAGCATTCAATTCAAGAAAACAAATAACCATATTTCATCAAATGTTTTATTTTAATACCTTCCTTAAACAAGTTATATCACACCATTGATCTTAAGAAAAGCCTGTCTTAAGAACAGCAGATGCAAAAGGATAATAGGCCTTTTATAGCCAATGCACCATAAATAACTGGATCGATGAAAAGGATAATAATATATATATCCATGAAAATGATTCCTTGAAAACGTCCAATATATACGAGGAACTCTTCTATAAAGGTGTATTACCCGAGGTGTGGAGTATGAGCCTGTCTTGAAATACAGATTAGCTTCGACAACGATAAGAATGGAAACTTTGGAAACGGAATCTAAACATGTACGTCTCTTTCAAAAAGAAATTGGAATTCCATTCATAATGACCTTATATTTTAATTCTTCAAAATAATTATAAATTATGTTTGATTTTAATTAACAATACCCACAAAATAGATCGTGGGGATAAGGGGAGAGTGAGAGAGATAAAGAGATAAACAGCTATATAAACATTATAACTTTCAAACAAACGGTTGCCACCTCTTAGACCTGCTATTGTGTATAGCAAGAGGTCTGCAAGTATCCACACAAATAAATACAATATAGAATTTCCAGGGTTGACAAGATATTTTATTTTACTGGACGGTCTACAATGTCATTGAGTTATAATAATAATAATAATAATAATAATAATAATAATAATAATAATTCAAAGAAAGCAAATATTTAGGGCAGTATTGTTTATATACATCCAATGTGCAAAGTTTGTTCGATTTGAACAGGCCGCAAAATCCTGTAAGCGACACAAAGGAATAATGTTTGTCCTCAATAAGAAATCGAAAAATAAAGGTTAGAGGTACAACCGTTTACACTTTCCACAGTCCAATATTCTATGAGTATTTATATAGACCTACAATGTAACGAATGCTCAACACCTACATGTTTTCATTTACTTTCATCCCGTTCATAACATATTATTCAGAAAGTAGGACTAATCATTATTTGGCACCATTTCTACGCATGTAAAGTATATCTAGCGATGGTCTAGAATTGAAGAGACCTCCAAAGAGAATCCAATTTTACGACATCAGATATTTCATTCAATGCATCTCGTGCCTTTAGAAGACTGCGGATGGAGAAGTTTATTCTGTAGTTTGTGAACCGCGTGTTCTCAATGTTCCGTGAAATGACAAGTGATCTTCGGCACTTGATTTGCAAGTGCGTGTCCTCCTTGGTGAAAGATCCCAGTCTTAATATTTCTTGAAGTCGACACATTACGCCCCTAAGGGAATGCAAAAAGTTCGTCATCAGTCTGGGGCTTACCAAACGTTCCATGACTGTCATGTTGAGGTAAATCTCATGCATCATGTTATGAACTGTATCGTATGTCTGCATCTACGAATGAAAAAAGAATAAATATTTTCTTTAAATTTGACTTTCACGCTTCGCTGTGCAGAAAGGAAACTTCTAGTTTCTCAGATATTCGAATAAAGACTTTTCAGAACAGTGGTATAAGATAGCACACAATGTCGTTTTTACGTTCTTCCTAAGTGGTCTGTAAAATAAAAAGAAATTCTACAAACTAGATTGGTACGGAAATGGCAACTACGTGGAAATCGTTGGAAAAGGAGACCCAAAAAAATGATGTCTCAATGAATACAGGTATTAGATATGCCATATTTAAATTAATGTGTGAATGTTATTTGTATGCCTGTATCTCGTAAAGTAATAAGCTGTACAAGTTAATTCAATCTAATTGTTGTCACAATTAGTCAAACTGAGATTTTATGTTCTAGTTTAGAGAGAAACATAAAATTAAATGTACCCATGATACTGGGTTTCCAGTGAAAGCTGGCTGGTAATTGTAGTCTGTGTACATTCCGTTTCTTTCCTCCTCTTCGATTCCTGTGTTAATCATAAGCTCCTGCGTAGAAAAGTAAATTCATTCTCAGATATCATATTCAGTCAACAAAGCTCATGTTGACTGCATTAACAAACAGAAAATTCAAATATTATAAAAACCGCTTCAGAAAACGTGAATTTCTTTGCAAAATAAATCTTGTTTCTATTTAGAAGAAAATATTTCTTTCTTATTTGAGCATAATACAAAACTATTTTATAGTTATTAAATGATCGGGTTTGTATTCATTTAACATTAATTACCAGACTCCATAATCCATATATGCTTCTACAGGATAATTCGTGCAAGAACCGAGTTCAATTCATTCTGGAACCGAATGATACTTCACCATTCGTTGTAGTTGGGTCTACAATATCAAATTATGTATTTTGTTCTCATTACATTTCGAGTGTTGCTCCTGTGTGGTAGTTTAAAATATCTTCTCATTCTTTTAACGCTGAAGAAACTCAGGCATGTGTCAAAGATATATATACATCTGATGTAAAATGTGAAATAAATGTTGATTGACAGAGATCTGAAATAATGGCATAGAAGAATTTAGTTCTGTATAGACGGATTAGCACATGTTATAGCCATATTGATTACGTTATGTGTCAAGTGTTAGAAAAAGTATTTAGAACCACGCATTTAGTCTCCTGCCTATTCAATTCTGCTTACATAGGTTCTCAACGCCTCACCAAGGACTCGTCTCAGTTCATTTATATCATTTCTCAAGAGTCCAACACTACATGCCCTCAGTGAATGTGTAGGACTTGGTTCGTAATCTTCGCAAACGGAGCATGCGTCAAGTTCAAATGAGATTTCGTCCACTGTTCGTTCCATGTGAAGGTGATTTTGATTTCCAAGACTCTCGTTTAAGGAGCCAATTATAATCAAAGTATCTGTAATTAAAAAAGTTTAAAAAATTGTCAAATATACTTAAATTATAACTAACAAAATTTCATGTTAGCAACTCTAATGCATGACTTCTAATTTTATCGATGCACACGGACCATGATAATCATTCTAAATGGATATTTCTATGTCGCTGCTTATTATAAAGACAACAGAGAGTAATGTTTGTAAGGACTCCAACTATCCAAATTATTCTCATCCATTTTAAATCTTCATTTATTAACTAACGCCACGTATTTCTGAATTAGTAATGTCTAATGGTGCTCGACCAAACCACATTAGTGTTCTTACCTAAAATAAGAATAGCATAAAAAGATCCAAACTTTGAGGCCATTTGTTCAAGTAGTATCTAACGTTTCTGTTCTTAGTTTCTTTTGTGGAAGATTGGGCGAATTACCTTTTAAGATTTGTTTCATCTTTATATATTATCTATTTGGAGTTTTTCCAGACAATTATAAAAATATATCCCGTAGAATCCTACCTAGGCCAGCAGGCATTAACGGTTACATTAATTTTGTCCGCATTCCTTAGATCTTAATACAATTTTATTTAACTAACTCTAGGTCGATGTTTAAAACAAATACCGCTTTGAGCAGTTAGGTGGATAAATCCGTTACAGGATGTCCGACGAAAATCCAAAGGATCAAAATTGCCATTTTCAAATAAGTGTTCTTCAGTACAGAGGATGGTGCAACATTGAGGAAGTGTAACTCGAGTGTCAATTTTGTGCCAACCGCATTTCTCACTATGTCCACATGAATATTAAAAAAATAAATTTTTCACGGTTTTTTTTGTCGTTCTTTATATCAAACACTGACGACCGTTGTTTATGTTCCTGTTCCTGTTTTGCTGCCATAACTAAATCGTAACACGCAATGTAGCGTGATCATCGAAGCTGTAAGATACAACGCCGGAATTATCATTTAGAAAATGTTTGTAGAATTTTAATCCAATTTAATGATATAAAATGCACAAGGAAAAAGTTAGTTATGATACAAATTCCTAGTACGATGATTTCTGTTTAGATGTGTATAACAGGTTGATAAGGATTGAGATTAAATTATAGCGAAGGCATAAACACAATTTCTAGAATAAAATGTTTACAATGTGACTGAAAAATGGTTAAAAATCTGAGACTGAATTAAACAACCAAGTGATATAAAGAAAGTGAGTTCGTTCGTAACTGGAACGAATTATAACATGTAACTTAAACGAGGAGCCAACAACAGTTAACGGATGAAACATATAAACAAATACGATTGACGGATGGCTCTATCACCATGGATGTTCAATGGTTTACAAATTAAAGACAAAAAGTGGACTAAGAGTATGAAGTAGATGAATTCAAACATCTTGTTCGTTATGATTAATTCACCAAGTGTAAATAAAGTATGGAATTCATCAAACATGCTAATCATGTTTCATCCAACGTAGGATATATAAAAATATTTAAGATTATTACTCATATAGTGGTACTAAATACATTTTGGATTTTCACTCAAATAGAGATACTGATAAATTCATAAATTTTGTGATGAGAGGTTTTCATCCAGCATCAAGTTTTCCTTTTATTGCCGAAAGAAGCCAAGTGCTCCTGAAGTCTTTTCTCTGTCATTAGAGTTTATCAGTCTGAATGTTTGACAAACAAACAAATTTGCATTTGTATTGGACACCATGTGGAGGGTAATAGCTAAAATAAAACAAACGTACAAGCAAAAACTAATATTTACACCTTTGCATGATGAACGGCCGACAGGTGAAATAGTATTCGAAATAAATATGTCAAACCGTATTCTTTAGCTCAAAATTATACATGCTTGGACAAAATGGAAGAACAGCAAACAAGAGAAACTAGTTGTATAGAAAATATATAATGAATGTGATGTTTTACCCCAACCCCTTGTATTATACATGTATTTATAAGTCTGTAAGTGGAGCCAGGTAAGCTTTGTTTTTCCAAGTGCCTAAGTTGGCTAATCCTCTTACGTAACCCAGTCTTTGTTTGAGCTCTTGAGTGGAAATCTGGCGGGAATCTTTGTACATGGGAACACGTGACGTAGACAACTTCAAAGAGCCGGAAGCCGACAATGGTAGGCTGGACAGTACATGGGGACACACAGACTGACATTTTTATGATTGACAGTTCGATCAAATGACCAGAGTCCGTCGCCATCCAATCGGGATGCGTTGTAGGTGGGACTTGATTCGAGAAACTGGCATAAGACTGGTACAAGCCTGAAATTCGTCAGTTGGTGTTTAAGAGTCGCAGTGACACACACTCCGTTAGCCATTCGTAAAAATTGGCGGAATTTAGGAAATTCATGAAATAGCTTCGATCAGGTAAGTTTGATGTTACGTTGATTCTGCTTGATACGACTGCTGTTAATTGAAGAGAATTTGTCGTATGTATACATTTTACTTGTATTGAAGTATGAATAGTTAATTATGACCTTAATATTTTACATTTTTTTCATGACTTTAGCTAGTACTTTTGTTTACGATTGATTACGATGTTGATTCGTTGCCTCATTATTCATAATGTTACCATGTACACCTGATTTGTGAGGCGAAAATGTTCTCTTCTTTCGCTAGTAATATGTGTGCATATTATTTCGTGGATTATTACGTTTACGCCCTTTTGAAAGGACGATTTGTATTTGTGAAGAATTGTATTGCTCGCTAGCCGCTATAAGAATTAATATTGTAATTCTTTGCGTAGTTATATTTTGGTAGACAAGAAATTTGTTTACGTAATGATAGATTTTGCCATTGAGCAACGGATTGCCGTTTATCACCATTTGAATGTGAATACTGTGGATTTGGTACGCTTGTGTAGGAAATATATATAAATATATATAAATATATATAAATATATAGATAGTCATATTACTAATCGTAGTAATATTTTAGTACAATCATATTTGAAATATTTTGTATGTATATACTGATAGGGCTCAGTATGTAGATATTTGAATCCTTTGTGTGATTGTGTTATGGCGCCATTTTTGTAAGCGGCGGAAGTGTATGGGAATTTCGATGTGTGCGCATGCGCGACCCAAATGTCCCGCCTTAAACTGATGGTTCAGTTCAGTGACGTAGTGTGAGGGAAGATTTTTATAACCCTATGCTAATGCATTATACCTTTCAACAGGAAGCTTTCGGGGGACGAAAGAATTTCAGAGAATTTCGGGGGACGAGAGAAGTTCAGAGAATTTCGGGTGACGGTGAGAGATACCGAGTGAATTTCGGGTGACCTCAAGGGATATCATCAAGGGTTCCGGATACTAGAAGAGGAACCGGAAGTCAAGATAACGGCAAGGAACAAGGATTATAGAAGAGGAAGCGGAAGTGGAGATCACGAAAGGAGAGAAAGACAAGGGAACGAAGAGATTTAGATGAGTAGCACTCAAGAAGGGAAAAATCTCCTCACACTGTGAACTCAAATGATGATCAAAGGGATCATTGGGTGAAAGAGAGACATTGATTACTTTAAATTCTTTTAAATTTCATTTATTAAATTGTTATTGTTTAAATTTCATCTTTGTATTTCTTTTAATTTAACTGTCGGCATTGCTGACTGGGGCTCGTAGCCATAAATATATTTAGTCAATAAATAATATAGTGTCCAGAATTAACCTTCTGAATAAGGACCAGGGGAACTTCTCATAATTCGTTAAAGTCTATAAGAAGAACCCCACCCCTAGACAACCACACACCCCCACAGTGGGCGCTTCGTCCGGGATATGAATTAGACATATATATTATTTTGGGACTTAAAGTTATTGGTAGAAGTATTAGTGAACAGTGTGAGATATTTTCCATTCTTTGTATTTGAAATTTTGTGATTTTCTCATCTTGTATTTTATTGTCATATGTGCAGGCTTTGTAGGTCTTCCATTCATAGCAGTACGTGTGAAGCAGATATCGAACAAATATCTTACCTGAACGAAACTAGTTGTTGTCGACAGGTAAGTATTTAAACTGGTATTACAAATATCTGTATATTGTTTGAATTTTGAGACAAGGTATCACTTTACATTAATATAATGGCTACCGAACGACAAATGATAAAGGAATACCGCGCCATGGGGTCGGAAGATCTTGGATACGAGGGAGATCGCCTGGCAACCTTTATAGAAGAAAGGATCAAGGAATGGAAGGCCGAAAAAGCAGCGGAAAGAGAAGCCCAGAGAGAACTAGCCAAGATAGCAGCGGACCAAGAGTTAGCCAAGATAGCCGCGGACCGAGAAGCCCAGAAAGAGCTGGAGCTAGCCAGACTCGCTCACACTCTGGAGATGGAAAAGGTCAGAGTTGAAGCTAGGACCAACGGACGGGACGACGCCAGTACAAGCTCTGGAACAACCGGCCGACCTTCCATCGACCACCGGATAGTCCAGATCAACATGTCACGCTTCAATGATAGGGAGGAGGCTATTGACGATTTTCTCGTCCAGTTTGAGAAACTCGCACGCGCTCATCAGGTCCCTGAACAGCACTGGGCCATTAATGTCTCAGCCTTTTTGCAAGGTGCAGCTCGGGAAGTCTACCACGGCTTAACTGCAGAAGAGGCTGATGACTACACTGCCCTCAAGAAGGCGCTTCTCTGCCATTATCGGCTGACCGCCGAGACTTACCGGAAACTTTTCCGGGACTCGGTGAAAAAGGTAACAGAGACCCACTCTCAATTCCACAACCGTGTTCGAGGTTTATTTGAGAAGTGGATGAAAATGGCCGAAGTCGAACGCACGTACGAAGGGCTACGCGAGGTAATACTCAAGGAACATGTCCTGGGTACTTACCGTCGCGAGTTGACAGTTTTCTTAGCAGAAAGAGAACACCGGACGCTCGAAGAGATCGCTAACATGGCGGAGCGATACGAGCAGGCGCACTCGAAGAGTGGAGGTTCCGGGGTTGCTGACCGACCCCGACCCTCTGAGTCGCGTCGTATGGGGGAGGTTGAGCCGGCTGTCCGTAACCGTCAGGGCGACGGGAAGGTCGGAGGGGCACCTACAGGTAGGGCTTCCGCCTATCGACCTGGACAGGCCTCACCCACGAAACCAGGACTTGCAAGTCGGCGAGGGCCGCCGACATGTTTTAGTTGCAAGCGCCTGGGGCATTTTGCCAGGGACTGTCCCAAGGGCAGGCAGACCCAGGTGAATGTCGTAGCTAAGAAGGAATGTGTGCCGGAAGCGAGTCGCAACCCAGCCAACCTTGCGGCCGCAACTGTCAATGGTGAAGGCGCCACCATCTTGTATGACACTGGGTGCAGCGTCCCCGCGCTTGTCGACAAGAAATATGTCAAGCCGGAGGACTATACAGGGGAGGTAATAGAAGTTCAGTACGCGAACTGCGCGCGTGACTCATTACCAGTAGCTGTCATTGACCTCGATTCACCATACGTGAAGGGGAAAATTGAAGCTGCTTGCTTGGAGGGGCTATCACATGACGTCATATTGGGTTGCCGTTATGTGTTACCCCAGCCGAACCCCGAAACCTGCACACCTATGCCAGTGAGTACTGTTGAAACCAGGGCCATGAGTCGACAGCCGAAACAAAAGCCAATCCAAGTTACATCGACACCGGTTAGTAATGTTATTCCAGCGGAGTTAAGGAAGCTGCAACAGGAGGACGCAACTCTGGCGCAGTTGCACAAACACGCAGAAGCGGGAACAGAAAGGGAAACTCCGAACGGCGCGGTGAAGTTTGTCTACAAGAAGGGAATCTTGTATCGCCACGCCAGGAAACACAACGAACACTTCAAGCAAGTCGTCGTGCCAAAGGAAAAGCGTTGCGAAGTACTGAAACTTGCACACGAGAGTCTCATGGGTGGACACATGGGAATTGCTAAGACGCGTGACCGTCTTGTAAAAGAGTTTTACTGGCCAGGGGTCCAGGGAGACGTAAAACGGTTCTGTCTCTCCTGTGACAAATGCCAGAGAATGGCACCGAAAACGGATCAGCGACCCATCCCTTTGGGGAGTACGCCCCTTATCGATGAACCATTTAGACGTGTTGCCATGGATTTAATCGGACCGATAAAACCCGCGTCTGCGCACGGAAATCGATATATTTTAACGGTTGTCGATTATGCTACACGCTATCCGGAGGCCGTTGCGTTGCGTAACATTGACACGGAAACCGTCGCGGAAGCTCTGTTTGCGATCTGGTCAAGAGTCGGAGTGCCCGACGAGATCTTGACCGATCAAGGAACACAATTTATGAGTCGTGTGATGGCGGAGGTGAATCGTCTCATGTCGATTAAACACCTCACGACTACACCGTATCACCCCCAATGTAACGGATTGGTCGAACGGTTTAATGGGACCTTGGAAAACACGCTCAAGAAATTGTGCGAAGGCCGCCCCAAGGATTGGGACCGGTATATTCCGGCCATGCTTTTTGCATACCGGGAAGTACCGCAAGCGAGTTTGGGGTTCTCTCCCTTTGAACTCTTGTACGGGAGAACCGTACGCGGCCCAATCGCCGTACTGAGACAGATGTGGATGTACGACCACGCTGTAGAGGAAGTACGCACTACCTACCAATACGTCGCGGACTTGCGCAACAAACTGGAAGAGGTTTGTTCTCTCGCGCAAGAAAACCTCAAACGAGCTAAGGCGCAACAGGCGAAAAATTACAATAAGCGCGCAAAACCACGTCAGTTTGAAGTAGGGGACAAAGTGTTGTTGTTGTTGCCCCAGGAACACAACAAGTTGCAAGTTTCCTGGAGGGGCCCATACGTCGTCACCAAGAAGGTCGGAGGTCAAACCTACCGGATACAGCTACCGACGAAAGAGAAATTGTACCATGCCAATTTGCTCAAGAGGTACCGGGAAAGGGAGACCGCCAGCGATTTTGTTGTCGCAGCGATAGTCACCGAGGATATCGAAGGCGATACGGAAGGTGCTAACACTGTACCGAGCTGTCCATTAACGAGGGCCGAGACTCCGTCGGACGTGGAGTGTGACCCCATGTTAACTGAAGGGCAGCGGAACGAGATAGAGACCTTGCTGGCCGGATATTCCGACGTGCTAACAGAAAAACCCGGGAGGACGACGCTTGTCGAGTTCGGGTTAAAGATGGTGGACGACCGACCAGTTCAGCGTAAACCCTACCCCTTGCCCCACGCGAAACGACAAGTTGTAAGGGAAGAAATCGAGCAGATGATTGCTCTGGGAGTAATCGAACCTGCCGACTCTCCGTACAGCTCACCAGTAGTCTTAGTGCAGAAGAAGGACGGCACCCATCGGTTCTGCGTCGACTACCGGAAGCTGAATCAGGTGACAGAATTTCAAGTTGAAATGCTACCTGACCCCGAACATATCTTCGCTTCGGTCTCGAAAGCGAAATATTTTTCCAAACTGGATTTGTCCAAGGGGTATTGGCAAATTCCGGTAAGGAAAGAAGACCGACCGAAGCTTGCTTTTGCTACTCCCGACGGGACATACCAATGGTTGGTGATGCCGTTCGGGGTACAAAACGCGCCCAGCGTCTTTACCAGAATGATGCGGAAGTTGTTGGAGCCCTTGCGCGATAGGGGTGTCCACAACTTCATGGATGACCTCTTGTTAGCTACAGAGACATGGGGTGAACACCTCGCTCTGTTAGCTGACGTTTTGGAGCGGCTACGTCAGGAGGGCTTGACAGCCCGCCCTTCCAAATGTCACCTTGGTTTCAGGACATTAGACTATTTAGGACATACCCTGAGCCAAGGCACGCTGTCTCCAGAGAAGTCGAAGGTGGAGCAGTTGAGAAACGCCGCACGCCCCACCACGAAAACGGAAGTGAGGTCATTCCTGGGACTGGCCGGATATTACCGGAGGTATGTCGCTAATTTCAGCGCGATTGCGGGCCCGTTGTCTGACCTAACCAAGAAACGGACCCCGAGTAAGTTCGTTTGGACAGATGCGTGTGAGCACGCATTCCAAACGCTAAAGGATAGACTTACATCCGACGCAGTTGTTCGTCTACCGGACTTGGATAAAGAATTCGTTCTGCGCACCGATGCATGCGACACGGGACTGGGAGCAGTACTGCTCCAGGAGCATGACAAGACGCTTTTTCCTGTCGCATACGGCAGCCGGAAGTTGTCTGCTGCCGAGAAGAATTACTCAGTATCGGAGAGGGAATGTCTCGGAATCGTGTTCGGCATATCACGGTTCGAGCGATACCTATATGGACGTAAGTTCATATTGGAGACCGACCACCAACCACTCGCCTATCTGGCGCAGGCAAAGTTGTCCAATGGTCGATTGATGCGATGGTCGCTGTTTTTACAGCAGTACCAGATGCAGATCAGATACGTGAAAGGATCTGAAAACGTAGGCGCAGATTTCATGAGTAGAAGCGCCGAAATCATATAGATCATTTGTTATATTTTCGTGTTCATACTCAGTTTAGCATTTAGTTCATTTTGCTGATTTTGTTCTTATATCGTGTAACACTTTTGCTTTTTTAGTTTGAGTGAATAAAATCCTGATTTTATTCTCAAGCGTGGGGGGATGTGATGTTTTACCCCAACCCCTTGTATTATACATGTATTTATAAGTCTGTAAGTGGAGCCAGGTAAGCTTTGTTTTTCCAAGTGCCTAAGTTGGCTAATCCTCTTACGTAACCCAGTCTTTGTTTGAGCTCTTGAGTGGAAATCTGGCGGGAATCTTTGTACATGGGAACACGTGACGTAGACAACTTCAAAGAGCCGGAAGCCGACAATGGTAGGCTGGACAGTACATGGGGACACACAGACTGACATTTTTATGATTGACAGTTCGATCAAATGACCAGAGTCCGTCGCCATCCAATCGGGATGCGTTGTAGGTGGGACTTGATTCGAGAAACTGGCATAAGACTGGTACAAGCCTGAAATTCGTCAGTTGGTGTTTAAGAGTCGCAGTGACACACACTCCGTTAGCCATTCGTAAAAATTGGCGGAATTTAGGAAATTCATGAAATAGCTTCGATCAGGTAAGTTTGATGTTACGTTGATTCTGCTTGATACGACTGCTGTTAATTGAAGAGAATTTGTCGTATGTATACATTTTACTTGTATTGAAGTATGAATAGTTAATTATGACCTTAATATTTTGCATTTTTTTCATGACTTTAGCTAGTACTTTTGTTTACGATTGATTACGATGTTGATTCGTTGCCTCATTATTCATAATGTTACCATGTACACCTGATTTGTGAGGCGAAAATGTTCTCTTCTTTCGCTAGTAATATGTGTGCATATTATTTCGTGGATTATTACGTTTACGCCCTTTTGAAAGGACGATTTGTATTTGTGAAGAATTGTATTGCTCGCTAGCCGCTATAAGAATTAATATTGTAATTCTTTGCGTAGTTATATTTTGGTAGACAAGAAATTTGTTTACGTAATGATAGATTTTGCCATTGAGCAACGGATTGCCGTTTATCACCATTTGAATGTGAATACTGTGGATTTGGTACGCTTGTGTAGGAAATATATATAAATATATATAAATATATATAAATATATAGATAGTCATATTACTAATCGTAGTAATATTTTAGTACAATCATATTTGAAATATTTTGTATGTATATACTGATAGGGCTCAGTATGTAGATATTTGAATCCTTTGTGTGATTGTGTTATGGCGCCATTTTTGTAAGCGGCGGAAGTGTATGGGAATTTCGATGTGTGCGCATGCGCGACCCAAATGTCCCGCCTTAAACTGATGGTTCAGTTCAGTGACGTAGTGTGAGGGAAGATTTTTATAACCCTATGCTAATGCATTATACCTTTCAACAGGAAGCTTTCGGGGGACGAAAGAATTTCAGAGAATTTCGGGGGACGAGAGAAGTTCAGAGAATTTCGGGTGACGGTGAGAGATACCGAGTGAATTTCGGGTGACCTCAAGGGATATCGTCAAGGGTTCCGGATACTAGAAGAGGAACCGGAAGTCAAGATAACGGCAAGGAACAAGGATTATAGAAGAGGAAGCGGAAGTGGAGATCACGAAAGGAGAGAAAGACAAGGGAACGAAGAGATTTAGATGAGTAGCACTCAAGAAGGGAAAAATCTCCTCACACTGTGAACTCAAATGATGATCAAAGGGATCATTGGGTGAAAGAGAGACATTGATTACTTTAAATTCTTTTAAATTTCATTTATTAAATTGTTATTGTTTAAATTTCATCTTTGTATTTCTTTTAATTTAACTGTCGGCATTGCTGACTGGGGCTCGTAGCCATAAATATATTTAGTCAATAAATAATATAGTGTCCAGAATTAACCTTCTGAATAAGGACCAGGGGAACTTCTCATAATTCGTTAAAGTCTATAAGAAGAACCCCACCCCTAGACAACCACACACCCCCACAATGAATAAGGAAAATATGAGCATAACCAAATATAACCCACTAACCAAACTGAGACAGCAAACAGATAGAAAGCAATAATAGAACATGTACTAAAAAAAAAATTATTTTGATGTTGAGGTCAAAAAGGCGAATAAAGCCAAGCCAACTATCTCACGCAGAGGAAATAGTCATGAGACCAAACTTTAATCAACGACACATTAGTGGCATACAAGATACGTGTCTCGCATCCTCAGAATGAGAAGTGACATTTACATTGGTCATCTATGTACTTTCCAGCCTGGTACTTTCCATTTCGCACAGAGAGGTGGGGGTTAAAGAATCGTTGAAAAGTAATTATCCTTCACATACGATTTAGATACATAGGTACGAAAGTACTTTTTCTTGATACGTACCTTATATATATATATATATATATATATATATATATATATATATATATATATATATATATATATATATATATATAGTTATATGATTCTATGAAACATTTTGATGTATGGTATGCAGATCATCGTACGTACTTTGATTCTTACATCCAAACAATTATGACCAATCATTAAACTACTTTAGTTTAAAAAAAGCACAATTGAGATTATAGTTCAAATATTAATGTATGAACTGTCAAGTTAAAATTTGATGAATGAGTGTTTGCGGGTTTATCCAGTTTCAGTCTTAAAAGGATAGATCTCTTTCAGTGGGTTAAGGACAAAATGCATTCATGATATGGTTACACGAAAGACGACGTACTGCTGATATTGAAAACTACTGGGCGGCAGTAGAATGGGGTTTTCGGTGTGATTTTAAACATAAATCGACCGGTCGTGCTGGCGTTGCCATTCCTTAGAACTGATTTGGAACCTCCTCTTACCATTGTATAGACATCAACCAATGAGAAATTAATCCAATGGCGCCATTAGTCCTTATTATTATGATTATTATTAATAACTGTCAACAGATACGTAAACATCTGTTTTCAGATCGTATGCAATCCTTTCTCGTAAAAGACAGGCCGCGTAGGCAAATCTAACAAAGCATACTCAATACAAATTTAGAACTATGAAGAAAAATTAGAAACAAAATAAATAATCTCATATACCAGAAGTTACCAAAAAATAAAAAAATAACAGATATACATAACAATCCTATCCAGATAAATTATATTATATATATTGGTTCGTGGGAATGGAATAAGCTCGATCAATTTATAGTGCTATAATGACGATAATCCGGATTTCTGTAAGAGTCTAAGACCAAAGTTTTGCTAGTTTTAACAATTCTTCTTTTAACATTTCTTGTGACTCAAACGTTGTTTAGGACATGAAAATGTATACATACGGTATCATGATGGAAATCAGATGAACAAAACAACAGTGTTGGATATCAGAAATAAAACAGAATTTTCAGATTCAAAGAGAGTAGTCAAATCAGATGCTAGATTATTTACCTGGAGGCAACCCAGTCAAACAAATACAGATTACATTGTTTCCTGACTTCTGAGTATATGTGGTCATTAATTCGATTAGAACGAGATCTCCACAGCCCTATATGGAGACCTGATGGACATACATAAGTGGCCATGTTCTGCTGACCTTGTACTTCACCAATCAAATATTAATTTTTAAGGTATTGAAAGCGAAACACAACATTCCGAACATATCGTTAGCAATGATCATTCTCCCTAACACGAATTTGTAACGTTTTATCTGATAGGCTACTAAATAAAGTGGACTAGAAATGTGAAACTTATTGAAACAGACCTTTTTAACATATTTCACAGATTCATCGATTGTTATAATTTTTACCTTGCCTTTATTTACACTTCCCAGAGGTCATGGTTATTGAAAGTTCAACTAAAACTTATCAGACAAAAGGGGTCAACGCATGCAGTTAACAACCGAATTGTAGATACTATTGAAAGGTACAATTATCAGGATGACAAATATGGCCCACTAAAACTGAAACTTGCATATAATTTAAACAAATTTAGAAAACTGAATTTGGTCCTAAACGAAGTACCAGGGGGAAGCGACAGTAACAAGATATGTTGAAGTTGACAAATAATTTAATTATCGGAGTGATTCAATTAAATTGTAAGAGGATGTTACATTGTTATTAATCCAAAATAATCATAAAAGGTTCAATCGCAAGTCCAAGGAACAGAGTATTCCGAATCAACTCCATGTCCTCAAATGTGCTGATGTGCCAGTAGTCTTGATGAATGCCACAATGACATTGCCCAAAACTTTTTTGAATACATTTATAAAACTCGCAGAATGATATTTTATCAAGAGTCAATAAGTACTTTGCAATTCCAACGAAAAATCTAAACCCATGTTTACTCCTAAATTGTATATAAACACAACATTAAATATATCTGTAGACTGATATTCAAACTAGAACATAGAAAATAAGAATGAATTATCTGATAAAATCTCGTTCCTATATAAACTGATAGGGCTCAAGATTGCAATATATTGCTGCTACTCCTAACACTTCCTAAGTAATTTATATCACGATAAACCAAGTCGCAATAGAACGTACTTGACACAACCACCGAAAGGGAAATCGCCCCATACTTGTACATAGGTTTATCATTACGATTGCCTTTAAAACTTTTCAACGCCTATTTATACCTCATATGCAATCTATAGGTAACCACCAACAGCAAAAGACAATATATATATATATAAACATAACAGGTTATAGATACTACATAACGCGCAAAGGTTGCACTACACTAACCGAATATGTATACAGATTCCACAAAATGCTGAATCAGCAAAGGATGATTTCTAATAGAAAAAAATTGATAAAAGCTAAGCTAATAGTAGCCTTCAAACTAATAAACACTTCTTCATGAATGATAGAAAATTGATCACTTTTGAGAACAACTCCTTTGAAGGAAAACTGTCCTTTAGTGAATGTGTTTTAGCATTATAGGATCCACGGATGAGTTTTAGAAGCAATTTTGCAATGATTTTATACAGGGTTTTAATTTTGGACCGTATTTTACTCCTCAAGAATTAACATGTGCATTACTAAAGGTGATATACCGAAAATATTTATTGGTAATTTGAGACCAGTTTGTTGCTTAATATTGACGGGAAAATAGCACTAGGGTCAATAATAAACTTGCTTGAAAAGGTATATCATTTTATTAGAAGTAATGCGCAGAAAATGCGTCTGAAACATACATTCATTGGCGAAAACGAAAGCATTTTGATCTGCCTCGACAAAACAGGTGAATATTGTCATTTCGTCTTTTCTGATTTTAAAATGTCATTAGACGCTGTCTAATAGGATGTTTTAGAAAATGCTCTAAATTCGTTTAGCTTTGGAGATTTTACTTGTCAGTGCGTCAGAGTAATATAATTAACGTTTTCATTTTGATTGCTAAATATCTAATTTAGGAGTCTTTTTGTACTTAAAATCACCCAGAATTGTACAAGTTACAAAACTTTCGTTTTCTTACGAAATAACTGGAATCAAAATATAGCAAAGCTGCATAACAAAACTTATACGTTTGGGAAAAATGGGATCTTTCTCTTGAACATCTACAGGTTGTAGAATATTAGAGCCAAACATGGTATCTCTATTAAGGTCTATAGTTTTTACGTAACATACTTAATATGTTAAACCTTGAATACGACCGTACCATTGTTGGTGAACGCTGACACACCTATATATCTTCCTTTGTGTATAACCGTGTGCATGAGAGAGCGTTTTGTCTTAATATCTGTTAACGTCGTCTGTGTAAAGTAGGAGTGAGGATTTTTAACAATTATGTTTAACACTAAATACAACGTATCAGCTAGTCTTAAAGGGATTCTTATTTTGGAATTTTTTATATCAGTAAAAGTAGATTGACTAAACATGACTTATGAACAGACCCGAAAGCATTACATTCGCTACCATAACTTTAAGCTATGGTTGATGGTGAACATGTATCGATTTAAAAGACAAATGACAATGGGTTATATCCCTTACGTATTAAGTACAGATGACGAGGGGCTAACCTATCAAGGCATACAAGAAGTATACAGACTCGCACTGGAGGCTCACGAAATAAAGACATAAGGAAAATCTATATTAGGTACAACACGAAAACGGAGCACACATACACAGATGTTACAAGTCTGAGTCAGAGAAACACATGCAAAGCAGGTTCAAAGTAATAAGGAAAATGTTTACTTCTACAACTGATCATAGTAGTTGTATGATATGGGAACTGATGCTTTGTTGCCAAGATTGGCCTCTTGTCTAACGCTCATTAAAAACAAGTAAAATGACCAGCAATATACGTTTTATATCACAGTTGTATGAGATATTTCATGTATTGTCTCATATGAGCAGTTACTGAAGTTGATCTATGTTTTGTGCTCGCTAGCATTCAGTACAAGAAAATAAATAACCATATTTCATCAAATGTTTTATTTTAATACCTTCCTTAAACAAGTTATATCACACCATTGATCTTAAGAAAAGCCTGTCTTAAGAACAGCAGATGCAAAAGGATAATAGGCCTTTTATAGCCAATGCACCATAAATAACTGGATCGATGAAAAGGATAATAATATATATATCCATGAAAATGATTCCTTGAAAACGTCCAATATATACGAGGAACTCTTCTATAAAGGTGTATTACCCGAGGTGTGGAGTATGAGCCTGTCTTGAAATACAGATTAGCTTCGACAACGATAAGAATGGAAACTTTGGAAACGGAATCTAAACATGTACGTCTCTTTCAAAAAGAAATTGGAATTCCATTCATAATGACCTTATATTTTAATTCTTCAAAATAATTATAAATTATGTTTGATTTTAATTAACAATACCCACAAAATAGATCGTGGGGATAAGGGGAGAGTGAGAGAGATAAAGAGATAAACAGCTATATAAACATTATAACTTTCAAACAAACGGTTGCCACCTCTTAGACCTGCTATTGTGTATAGCAAGAGGTCTGCAAGTATCCACACAAATAAATACAATATAGAATTTCCAGGGTTGACAAGATATTTTATTTTACTGGACGGTCTACAATGTCATTGAGTTATAATAATAATAATAATAATAATAATAATAATAATAATTCAAAGAAAGCAAATATTTAGGGCAGTATTGTTTATATACATCCAATGTGCAAAGTTTGTTCGATTTGAACAGGCCGCAAAATCCTGTAAGCGACACAAAGGAATAATGTTTGTCCTCAATAAGAAATCGAAAAATAAAGGTTAGAGGTACAACCGTTTACACTTTCCACAGTCCAATATTCTATGAGTATTTATATAGACCTACAATGTAACGAATGCTCAACACCTACATGTTTTCATTTACTTTCATCCCGTTCATAACATATTATTCAGAAAGTAGGACTAATCATTATTTGGCACCATTTCTACGCATGTAAAGTATATCTAGCGATGGTCTAGAATTGAAGAGACCTCCAAAGAGAATCCAATTTTACGACATCAGATATTTCATTCAATGCATCTCGTGCCTTTAGAAGACTGCGGATGGAGAAGTTTATTCTGTAGTTTGTGAACCGCGTGTTCTCAATGTTCCGTGAAATGACAAGTGATCTTCGGCACTTGATTTGCAAGTGCGTGTCCTCCTTGGTGAAAGATCCCAGTCTTAATATTTCTTGAAGTCGACACATTACGCCCCTAAGGGAATGCAAAAAGTTCGTCATCAGTCTGGGGCTTACCAAACGTTCCATGACTGTCATGTTGAGGTAAATCTCATGCATCATGTTATGAACTGTATCGTATGTCTGCATCTACGAATGAAAAAAGAATAAATATTTTCTTTAAATTTGACTTTCACGCTTCGCTGTACAGAAAGGAAACTTCTAGTTTCTCAGATATTCGAATAAAGACTTTTCAGAACAGTGGTATAAGATAGCACACAATGTCGTTTTTACGTTCTTCCTAAGTGGTCTGTAAAATAAAAAGAAATTCTACAAACTAGATTGGTACGGAAATGGCAACTACGTGGAAATCGTTGGAAAAGGAGACCCAAAAAAATGATGTCTCAATGAATACAGGTATTAGATATGCCATATTTAAATTAATGTGTGAATGTTATTTGTATGCCTGTATCTCGTAAAGTAATAAGCTGTACAAGTTAATTCAATCTAATTGTTGTCACAATTAGTCAAACTGAGATTTTATGTTCTAGTTTAGAGAGAAACATAAAATTAAATGTACCCATGATACTGGGTTTCCAGTGAAAGCTGGCTGGTAATTGTAGTCTGTGTACATTCCGTTTCTTTCCTCCTCTTCGATTCCTGTGTTAATCATAAGCTCCTGCGTAGAAAAGTAAATTCATTCTCAGATATCATATTCAGTCAACAAAGCTCATGTTGACTGCATTAACAAACAGAAAATTCAAATATTATAAAAACCGCTTCAGAAAACGTGAATTTCTTTGCAAAATAAATCTTGTTTCTATTTAGAAGAAAATATTTCTTTCTTATTTGAGCATAATACAAAACTATTTTATAGTTATTAAATGATCGGGTTTGTATTCATTTAACATTAATTACCAGACTCCATAATCCATATATGCTTCTACAGGATAATTCGTGCAAGAACCGAGTTCAATTCATTCTGGAACCGAATGATACTTCACCATTCGTTGTAGTTGGGTCTACAATATCAAATTATGTATTTTGTTCTCATTACATTTCGAGTGTTGCTCCTGTGTGGTAGTTTAAAATATCTTCTCATTCTTTTAACGCTGAAGAAACTCAGGCATGTGTCAAAGATATATATACATCTGATGTAAAATGTGAGATAAATGTTGATTGACAGAGATCTGAAATAATGGCATAGAAGAATTTAGTTCTGTATAGACGGATTAGCACATGTTATAGCCATATTGATTACGTTATGTGTCAAGTGTTAGAAAAAGTATTTTAGAACCACGCATTTAGTCTCCTGCCTATTCAATTCTGCTTACATAGGTTCTCAACGCCTCACCAAGGACTCGTCTCAGTTCATTTATATCATTTCTCAAGAGTCCAACACTACATGCCCTCAGTGAATGTGTAGGACTTGGTTCGTAATCTTCGCAAACGGAGCATGCGTCAAGTTCAAATGAGATTTCGTCCACTGTTCGTTCCATGTGAAGGTGATTTTGATTTCCAAGACTCTCGTTTAAGGAGCCAATTATAATCAAAGTATCTGTAATTAAAAAAGTTTAAAAAATTGTCAAATATACTTAAATTATAACTAACAAAATTTCATGTTAGCAACTCTAATGCATGACTTCTAATTTTATCGATGCACACGGACCATGATAATCATTCTAAATGGATATTTCTATGTCGCTGCTTATTATAAAGACAACAGAGAGTAATGTTTGTAAGGACTCCAACTATCCAAATTATTCTCATCCATTTTAAATCTTCATTTATTAACTAACGCCACGTATTTCTGAATTAGTAATGTCTAATGGTGCTCGACCAAACCACATTAGTGTTCTTACCTAAAATAAGAATAGCATAAAAAGATCCAAACTTTGAGGCCATTTGTTCAAGTAGTATCTAACGTTTCTGTTCTTAGTTTCTTTTGTGGAAGATTGGGCGAATTACCTTTTAAGATTTGTTTCATCTTTATATATTATCTATTTGGAGTTTTTCCAGACAATTATAAAAATATATCCCGTAGAATCCTACCTAGGCCAGCAGGCATTAACGGTTACATTAATTTTGTCCGCATTCCTTAGATCTTAATACAATTTTATTTAACTAACTCTAGGTCGATGTTTAAAACAAATACCGCTTTGAGCAGTTAGGTGGATAAATCCGTTACAGGATGTCCGACGAAAATCCAAAGGATCAAAATTGCCATTTTCAAATAAGTGTTCTTCAGTACAGAGGATGGTGCAACATTGAGGAAGTGTAACTCGAGTGTCAATTTTGTGCCAACCGCATTTCTCACTATGTCCACATGAATATTAAAAAAATAAATTTTTCACGGTTTTTTTTGTCGTTCTTTATATCAAACACTGACGACCGTTGTTTATGTTCCTGTTCCTGTTTTGCTGCCATAACTAAATCGTAACACGCAATGTAGCGTGATCATCGAAGCTGTAAGATACAACGCCGGAATTATCATTTAGAAAATGTTTGTAGAATTTTAATCCAATTTAATGATATAAAATGCACAAGGAAAAAGTTAGTTATGATACAAATTCCTAGTACGATGATTTCTGTTTAGATGTGTATAACAGGTTGATAAGGATTGAGATTAAATTATAGCGAAGGCATAAACACAATTTCTAGAATAAAATGTTTACAATGTGACTGAAAAATGGTTAAAAATCTGAGACTGAATTAAACAACCAAGTGATATAAAGAAAGTGAGTTCGTTCGTAACTGGAACGAATTATAACATGTAACTTAAACGAGGAGCCAACAACAGTTAACGGATGAAACATATAAACAAATACGATTGACGGATGCCTCTATCACCATGGATGTTCAATGGTTTACAAATTAAAGACAAAAAGTGGACTAAGAGTATGAAGTAGATGAATTCAAACATCTTGTTCGTTATGATTAATTCACCAAGTGTAAATAAAGTATGGAATTCATCAAACATGCTAATCATGTTTCATCCAACGTAGGATATATAAAAATATTTAAGATTATTACTCATATAGTGGTACTAAATACATTTTGGATTTTCACTCAAATAGAGATACTGATAAATTCATAAATTTTGTGATGAGAGGTTTTCATCCAGCATCAAGTTTTCCTTTTATTGCCGAAAGAAGCCAAGTGCTCCTGAAGTCTTTTCTCTGTCATTAGAGTTTATCAGTCTGAATGTTTGACAAACAAACAAATTTGCATTTGTATTGGACACCATGTGGAGGGTAATAGCTAAAATAAAACAAACGTACAAGCAAAAACTAATATTTACACCTTTGCATGATGAACGGCCGACAGGTGAAATAGTATTCGAAATAAATATGTCAAACCGTATTCTTTAGCTCAAAATTATACATGCTTGGACAAAATGGAAGAACAGCAAACAAGAGAAACTAGTTGTATAGAAAATATATAATGAATAAGGAAAATATGAGCATAACCAAATATAACCCACTAACCAAACTGAGACAGCAAACAGATAGAAAGCAATAATAGAACATGTACTAAAAAAAAAATTATTTTGATGTTGAGGTCAAAAAGGCGAATAAAGCCAAGCCAACTATCTCACGCAGAGGAAATAGTCATGAGACCAAACTTTAATCAACGACACATTAGTGGCATACAAGATACGTGTCTCGCATCCTCAGAATGAGAAGTGACATTTACATTGGTCATCTATGTACTTTCCAGCCTGGTACTTTCCATTTCGCACAGAGAGGTGGGGGTTAAAGAATCGTTGAAAAGTAATTATCCTTCACATACGATTTAGATACATAGGTACGAAAGTACTTTTTCTTGATACGTACCTTATATATATATATATATATATATATATATATATATATATATATATATATATATATATATATGATTCTATGAAACATTTTGATGTATGGTATGCAGATCATCGTACGTACTTTGATTCTTACATCCAAACAATTATGACCAATCATTAAACTACTTTAGTTTAAAAAAAAACACAATTGAGATCATAGTTCAAATATTAATGTATGAACTGTCAAGTTAAAATTTGATGAATGAGTGTTTGCGGGTTTATCCAGTTTCAGTCTTGAAAGGATAGATCTCTTTCAGTGGGTTAAGGACAAAATGCATTCATGATATGGTTACACGAAAGACGACGTACTGCTGATATTGAAAACTACTGGGCGGCAGTAGAATGGGGTTTTCGGTGTGATTTTAAACATAAATCGACCGGTCGTGCTGGCGTTGCCATTCCTTAGAACTGATTTGGAACCTCCTCGTACCATTGTATAGACATCAACCAATGAGAAATTAATCCAATGGCGCCATTAGTCCTTATTATTATGATTATTATTAATAACTGTCAACAGATACGTAAACATCTGTTTTCAGATCGTATGCAATCCTTTCTCGTAAAAGACAGGCCGCGTAGGCAAATCTAACAAAGCATACTCAATACAAATTTAGAACTATGAAGAAAAATTAGAAACAAAATAAATAATCTCATATACCAGAAGTTACCAAAAAATAAAAAAATAACAGATATACATAACAATCCTATCCAGATAAATTATATTATATATATTGGTTCGTGGGAATGGAATAAGCTCGATCAATTTATAGTGCTATAATGACGATAATCCGGATTTCTGTAAGAGTCTAAGACCAAAGTTTTGCTAGTTTTAACAATTCTTCTTTTAACATTTCTTGTGACTCAAACGTTGTTTAGGACATGAAAATGTATACATACGGTATCATGATGGAAATCAGATGAACAAAACAACAGTGTTGGATATCAGAAATAAAACAGAATTTTCAGATTCAAAGAGAGTAGTCAAATCAGATGCTAGATTATTTACCTGGAGGCAACCCAGTCAAACAAATACAGATTACATTGTTTCCTGACTTCTGAGTATATGTGGTCATTAATTCGATTAGAACGAGATCTCCACAGCCCTATATGGAGACCTGATGGACATACATAAGTGGCCATGTTCTGCTGACCTTGTACTTCACCAATCAAATATTAATTTTTAAGGTATTGAAAGCGAAACACAACATTCCGAACATATCGTTAGCAATGATCATTCTCCCTAACACGAATTTGTAACGTTTTATCTGATAGGCTACTAAATAAAGTGGACTAGAAATGTGAAACTTATTGAAACAGACCTTTTTAACATATTTCACAGATTTATCGATTGTTATAATTTTTACCTTGCCTTTATTTACACTTCCCAGAGGTCATGGTTATTGAAAGTTCAACTAAAACTTATCAGACAAAAGGGGTCAACGCATGCAGTTAACAACCGAATTGTAGATACTATTGAAAGGTACAATTATCAGGATGACAAATATGGCCCACTAAAACTGAAACTTGCATATAATTTAAACAAATTTAGAAAACTGAATTTGGTCCTAAACGAAGTACCAGGGGGAAGCGACAGTAACAAGATATGTTGAAGTTGACAAATAATTTAATTATCGGAGTGATTCAATTAAATTGTAAGAGGATGTTACATTGTTATTAATCCAAAATAATCATAAAAGGTTCAATCGCAAGTCCAAGGAACAGAGTATTCCGAATCAACTCCATGTCCTCAAATGTGCTGATGTGCCAGTAGTCTTGATGAATGCCACAATGACATTGCCCAAAACTTTTTTGAATACATTTATAAAACTCGCAGAATGATATTTTATCAAGAGTCAATAAGTACTTTGCAATTCCAACGAAAAATCTAAACCCATGTTTACTCCTAAATTGTATATAAACACAACATTAAATATATCTGTAGACTGATATTCAAACTAGAACATAGAAAATAAGAATGAATTATCTGATAAAATCTCGTTCCTATATAAACTGATAGGGCTCAAGATTGCAATATATTGCTGCTACTCCTAACACTTCCTAAGTAATTTATATCACGATAAACCAAGTCGCAATAGAACGTACTTGACACAACCACCGAAAGGGAAATCGCCCCATACTTGTACATAGGTTTATCATTACGATTGCCTTTAAAACTTTTCAACGCCTATTTATACCTCATATGCAATCTATAGGTAACCACCAACAGCAAAAGACAATATATATATATATATAAACATAACAGGTTATAGATACTACATAACGCGCAAAGGTTGCACTACACTAACCGAATATGTATACAGATTCCACAAAATGCTGAATCAGCAAAGGATGATTTCTAATAGAAAAAAATTGATAAAAGCTAAGCTAATAGTAGCCTTCAAACTAATAAACACTTCTTCATGAATGATAGAAAATTGATCACTTTTGAGAACAACTCCTTTGAAGGAAAACTGTCCTTTAGTGAATGTGTTTTAGCATTATAGGATCCACGGATGAGTTTTAGAAGCAATTTTGCAATGATTTTATACAGGGTTTTAATTTTGGACCGTATTTTACTCCTCAAGAATTAACATGTGCATTACTAAAGGTGATATACCGAAAATATTTATTGGTAATTTGAGACCAGTTTGTTGCTTAATATTGACGGGAAAATAGCACTAGGGTCAATAATAAACTTGCTTGAAAAGGTATATCATTTTATTAGAAGTAATGCGCAGAAAATGCGTCTGAAACATACATTCATTGGCGAAAACGAAAGCATTTTGATCTGCCTCGACAAAACAGGTGAATATTGTCATTTCGTCTTTTCTGATTTTAAAATGTCATTAGACGCTGTCTAATAGGATGTTTTAGAAAATGCTCTAAATTCGTTTAGCTTTGGAGATTTTACTTGTCAGTGCGTCAGAGTAATATAATTAACGTTTTCATTTTGATTGCTAAATATCTAATTTAGGAGTCTTTTTGTACTTAAAATCACCCAGAATTGTACAAGTTACAAAACTTTCGTTTTCTTACGAAATAACTGGAATCAAAATATAGCAAAGCTGCATAACAAAACTTATACGTTTGGGAAAAATGGGATCTTTCTCTTGAACATCTACAGGTTGTAGAATATTAGAGCCAAACATGGTATCTCTATTAAGGTCTATAGTTTTTACGTAACATACTTAATATGTTAAACCTTGAATACGACCGTACCATTGTTGGTGAACGCTGACACACCTATATATCTTCCTTTGTGTATAACCGTGTGCATGAGAGAGCGTTTTGTCTTAATATCTGTTAACGTCGTCTGTGTAAAGTAGGAGTGAGGATTTTTAACAATTATGTTTAACACTAAATACAACGTATCAGCTAGTCTTAAAGGGATTCTTATTTTGGAATTTTTTATATCAGTAAAAGTAGATTGACTAAACATGACTTATGAACAGACCCGAAAGCATTACATTCGCTACCATAACTTTAAGCTATGGTTGATGGTGAACATGTATCGATTTAAAAGACAAATGACAATGGGTTATATCCCTTACGTATTAAGTACAGATGACGAGGGGCTAACCTATCAAGGCATACAAGAAGTATACAGACTCGCACTGGAGGCTCACGAAATAAAGACATAAGGAAAATCTATATTAGGTACAACACGAAAACGGAGCACACATACACAGATGTTACAAGTCTGAGTCAGAGAAACACATGCAAAGCAGGTTCAAAGTAATAAGGAAAATGTTTACTTCTACAACTGATCATAGTAGTTGTATGATATGGGAACTGATGCTTTGTTGCCAAGATTGGCCTCTTGTCTAACGCTCATTAAAAACAAGTAAAATGACCAGCAATATACGTTTTATATCACAGTTGTATGAGATATTTCATGTATTGTCTCATATGAGCAGTTACTGAAGTTGATCTATGTTTTGTGCTCGCTAGCATTCAGTACAAGAAAATAAATAACCATATTTCATCAAATGTTTTATTTTAATACCTTCCTTAAACAAGTTATATCACACCATTGATCTTAAGAAAAGCCTGTCTTAAGAACAGCAGATGCAAAAGGATAATAGGCCTTTTATAGCCAATGCACCATAAATAACTGGATCGATGAAAAGGATAATAATATATATATCCATGAAAATGATTCCTTGAAAACGTCCAATATATACGAGGAACTCTTCTATAAAGGTGTATTACCCGAGGTGTGGAGTATGAGCCTGTCTTGAAATACAGATTAGCTTCGACAACGATAAGAATGGAAACTTTGGAAACGGAATCTAAACATGTACGTCTCTTTCAAAAAGAAATTGGAATTCCATTCATAATGACCTTATATTTTAATTCTTCAAAATAATTATAAATTATGTTTGATTTTAATTAACAATACCCACAAAATAGATCGTGGGGATAAGGGGAGAGTGAGAGAGATAAAGAGATAAACAGCTATATAAACATTATAACTTTCAAACAAACGGTTGCCACCTCTTAGACCTGCTATTGTGTATAGCAAGAGGTCTGCAAGTATCCACACAAATAAATACAATATAGAATTTCCAGGGTTGACAAGATATTTTATTTTACTGGACGGTCTACAATGTCATTGAGTTATAATAATAATAATAATAATAATAATAATAATAATAATAATAATAATTCAAAGAAAGCAAATATTTAGGGCAGTATTGTTTATATACATCCAATGTGCAAAGTTTGTTCGATTTGAACAGGCCGCAAAATCCTGTAAGCGACACAAAGGAATAATGTTTGTCCTCAATAAGAAATCGAAAAATAAAGGTTAGAGGTACAACCGTTTACACTTTCCACAGTCCAATATTCTATGAGTATTTATATAGACCTACAATGTAACGAATGCTCAACACCTACATGTTTTCATTTACTTTCATCCCGTTCATAACATATTATTCAGAAAGTAGGACTAATCATTATTTGGCACCATTTCTACGCATGTAAAGTATATCTAGCGATGGTCTAGAATTGAAGAGACCTCCAAAGAGAATCCAATTTTACGACATCAGATATTTCATTCAATGCATCTCGTGCCTTTAGAAGACTGCGGATGGAGAAGTTTATTCTGTAGTTTGTGAACCGCGTGTTCTCAATGTTCCGTGAAATGACAAGTGATCTTCGGCACTTGATTTGCAAGTGCGTGTCCTCCTTGGTGAAAGATCCCAGTCTTAATATTTCTTGAAGTCGACACATTACGCCCCTAAGGGAATGCAAAAAGTTCGTCATCAGTCTGGGGCTTACCAAACGTTCCATGACTGTCATGTTGAGGTAAATCTCATGCATCATGTTATGAACTGTATCGTATGTCTGCATCTACGAATGAAAAAAGAATAAATATTTTCTTTAAATTTGACTTTCACGCTTCGCTGTACAGAAAGGAAACTTCTAGTTTCTCAGATATTCGAATAAAGACTTTTCAGAACAGTGGTATAAGATAGCACACAATGTCGTTTTTACGTTCTTCCTAAGTGGTCTGTAAAATAAAAAGAAATTCTACAAACTAGATTGGTACGGAAATGGCAACTACGTGGAAATCGTTGGAAAAGGAGACCCAAAAAAATGATGTCTCAATGAATACAGGTATTAGATATGCCATATTTAAATTAATGTGTGAATGTTATTTGTATGCCTGTATCTCGTAAAGTAATAAGCTGTACAAGTTAATTCAATCTAATTGTTGTCACAATTAGTCAAACTGAGATTTTATGTTCTAGTTTAGAGAGAAACATAAAATTAAATGTACCCATGATACTGGGTTTCCAGTGAAAGCTGGCTGGTAATTGTAGTCTGTGTACATTCCGTTTCTTTCCTCCTCTTCGATTCCTGTGTTAATCATAAGCTCCTGCGTAGAAAAGTAAATTCATTCTCAGATATCATATTCAGTCAACAAAGCTCATGTTGACTGCATTAACAAACAGAAAATTCAAATATTATAAAAACCGCTTCAGAAAACGTGAATTTCTTTGCAAAATAAATCTTGTTTCTATTGAGAAAAAAATATTTCTTTCTTATTTGAGCATAATACAAAACTATTTTATAGTTATTAAATGATCGGGTTTGTATTCATTTAACATTAATTACCAGACTCCATAATCCATATATGCTTCTACAGGATAACTCGTGCAAGAACCGAGTTCAATTCATTCTGGAACGGAATGATACTTCACCATTCGTTGTAGTTGGGTCTACAATATCAAATTATGTATTTTGTTCTCATTACATTTCCAGTGTTGCTCCTGTGTGGTAGTTTAAAATATCTTCTCATTGTTTTAACGCTGAAGAAACTCAGGCATGTGTCAAAGATATATATACATCTGATGTAAAATGTGAAATAAATGTTGATTGACAGAGATCTGAAATAATGGCATAGAAGAATTTAGTTCTGTATAGACGGATTAGCAAATGTTATAGCCATATTGATTACGTTATGTGTCAAGTGTTAGAAAAAGTATTTAGAACCACGCATTTAGTCTCCTGCCTTCAATTCTGCTTACATAGGTTCTCAACGCCTCACCAAGGACTCGTCTCAGTTCATTTATATCATTTCTCAAGAGTCCAACACTACATGCCCTCAGTGAATGTGTAGGACTTGGTTCGTAATCTTCGCAAACGGAGCATGCGTCAAGTTCAAATGAGATTTCGTCCACTGTTCGTTCCATGTGAAGGTGATTTTGATTTCCAAGACTCTCGTTTAAGGAGCCAATTATAATCAAAATATCTGTAATTAAAAAAGTTTAAAAAATTGTCAAATATACTTAAATTATAACTAACAAAATTTCATGTTAGCAACTCTAATGCATGACTTCTAATTTTATCGATGCACACGGACCATGATAATCATTCTAAATGGATATTTCTATGTCGCTGCTTATTATAAAGACAACAGAGAGTAATGTTTGTAAGGACTCCAACTATCCAAATTATTCTCATCCATTTTAAATCTTCATTTATTAACTAACGCCACGTATTTCTGAATTAGTAATGTCTAATGGTGCTCGACCAAACCACATTAGTGTTCTTACCTAAAATAAGAATAGCATAAAAAGATCCAAACTTTGAGGCCATTTGTTCAAGTAGTATCTAACGTTTCTGTTCTTAGTTTCTTTTGTGGAAGATTGGGCGAATTACCTTTTAAGATTTGTTTCATCTTTATATATTATCTATTTGGAGTTTTTCCAGACAATTATAAAAATATATCCCGTAGAATCCTACCTAGGCCAGCAGGCATTAACGGTTACATTAATTTTGTCCGCATTCCTTAGATCTTAATACAATTTTATTTAACTAACTCTAGGTCGATGTTTAAAAAAAATACCGCTTTGAGCAGTTAGGTGGATAAATCCGTTACAGGATGTCCGACGAAAATCCAAAGGATCAAAATTGCCATTTTCAAATAAGTGTTCTTCAGTACAGAGGATGGTGCAACATTGAGGAAGTGTAACTCGAGTGTCAATTTTGTGCCAACCGCATTTCTCACTATGTCCACATGAATATTAAAAAAATAAATTTTTCACGGTTTTTTTTGTCGTTCTTTATATCAAACACTGACGACCGTTGTTTATGTTCCTGTTCCTGTTTTGCTGCCATAACTAAATCGTAACACGCAATGTAGCGTGATCATCGAAGCTGTAAGATACAACGCCGGAATTATCATTTAGAAAATGTTTGTAGAATTTTAATCCAATTTAATGATATAAAATGCACAAGGAAAAAGTTAGTTATGATACAAATTCCTAGTACGATGATTTCTGTTTAGATGTGTATAACAGGTTGATAAGGATTGAGATTAAATTATAGCGAAGGCATAAACACAATTTCTAGAATAAAATGTTTACAATGTGACTGAAAAATGGTTAAAAATCTGAGACTGAATTAAACAACCAAGTGATATAAAGAAAGTGAGTTCGTTCGTAACTGGAACGAATTATAACATGTAACTTAAACGAGGAGCCAACAACAGTTAACGGATGAAACATATAAACAAATACGATTGACGGATGCCTCTATCACCATGGATGTTCAATGGTTTACAAATTAAAGACAAAAAGTGGACTAAGAGTATGAAGTAGATGAATTCAAACATCTTGTTCGTTATGATTAATTCACCAAGTGTAAATAAAGTATGGAATTCATCAAACATGCTAATCATGTTTCATCCAACGTAGGATATATAAAAATATTTAAGATTATTACTCATATAGTGGTACTAAATACATTTTGGATTTTCACTCAAATAGAGATACTGATAAATTCATAAATTTTGTGATGAGAGGTATTCATCCAGCATCAAGTTTTCCTTTTATTGCCGAAAGAAGCCAAGTGCTCCTGAAGTCTTTTCTCTGTCATTAGAGTTTATCAGTCTGAATGTTTGACAAACAAACAAATTTGCATTTGTATTGGACACCATGTGGAGGGTAATAGCTAAAATAAAACAAACGTACAAGCAAAAAATAATATTTACACCTTTGCATGATGAACGGCCGACAGGTGAAATAGTATTCGAAATAAATATGTCAAACCGTATTCTTTAGCTCAAAATTATACATGCTTGGACAAAATGGAAGAACAGCAAACAAGAGAAACTAGTTGTATAGAAAATATATAATGAATAAGGAAAATATGAGCATAACCAAATATAACCCACTAACCAAACTGAGACAGCAAACAGATAGAAAGCAATAATAGAACATGTACTAAAAAAAAAATTATTTTGATGTTGAGGTCAAAAAGGCGAATAAAGCCAAGCCAACTATCTCACGCAGAGGAAATAGTCATGAGACCAAACTTTAATCAACGACAGATTAGTGGCATACAAGATACGTGTCTCGCATCCTCAGAATGAGAAGTGACATTTACATTGGTCATCTATGTACTTTCCAGCCTTGTACTTTCCATTTCGCACAGAGAGGTGGGGGTTAAAGAATCGTTGAAAAGTAATTATCCTTCACATACGATTTAGATACATAGGTACGAAAGTACTTTTTCTTGATACGTACCTTATATATATATATATATATATATATATATATATATATATATATATATATATATATATATATATATATATATATATATATATATATATATATATATATATATGTATGTATGTATATATATATATAGTTATATGATTCTATGAAACATTTTGATGTATGGTATGCAGATCATCGTACGTACTTAGATTGTTACATCCAAACAATTATGACCAATCATTAAACTACTTTAGTTTTAAAAAAAGCACAATTGAGATTATAGTTCAAATATTAATGTATGAACTGTCAAGTTAAAATTTGATGAATGAGTGTTTGCGGGTTTATCCAGTTTCAGTCTTAAAAGGATAGATCTCTTTCAGTGGGTTAAGGACAAAATGCATTCATGATATGGTTACACGAAAGATGACGTACTGCTGATATTGAAAACTACTGGGCGGCAGTAGAATGGGGTTTTCGGTGTGATTTTAAACATAAATCGACCGGTCGTGCTGGCGTTGCCATTCCTTAGAACTGATTTGGAACCTCCTCTTACCATTGTATAGACATCATCCAATGAGAAATTAATCCAATGGCGCCATTAGTCCTTATTATTATGATTATTATTAATAACTGTCAACAGATACGTAAACATCTGTTTTCAGATCGTATGCAATCCTTTCTCGTAAAAGACAGGCCGCGTAGGCAAATCTAACAAAGCATACTCAATACAAATTTAGAACTATGAAGAAAAATTAGAAACAAAATAAATAATCTCATATACCAGAAGTTACCAAAAAATAAAAAAATAACAGATATACATAACAATCCTATCCAGATAAATTATATTATATATATTGGTTCGTGGGAATGGAATAAGCTCGATCAATTTATAGTGCTATAATGACGATAATCCGGATTTCTGTAAGAGTCTAAGACCAAAGTTTTGCTAGTTTTAACAATTCTTCTTTTAACATTTCTTGTGACTCAAACGTTGTTTAGGACATGAAAATGTATACATACGGTATCATGATGGAAATCAGATGAACAAAACAACAGTGTTGGATATCAGAAATAAAACAGAATTTTCAGATTCAAAGAGAGTAGTCAAATCAGATGCTAGATTATTTACCTGGAGGCAACCCAGTCAAACAAATACAGATTACATTGTTTCCTGACTTCTGAGTATATGTGGTCATTAATTCGATTAGAACGAGATCTCCACAGCCCTATATGGAGACCTGATGGACATACATAAGTGGCCATGTTCTGCTGACCTTGTACTTCACCAATCAAATATTAATTTTTAAGGTATTGAAAGCGAAACACAACATTCCGAACATATCGTTAGCAATGATCATTCTCCCTAACACGAATTTGTAACGTTTTATCTGATAGGCTACTAAATAAAGTGGACTAGAAATGTGAAACTTATTGAAACAGACCTTTTTAACATATTTCACAGATTCATCGATTGTTATAATTTTTACCTTGCCTTTATTTACACTTCCCAGAGGTCATGGTTATTGAAAGTTCAACTAAAACTTATCAGACAAAAGGGGTCAACGCATGCAGTTAACAACCGAATTGTAGATACTATTGAAAGGTACAATTATCAGGATGACAAATATGGCCCACTAAAACTGAAACTTGCATATAATTTAAACAAATTTAGAAAACGGAATTTGGTCCTAAACGAAGTACCAGGGGGAAGCGACAGTAACAAGATATGTTGAAGTTGACAAATAATTTAATTATCGGAGTGATTCAATTAAATTGTAAGAGGATGTTACATTGTTATTAATCCAAAATAATCATAAAAGGTTCAATCGCAAGTCCAAGGAACAGAGTATTCCGAATCAACTCCATGTCCTCAAATGTGCTGATGTGCCAGTAGTCTTGATGAATGCCACAATGACATTAGTAGTGAATAGGGCCACCCTACGGACAATGGGAATTAGCATTAAAAACACCCCTGGGCCACTCTACGGACAATGGAAATTTAACATGGCGAAAAATCGTGGGCCACTCTACGGACAAGGGGAATTTAACATGGCAATAAATCGTGGGCCACTCTACGGACAAGGGGAATTTAACATGGGATTTTTTTTAAAAAAAAATTTTTTTTTAAAAAAAGGGGTAGGCAATTCAAAGACTATCTCTTTTCGAGAAATATGGCTGGCCCTGAAAAGGGCCTTTGGTTTTTCTTCTTCTTCTGCTTCTAATTTCTTCTTTTCCTCCACCAACTTCTTATTTTATCTCCAACACTCTTTCTCTTCTTTTTTTTCTCCTTCTCTTCTTTCTTCTCTTCCTCCTCTTCTTCTTTCTTCCTCTTCTCATTTTCCTCTTCTTTTTCAATTTTTTCGTTCCATGTTCTTATTCTTATCTTTTCCTCTTCATCCTCCTTCTCCTCCTTGATCTCTTTCATGACACCACTAATCTTGTCCTTTGCTTTCCTTAAATTGTTAATTTCCATCTTTACACGATGGGGACTATAGGAATAATGGTCTTCAACGAGTCTTATTAGCATCTGTTCCATTATTCCTAAGTTGTCTAAAACGTCTTGCAAGGTTTGTAATTTGTCCATTTGGTTTGACGCCATCTTCTTTTTATTCTTTGCAGAATGGTTTGAATGACCAACACTGTGGGTTCTTATACGAAAAGCGCGAACGTGAAGGAAAACATCCCCCTAAAAACATGAAATGGATCTTACCTAGATCATGACCCAACAACGCGCGTACGTGAAGGAAAACATCCCCCTACTTTTTCATATAATAAAACCCTAACTATACTCTTCACTTACGCTAAGAAACCCATAATCTACTATTCACACAAACTTACCTCAGCTCTTACTAACACAATCACACAAACACATACCCTCACATTTTTAAGAAAGAGTTAGTGTTTATATTCACACTACTCTACCTACACATTGGCTAATCGATCGTTATTTCTTTTCTTGAGTATTGGGTAGCCCTGAAAAGGGCTGTTTTTTTAACTTCAGAGGCCTTGGTTAATGGTGGCACCTTCCGGGTCTGGCACCACAGACACAACGTCTACTCCAATCATTAGTCCAATTCACATGACTTGTTTGAAGAGCAGACGGTGGGTGAGTGGCTTCACTATCCCACTCCTCCGTTTGCGGAATAGTGAACACTTCTTCTTCCCTCTGTCTTCTTTGTCTTTGTCTTCGTTGTGATTGTGGTTCAGCTACAGGCTGGCAAGATGTCCTTGCCTCAGGTATCACCTTGCACACAGGGTTCATCATAGGGTGACACCTGATCTCTCTCTTTCTTTCATTCTCTTCTTTCATTTTTCTCTCCTCCTCCTCCTGTTCTATTCTCACTTCTTCCACAAGGGCCTCCGCAGTCAGCTCGTTCAGTAGGTATCTGGCATACTCCAGATGCATCTGAAGTTCCATCAATTTAGTCAGTCTGTTGCTCATTTTTTACTGTTGATCAATCAACAAGGGTAGCTAGACTGCCTAGCGAGTTTCAATTTATAGTGAAAGCGCGGACGTGATGGAAAACATCCCCTAATAACATAAAATTGATCTTACCTAGATCATGACCAAAATCAACAACAACGCGCGGACCTAAAAGAAACACTCACTCACTTTTTTATTTTACCCATCACTTCAATAGACTATCCACATACGCAAGGCAATCCAATCTAACCCCAAATATACACCTCAAACACCAAATAAACAAACATCATTTTAATCTACTATCCATAAAAAGAGTTAGTGTTTATTTTCACACTACTCTACCTACACACATTGGCAAATTAATAGTTATTTCTTTTCTAGAGTATTGGGTAGCCCTGAAAAGGGCTGTTTTTTTGTTTTGCTATGGCATTCTTTTTTTAGTTTCTAAGAATGCGATGTCCTCTGAGGATAGACTTTCTGGCGATAGGTCTGCTTCTTCGGAAAGAGAAGAAGAACTCTTTGGTGTCGATACGGCAATCGACAAAGCCTCTGTCAGCTTCAGGTTGCTGCTGCTGCTGCTGTTGTTGCTGTTGTTGCTGCTGTTGCTGCTGTCTCTGAAGTCTGTACTTCTCTGTCCATTCTTCTTTCTCCCTGTTCATTTCTTCTCTGAAGAGCTCTTCTATCAGGTCTTCAGTGATTTTTAACATTCTCACATTCTCTATTTCTTCTGGCTTCGGTATCAGACTGTGTCTGACCCTATGCAAATTCACGTAGGCTTCGTTGAGCTTAGCTAGTTTGGAGCACATCTTCTTAGGAGGATGAGTCGACAATGGATGGCTAGACTGGGAACAACCCGGTTCTTAAAGTGAAAGCGCGGACGTGAAGGAAAACATCCCCCACACGGTTTTCGAGCCGCAACGTTCATGAGAGGGATAGTAAGAAATGAAAGAGCATCAATCCAACATTCTTCTAGCTAAACAAAAGACAAAGGCATTTTTTTTTCTAAACACAACATTTTTTATTCAAAAAATCACTTAACACTAAACAACAACATTTTTAACAATAATCCAACACTATAACATCAAACAATTTTTTTTTCAAATCACAAACATTTTTTTCTTCAAATACAATCTACTTTAAACAAGGCTGACAACGTTGTGAATGAAATTGTGATTTCCACTGTTGGAAATCATTAGGCCATTGATGGACACTACGTTTCCTAGCTTGAGACAAAAGATAAGCATAATGGTCACAAAACCATCGATCTACTTTCACATCGTTTCTAGCAGAAGAACGAGGATCAAAATGAGTCACTAAATGTTCTAAGGAATAGCCCAGGCTGCGATGATGCAGAAAATACACACAATATTGTCCACACACCAAGGAATCTGTGCCTTGTAATTTCACGTTATTGAATCGGGTGGTTTGAGCATTTCTTCTCATAAAGTCGATGATATCGTCTTCCAAAGGGGGCAATCCGTACGAATCGAAATATTCCACACAGCCTTCTTGACGAAAGCAGACGGCTACCCAGTGGGTTCCTGGGAGATGACTATCGTCCGTGTTGATCACGTAAGCTTGATGGTCTTTAGGTTTGCGATGAGGGAGTTCATCTTTAGCACAGACGACAGGATTCCAAGAAGACGTATACGAACTGTGGTTCAAAAGGTAATAAAGTTCCCAGGTATCCATTGTTTTTGTGTTTGTTTTCTTCTTCACAGGTAATAATACGTCGTCAATTCGATCCTGACTTTTTGCTTGAAAATGTCTGACGAATAAACGGTTATTCGTTCTGTTTCCTCACTCTGATTCAGGAGAGCTTCGATACGATGGATCTCTTGAGTGGTTAATGCTGGACAAGAATGTTCACGCAAGTCTTTATACCACTGGTGCAACACGTCTTTGTTCGAGATGAGACTCCAAGCTTCGTCCAGATACTCGTCCAATTTTTCTTCTTGACTCAACATCAGGCATTTATCGTGTTGAATTTGACTGGGATGATCGTTTTGACATCCATAGCAATTTTTCTTGATCAATTCTGTTATTTTGTCGACCAAGTGTTTGGCAAAACAGGAGACTAAATGGGCTTCTTGTTCTGGCCATCTCGACTTCATCATGATATCTTCTTCTCCTTCCACGGTCTCCTTACATTCCATCTCCAAAGTTTCTTCACTAGGTAAAGAGGGACAACAGTCTTCCATGGCTTTCTAGTAATCTAGGATGACTTCTCTCAAACTGTTGATTTCTATGGTATTATCGAATTCTGCATACAGGATGACGTTCACCGTTACATCAGGGTCTCGGTTTGCAAACTGAATTTCCACACGAATCTGGCCTGATTTTATAGGGTGGAAATGTCCCTCGTCGCTGCCTTGGTCTGGAGTGAAATCGAAAGCCCACAAAGCATAGCCTCCTACATAATCCTCGTACGTAATACCGTGACTGGTGTTGGTTCCTAACTGACCGGTGGCTTCGTACAGGGACAAGTACGATCTCAAGTAATTCTTCTTCTCAAAGTTAGGCTCAAAGGGTCGGGTACACAAGGTCTTGCCATCGCGACTGACTTCGATCTTGGACACGCCAAAGTGTTGAAAGTAGAAAGGATTTTTAGCCAAAGCTCCGTTGAAGGCTTCATTTTCGACGATACCAACGATCAAACGCTTGGGTAGCTGTCCTTGGAACAGATGATCTTCGATCATGGATCGTTGTCCCTTGGGAATGGTGAAGGTTTTCACTTCCACGCGTCGTATGGGATACTTGGCTGTCGTTCTGCTCAACGTTTGACTGATGTCGTTACCCACTTTAGGTAACACTTCCACACGACGTACGTAGAGCCTGGCTTCCTCGATGACAGTTTTGCAAACAGTATTACCTATCAAATGGAAAGCGGCACTGCTCCGATTCAGTCTCAGGCGGACATTGACCCCGTTTAGTAAATATTTCTCTTGCAACCACATGTCCAGATGTAAACGATCCATCAGTTCTAAACTCTGTCCATCTTTGATTCTCTTTCTTCGTTCTATGAATCCGTCATTGTTTTCTTTCTTTTCATCAGTTTCTAAATTTTCAAACTTTTCAGCTTCGTCAGCTTCCCATACCACACAGGCATTGAGATGAGTGTTCTTGGCGTCTATTCCGTACGTCAAGAGATTTTCCAGGTACGCTCGATAAGGGTAAGTATCCATGCTGCTGCTGACCAGTTTGTTGTTCAAGTACAAGTCCACTCCGCTAAACAAGGAATGCATGAAATTGTTGACGGGAGCTATTACCTCATCGCCATCTAGGGTCGAATTGTCCTCATCGACAAGTTTGACTTTCAAGTACAAGTAACTGCTATTCAGATCGATGTAATCTTCGGGCTGTCCTTTGATTTCAAACTCGATGGGAGCTGAGGCTGTCAATGAGGAGACGGGGTGAAATTCCACCCATTGGGATTCTTGCATGGTCATCATGGTGGGGGGCATGGCAAACAGATCCAGTTCCGTCTTGGAACAGGCGCAAGATTCTCGGTGCATCATTTTTTTTTGTCTCTTTTCTCAATAATCGAAAACGTCTAAGTCTCGTACAGTTCTTCTTTTCTTGGCCTTTCTCGCTTGAAGTCTGGTGAAGGGGTGTTTTCTTCTTCGTCTCTTTCTGCCTTGTCCTTGCTGAATGCTTGACTCGGTATCGTGCAGGGCATTTATAGGTGTGTCTCGTCGGCCCAAAATGTCTTTACCCGTTTGCAGCAAGACATTTTTGCCTGCCCTCATGAAGGCTTCTTTAGGGTTTTGTTTGTCGATGATGACATTTTGGAGAAATTCTTTGCCTTGCGTCAGTGCCGCATCTTTCAAGGCGTGCAATCCGCGTGTCACCATCGGTTTCAACACCGGGGCCACCGAACGAAAGGCCGATTTTAACATGTCTCCTAAACCGTGTCCTCGCTGTCGAGCCACCCCTCGGTACACTGGATACATGACTTACTTACGAATCGTGAGAGAACCGTTTTCGAAAATGGAGTTTCACCGTGACTTTTCCTTTGGTGAATGGAATATTTTGTCCCAAATCTCCTTTTATAGTAATGTTGACCGTGTCCAAATACGACTTGCTGACCGGCAAATAGTGAGGATGGACAAATTCGCGGTGGACGTGGTAAGTGTTTCCACCTTCCTCGTCAGCGTTTGCGGCAGAATCCACTTTGAAAGGAATGACACGCAGTAACGGTACGGAGGTGTGTCCCACCACGTTGTATTCCACCACATCGGAGTACACGAACATCAAATTCAGTCCTTGGTTCAGTTCTACCGGGGTACGAAAATACTTGGCAAAAGTATCGTTGTCAGAAATGACTAGTAATTCGCCTTTTTGTTGTTCTACTTTCTTCTTCATCTCCATGTCCCCGCCCAACATGTCAAACAATTCAGGACAAAATAAGAAAGACATGATTTTGGGCCCCTCAGGAAATTTTATCAGGAAGCGACGAGCTGTTTTGTGGTACTCCAGGGTGACACTTTTTTTGACACTTTCCAAAGCTTTCAGAAACACACCATTAAACCTGGTGGCTATGGTGCTGACCAAATGTTGACCACTAAAATAATAGCCTGGGGGAATGAACAAGTGATAGGTGGTCCACTTTGGATTTTGTGTGTTACGGGTTTTCTTGTCATATTTGCCATGGGTATCCAAGTACTGTTGCATTTGTTCGTCATGAACTTCCACATCAAATTTATTTTGATTGGGAAGGACATTGAGGACTTGGGTCGGGTGAATCATTTCTACTAAAGCCACTTCCCAATGGGCTTCGTGATCTAAGGGGATGGCTTGAGGTAATTTGGCCGTGTAACAGCACAACGTGTTGTTGGGAAACACCTCCATGGAACTGTCACTGGGTAAGGTTAAGTAAAATTGGTTTTGGTGACTCATAATTCCAGAGTTCTGTGGCTGTCCGAGGGAATATTAGTGGATGTCAGAGGTGTGTCTCCGCCCAAAATGGGGTTCTGATTGTGGTTGAACTGGTGACTGGCACTGGCACTGGACACAACGTTCCCGTTCGAGGAGAATTTCAGGGAGGGATTGGGAAGTAGGTAACCGATGCAACTGCTCAATAAAATGGTCCACAATTGTTTGTCTCCTTGTTGCAAACTCAAATTGGCGATGGCTGCCCCGATGACACAATACACCACGAAGATTTGGCAGAAAAAGACGATTTGCGTTTTAGGCACACGTTCTCCACACCACACCCACAAGGGTTGTTTTTGTAAATCTTGCACAGAAGAACTAGGGGAAGAAGGACTGGTCGACGTAGCTGCGTCTGCTGCTGTGTGAAAGGGCATGATGGTCACTTCTTCTTTTTATAGTCGATGACTTGCGAAGCGTCGATCCAAGAATCGAAACTGGGTGGATATCCTTTCCAACGTACTTTGACTTCTTTGACACGTCGTTTGCCCACTTTACGGGTTCTGCGTTCCAGAATGCTTTCGATGTCGTACACGTCGTCTTCTTTTTTGGTGACACGTTGTAACTCGGGCAAATAAAACGTTCCTTTGAGTACTTCTCCGTTCATGTCTTCCAATTTATAGACGGCAGGATGACGGCCATGCACTCGTCCAGTGACGCGAAACAATTCGGTGGTCCAGTTAGGTAAGTAACCTTTGTCGAAAGTGCGTTTGGTTTTGCCAATGCGCACCCAATCTCCTACGGTCAACTCTCCACTTTTCTTGGGGACAGCCCTCGTCGGGGACGTACCAAACAGGCGTTCAAACACCAGCACTTCGTTCTCGGGAGTCACGTCTTGCGGGGCACGTCCGATGCTTCGATGGTAAGATTGGTTGTACGCTTGCACCAGGTGAGGTAAGATGTCGATGTACTTCAGAGTGTGGTGATGCGTAAAATATTTCCACATGCGTTCTTTCAAAGTGCGTTGAAAACGTTCCACGATGCTGGCTTTGGTTTCGGGATTCTCGGTGGTAAAAAAATGAATGTCACGTTTCTTTAATTCTTTTTGGAAAGCTTGGTTCAGAAATTCGGTGCCTTTGTCCGTTTGCCATCGAAGAGGGTGACGGCCACTTTGTTTCAACACCCGTTGCAGGGCTCGCACTAACTCGCTGCTGGATTTGGAAGTCAAAGGCACGACCCAGGCAAATTTGGAAAAGACGTCGATGACACAAAACAAATATTTGTAGCCACGATTGTAGCTGGCTAAATGAGAGACATCAGCTAAATCGGCTTGCCATTGATGATCGATGCCTTCCACTCGGGTGCGACTTCTGGCAAACTTGCGTCGAATGGGTTTGTGTAAAGTGTAGGTAGCTTGTTCTTGTAACCATCGTTGCACTTGAGGTAAACGGAGACTTTTCAGTCGCGTTTTGGCAGCACGATACAATTTTTGAACTCCTGCGTAACCTGCAGGATCGGAGGGATCGTAGTAAATGCTGGCTAAGACTTTTTCCATTTTTTATTTTGTGTTGGTGTGTTAATAAGGCACCCACTCTTGGAAGAGGCTACTCTTTTTCTCTTGGGGTATTTTCTTGGATTGCAAGGCTTTGCGTGTGCGGCCAGCAATAGGTGTCGAAGAGGAGGATGTCTGAGCGGGGGATATCGGTTCTTGTTTCACTTCTGTCTTCACTTCTGTCTTCACTTTCTTTTTCTCTTGTGAGGAAGAAGGGGTGGCCATCATCTTTTTAATCCATCCAATTCTGGAGGTAGGTGGTGTTGTTAACTTGCGTACTTTTTCTGGTGGAGTTTGAAACCCTTCTTCTTCTTCTTCTTTTCCTTTTTCTGTCTTGGTCACGGGTACTGGTGGTACTGGTACTGGTACTGGTGATGGTGCTGGACTTTTCATCAAGGTCTTAAAATCTTTCAAAGTGGGTAGAGCTGTTTCGTCTAAAGCTTTCTGGTGAAAGAGTTGCAGTCGTTGCAAGAGTTGACCGTACTTTTGCGATTTTTCTGTTTCGGACAAATCTTGGCGATCCATCAAGGATTGCAATTCGTGTTGTAACTGGGACATCTCGCTCAAATTGGGATTGGGAGGTAAATGCGGGGTGCGTTGTTCTTGCCACCGATGGTATTCCATCCATCGTTTGTAAGGCACTAAAGCTAGTTTTCGTCCTTCCATGGGGTTGTCAGCGGTCGATTCTGAGATCTTGGGACTTCCGAAGGCCTTTTTATCTTGCTCCCATCAGTCCTCCCAACATGGTTCCCAAGACTCCTTTCAGTATGGGGCCTAACAAGAGAGGTAAAATGCCTCCACGTTGGACCAACATCTTCTTTTTTTGACGAATGGGAATTTTCTTTTGAACCATTTTCCGAAGAACGTGACGATGTTTGCCTAAGCATTGTTTCTGGTGTTTGGACAAAGGGATCGTGCCTTTCAAAACGTTCAAACAACATTCGCACACGGTATCGATGACCTCTTTGGAGGCTGTTTGAATGAGTTTTTTTCGTAGGGGTGGAGAAGCTTTGGACAGGACAGATAACAGGTCCCCATGTTTGGCTAAACGTGGTGGCAGTCCTTTCCTTTTCTTTCCTTGGGGTTTTCTGGAGGGTGACATCTTTGAGTCTTTAGGAGCACCTAAAAACACTGATACCCTACTCGGTCACAGGCCTTTTTTATACTGGAACGCGTCGCCACTGATTGTCTTTACGTTTTATCAGTTTGAGGACAGGCATGACACGTCGTGCAGGGGTACGTAACGGACTAAATCGAGCCAGTTCTTGCTTGGACAAATCCAGTAAACTTTGTAACATGCCCGATCTTTCATGGACTTTGATTTTGGGAGAAGGTACTTTGTGAGCAGCAGCCACTGCCGCTAAATTGGAAGGTCCTGCCACTGGGGAAGTTCTTTTGGGGGTCATCAACGGAGAAGTTCTTGGTGTGATCAACGTCTCCAAGTACTCTTCAGTTCCTGGTGACATCAACGGAGAAGTGGACAAACGTGAGGCTGCCGGAGACGATGTGACAGGTCGTGGTTTGCGAGTGTAAGGTTGCGTCCTGGCCGAAGTGCCTCTCTTGCGACTAGTTTTCTTCTGTGGACTTTTCTTTTTCTGAGGACTTTTTCTCTGTTTCTTTTTCTGGGGGCTTCTTTTCTTTTTCCGGGGTGGTGTCTGGTAAGAGGAGGGTCCTGCCACTGGAGAAGTTATTCTTCTTGGGGACTTGGTCTTTTTCTTTTTCTTCTTGGGGCTTCGTTGAACTTTTGTCTTGGGGATAACTTTGGGGGCATTAGGATCGCATCTTAAGAGTGAGCGAATGATGACCCCTCCTAGAGTACCGCTCCCTCCAGGTTTCAAAATGATTTGTTTTTTGGTTTGAGTGTCGATGCGGGGATCGGCCAGTTGGACCAAAGCGACTTTGTTTCGATCGAAAAAGCGTTGGGTTTGATGAGGAATCTGAATGATTCCTTGGAGTAATTGACGTGCCGTCACCGTGAACCATCGTAAGACTTCTTTGAGACTAGCTTCTAAGACACGGGCTCGTGTTTGTGGATCTTTTTCTCGACTGATGCCATACAAGGCACGAATCAATTTGACGGGAAGATGAGACTGAAGGGACGTCATGTTCACACTGTGTGAGACAGACGAAAAAGGGTCTGAGGTTTTTATAGATTTTTTTCATGGGGAGTGAAATGAAGTCGAGGACGGAGACGTGTACAGGACAGGCCCTCCGTCTTGGCACCAGTGGTGAAACAAGTGGGTACGAAATCGCAAATCCTCGGGGGTCGTAGGTTTCAAATCGACGAGTAAATAGGCGTGTGGCGTTTGAGTGGCATCGTCGTACGCCTGAGTCAGCCAAGGCGTTCCTAACTGTTTGGCTAAGACTTGCACTTGCGATTTATCTCGAGGGCTTTTAAACAAGACCACGTAATGCGCATTGAGACTGATGGTGCGATGGGCTTTACTTTGTTGAAACAAATTTTGGGTGATGTAAATGACACTGGCATTACGGTGATGTCCTTTGCGCGTGAACCACAATTTAATTTCTTCTTCGTCTTCTCCTAACATGTCGTCGAAAATGACCAAATGGGTTTGACGGGAGTCAGAGACGATGCCGTCGTCTTCTTTAGGAATGCCTTCCACAAACACGATGGAATCACCTTGACTTTCTCGCAAGAGGCTGTACGCCGATTGCCACTCTTTGTAACACCACACGATCCGTTGAGGGGGCCGATCGATCAAATGATGTTTATGTTCGATCAAACGTTTGACGAATTCGGTTTTGCCTGAACCGCTAGGTCCAGCAATGAGCATGTTAAAGGGATGGCGAAGATACAAAGCCTCCCAACTGGCACGATCTAAGTGTTCGTCGATGACTTTGACAGTAGAGGAAGAGGGAGCAGAGACAGCAGAGGTAGCCATGGTGTGAGAAATGTCACTTGTGACACGAAAACAAACAAGACAAGAGTTTATATACTTTTTCAGAACACGTTTATTGAATGTTTTTTTTCAAACATGAATACGAAAGACAAAAATACATAAAAGCCAAAGGCTTAAGTACAAGAATAAAAGGCACATGATAACGATGAATGTGGAATAAACACAAGTGTCTGTACAACAACCACATGTTTTGGGTAATGTTCTAACCAGTTCTATAGTAGGGGGTAAGGTCACACAAGTGTCCTCCCGAAAGGGTCTTTCAGGTCTGTCCACGACAGTCCTGTCCTGGGTGACGGGTTCTTCTGGCACCGTCACTAACACGGGTTGAAAAGTAACTTTTTTCCTTGAACAACTCTCGTGCATACTGGGCCACTTCTTGGGTCCAAGCCTCAAAATCCCATTCTTTCCAGGCACGGACATCTGTCCAATGGGGATGTAAGTCACAAGCTACACACACATCGTCATACACGTCTTGGGTAGCTAAAAGTTGACGAATCTTTTTTTCCTGTTGAGGTCGAGAAGTATCCAGATGAAAACGCAAGGCTTTGAGCAAAAGGAGTTTTTCGTGACCATTTAAGGCCATTGAGGTGGTAAGTACTGATCGTAAAGAGTCCACAAAGAATCGGCTGGTAAACGAAATCCCAAAAAACAAGTCACTAAGACACACACCACTTGTCGTCCCAAATTGAACGGATACAGTTCTTGTAGTAATCGATGGTAATGATCCACGGTTTGAATATGATCATTGAGTTCCTTCCACGGAATCTGTTGAATGATATGTGACATAATCCGTGGCATGGCAACTTGATTTTATAGTGTCTTTGTTTCGGAAGCAATAAAGGTAATTTCTAACCAAACACGTTCGTTCTCCAGTAGGGAATTTAAATGTTACATACTGTAACTGAAACGTCAGAGTTTGTCTAGATGTTTCGTCCTTTTCTAAGCAGATTCCATGTAACAAATGTTGGTAATCCTTTAACTCGTCTTCCTCAATACGTTGCAGTAAGTGAATCTCCAAGTATCCAAAATTACGAACGTCTAGCCCTTCATCATCATTCATATACTGAAAGTATTCAACAAGGTCTGACCAGTGAAAAAATTTCTGACGAATCAGTCCTCTTATACCATTCAGGTACCAGTGGTTAAAGATCTGGTGACGTAACGGATGCAATTGTTCTTTACGTTTGACTTGTATTTTGACTAGCTCTCGGTAAATCCTTTCTCTCAACTCCTCAGGCAAGCCCAAAATGTACTCTTGTAAAGTATCCATAAGTATATACACTGTTTTTGGAATCGCTGGGTGGTAGCCAATAGCCTCGTTTAACTTTGTGCCTAATGTAATATCCACTCATAATCAGTCTTCTTGTACTTTGGAACAGAGCATAATTTAAAAACGGACGAATCACTTTGAGTTTGCGTTTCACTTGTATTTTGATCAGTTCTCGGTAAATGCGTTCTCTCAACTCCACAGGCAAAGCACGAATGTTCTCTAGCAAAGTATCCATGAATAGGTCATACTAATTCCTCTTTGGTCTGACACAAGAAATGTACTCTTTGCACAAACATGGTTTCACTTCAGTGTCGAATTTAAATCGTTGAGTCACTAATCTACACATTACAATTCGTTCAGAAGTTTCCTCTTTCACCAAGTTGACATTGTGTTCAAGATGTTGGTAATTCGTTAACTCTTCCTCTGGAATTCGATGCAGTACGTTTACAATGATGTAACTACAATCGTCCATACCAAACCAATCCTCTTTAAAACTAGAGGATCGTTGATCAATGTCTGTCCGATGGAACACTTTCAATTGAATCAATCCTTGTATAGCCTTCAGGTACCAGTGGTTCAAACACCGGTGACGTAACGGATGCAATTGTTCTTTACGTTTCACTTGTATTTTGACCAGCTCTCGGTAAATGCGTTCTCTCAACTCCACAGGCAAAGCACGAATGTTCTCTTGTAAAGTATCCATGAACAGATTATTATGGTAAGAAGTTACTTCAATGTCTCGGTCCCACTAAAGGTAAGTAATGACAATTTGGTGACCATCGAGCATGTTCAACGTAGGCCGAATCTTGCGGTTCCCAGTGGTGAAGTGACACACCGCAACTGAAGCACTTGACTTTATCTCCTTCGCCCAAGTAGAAAAATCCGGCTCTGGCTAATTCTTCGGGGGTCGGTCCTCCCAGATACTTTGGCCATTTTCCTTTGAACGATTGAAGACGATTTTCAAAGTCGCAGTATTCCGACAAACGCACAGGGAACGAATATTCGTCTTTCACAGGTTCGTTTCGATGAGGGTTGAGTGAAATGGGCAGGAGTTTGCTCAGGGCTGGATGACATCCGTAGGGAGGTAAATGTGAAGGTCGACATTCCCCTTTAAAACGAAACCCAGTAAAATATCCAAGAGGACGAGCAGCATCGCTTTCGCATCCCACAGGTTTGACACGCACAGCATCACTTTCCGTGATAGGGGTAGGGGCACTAAAGTTCCCATGATGCTTTACGGCATCGCTCAGGTCACAAGGTACAGCATCGTATCCATCGCAAGGCTCAGAATCGCATTCCACTTCAGAAGCCTCACACTTGAATTGTGCCCTTCTAAACAACTTGTTCTGTGTTTCTCTGAAAGTATTCATCTTGTTCGCTCGGTCTTGGTAGTCACAATGAACTATCGATCTTGACCATAGCCCTTTTTTATACTAGTCGCAATGCAGTCTCCAGCTTGTACATCTTTCCTTTTTTACGTTTTTTATGTCCTGTTCTGGAAGGTACCGTCTCTAAGGTACCGTCAACATTGTACCGTAGTGTGATGGGTGGAAAGGCCATAGAAAGGTAAGGGCAGTGCGGAGACCATCGAGTATGTTCCAGAATAGCTGAATCTTCATAGATACATAGATCCATTCGTAACTTCAGTCCGCAAGCGAAACACTGTACATCGTATCCCAATCCTGACTCAGGTCCCAAGTAGACAAATCCTGTTCTAGCTAAAACACGCGAAGAAGGTAATCCTTCCCTATCCGTAGGCCATTTCTGAAACGTGTCCAATCGACGGGCACAATCACAATAGTTAGGTAAGAAGACTGGAAAATGGTAGGGTTTGAACTTGGAGTTCTCATCGGGTTTCTCACTCGATTCTTGCTGTGGCGAAGTCATCTTTCTGGTGGGGTAACTATCCTCTTACAACCAATGTTTTATACCAACGTGTCCATACGGTAAGGTGAAATGATTGGGAAGTCGAACTCGCTTCTGGTACACGATTTGATAAACTTTTTCCAAAGGTCGACTGACGATGTGGTGAGTGGGTAAACGTACAATCTTGTTCGGTTGGTAAGTGGTCACTTTAAAGTTTCCATCCTCTCCCGATTGCAAGGCTTCTTTCAATACCCCAAAGTTGACCACTCGACTGGTACGATAATTCAGAGTCAGTCCTTTCACTTTGCACGTCGTGTGCACTTCTCCTTGTTTGTCCCGGTATTCGTAGCCGTAATTTTTGGGACCGCCACTGACGAAACTTAGAATCTTGTCGTCGGGATGCTCGTCTGTCCAGGCTCCTAAACGGTCTCCTTCGATGTCAGGGTGATGTTGAATCGGGTGATGGATGTAAATGCAACTGTCCGTGTCAAAGTACAGGACGCGTTCTTCTAACAGTTCTAAAGCTTCGTACAATTTTAAGCGAGCATGGGCTGTCACGTAAGCCGCAATGATGACATTTCCAAAAGGGTCGTCTTGTACAAAGTCCAGATCTTCTTCGTAATTGACCAAGATCAAATTCTCTCGAACGACGTCCACGTGTTTCATGTATTTGGTTTTGTCGTGAATCATCTGGAAGTAGCGGGAAGGTTCTGTCAAATATTCCGTCTTGGGTAAACACGGTCGTTGTGCCATTTTACCCCACAAGCAATTTAACATCACTTTGGCAAACGATCGCCTGCCTTCGTTTTTCTCGATGTGGTCTAAAGTGATGCCTTCTTGTTCGTAGTATTTCTCTTTGAATTGTATTTGGTCTTCGGGAGTGTGACACCAGGAAGGATAGCCGCTGGCTTCTTGCTTCAGTTTCAAAAAGGCATCCACGTAGTCTGCGAAAATGCCTTTCTGCGTGGGGTCACCCTTGTGGTACTGTTGTGTCTTGGGAAAGTGGCAAATTTCGTACACTTCTAACAGTTGGTATCCCATGTCCAGAGCTTTGAACAATTCTACGCTGACCCAAGTTCCCGTTAAGGCCCGTTCTTCCTGGCTGTGATGGCAAGGTTGGTCTTGGTTGCACGTTTCGGCACAAGTACGGCACAAGGGAAACATCAGTTTGCCTTGACAATGGTGAGGTAAGACGGGATGGTATAGGTTCGTGGGAGGCAAAACTTTGCACTTGATCAAGCCTTCGTATTGTCGAATGTTTTTCAGGTCGATGTGTTCCGTCAGCAATTGCGGGTGCCCTACAGGAAAGCGACAATATTTGCACACGTAGGGATACAGCGAACACACGTCCAAGTATTTGATTTCTTCTCCTTTCTCTTCGTCGGCTTGGTACAGCAAACAGGTGGCATTGGTCCTTCCTCCGTACAAACTATCCCTCGGGTTCAGCGGGTCCATGAACTGGTAACTTTCCACGAGGCGTTTAAACTCGGGATCGGTTTTCATACGGTGATCGTACTCGTGTTCCCACATTTCCACCACTTGGTATCCTTGCTGTTCTAACTTTAGGCGTCGCTGACAAGTGTCCTGGTACAAGTCTTCCATGGTTCGTTGCAAAAACTGATTTTTAGTGCCACGGTCAGGGTAACAGACGGGACATCCGTGAAATAAGCAACCGTTAAACTCGTACACGATCTTGGGGTTTTCTAAGTCCCAGCCATCGACCGAATACGTTCCGATGGTCTTTTCGCCTCCTCCATTGCGGGCATGCTGAATCCATTTGTCTTCCTTGTCGCACAAGTAATGTAACCAACGTAGGGCTTTGACCGAGTATTGACGCTTGACATAGTGGGTCGTTTGAGGACTGATGACAGCCACGGTGTTTTCAGGCATGAATCGTTGGCGGTACACTAAGGAACACGCTTTGGCAATGGTGCAAGCTTCTTTCAAAGGATCGACCCCTCCGTGTTCCATGAACAGTTCTCGAAATTTTCCACAGCAACGCCGTAAAATGTCCACGTCGGAACGACAATACTTTAGCATTTCTTCCTGAAAGTCGAAAGGGTCCGAGGCGTGAATCTGGTACCAAGCGTAGAAAGCTTCTCGTTGTTCGGTACGCATGTTGTCGGGGTCGTAATAGTGAACCTCTGGTAAATGGGGTAGAACGGCATGTTGATTGGCTTCCGTATTGAAAAAGTGTGGAAAGTACCCTTTAGCCATTTCTGTCATTCCAAACGTTTTAGGCATTCGACTCAAAGGCATGGCCAAGTAACTCATCGAATCTTTAAACTGCACTTGTCCCACTTGCATGAAAATGATTTTGGCTCCGTTCAAAGTGACTTTAGGACGTTCGGTGCCTTGTTCCGTATAGTATCTGAGAAGAAACTGTCCATCGTATCCGGAGAAATTGTGAGCCATCACCGTGGCATGACGATGACAATCTCCGTAACGTTCGATGTCCTCTTGGCTCCACGTCTTGTCGACGGGGTCTAAGACCCATTGGGCAAAATCGGCTAACGTGTTCGGCCCCCGAAAGATTTTTTCACGCCCTCCGGGAATCTTGCTGCAGTGAGGGCAATGACTGAAGATAGGTTCTTGAATGCACTTCTCGCACGCTCGATGAGCCACGCAGAAATTAGGAATGTGAATGCCGGTCTCTTGCATGCATTCGAAATCGAAAAAGATGAAATTGCCTTTCTTCTTGTGACCGTCCTCTTTCTCTGGTGGGGGTTGGTATTTTTGCACGTAACATTGGTGTTCCAAGTCCACGATGTGGTGACAAATGTGACATTTTTTCTTTCCTCGACATACGTGTGCCTTGGCAGCATTGGTACATATGACTTGTTCACACGTAGGGCACAATCTCAGGAGTTGACAAGCACATTTCTTCTGTGAACCTTGCGTTTTCAGATGTTGATGGTAACAGGTAGGGCTGACAAACGTGCGCAGACAAGTTGAACAAGGCACTGGTTCTTCGCTCGGACAGGGTGAAGAGGCCAAACATCCTGAGCATTTCGATCCACAATGCTTGTGTTGCTCTCGATTATTATAACCATGGTCACATTTCTCACAGTAATATCTGTATCTCAGGAATCCAGTGATACTGGTAATGGTATCGAAATGTTCATCGTGATGATAAAGGTGAATGTATTTTCCATCCTTAAAATCTTGGCCTCGAAACAACAGAGGTCCGCGCACTTCTTGAGGGTGCACTTTCAAGGTGTATCGTGGAGCTAGGGCATCTTGCAATTTTTGAATCTCGGGAATGCCACAGGGTGTGTCTTTGGGCAGTCCGGCTTGTTGTAACAGGAGTTCTGCTTCGTTTCGTTGTTTGGCTCGGTCGGAACGTTGAATAGTGTCCCAGGTTCTTTTCCATTCTACCGTGTCGTTCTTGTTGGCATAGGTTCGTCCCACCACGATGGCACGAGCTAAACACATCTGGTCATGAGGGTTGTTAATTCGGACGAGACTCGTTTTGGTGTTGCGAAGGTCGTCCACCAATAACATCTTTTTGCGTCCTGTCCCTTGAGGAGGAGAGACGTGGGTCATGTCCAGTGTGGCTTTACCATCGGTGATGTCAAACTGATCATTAGATTGTTGTACGTGTTGAATCTTGTCCATGACTTTGGAAGCAGTCAATTCTGCAGGGGTGCTAAACTCGATCCAAACAGGGGATTTCAAACCGTCGTGTTGTATGGAAAGTCTCAAGCGATCGTCTTCTTTGGGTTGACATTGTCGCTTGAGTGCAGTAAGCAAAGAATCCCACACCTCGGTGATGAACACTTCTGCTTTCTCTAACGGCACTTCAGCCTTGAAATCTTTAAACTTCACCGTGTATTTGTAAGCCGTGGTTCTAAATTTTCTAGAGGAGCGCTTTTCCGTCTCTCGAATGGAATAGTACTTTTCAGGGTTGACTAAGGGTGGTGAACTTGGTTTAGAGGGTTGGGATTCTGGTTCACTCATGTCCTCTTCAAAATCACTGGCATGAATTTGTGCCAAGATTTCAGCCCTGGTTCGAGGCGAGAGATCACGTTTCTGCCTCTTACTTTCTTCTTCTTTTTTCTTCTCGAATGAATGGGATCGTTTCATCTTGAAAGCAAAAAGTCAAATGACTCAAGTTCAAACACCATAAACTACTTTATAGTCATGGCAGACCAGCGTATATAAAAGGCTGTGTGTCTTGTCCTTTCACTATTCATTTCACTCTCAAGCCGAGCACAACGATGGAAGAGACTAACCAGATGGAACGTTTCGTCAGAGCTTTGCGAGGGGTCATTAGAAAATTCTCTTCAGACCAGCCTACGGACTACTCTCCTTCCTTTCGAGATAAAAGTCAAGATACTTGCTATATCTGTCAGAAGAAAGGGCATTGGTCTTCAGAGTGTCCAGACCGTCAAAAAACAGGAGCTAAAAAAGACAAAAGTCAAGATACCTGTTATTATTGTCAAGAAAAAGGACACTGGTCTCCAGATTGCCCAAAAAAGAAACAAGAAGAAAAGAGGAATTATTCAGAAGAAGAGAGGGATTCTTCAGAGGAAGAGAGGGATTCTTCTGAGGAAGAAAGAAGACAGGTGAAGAAAAAGAAACAGGAGATAAAAAGAAGAAGGGAAGAAAGCGAGGAGGAAGAAGAAGAGGAAAAGAGTGTGACGGTGAAGAAATTCAAAAAACAGAGAGACTAAAAAAGGAGAAAGAAGAAATCAATGAACTTTTGATTAAAGTGTTGTGTTGTGAATTGTGAATTGGATTGTAAAAAATGGAGAAAAGAATAAATGAATGATATAAGGTAAGAGTCTTTGAGTTTTGATTTTAAAATAAGAAGCTACACTCACGCACTCATACACAGACACGTACTATAAGGGTAACATGGGTGGGTTATTTATTTTTGAGTTATTGGCAAATTGAAATTGTATTTCTTTTCGAGAAATGTGGGTGGCCCTGAAAAGGGCCTTTTTCTTTATGGTGCAGGGGTGAGTTTAAGCAATCAATTTTAACTGCCTTAAGCCTTTGCCACGGCCAAGGCCTACTTCTGGACTGCGTAATGATGATAATGATTGAGTTGAAATCACTAAGGGTGGTACGGTAGGCTTAGTCACAGGGTTGACATGTTTGGCTCGGGAAGGTCGTATTCTCTTCGGTCGTGATAAAGAAGTCTGATACATTTGTTTCAGACTTCTTAACTCCGCTAAAATGTCCAACAGTACCGTGACCGTTTGATTTTCACCCTCTTGTTTCTTTGCTGCTACTTCTTCTTGCTGTTGTTTTTTTCTTACCTCTTCTTCTTGTTGCTGTTGCTGTAGGAGAAAAGCCTGTTCCGCTTCCTTTTGTCGTTGTATAAATTTCTCCAATTCTTCTTTCTGTCTCTGTCTAAAATTCTCCACTTGCGGTAATGAAGAAGGTAACGAAGGTTCCGGAACAAATTCTTGCGAGGAGAGAAAATCCACAAAATCCCAATTCACCTCTTCTGAAAGTAAGTCCGGGTTCCCTTGGGCGGTCTCCCCTGCTGGTGCACCCCACTGGATCGTTTTCTGAGTTTCCGTCATGTTGAATCACTGTCGCATAGATTGACTGCACACAAGCGCTAGCGAATCTATATTGACTACGTGACGTCACAGACTGCTCTCTTCGGATTGGATGCGGGCTGACTGAATTCTGTAACGCGTGTTCGGATTGGTGAATGAACTCAATCCGTTTCAATCCTTTCTGTCCCTATAAATAAGCGCAGTTCACTGCATTGATTCACCTATTCTCGGAGCCTCAACATGTGGACCGACGTTGAATCTTCAACCCTTGTGTCAACAATGATGTTCAGGACGGACATGCTCATGTATGTCCGATCCAAGTGGACCGTTGTCCACAGGACCAACAGCAGCCTGTGGATAAGAAGAGTCTACATAGAGAGACAAGGTTGCCTCAAGAGGACTCTGATGTATGGCCCTGCTGTAAGACGAAGTTTGAGGAAAAGAAGATGTCGCAAATGCCCTTTATGCTAAGGGCATATTAACATAAACCAAAGGCCCTTTTCAGGGCCAGCCATATTTCTCGAAAAGAGATAGTCTTTGAATTGCCTACCCCTTTTTTTAAAAAAAATTTTTTTTAAAAAAAAAATCCCATGTTAAATTCCCCTTGTCCGTAGAGTGGCCCACGATTTATTGCCATGTTAAATTCCCCTTGTCCGTAGAGTGGCCCACGATTTTTCGCCATGTTAAATTTCCATTGTCCGTAGAGTGGCCCAGGGGTGTTTTTAATGCTAATTCCCATTGTCCGTAGGGTGGCCCTATTCACTACTGACATTGCCCAAAACTTTTTTGAATACATTTATAAAACTCGCAGAATGATATTTTATCAAGAGTCAATAAGTACTTTGCAATTCCAACGAAAAATCTAAACCCATGTTTACTCCTAAATTGTATATAAACACAACATTAAATATATCTGTAGACTGATATTCAAACTAGAACATAGAAAATAAGAATGAATTATCTGATAAAATCTCGTTCCTATATAAACTGATAGGGCTCAAGATTGCAATATATTGCTGCTACTCCTAACACTTCCTAAGTAATTTATATCACGATAAACCAAGTCGCAATAGAACGTACTTGACACAACCACCGAAAGGGAAATCGCCCCATACTTGTACATAGGTTTATCATTACGATTGCCTTTAAAACTTTTCAACGCCTATTTATACCTCATATGCAATCTATAGGTAACCACCAACAGTAAAAGACAATATATATATATATAAACATAACAGGTTATAGATACTACATAACGCGCAAAGGTTGCACTACACTAACCGAATATGTATACAGATTCCACAAAATGCTGAATCAGCAAAGGATGATTTCTAATAGAAAAAAATTGATAAAAGCTAAGCTAATAGTAGCCTTCAAACTAATAAACACTTCTTCATGAATGATAGAAAATTGATCACTTTTGAGAACAACTCCTTTGAAGGAAAACTGTCCTTTAGTGAATGTGTTTTAGCATTATAGGATCCACGGATGAGTTTTAGAAGCAATTTTGCAATGATTTTATACAGGGTTTTAATTTTGGACCGTATTTTACTCCTCAAGAATTAACATGTGCATTACTAAAGGTGATATACCGAAAATATTTATTGGTAATTTGAGACCAGTTTGTTGCTTAATATTGACGGGAAAATAGCACTAGGGTCAATAATAAACTTGCTTGAAAAGGTATATCATTTTATTAGAAGTAATGCGCAGAAAATGCGTCTGAAACATACATTCATTGGCGAAAACGAAAGCATTTTGATCTGCCTCGACAAAACAGGTGAATATTGTCATTTCGTCTTTTCTGATTTTAAAATGTCATTAGACGCTGTCTAATAGGATGTTTTAGAAAATGCTCTAAATTCGTTTAGCTTTGGAGATTTTACTTGTCAGTGCGTCAGAGTAATATAATTAACGTTTTCATTTTGATTGCTAAATATCTAATTTAGGAGTCTTTTTGTACTTAAAATCACCCAGAATTGTACAAGTTACAAAACTTTCGTTTTCTTACGAAATAACTGGAATCAAAATATAGCAAAGCTGCATAACAAAACTTATACGTTTGGGAAAAATGGGATCTTTCTCTTGAACATCTACAGGTTGTAGAATATTAGAGCCAAACATGGTATCTCTATTAAGGTCTATAGTTTTTACGTAACATACTTAATATGTTAAACCTTGAATACGACCGTACCATTGTTGGTGAACGCTGACACACCTATATATCTTCCTTTGTGTATAACCGTGTGCATGAGAGAGCGTTTTGTCTTAATATCTGTTAACGTCGTCTGTGTAAAGTAGGAGTGAGGATTTTTAACAATTATGTTTAACACTAAATACAACGTATCAGCTAGTCTTAAAGGGATTCTTATTTTGGAATTTTTTATATCAGTAAAAGTAGATTGACTAAACATGACTTATGAACAGACCCGAAAGCATTACATTCGCTACCATAACTTTAAGCTATGGTTGATGGTGAACATGTATCGATTTAAAAGACAAATGACAATGGGTTATATCCCTTACGTATTAAGTACAGATGACGAGGGGCTAACCTATCAAGGCATACAAGAAGTATACAGACTCGCACTGGAGGCTCACGAAATAAAGACATAAGGAAAATCTATATTAGGTACAACACGTAAACGGAGCACACATACACAGATGTTACAAGTCTGAGTCAGAGAAACACATGCAAAGCAGGTTCAAAGTAATAAGGAAAATGTTTACTTCTACAACTGATCATAGTAGTTGTATGATATGGGAACTGATGCTTTGTTGCCAAGATTGGCCTCTTGTCTAACGCTCATTAAAAACAAGTAAAATGACCAGCAATATACGTTTTATATCACAGTTGTATGAGATATTTCATGTATTGTCTCATATGAGCAGTTACTGAAGTTGATCTATGTTTTGTGCTCGCTAGCATTCAGTACAAGAAAATAAATAACCATATTTCATCAAATGTTGTATTTTAATACCTTCCTTAAACAAGTTATATCACACCATTGATTTTAAGAAAAGCCTGTCTTAAGAACAGCAGATGCAAAAGGATAATAGGCCTTTTATAGCCAATGCACCATAAATAACTGGATCGATGAAAAGGATAATAATATATATATCCATGAAAATGATTCCTTGAAAACGTCCAATATATACGAGGAACTCTTCTATAAAGGTGTATTACCCGAGGTGTGGAGTATGAGCCTGTCTTGAAATACAGATTAGCTTCGACAACGATAAGAATGGAAACTTTGGAAACGGAATCTAAACATGTACGTCTCTTTCAAAAAGAAATTGGAATTCCATTCATAATGACCTTATATTTTAATTCTTCAAAATAATTATAAATTATGTTTGATTTTAATTAACAATACCCACAAAATAGATCGTGGGGATAAGGGGAGAGTGAGAGAGATAAAGAGATAAACAGCTATATAAACATTATAACTTTCAAACAAACGGTTGCCACCTCTTAGACCTGCTATTGTGTATAGCAAGAGGTCTGCAAGTATCCACACAAATAAATACAATATAGAATTTCCAGGGTTGACAAGATATTTTATTTTACTGGACGGTCTACAATGTCATTGAGTTATAATAATAATAATAATAATAATAATAATAATAATAATGATAATAATAATGCAAAGAAAGCAAATATTTAGGGCAGTATTGTTTATATACATCCAATGTGCAAAGTTTGTTCGATTTGAACAGGCCGCAAAATCCTGTAAGCGACACAAAGGAATAATGTTTGTCCTCAATAAGAAATCGAAAAATAAAGGTTAGAGGTACAACCGTTTACACTTTCCACAGTCCAATATTCTATGAGTATTTATATAGACCTACAATGTAACGAATGCTCAACACCTACATGTTTTCATTTACTTTCATCCCGTTCATAACATATTATTCAGAAAGTAGGACTAATCATTATTTGGCACCATTTCTACGCATGTAAAGTATATCTAGCGATGGTCTAGAATTGAAGAGACCTCCAAAGAGAATCCAATTTTACGACATCAGATATTTCATTCAATGCATCTCGTGCCTTTAGAAGACTGCGGATGGAGAAGTTTATTCTGTAGTTTGTGAACCGCGTGTTCTCAATGTTCCGTGAAATGACAAGTGATCTTCGGCACTTGATTTGCAAGTGCGTGTCCTCCTTGGTGAAAGATCCCAGTCTTAATATTTCTTGAAGTCGACACATTACGCCCCTAAGGGAATGCAAAAAGTTCGTCATCAGTCTGGGGCTTACCAAACGTTCCATGACTGTCATGTTGAGGTAAATCTCATGCATCATGTTATGAACTGTATCGTATGTCTGCATCTACGAATGAAAAAAAAATAAATATTTTCTTTAAATTTGACTTTCACGCTTCGCTGTGCAGAAAGGAAACTTCTAGTTTCTCAGATATTCGAATAAAGACTTTTAAGAACAGTGGTATAAGATAGCACACAATGTCGTTTTTACGTTCTTCCTAAGTGGTCTGTAAAATAAAAAGAAATTCTACAAACTAGATTGGTACGGAAATGGCAACTACGTGGAAATCGTTGGAAAAGGAGACCCAAAAAAATGATGTCTCAATGAATACAGGTATTAGATATGCCATATTTAAATTAATGTGTGAATGTTATTTGTATGCCTGTATCTCGTAAAGTAATAAGCTGTACAAGTTAATTCAATCTAATTGTTGTCACAATTAGTCAAACTGAGATTTTATGTTCTAGTTTAGAGAGAAACATAAAATTAAATGTACCCATGATACTGGGTTTCCAGTGAAAGCTGGCTGGTAATTGTAGTCTGTGTACATTCCGTTTCTTTCCTCCTCTTCGATTCCTGTGTTAATCATAAGCTCCTGCGTAGAAAAGTAAATTCATTCTCAGATATCATATTCAGTCAACAAAGCTCATGTTGACTGCATTAACAAACAGAAAATTCAAATATTATAAAAACCGCTTCAGAAAACGTGAATTTCTTTGCAAAATAAATCTTGTTTCTATTGAGAAAAAAATATTTCTTTCTTATTTGAGCATAATACAAAACTATTTTATAGTTATTAAATGATCGGGTTTGTATTCATTTAACATTAATTACCAGACTCCATAATCCATATATGCTTCTACAGGATAACTCGTGCAAGAACCGAGTTCAATTCATTCTGGAACGGAATGATACTTCACCATTCGTTGTAGTTGGGTCTACAATATCAAATTATGTATTTTGTTCTCATTACATTTCCAGTGTTGCTCCTGTGTGGTAGTTTAAAATATCTTCTCATTGTTTTAACGCTGAAGAAACTCACGCATGTGTCAAAGATATATATACATCTGATGTAAAATGTGAAATAAATGTTGATTGACAGAGATCTGAAATAATGGCATAGAAGAATTTAGTTCTGTATAGACGGATTAGCAAATGTTATAGCCATATTGATTACGTTATGTGTCAAGTGTTAGAAAAAGTATTTAGAACCACGCATTTAGTCTCCTGCCTATTCAATTCTGCTTACATAGGTTCTCAACGCCTCACCAAGGACTCGTCTCAGTTCATTTATATCATTTCTCAAGAGTCCAACACTACATGCCCTCAGTGAATGTGTAGGACTTGGTTCGTAATCTTCGCAAACGGAGCATGCGTCAAGTTCAAATGAGATTTCGTCCACTGTTCGTTCCATGTGAAGGTGATTTTGATTTCCAAGGCTCTCGTTTAAGGAGCCAATTATAATCAAAATATCTGTAATTAAAAAAGTTTAAAAAATTGTCAAATATACTTAAATTATAACTAACAAAATTTCATGTTAGCAACTCTAATGCATGACTTCTAATTTTATCGATGCACACGGACCATGATAATCATTCTAAATGGATATTTCTATGTCGCTGCTTATTATAAAGACAACAGAGAGTAATGTTTGTAAGGACTCCAACTATCCAAATTATTCTCATCCATTTTAAATCTTCATTTATTAACTAACGCCACGTATTTCTGAATTAGTAATGTCTAATGGTGCTCGACCAAACCACATTAGTGTTCTTACCTAAAATAAGAATAGCATAAAAAGATCCAAACTTTGAGGCCATTTGTTCAAGTAGTATCTAACGATTCTGTTCTTAGTTTCTTTTGTGGAAGATTGGGCGAATTACCTTTTAAGATTTGTTTCATCTTTATATATTATCTATTTGGAGTTTTTCCAGACAATTATAAAAATATATCCCGTAGAATCCTACCTAGGCCAGCAGGCATTAACGGTTACATTAATTTTGTCCGCATTCCTTAGATCTTAATACAATTTTATTTAACTAACTCTAGGTCGATGTTTAAAAAAAATACCGCTTTGAGCAGTTAGGTGGATAAATCCGTTACAGGATGTCCGACGAAAATCCAAAGGATCAAAATTGCCATTTTCAAATAAGTGTTCTTCAGTACAGAGGATGGTGCAACATTGAGGAAGTGTAACTCGAGTGTCAATTTTGTGCCAACCGCATTTCTCACTATGTCCACATGAATATTAAAAAAATAAATTTTTCACGGTTTTTTTTGTCGTTCTTTATATCAAACACTGACGACCGTTGTTTATGTTCCTGTTCCTGTTTTGCTGCCATAACTAAATCGTAACACGCAATGTAGCGTGATCATCGAAGCTGTAAGATACAACGCCGGAATTATCATTTAGAAAATGTTTGTAGAATTTTAATCCAATTTAATGATATAAAATGCACAAGGAAAAAGTTAGTTATGATACAAATTCCTAGTACGATGATTTCTGTTTAAATGTGTATAACAGGTTGATAAGGATTGAGATTAAATTATAGCGAAGGCATAAACACAATTTCTAGAATAAAATGTTTACAATGTGACTGAAAAATGGTTAAAAATCTGACACTGAATTAAACAACCAAGTGATATAAAGAAAGTGAGTTCGTTCGTAACTGGAACGAATTATAACATGTAACTTAAACGAGTAGCCAACAACAGTTAACGGATGAAACATATAAACAAATACGATTGACGGATGGCTCTATCACCATGGATGTTCAATGGTTTACAAATTAAAGACAAAAAGTGGACTAAGAGTATGAAGTAGATGAATTCAAACATCTTGTTCGTTATGATTAATTCACCAAGTGTAAATAAAGTATGGAATTCATCAAACATGCTAATCATGTTTCATCCAACGTAGGATATATAAAAATATTTAAGATTATTACTCTTATAGTGGTACTAAATACATTTTGGACTTTCACTCAAATAGAGATACTGATAAATTCATAAATTTTGTGATGAGAGGTATTCATCCAGCATCAAGTTTTCCTTTTATTGCCGAAAGAAGCCAAGTGCTCCTGAAGTCTTTTCTCTGTCATTAGAGTTTATCAGTCTGAATGTTTGACAAACAAACAAATTTGCATTTGTATTGGACACCATGTGGAGGGTAATAGCTAAAATAAAACAAACGTACAAGCAAAAACTAATATTTACACCTTTGCATGATGAACGGCCGACAGGTGAAATAGTATTCGAAATAAATATGTCAAACCGTATTCTTTAGCTCAAAATTATACATGCTTGGACAAAATGGAAGAACAGCAAACAAGAGAAACTAGTTGTATAGAAAATATATAATGAATAAGGAAAATATGAGCATAACCAAATATAACCCACTAACCAAACTGAGACAGCAAACAGATAGAAAGCAATAATAGAACATGTACTAAAAAAAAAATTATTTTGATGTTGAGGTCAAAAAGGCGAATAAAGCCAAGCCAACTATCTCACGCAGAGGAAATAGTCATGAGACCAAACTTTAATCAACGACAGATTAGTGGCATACAAGATACGTGTCTCGCATCCTCAGAATGAGAAGTGACATTTACATTGGTCATCTATGTACTTTCCAGCCTGGTACTTTCCATTTCGCACAGAGAGGTGGGGGTTAAAGAATCGTTGAAAAGTAATTATCCTTCACATACGATTTAGATACATAGGTACGAAAGTACTTTTTCTTGATACGTACCTTATATATATATATATATATATATATATATATATATATATATATATATATATATATATATATATATATATATATATATATATATATATATGTATGTATGTATATATATATATAGTTATATGATTCTATGAAACATTTTGATGTATGGTATGCAGATCATCGTACGTACTTAGATTCTTACATCCAAACAATTATGACCAATCATTAAACTACTTTAGTTTTAAAAAAACCACAATTGAGATTATAGTTCAAATATTAATGTATGAACTGTCAAGTTAAAATTTGATGAATGAGTGTTTGCGGGTTTATCCAGTTTCAGTCTTAAAAGGATAGATCTCTTTCAGTGGGTTAAGGACAAAATGCATTCATGATATGGTTACACGAAAGATGACGTACTGCTGATATTGAAAACTACTGGGCGGCAGTAGAATGGGGTTTTCGGTGTGATTTTAAACATAAATCGACCGGTCGTGCTGGCGTTGCCATTCCTTAGAATTGATTTGGAACCTCCTCTTACCATTGTATAGACATCAACCAATGAGAAATTAATCCAATGGCGCCATTAGTCCTTATTATTATGATTATTATTAATAACTGTCAACAGATACGTAAACATCTGTTTTCAGATCGTATGCAATCCTTTCTCGTAAAAGACAGGCCGCGTAGGCAAATCTAACAAAGCATACTCAATACAAATTTAGAACTATGAAGAAAAATTAGAAACAAAATAAATAATCTCATATACCAGAAGTTACCAAAAAATAAAAAAATAACAGATATACATAACAATCCTATCCAGATAAATTATATTATATATATTGGTTCGTGGGAATGGAATAAGCTCGATCAATTTATAGTGCTATAATGACGATAATCCGGATTTCTGTAAGAGTCTAAGACCAAAGTTTTGCTAGTTTTAACAATTCTTCTTTTAACATTTCTTGTGACTCAAACGTTGTTTAGGACATGAAAATGTATACATACGGTATCATGATGGAAATCAGATGAACAAAACAACAGTGTTGGATATCAGAAATAAAACAGAATTTTCAGATTCAAAGAGAGTAGTCAAATCAGATGCTAGATTATTTACCTGGAGGCAACCCAGTCAAACAAATACAGATTACATTGTTTCCTGACTTCTGAGTATATGTGGTCATTAATTCGATTAGAACGAGATCTCCACAGCCCTATATGGAGACCTGATGGACATACATAAGTGGCCATGTTCTGCTGACCTTGTACTTCACCAATCAAATATTAATTTTTAAGGTATTGAAAGCGAAACACAACATTCCGAACATATCGTTAGCAATGATCATTCTCCCTAACACGAATTTGTAACGTTTTATCTGATAGGCTACTAAATAAAGTGGACTAGAAATGTGAAACTTATTGAAACAGACCTTTTTAACATATTTCACAGATTCATCGATTGTTATAATTTTTACCTTGCCTTTATTTACACTTCCCAGAGGTCATGGTTATTGAAAGTTCAACTAAAACTTATCAGACAAAAGGGGTCAACGCATGCAGTTAACAACCGAATTGTAGATACTATTGAAAGGTACAATTATCAGGATGACAAATATGGCCCACTAAAACTGAAACTTCCATATAATTTAAACAAATTTAGAAAACTGAATTTGGTCCTAAACGAAGTACCAGGGGGAAGCGACAGTAACAAGATATGTTGAAGTTGACAAATAATTTAATTATCGGAGTGATTCAATTAAATTGTAAGAGGATGTTACATTGTTATTAATCCAAAATAATCATAAAAGGTTCAATCGCAAGTCCAAGGAACAGAGTATTCCGAATCAACTCCATGTCCTCAAATGTGCTGATGTGCCAGTAGTCTTGATGAATGCCACAATGACATTGCCCAAAACTTTTTTGAATACATTTATAAAACTCGCAGAATGATATTTTATCAAGAGTCAATAAGTACTTTGCAATTCCAACGAAAAATCTAAACCCATGTTTACTCCTAAATTGTATATAAACACAACATTAAATATATCTGTAGACTGATATTCAAACTAGAACATAGAAAATAAGAATGAATTATCTGATAAAATCTCGTTCCTATATAAACTGATAGGGCTCAAGATTGCAATATATTGCTGCTACTCCTAACACTTCCTAAGTAATTTATATCACGATAAACCAAGTCGCAATAGAACGTACTTGACACAACCACCGAAAGGGAAATCGCCCCATACTTGTACATAGGTTTATCATTACGATTGCCTTTAAAACTTTTCAACGCCTATTTATACCTCATATGCAATCTATAGGTAACCACCAACAGTAAAAGACAATATATATATATATAAACATAACAGGTTATAGATACTACATAACGCGCAAAGGTTGCACTACACTAACCGAATATGTATACAGATTCCACAAAATGCTGAATCAGCAAAGGATGATTTCTAATAGAAAAAAATTGATAAAAGCTAAGCTAATAGTAGCCTTCAAACTAATAAACACTTCTTCATGAATGATAGAAAATTGATCACTTTTGAGAACAACTCCTTTGAAGGAAAACTGTCCTTTAGTGAATGTGTTTTAGCATTATAGGATCCACGGATGAGTTTTAGAAGCAATTTTGCAATGATTTTATACAGGGTTTTAATTTTGGACCGTATTTTACTCCTCAAGAATTAACATGTGCATTACTAAAGGTGATATACCGAAAATATTTATTGGTAATTTGAGACCAGTTTGTTGCTTAATATTGACGGGAAAATAGCACTAGGGTCAATAATAAACTTGCTTGAAAAGGTATATCATTTTATTAGAAGTAATGCGCAGAAAATGCGTCTGAAACATACATTCATTGGCGAAAACGAAAGCATTTTGATCTGCCTCGACAAAACAGGTGAATATTGTCATTTCGTCTTTTCTGATTTTAAAATGTCATTAGACGCTGTCTAATAGGATGTTTTAGAAAATGCTCTAAATTCGTTTAGCTTTGGAGATTTTACTTGTCAGTGCGTCAGAGTAATATAATTAACGTTTTCATTTTGATTGCTAAATATCTAATTTAGGAGTCTTTTTGTACTTAAAATCACCCAGAATTGTACAAGTTACAAAACTTTCGTTTTCTTACGAAATAACTGGAATCAAAATATAGCAAAGCTGCATAACAAAATTTATACGTTTGGGAAAAATGGGATCTTTCTCTTGAACATCTACAGGTTGTAGAATATTAGAGCCAAACATGGTATCTCTATTAAGGTCTATAGTTTTTACGTAATATACTTAATATGTTAAACCTTGAATACGACCGTACCATTGTTGGTGAACGCTGACACACCTATATATCTTCCTTTGTGTATAACCGTGTGCATGAGAGAGCGTTTTGTCTTAATATCTGTTAACGTCGTCTGTGTAAAGTAGGAGTGAGGATTTTTAACAATTATGTTTAACACTAAATACAACGTATCAGCTAGTCTTAAAGGGATTCTTATTTTGGAATTTTTTATATCAGTAAAAGTAGATTGACTAAACATGACTTATGAACAGACCCGAAAGCATTACATTCGCTACCATAACTTTAAGCTATGGTTGATGGTGAACATGTATCGATTTAAAAGACAAATGACAATGGGTTATATCCCTTACGTATTAAGTACAGATGACGAGGGGCTAACCTATCAAGGCATACAAGAAGTATACAGACTCGCACTGGAGGCTCACGAAATAAAGACATAAGGAAAATCTATATTAGGTACAACACGTAAACGGAGCACACATACGCAGATGTTACAAGTCTGAGTCAGAGAAACACATGCAAAGCAGGTTCAAAGTAATAAGGAAAATGTTTACTTCTACAACTGATCATAGTAGTTGTATGATATGGGAACTGATGCTTTGTTGCCAAGATTGGCCTCTTGTCTAACGCTCATTAAAAACAAGTAAAATGACCAGCAATATACGTTTTATATCACAGTTGTATGAGATATTTCATGTATTGTCTCATATGAGCAGTTACTGAAGTTGATCTATGTTTTGTGCTCGCTAGCATTCAGTACAAGAAAATAAATAACCATATTTCATCAAATGTTTTATTTTAATACCTTCCTTAAACAAGTTATATCACACCATTGATTTTAAGAAAAGCCTGTCTTAAGAACAGCAGATGCAAAAGGATAATAGGCCTTTTATAGCCAATGCACCATAAATAACTGGATCGATGAAAAGGATAATAATATATATATCCATGAAAATGATTCCTTGAAAACGTCCAATATATACGAGGAACTCTTCTATAAAGGTGTATTACCCGAGGTGTGGAGTATGAGCCTGTCTTGAAATACAGATTAGCTTCGACAACGATAAGAATGGAAACTTTGGAAACGGAATCTAAACATGTACGTCTCTTTCAAAAAGAAATTGGAATTCCATTCATAATGACCTTATATTTTAATTCTTCAAAATAATTATAAATTATGTTTGATTTTAATTAACAATACCCACAAAATAGATCGTGGGGATAAGGGGAGAGTGAGAGAGATAAAGAGATAAACAGCTATATAAACATTATAACTTTCAAACAAACGGTTGCCACCTCTTAGACCTGCTATTGTGTATAGCAAGAGGTCTGCAAGTATCCACACAAATAAATACAATATAGAATTTCCAGGGTTGACAAGATATTTTATTTTACTGGACGGTCTACAATGTCATTGAGTTATAATAATAATAATAATAATAATAATAATAATGATAATAATAATGCAAAGAAAGCAAATATTTAGGGCAGTATTGTTTATATACATCCAATGTGCAAAGTTTGTTCGATTTGAACAGGCCGCAAAATCCTGTAAGCGACACAAAGGAATAATGTTTGTCCTCAATAAGAAATCGAAAAATAAAGGTTAGAGGTACAACCGTTTACACTTTCCACAGTCCAATATTCTATGAGTATTTATATAGACCTACAATGTAACGAATGCTCAACACCTACATGTTTTCATTTACTTTCATCCCGTTCATAACATATTATTCAGAAAGTAGGACTAATCATTATTTGGCACCATTTCTACGCATGTAAAGTATATCTAGCGATGGTCTAGAATTGAAGAGACCTCCAAAGAGAATCCAATTTTACGACATCAGATATTTCATTCAATGCATCTCGTGCCTTTAGAAGACTGCGGATGGAGAAGTTTATTCTGTAGTTTGTGAACCGCGTGTTCTCAATGTTCCGTGAAATGACAAGTGATCTTCGGCACTTGATTTGCAAGTGCGTGTCCTCCTTGGTGAAAGATCCCAGTCTTAATATTTCTTGAAGTCGACACATTACGCCCCTAAGGGAATGCAAAAAGTTCGTCATCAGTCTGGGGCTTACCAAACGTTCCATGACTGTCATGTTGAGGTAAATCTCATGCATCATGTTATGAACTGTATCGTATGTCTGCATCTACGAATGAAAAAAAAATAAATATTTTCTTTAAATTTGACTTTCACGCTTCGCTGTGCAGAAAGGAAACTTCTAGTTTCTCAGATATTCGAATAAAGACTTTTAAGAACAGTGGTATAAGATAGCACACAATGTCGTTTTTACGTTCTTCCTAAGTGGTCTGTAAAATAAAAAGAAATTCTACAAACTAGATTGGTACGGAAATGGCAACTACGTGGAAATCGTTGGAAAAGGAGACCCAAAAAAATGATGTCTCAATGAATACAGGTATTAGATATGCCATATTTAAATTAATGTGTGAATGTTATTTGTATGCCTGTATCTCGTAAAGTAATAAGCTGTACAAGTTAATTCAATCTAATTGTTGTCACAATTAGTCAAACTGAGATTTTATGTTCTAGTTTAGAGAGAAACATAAAATTAAATGTACCCATGATACTGGGTTTCCAGTGAAAGCTGGCTGGTAATTGTAGTCTGTGTACATTCCGTTTCTTTCCTCCTCTTCGATTCCTGTGTTAATCATAAGCTCCTGCGTAGAAAAGTAAATTCATTCTCAGATATCATATTCAGTCAACAAAGCTCATGTTGACTGCATTAACAAACAGAAAATTCAAATATTATAAAAACCGCTTCAGAAAACGTGAATTTCTTTGCAAAATAAATCTTGTTTCTATTGAGAAAAAAATATTTCTTTCTTATTTGAGCATAATACAAAACTATTTTATAGTTATTAAATGATCGGGTTTGTATTCATTTAACATTAATTACCAGACTCCATAATCCATATATGCTTCTACAGGATAACTCGTGCAAGAACCGAGTTCAATTCATTCTGGAACGGAATGATACTTCACCATTCGTTGTAGTTGGGTCTACAATATCAAATTATGTATTTTGTTCTCATTACATTTCCAGTGTTGCTCCTGTGTGGTAGTTTAAAATATCTTCTCATTGTTTTAACGCTGAAGAAACTCACGCATGTGTCAAAGATATATATACATCTGATGTAAAATGTGAAATAAATGTTGATTGACAGAGATCTGAAATAATGGCATAGAAGAATTTAGTTCTGTATAGACGGATTAGCAAATGTTATAGCCATATTGATTACGTTATGTGTCAAGTGTTAGAAAAAGTATTTAGAACCACGCATTTAGTCTCCTGCCTATTCAATTCTGCTTACATAGGTTCTCAACGCCTCACCAAGGACTCGTCTCAGTTCATTTATATCATTTCTCAAGAGTCCAACACTACATGCCCTCAGTGAATGTGTAGGACTTGGTTCGTAATCTTCGCAAACGGAGCATGCGTCAAGTTCAAATGAGATTTCGTCCACTGTTCGTTCCATGTGAAGGTGATTTTGATTTCCAAGGCTCTCGTTTAAGGAGCCAATTATAATCAAAATATCTGTAATTAAAAAAGTTTAAAAAATTGTCAAATATACTTAAATTATAACTAACAAAATTTCATGTTAGCAACTCTAATGCATGACTTCTAATTTTATCGATGCACACGGACCATGATAATCATTCTAAATGGATATTTCTATGTCGCTGCTTATTATAAAGACAACAGAGAGTAATGTTTGTAAGGACTCCAACTATCCAAATTATTCTCATCCATTTTAAATCTTCATTTATTAACTAACGCCACGTATTTCTGAATTAGTAATGTCTAATGGTGCTCGACCAAACCACATTAGTGTTCTTACCTAAAATAAGAATAGCATAAAAAGATCCAAACTTTGAGGCCATTTGTTCAAGTAGTATCTAACGATTCTGTTCTTAGTTTCTTTTGTGGAAGATTGGGCGAATTACCTTTTAAGATTTGTTTCATCTTTATATATTATCTATTTGGAGTTTTTCCAGACAATTATAAAAATATATCCCGTAGAATCCTACCTAGGCCAGCAGGCATTAACGGTTACATTAATTTTGTCCGCATTCCTTAGATCTTAATACAATTTTATTTAACTAACTCTAGGTCGATGTTTAAAAAAAATACCGCTTTGAGCAGTTAGGTGGATAAATCCGTTACAGGATGTCCGACGAAAATCCAAAGGATCAAAATTGCCATTTTCAAATAAGTGTTCTTCAGTACAGAGGATGGTGCAACATTGAGGAAGTGTAACTCGAGTGTCAATTTTGTGCCAACCGCATTTCTCACTATGTCCACATGAATATTAAAAAAATAAATTTTTCACGGTTTTTTTTGTCGTTCTTTATATCAAACACTGACGACCGTTGTTTATGTTCCTGTTCCTGTTTTGCTGCCATAACTAAATCGTAACACGCAATGTAGCGTGATCATCGAAGCTGTAAGATACAACGCCGGAATTATCATTTAGAAAATGTTTGTAGAATTTTAATCCAATTTAATGATATAAAATGCACAAGGAAAAAGTTAGTTATGATACAAATTCCTAGTACGATGATTTCTGTTTAAATGTGTATAACAGGTTGATAAGGATTGAGATTAAATTATAGCGAAGGCATAAACACAATTTCTAGAATAAAATGTTTACAATGTGACTGAAAAATGGTTAAAAATCTGACACTGAATTAAACAACCAAGTGATATAAAGAAAGTGAGTTCGTTCGTAACTGGAACGAATTATAACATGTAACTTAAACGAGTAGCCAACAACAGTTAACGGATGAAACATATAAACAAATACGATTGACGGATGGCTCTATCACCATGGATGTTCAATGGTTTACAAATTAAAGACAAAAAGTGGACTAAGAGTATGAAGTAGATGAATTCAAACATCTTGTTCGTTATGATTAATTCACCAAGTGTAAATAAAGTATGGAATTCATCAAACATGCTAATCATGTTTCATCCAACGTAGGATATATAAAAATATTTAAGATTATTACTCTTATAGTGGTACTAAATACATTTTGGACTTTCACTCAAATAGAGATACTGATAAATTCATAAATTTTGTGATGAGAGGTATTCATCCAGCATCAAGTTTTCCTTTTATTGCCGAAAGAAGCCAAGTGCTCCTGAAGTCTTTTCTCTGTCATTAGAGTTTATCAGTCTGAATGTTTGACAAACAAACAAATTTGCATTTGTATTGGACACCATGTGGAGGGTAATAGCTAAAATAAAACAAACGTACAAGCAAAAACTAATATTTACACCTTTGCATGATGAACGGCCGACAGGTGAAATAGTATTCGAAATAAATATGTCAAACCGTATTCTTTAGCTCAAAATTATACATGCTTGGACAAAATGGAAGAACAGCAAACAAGAGAAACTAGTTGTATAGAAAATATATAATGAATAAGGAAAATATGAGCATAACCAAATATAACCCACTAACCAAACTGAGACAGCAAACAGATAGAAAGCAATAATAGAACATGTACTAAAAAAAAAATTATTTTGATGTTGAGGTCAAAAAGGCGAATAAAGCCAAGCCAACTATCTCACGCAGAGGAAATAGTCATGAGACCAAACTTTAATCAACGACAGATTAGTGGCATACAAGATACGTGTCTCGCATCCTCAGAATGAGAAGTGACATTTACATTGGTCATCTATGTACTTTCCAGCCTGGTACTTTCCATTTCGCACAGAGAGGTGGGGGTTAAAGAATCGTTGAAAAGTAATTATCCTTCACATACGATTTAGATACATAGGTACGAAAGTACTTTTTCTTGATACGTACCTTATATATATATATATATATATATATATATATATATATATATATATATATATATATATATATATATATATATATATATGTATGTATGTATATATATATATAGTTATATGATTCTATGAAACATTTTGATGTATGGTATGCAGATCATCGTACGTACTTAGATTCTTACATCCAAACAATTATGACCAATCATTAAACTACTTTAGTTTTAAAAAAACCACAATTGAGATTATAGTTCAAATATTAATGTATGAACTGTCAAGTTAAAATTTGATGAATGAGTGTTTGCGGGTTTATCCAGTTTCAGTCTTAAAAGGATAGATCTCTTTCAGTGGGTTAAGGACAAAATGCATTCATGATATGGTTACACGAAAGATGACGTACTGCTGATATTGAAAACTACTGGGCGGCAGTAGAATGGGGTTTTCGGTGTGATTTTAAACATAAATCGACCGGTCGTGCTGGCGTTGCCATTCCTTAGAATTGATTTGGAACCTCCTCTTACCATTGTATAGACATCAACCAATGAGAAATTAATCCAATGGCGCCATTAGTCCTTATTATTATGATTATTATTAATAACTGTCAACAGATACGTAAACATCTGTTTTCAGATCGTATGCAATCCTTTCTCGTAAAAGACAGGCCGCGTAGGCAAATCTAACAAAGCATACTCAATACAAATTTAGAACTATGAAGAAAAATTAGAAACAAAATAAATAATCTCATATACCAGAAGTTACCAAAAAATAAAAAAATAACAGATATACATAACAATCCTATCCAGATAAATTATATTATATATATTGGTTCGTGGGAATGGAATAAGCTCGATCAATTTATAGTGCTATAATGACGATAATCCGGATTTCTGTAAGAGTCTAAGACCAAAGTTTTGCTAGTTTTAACAATTCTTCTTTTAACATTTCTTGTGACTCAAACGTTGTTTAGGACATGAAAATGTATACATACGGTATCATGATGGAAATCAGATGAACAAAACAACAGTGTTGGATATCAGAAATAAAACAGAATTTTCAGATTCAAAGAGAGTAGTCAAATCAGATGCTAGATTATTTACCTGGAGGCAACCCAGTCAAACAAATACAGATTACATTGTTTCCTGACTTCTGAGTATATGTGGTCATTAATTCGATTAGAACGAGATCTCCACAGCCCTATATGGAGACCTGATGGACATACATAAGTGGCCATGTTCTGCTGACCTTGTACTTCACCAATCAAATATTAATTTTTAAGGTATTGAAAGCGAAACACAACATTCCGAACATATCGTTAGCAATGATCATTCTCCCTAACACGAATTTGTAACGTTTTATCTGATAGGCTACTAAATAAAGTGGACTAGAAATGTGAAACTTATTGAAACAGACCTTTTTAACATATTTCACAGATTCATCGATTGTTATAATTTTTACCTTGCCTTTATTTACACTTCCCAGAGGTCATGGTTATTGAAAGTTCAACTAAAACTTATCAGACAAAAGGGGTCAACGCATGCAGTTAACAACCGAATTGTAGATACTATTGAAAGGTACAATTATCAGGATGACAAATATGGCCCACTAAAACTGAAACTTCCATATAATTTAAACAAATTTAGAAAACTGAATTTGGTCCTAAACGAAGTACCAGGGGGAAGCGACAGTAACAAGATATGTTGAAGTTGACAAATAATTTAATTATCGGAGTGATTCAATTAAATTGTAAGAGGATGTTACATTGTTATTAATCCAAAATAATCATAAAAGGTTCAATCGCAAGTCCAAGGAACAGAGTATTCCGAATCAACTCCATGTCCTCAAATGTGCTGATGTGCCAGTAGTCTTGATGAATGCCACAATGACATTGCCCAAAACTTTTTTGAATACATTTATAAAACTCGCAGAATGATATTTTATCAAGAGTCAATAAGTACTTTGCAATTCCAACGAAAAATCTAAACCCATGTTTACTCCTAAATTGTATATAAACACAACATTAAATATATCTGTAGACTGATATTCAAACTAGAACATAGAAAATAAGAATGAATTATCTGATAAAATCTCGTTCCTATATAAACTGATAGGGCTCAAGATTGCAATATATTGCTGCTACTCCTAACACTTCCTAAGTAATTTATATCACGATAAACCAAGTCGCAATAGAACGTACTTGACACAACCACCGAAAGGGAAATCGCCCCATACTTGTACATAGGTTTATCATTACGATTGCCTTTAAAACTTTTCAACGCCTATTTATACCTCATATGCAATCTATAGGTAACCACCAACAGTAAAAGACAATATATATATATATAAACATAACAGGTTATAGATACTACATAACGCGCAAAGGTTGCACTACACTAACCGAATATGTATACAGATTCCACAAAATGCTGAATCAGCAAAGGATGATTTCTAATAGAAAAAAATTGATAAAAGCTAAGCTAATAGTAGCCTTCAAACTAATAAACACTTCTTCATGAATGATAGAAAATTGATCACTTTTGAGAACAACTCCTTTGAAGGAAAACTGTCCTTTAGTGAATGTGTTTTAGCATTATAGGATCCACGGATGAGTTTTAGAAGCAATTTTGCAATGATTTTATACAGGGTTTTAATTTTGGACCGTATTTTACTCCTCAAGAATTAACATGTGCATTACTAAAGGTGATATACCGAAAATATTTATTGGTAATTTGAGACCAGTTTGTTGCTTAATATTGACGGGAAAATAGCACTAGGGTCAATAATAAACTTGCTTGAAAAGGTATATCATTTTATTAGAAGTAATGCGCAGAAAATGCGTCTGAAACATACATTCATTGGCGAAAACGAAAGCATTTTGATCTGCCTCGACAAAACAGGTGAATATTGTCATTTCGTCTTTTCTGATTTTAAAATGTCATTAGACGCTGTCTAATAGGATGTTTTAGAAAATGCTCTAAATTCGTTTAGCTTTGGAGATTTTACTTGTCAGTGCGTCAGAGTAATATAATTAACGTTTTCATTTTGATTGCTAAATATCTAATTTAGGAGTCTTTTTGTACTTAAAATCACCCAGAATTGTACAAGTTACAAAACTTTCGTTTTCTTACGAAATAACTGGAATCAAAATATAGCAAAGCTGCATAACAAAATTTATACGTTTGGGAAAAATGGGATCTTTCTCTTGAACATCTACAGGTTGTAGAATATTAGAGCCAAACATGGTATCTCTATTAAGGTCTATAGTTTTTACGTAATATACTTAATATGTTAAACCTTGAATACGACCGTACCATTGTTGGTGAACGCTGACACACCTATATATCTTCCTTTGTGTATAACCGTGTGCATGAGAGAGCGTTTTGTCTTAATATCTGTTAACGTCGTCTGTGTAAAGTAGGAGTGAGGATTTTTAACAATTATGTTTAACACTAAATACAACGTATCAGCTAGTCTTAAAGGGATTCTTATTTTGGAATTTTTTATATCAGTAAAAGTAGATTGACTAAACATGACTTATGAACAGACCCGAAAGCATTACATTCGCTACCATAACTTTAAGCTATGGTTGATGGTGAACATGTATCGATTTAAAAGACAAATGACAATGGGTTATATCCCTTACGTATTAAGTACAGATGACGAGGGGCTAACCTATCAAGGCATACAAGAAGTATACAGACTCGCACTGGAGGCTCACGAAATAAAGACATAAGGAAAATCTATATTAGGTACAACACGAAAACGGAGCACACATACACAGATGTTACAAGTCTGAGTCAGAGAAACACATGCAAAGCAGGTTCAAAGTAATAAGGAAAATGTTTACTTCTACAACTGATCATAGTAGTTGTATGATATGGGAACTGATGCTTTGTTGCCAAGATTGGCCTCTTGTCTAACGCTCATTAAAAACAAGTAAAATGACCAGCAATATACGTTTTATATCACAGTTGTATGAGATATTTCATGTATTGTCTCATATGAGCAGTTACTGAAGTTGATCTATGTTTTGTGCTCGCTAGCATTCAGTACAAGAAAATAAATAACCATATTTCATCAAATGTTTTATTTTAATACCTTCCTTAAACAAGTTATATCACACCATTGATCTTAAGAAAAGCCTGTCTTAAGAACAGCAGATGCAAAAGGATAATAGGCCTTTTATAGCCAATGCACCATAAATAACTGGATCGATGAAAAGGATAATAATATATATATCCATGAAAATGATTCCTTGAAAACGTCCAATATATACGAGGAACTCTTCTATAAAGGTGTATTACCCGAGGTGTGGAGTATGAGCCTGTCTTGAAATACAGATTAGCTTCGACAACGATAAGAATGGAAACTTTGGAAACGGAATCTAAACATGTACGTCTCTTTCAAAAAGAAATTGGAATTCCATTCATAATGACCTTATATTTTAATTCTTCAAAATAATTATAAATTATGTTTGATTTTAATTAACAATACCCACTAAATAGATCGTGGGGATAAGGGGAGAGTGAGAGAGATAAAGAGATAAACAGCTATATAAACATTATAACTTTCAAACAAACGGTTGCCACCTCTTAGACCTGCTATTGTGTATAGCAAGAGGTCTGCAAGTATCCACACAAATAAATACAATATAGAATTTCCAGGGTTGACAAGATATTTTATTTTACTGGAAGGTCTACAATGTCATTGAGTCATAATAATAATAATAATAATAATAAGAATAATAATTCAAAGAAAGCAAATATTTAGGGCAGTATTGTTTATATACATCCAATGTGCAAAGGTTGTTCGATTTGAACAGGCCGCAAAATCCTGTAAGCGGCACAGAGGAATAATGTTTGTCCTCAATAAGAAATCGAAAAATAAAGGTTAGAGGTACAACCGTTTACACTTTCCACAGTCCAATATTCTATGAGCATTTATATAGACCTACAATGTAACGAATGCTCAACACCTACATGTTTTCATTTACTTTCATCCCGTTCATAACATATTATTCAGAAAGTAGGACTAATCATTATTTGGCACCATTTCTACGCATGTAAAGTATATCTAGCGATGGTCTAGAATTGCGGAGACCTCCAAAGAGAATCCAAGTTTACGACATCAGATATTTCATTCAATGCATCTCGTGCCTTTAGAAGACTGCGGATGGAGAAGTTTATTCTGTAGTTTGTGAACCGCGTGTTCTCAATGTTCCGTGAAATGACAAGTGATCTTCGGCACTTGATTTGCAAGTGCGTGTCCTCCTTGGTGAAAGATCCCAGTCTTAATATTTCTTGAAGTCGACACATTACGCCCCTAAGGGAATGCAAAAAGTTCGTCATCAGGCTGGGGTTACCAAACGTTCCATGACTGTCATGTTGAGGTAAATCTCATGCATCATGTTATGAACTGTATCGTATGTCTGCATCTACGAATGAAAAAAGAATAAATATTTTCTTTAAATTTGACTTTCACGCTTCGCTGTGCAGAAAGGAAATTTCTAGTTTCTCAGATATTCGAATAAAGACTTTTCAGAACAGTGGTATAAGATAGCACACAATGTCGTTTTTACGTTCTTCCTAAGTGGTCTGTAAAATAAAAAGAAATTCTACAAACTAGATTGGTACGGAAATGGCAACTACGTGGAAATCGTTGGAAAAGGAGACCACAAAAAAAAAATGATATGTCTCAATGAATACAGTTATTAGATATGATATATTTAATTTAATGTGTGAATGTTATTTGTATGCCTGTATCCCGTAAAGTAATACGCTGTACAAGTTAATTCAATCTAATTGTTGTCACAATTAGTCAAACTGAGATTTTATGTTCTAGTTTAGAGAGAAACATAAAATTAAATGTACCCATGATACTGGGTTTCCAGTGAAAGCTGGCTGGTAATTGTAGTCTGTGTACATTCCGTTTCTTTCCTCCTCTTCGATTCCTGTGTTAATCATAAGCTCCTGCGTAGAAAAGTAAATTCATTCTCAGATATCCTATTCAGTCAACAAAGCTCATGTTGACTGCATTAACAAACAGAAAATTCAAATATTATAAAAACCGCTTCAGAAAACGTTAATTTCTTTGCAAAATAAATCTTGTTTCTATTTAGAACAAAATATTTCTTTCTTATTTGAGCATAATACAAAACTATTTTATAGTTATTAAATGATCGGGTTTGTATTCATTTAACATTAATTACCAGACTCCATAATCCATATATGCTTCTACAGGATAACTCGTGCAAGAAGCGAGATCAATTCATTCTGGAACGGAATGATACTTCACCATTCGTTGTAGTTGGGTCTACAATATCAAATTATGTATTTTGTTCTCATTACATTTCCAGTGTTGCTCCTGTGTGGTAGTTTAAAATATCTTCTCATTGTTTTAACGCTGAAGAAACTCACGCATGTGTCAAAGATATATATACATCTGATGTAAAATGTGAAATAAATGTTGATTGACAGAGATCTGAAATAATGGCATAGAAGAATTTAGTTCTGTATAGATGGATTAGCAAATGTTATAGCCATATTGATTACGTTATGTGTCAAGTGTTAGAAAAAGTATTTAGAACCACGCAATTAGTCCCCTGCCTATTCAATTCTGCTTACATAGGTTCTCAACGCCTCACCAAGGACTCGTCTCAGTTCATTTACATCATTTCTCAAGAGTCCAACACTACATGCCCTCAGTGAATGTGTAGGACTTGGTTCGTAATCTTCGCAAACGGAGCATGCGTCAAGTTCAAATGAGATTTCGTCCATTGTTCGTTCCATGTGAAGGTGATTTTGATTTCCAAGACTCTCGTTTAAGGAGCCAATTATAATCAAAATATCTGTAATTAAAAAAGTTTAAAAAATTGTCAGATATACTTAAATTATAACTAACAAAATTTCATGTTAGCAACTCTAATGCATGACTTCTTATTTTGTCGATGCACACGGACCATGATAATCATTCTAAATGGATATTTCTATGTCGCTGCTTATTATAAAGGCAACAGAGAGTAATGTTTGTAAGGACTACAACTATCCAAATTATTCTCATCCATTTTAAATCTTCATTTATTAACTAACGCCACGTTTTTCTGAATTAGTAACGTCTAATGGTGCTCGACCAAACCACATTAGTGTTCTTACCTAAAATAAGAATAGCATAAAAAGATCCAAACTTTGAGGCCATTTGTTCAAGTAGTATCTAACGTTTCTGTTCTTAGTTTCTTTTGTGGAAGATCGGGCGAATTACCTTTTAAGATTTGTTTCATCTTTATATATTATCTATTTGGAGTTTTCCCAGACAATTATAATAATATACCCCATAGAATCCTACCTAGGCCAGCAGGCATTAACGGTTACATTAATTTTGTCCGCATTCCTTAGATCTTAATACAATTTTATTTAACTAACTCTAGGTCGATGTTTAAAAAAAATACCGCTTTGAGCAGCGGGGTGGATAAATCCGTTACAGGATGTCCGACGAAAATCCAAAGGATCAAAATTGCCATTTTCAAATAAGTGTTCTTCAGTACAGAGGATGGTGGAACATTGAGGAAGTGTAACTCGAGTGTCAATTTTGTGCCAACCGCATTTCTCACTATGTCCACATGAATATTAAAAAAATAAATTTTTCACGGTTTTTTTTTGTCGTTCTTTATATCAAACACTGACTACATTTGTTTATGTTCCTGTTCCTGTTTTGCTGCCATAACTAAATCGTAACACGCAATGTAGCGTGATCATCGAAGCTGTAAGATACAACGCCGGAATTATCATTTAGAAAATATTTGTAGAATTTTAATCCAATTTAATGATATAAAATGCACAAGGAAAACGTTAGTCATGATACAAATTCCTAGTACGATGATTTCTGTTTAGATGTGTATAACAGGTTGATAAGGATTGGGATTAAATTATAGCGAAGGCATAAACACAATTTCGAGAATGAAATGTTTACAATGTGACTGGAAAATGGTTAAAAATCTAACACTGAGTTAAACAACCAAGTGATATAATGAAAGTGAGTTCGTTCGTAACTGGAACGAATCATAACATGTAACTTAAACGAGTAGCCAACAACAGTTAACGGATGAATCATATAAACAAATACGATTGACGGATGGATCTATCACCATGGATGTTCAATGGTTTACAAATTAAAGACAAAAGTGGACTAAGTGTATGAAGTAGATGAATTCAAACATCTTGTTCGTTATGATTAATTCACCAAGTGTAAATAAAGTATGGAATTTATAAAATATGTTTCATCCAACGTAGGATATATACAAATATTTAAGATTATTACTCAAATAGTGGTACTAAATACATTTTGGATTTTCACTCAAATAGCGATACTGATAAATTCATAAATTTTGTGATGAGAGGTTTTCATCCAGCATCAAGTTTTCCTTTTATTGCCGAAAGAAGCAAAGTGCTCCTGAAGTCTTTTCTCTGTCATTAGAGTTTATCAGTCTGAATGTTTGACAAACAAACAAATTTGCATTTGAATTGGACACCATGTGGAGGGTAATAGCTAAAATAAACCAAACGTACAAGCAAAAAATAATATTTACACCTTTGCATGATGAACGGCTGACAGGTGAAATAGTATTCGAAACAAATATGTCAAACCGTATTCTTTAGCTCACAATTATACATGCTTGGACAAAATGGAAGAACAGCAAACTAGAGAAACTAGTTGTATAGAAAATATATAATGAATAAGGAAAATATGAGCATAACCAAATATAACCCACTAACCAAACTGAGACAGCAAACAGATAGAAAGCAATAATAGAACATGTACTAAAAAAAAAATTATTTTGATGTTGAGGTCAAAAAGGCGAAAAAAGCCAATACAACTATCTCACGCAGAGGAAATAGTCATGAGACCAAACTTTAATCAACGACAGATAAGTGGCATACAACATACGTGTCTCGCATCCTCAGAATGAGAAGTGACATTTACATTGGTCATCTATGTACTTTCCAGCCTGGTACTTTCCATTTCGCACAGAGAGGTGGGGGTTATAGAATCGCTGCAAAAGTATTTATTTTTAACATATGATTTAGATACAAATGTAAGAAAGTACTTTTGCCTGACATGTACCTGATATATATATATATATATATATATATATATATATATATATATATATATATATATATATATATATATATATATATATATATATCTGTGTGTGTGTGTGTGTGTACACATCGCCTGCATTAGGAGGGAAACCACATGTTTAAACACCAACATTAGGAGGACCACCGACATTAGGAGGATATCCTCCTAAATCTTCCTCCTAATGTATGTGGAGTAACATGTGAAAAAATGTAAATATTGGAAGTTTGGTGATTTTTTAAGTTAGATCGTAATAAATTTTGGTCATATTGGTAGGGCCGAAGTCTTGGATGGATATGATAATAGGTAAAGAATGTGTGTAAAACAATATTTCCCTATGTTATCTGACATACATTGGGAGGACCTGTTTAAAATGTGTACCAATTGTCACTTAAACGATGTGCGAAAGATATCCCTAATAGCAAAAAATATGTATTTATTAATTTTCTAACATTCATACTAATCGCTTTAAAAATAAGAGAATACACACCTGATTTTTGCAGGCCTCTCAACGTTTGTGTGCAAACATGTCGCTTGATAAGTCCTCGCAATGTTTGTGTGTAAACAAATTAACTATTGAAATATCTCGTGTTGATGTTAATACCAATGATACGATCTCTCAACCTTGTTGGGTAGTCATTTCAGCTCTTTATATCTTACACATATAGCCAGTAGTGTGCTGACGTGCTGTTAAATCCTACATACATGCATACATACATACATACATCATACATACATACATACATACATACATACATACATACATACATACATACATAAGTACATACATACGTACCACGATGCTGGTATGTATTATTTTTGGGTGTCATCTACCTTTAATAAAGTGTGAAGTTACAAGTTACAAGTTTGAGTTCGCAGGTTCATATATTTAATTATGCAGATGGTGTTTAAAATGTTTCGAAATTCTTTATCAATGTTTCGGAAGCTTATGGACATGCGCAAGATGGACTGAAGTAATCTTAAAGATGATTAGAGTTCGTGATAACAGGCCGACCAGCTCAATTATGTCAGCGTTTTGATGACGAATACAATTTGCTTACCAAGTGCAACATAATCATTATAAGTGTCTGTTATTTTTTTAACAGACAGCATGGATACTGTTTTCGTGAGTGAGAGCGGCAGTAGAATTATTAGCAAACCGATGCAAACTGACAGACCGTTTACGGACAATTAAATGCACCATAACTGCCTTGTTACTCGGTTTTATTGCAATTACATTACTTTGTAGAATAATACTCAGGCATGTCTTCGCAGATATCCAGAGTAAACCTGATTAAGTAGAAGAATGTATTTCATTGCAAAATTCTAACCTGTTTTAATTAAAACCATAGATAAAAATATATTCTTTCATGCCAATAATAATGATATTGTAGGTCATCCTTTATGTACACCTTCATATTTTGAACCAATACTTGGCCAAACAGCATCTAATCTTTCCATGAATTTGGTTTTTAAATGTAAGCAACAATCACATTCTCTGTGTCTTTAAGCTTTATGATAGTTTCGATGACAGTAGTATTAATAGATGCAAGTACGTATGATTGTGATAATAGTGACACGCGCACACAGTTCATTTAAATGTTAAAGTAGCAAAAGTCCTCAGTGTCCTACACGTCACTTTAAGTAACATAAACATTTTAAGGCTAGTGCTGAAACATTGTCGTCACAAAAACATTTTCATTTCTTTGGCAAGGTTATGGGCATTTATTTTGTTTCAAAAGGATAAATGAACGAATTACCTTAAGGTATATCGAGTTCATACAATCATATGCAACTACATTCGTGGTGAGAAATTGTACACATGCTGTAAACGAGACCTAACATTACTAGAAGCTACTTTAAAGGTCACTACCATTATGCAAGTACCTTTCTTCAACAGTTACATGTATAAGAGTTTTGCATCAAACAAGTAGAAGAAATTGACCTCTTTAAGACGAACAATTGTTTCCAGAGCTACTTGTTTAAGTTGAAAGAGGTAGTTGTTGAAGAAGGGTTGTACAGTATTCAAAACCAGTATGGAAACAAACTTATTTATTTTACACAGTATAAACAAAGTATAGACTACATGTAAATTAAACACATTACCATTTTCAATGCAGCCAATGAAGGCCACGCAAATATTTACCTGGCATACGTCGGTATATTAACTAAAAAGAACCTAAATCATATTGCGGAAATATCTCATGTATTAGCTGACAACCTATTTCGCACTGCAATTTTCATTATAGATAAGTTTTATAATAAAAATTGTGCAGATCACATTTTACCCAATTGTAATATTGAGTGCATTATTTTAAGGTATTTAATTTGGAAGCCATTGTATATATTAAATTATTCTTCATCACACCAGAAATGACCTCGATATTATATAAAAGGTTTTGTAAATCTTGTGTTTTATATTACCCGCATTTCTTGAACAAATATCATTTTCACCACACCAAGAAAACAAATATTCTTGAATTCCTGGATATAGACTAATATATCGTGTTATTATGCCATTCTAAAATAGCATGAGGAGAGCATATTGATTTTGTTGCAAACCAGGAAATCTGCAACTTTATTACCTGTAAGTCATGAATAGATGACATTTTCCATTTTCAGATAATTACAGCAATGTATAATTACACATTTTTAAAATTTTGGTTTTACATTCATAGGAAATGTTAGTCATGCATTATGTTGTTTACAAAATAAGTGTTGCTTATCGTCATAGCATATGACGTAATGTTTCTTCCCTTTAGCTTATTCCATTTCCATGATAGTTATTCCTTTCAGAACGTTATACCTAACATTTTTTTAATTATTGTTTACAAATGTTATCTGTGGTAAGTTAGTTCAGTAATGAAGATGTAAAATACACTGTTGGATTAACTTGACTGATATTCAGAACTGAACTACTATGCTATTATTATTATTATTATTATTATTATTATTGCCATGGGTTTGGATCCCTTAATAAACTCGTCCTTGTTAAATCTCGATTTAAACATTCATCGGAGAGAGCTTCAGTTGAGTTCATGAAAACCAATTAGACTCTTTGTTAAAACTAAATTAAGCCTTCAATTCTCTGATTATGCAAGTTAAAATTTATTCACATTTAATTACAGATATGGTTTCAAAAAAATCAGATGCTGTACCTATTGATTGTATCCAAAGTAAATGAAAATAAATGTTTCACATGCATTTTAAAAGATCTCTTTCCTTAAAATTGAAGTTTCACATATGCGACATAATCAAATCAGAAATGGGCATTGTGTATGCATTACTTTCCAATCCCTTACAGACATGATCAAGTCAGATTCTTGACAATAGTCCCAGGTGGGCCTGAGGATTCTTTTCTGACTGAAAAACTACATCAAAAAGCACAATGCCGTGGTAATTCGCAGGGAAAATTATGTCAGAATGATCCTTTATTACATTTAAAGTTTCACTATTTTTAGTAATGGCAGCCTTATTCGATGACAGATTCTCATCATTTGTAAGATATTGAAAAAGTTTCATTCGAACTCAATCCAATTAAGATTGATCTTACCGGATGTTTGAGCCTGGTCTCTATCATTACTTGTGCTAACGCTGTATACTGCATATGGAGTGCCTTTGCTGAAAACGTTTCATTAGCAAGTGAAAAAATAGAGTCATGTTTGGTCAAAATTTTTATTTACTTGAAAGATGAAAAGCTTATATAAATTCTAATATCTATATAATTGCATTTGTTACTCCACATACATTAGGAGGGAGCATTAGGAGGATATCCTCCTAATGTCAGAGGTCCTACTAATGTTGGTGTGGAAACATGGGGTTGTCCTCCTAATGTAGGTAATGTGTATAATCTGTTATCTTTTACAATTAAATGAGTCAAAGCAAATTCACGATCAGTTTCGATTATGTAATCAATATTATTTGGAAGACAGCCATATTTAAGAAATACAAAATGTATCTCATAAGGATAAACATCTTTGTAGTGGTACATATGAAAACTGATATTAAAGAGATATTCTTGTATATAGTATATATAATATTTCAAACACATTTGGTCTATTGTGATTTTGAACTTACCCATTCATACATTCTTCAATTTAAACCTCTCTTACTTAAGTCGGAAAAATCGTACTGCCGTAAATGATTTCAATGCCCACAGTTGTGTCAACGTTGATGTATTGTAATTTGTTCACTTTAATGAATCTGAATAAGGAATGGATTAATATCTCAGTTATGTCCTTATTTACATCTCCAAGAACCTATGACGATTATATCTTGCAATATACCCCACTTGATTGACATTACTATTCAGTTCAACATATCACAATGCTTATTCATGTTTACAACCACTTGAGTTTAACTAGCCAATCATAAATAGCTCCAAAATTGTAAAATTACTAGAAACTTAACAACACATATTTACAGATTATATGTAATATACGTGACAGAATTTAAACCTATATGTAGATAGAGCCATGCACCAAAAGTAAAAAGAACGTGTATATACATAACACCCCCCACATAACGGAAAAGAAAGATGCCTCATGAATGACACAAAATATATTAAACAAAGCACTATAGTACAAATCTAGGTGAAAGTGCATCTGTAATCAGATTCCCATTTCCTTTGATGTGCCTAATTCAGAAGTTATATTACAGCAAGATCCGACCTTAATTTTAACAGGTAAATAGTTCTGCATAATGTTCTACATTATTTCCTACAAATTTAGCACAGGCTCGGCGATAACACACTTTTAGTCCAATTAATTGTCAAGTTTGTCTCATGCAATATGAAAAAGAATTTCCGGGTAGTTTCCAGGTGGTCTTTCAAGACTTCACTGTGTATAATAATGTCTTCGATGTATGCATCAAAGGCATCTACATGATATGTACCATGTTCATTAAACGCTCGAATTTTGAGAGAATTTTTCATACCGAATGGTATCACTTTATATTGGTAAAGTCTACCCGGTGATGCAAATACCGACATTTCGTTTGCTCTTCCGTAAATGGAATGTGCCCAAATTTTCTCTACACGTAGAAATTGGTGGCATATTCTACATTTCCAATTTTGCCAAAGTGGTCAGTGTTTGTTGGCATTGCAAATGAATCTGTGTTGGGGACAATGTTCAATGTTCTGCAGTCAGTGCACATTGGTAAAGTATTATCTGGTTTTGGTACGAGTATACATGGCGAACGCCAATTACTTCGCTTGGTTCAACAAAATAATTCTGAAACATATATTCAATTTCCTTCTTCAAACATTTCTGCTGGAGAATATTCATCCTGTAAAGATAAAGTTTCGCATGCGTAGAATCTACAATTTCAACATCATTGTATATGTTATTAGCTCGTGTTGGAACATCTGATTATAAGCGTACATATTCCCAAATTAGTTCTCTTTACCCATACCTTTCTTGTGTATATAGATGCGAAAATGTCTGGCCCAGATTATTTCAAATATCGGAATTCTGAAGACTGGTTACGCCAAAGTCACAATAGTCTTATTGCAAGAACTTACAGAATAATGCGGATGAAATCCCAAATAGTCCTAATAACGTTAGGGCAAGTTCCAATGTATGATGTTCCAACTGAATTCTAGTGGTATTCCAAATAATTTCTAATATTGAATATATTCATGCGCATGTAATCTAAAATATGCTAATTTACCAGTGGTCTGCAGTCTTACGATGTGCTGACACTGTTTTGATGTATCACAATAATATAATGCAAAAGTCTTCTTGTCTGAAATCCCCAAAATTACAAATTAATATTTCAGTCCAAGAATATTATTGATGAGCACTTTGTAATTCTGGTAAATAATAATTTGAATGAATAAATATGCCCAAATGAAATACTGAACACAACAATAATACATAGTTTGCATCAGATGTTAAATACAAGAATGAGTAATTTCTCAAGCAAACAAGTTTATAATTTAAAAAATTTAGACAAAATATTATCCGATGAGGGTCAAAAGTTCATTTTTAGAAGATTTTTAAGTTGTCAACATGATAAGGCCTATTACGAAATTATAATAAAGAACACGGGAAACATCAGCTAAACCAGATTAGTATGAGGGAATTCTAATGTCATAGACCCAGAAAGAAAAAAATATGTTTACTTAATAATTATCTGACTAATTAATCCACAATCATAGGAAAAAGATTGATTATGTATTATGTAATTTACAAAATAAATGTGACTTAACGTCATATCATATGCTGTCCTCAGTATTATTTTATTCCCTTTAGCATATTCCATCTCCATGATATTAAATCCTTTCAGAACGTTATACGTGGCATTTTATTTTTCTTATGTGGTTTACAAATAGTATCTGTGGTAAGTTAGTTCAATAATGAAGATGTAAAATACACTGTTCGATTAACTTGACTGATATTCAGAACTGAACTACTTTGTTATTCTTCTTCTTCTTCTTCTTCTTATTATTATTATTATTATTATTATTATTATTGCTATAATTAGTGCCATGGGCTGGGATCTCTAAATAAACTCCTCCTTGTTAGACTTGCTCCAAACGTGCATGATTTGGTTTGGTTTGATGGTTTACATCACAGCAACACAAACAGACTATTTTGTACAGAGGCAACTGGAGTTACCTGAGGACACGTTATGGCAGCCATCCCGTGCTGATGTAATGGCAGGATTCTAACCTGCACAGCTGTACTTATAAACTCACGTATAGTTTCATATGTTACCGTTGTATATTTATTGGTAGTAAAACTGCTTTTATAAATAAAATGAATATTAGCTTTGAAATCTACGAGGTACAGAGAAATAACTCGAATTAAACATTGATCGGTGACAGCTTCTGTTGAGTTCATGAAAATCCACTGTACTGTTTTGTTAAAATTAAATTAAGCCTTTAATTCTCTGAGTATGTATTTAAACTTTATTCACATTTAATTACAGATTTGATTTTAGAAAGATCAGATGCTCTACCTATTGATTGTATCCAATGTAAATGAAAATAAATGTATTGCATGCATATTATTTTTTTTAATGTCCTTAAAATTGAAAGTTCACCTGTGCGGCATATATAAATTAGTAAAATGCATTGCGCATGCATTACGTTCCATTCATTTAACCGATGAATATATGAATGGGTAAGTTCAAAATCACAGTAGACCAAATGTGTTTAAAATATTATCTATGCAAAAATACCTTTCTTATATCAGTTTCATATGCACAATGTTAGAGATGTTTATCCTCACGAAATTTGTTTTTATTTCTTAAATATGGTTGTCTTCAAAACAATATTGATTACATAATCGAAACTGATCATGAAATTGATTTGACTCATTTAATGGAAGAAGGTAACAGATTATACACATTACCTACATTAGGAGGACAACCCCATGTTTACACACCAACATTAGGAAGACCTATGACATTAGGAGGATATCCTCATAATACTATCCGCTTAATGTTTGTGGAGTAACATGTGAAAATATATTGATCTTAAAATTTATATAAGCTTTTCATCTTTCAAGTAAATCAAAATGTTGACCAAACAGGATTCTATTTTATCGCTTGTAAATGTAACAAAATAATTCAAAACCATTGGCTCCATTATGTAGTTTGTTGTAATGACTTGCTGCAGTCAATCTACTGCATGCATAGATCGTAATTTGAACCAGTCAGATTCTTCGTCAAAATGTGTTAACATATGTGTTTGTACAGCGTAAAATTGTCCATGCTCACAGGACCACTTCCGTTGTTTAATAGACATTTTCGGAGATTGTGTGCATGTTGTCAAGCTCCGCAATCAAATAATGCCTAAGTAGATGTGATCGGCTTTGAAAACCACCGAAACTTAGGACATTCCCGTTACAAGCTAAACGTGGCTATGATGGCACCAAATTAATATAAAAGTGTTATATGATGCCCGGGAAAATGGAAATAAGTGCCAATGGACACACAAAGGCAGTCAATAACGGCTGCCTAAGCGAGTATCGAACCCGTGACCTTTGGATTGCGAGTCTGATTCACAACCAGCCATGCTAAAACAAATAATGACAATAATCGGAAAACCTGGTTTATCAGAGATAAACTCAGTTTTACACATATATAAAGCCAACTTTTTTTGTTCTTCATAAAAAAACAGGATTTTCTTAAAAAATGCAAAACGTACATTAACAAGAAAATCCAGGATTTTGCATTTCCGTACGTTATCTATTTGTCCCTAATAGTCAAATCATTTTGGTGTATCTTCTGAGTCAGTGATACTGTACGGATGTTCGAAGATTGATTAGGAGATGTTTTATTTTACTTGGATACCCTTTTCTATTTGGAAATTCCAACGTGTATTTTGTCTTTTTCTTTAGCTATCACACATATTTCATTTACAACCGATATAAATATTCACTTTGATGGAAATGAGAAATAATACATAAATGAGTGACTTTTTGTTGCTAAGTACTTCCAAGATCTTGTTTTTCATCAATAATCCATTTTCTTGTCTCATTACTCTTAGGACATTTTAATAATAATAATAATAATAATAATAATAATAATGAGAATAATAATGTCCTTGATTACACAATACATGCGATTTATATATTTGATAATTACACACGACACCCTCGACAACAAAGTTAATATCGGGATATATTTTATTCTACCCCAAGCGATGCAAGTGCTCAGTGCTGAACCACTTGGTATGTTTAATTTAATGCTAATGCTGAGAACTGAGACGATTATTTGTCAAAAAATAATCTATATGATCCTCGCGCGATAGTTTCATTCATTTTAATCTTTTCCTAATGTTTCTTTCTTGTAGAGTAATTATCTTAAATCTGACTTCACAGTTGACTATCTGCCATATATCATCTCTTATAATTAACTTCTACAAATTCTAACATATATTACACACAAAAATGCCATTGTCTCAGATAACAGCTGACTTATTTGAAATCTTAAAATCTAATGCACAGTTGACTGACACTAATAACGACAGTCATGGTCAGTTTAGTTACACATACGTGGACCAGATACTTCGCTAAGTCTCAAGACAAACAAGTCTTTAATGCGGCCAAAATGGTGATTTTTTACCTAAAGACACTAGATTAGGACACACTAATTATGCCAGTGTAGCATATAATATCAATTCAATATTGATTTGCAACCGGTAAATTGTCTTACAATTAAATTTACTGTATATAACACCCCTCGTGGAATAGAGGTATCACAGGGCTACTTTCTTACTCTAAGGAATGTCCCAACTCATTTTCCCAATGGATGTCCGTAGCCTCATTATCCTAGCGATGGTCAGCAGAGAGTGATTTGGCTCTTGTTCGCTTTTGACGCTGACGTTGCTGGTGCCGATCATCCCTGGCTCAGGCACTTATACCAAATTTACGGTAAGTTAACTTTGATTTCTGGCATTACCTATTCCCTCTAATAATTGAGTCGCTAAGAGTCTGATTTATGTTCGCATTTTCGGACGTGGGGTCAAACCGAAATGGGTGGAGGGTGGTTGGGTGTGTAGCTTACCTATTTAAATCTTTTCATGATTTAGTAATTTTGAAAATCAATATGAAAATGATTATAATTTATCTCAGATAGTGAAAACTTCAATGACTGTTTTAACTGGATTCCTCTTACATTTCCATGCCCTGTATGCATACAAATAAAATGTGAAGCGTCTTAAATTGTAACATTGAGAAGCATAGCTTATCTCCCAATTATATTTTTTTGATCAAAAATACTGGCATATACCTTAACCAATTAGTTTTTCCTTTCCACTAACTTCGTAATGTAGCCAGCGTTTCTTTGTTAATCTGTATTACCTTAGACCGTGGGATTACATTTTCAAGTTGTTTATTAAAACTAGATATTAGTTATGAGGACGGTTGAACATTAAATTCTATACTGGATCATTCTACAACAGAAATTATTGCTACTCACTTTCAGTTCGTTGCTGTAAAGTTTTCAGGCATTACTAATGTAGAGTAATGTACAAATATTATAACCAGGGTAATGACGTTAGCAGAAACACTGTTTCGAGACGCTGCTTTAAATAGACCATTTTCATATCATTATATATGGGCCCCATGGGTGTACTGCTAAATTATATGGAGCTCATTGGGACACTAATCAAGCTAATCTATTTGTAATTGCTCCTTTTTCAACCTTCAGAGCTCAGATTGTGAGCTTTTGCCAGGTATTTATTGCTAGGTAATAGTAATAATGGAAATCTGATAATTTCCTTTTGTTAGAAAAAATTTAAATTACTATATCCGCAGGAAAATTCCAATTTACATCTTTCAACATAATACTTGTGAAATTCCCAAAACAAACACCAGTGGTGTGAAGAGCTATGCCTGTGAAACGTAAACTGTGCTTAGCAGGTTACTTGTTACCTCTGAGAGCCTTATCTGACCTGTCATAGAGAAAATGTCCAGTTAGATTTTCTTTCTTTCACCTCAAGTTACAAATAGGCTGACATATGTTAAGTATTATAAACGACTTGCATATATAAATACAGACATGCACATGCATAGATATCCATACATAGCTTATTTTTCTCTAACAATTTATATCTAAACTCCATTCCTTTAATACTTTCCGAACATACCATGTGCTACATTTTAATAAAGAAACCGAATACATGAATTAAAGCTCTGTTAGATTTTTGTTTCAGCTGCGTTTATGCTTAAAAATAATTATATATATATATATATATATATATATAGAGAGAGAGAGAGAGAGAGAGAGAGAGAGAGAGAGAGAGAGAGAAAGAAAGAGAGAGAGAGAGAGAGAGAGAGAGGGCATCACCGAAATATTCTAAATTAAATCATGACTATTGTGATAAACCAATTACAAACATTTTTGCTTTAGTATTTATATATATATATTCTCTCTCCAGAGGAAAATAAACCACGAAAGAAATGGACGAAAGAAGAAAAAAATGCACTATTACCTGCATTTGAAACGTGTTTCCTAGCAGAGAGAGTGCCTCGAAAGAAAGAGTGCCAGGATGCTATGAGACAATTTCTTCTATTGGCTGGTAGATGCTGGCGAAACCTTGTTTTTCAAGTAAAGATTTTACTTGTAGCAAAGAAACTTAAAAATACAGCATTTGTAACAAAATTAACCTAGTTTTCATCTTGTGACGCTGTGTTTTTCAGCACTGTATCTAATATACTAGATGTGAACTTATGAAACAATCATGAAACGGCAGCCCATATAAATAAATGCGCACTTCACAAAAAATAATAGAAAATGCTGTAAGGAGCCTAACATCTAAGCAGCTCATGCAGATTTAAATACCACTATGCCTCCAAAATTACACTGCTTCCTCTGGTTGTTTTCTTTAAGTCGTGTTAATAAAGTTTTGGTCAAAAATTGAACAACAAATATTTCAAAACAAGATCTAATTAAACATGTATGTAATTGTCTAAAAATCGAACATGATCATCTATTGATGACGAACAGGTAATGAAGTTTGTAGGATTTGAAAACAACGTGCCTTCTTATGCTATGACAACAATAAATAATACGGAACATATTGTACTATGACTCTATGAATTCAACAATATTCGTTTTCTTGGTGTAGTGAAAATGCCATTTATTCAAGTCATTTAGATAAATATGAAACAGACTAAGTTTCCAAAACGTTTATATAATATCAGTATCATTTCTGATGTGATGGAGAATAAATTAGTATATTTAGAGGTTATCAAATTCAATACCTTAAAATAATACACTCAATACCTTTATTGGGTAAAAATTTGATTTTTTTTTTTTAAATCTGTAAGACTTTCATGTACATGTATTGACATATTGCAACGCGAAATAACGTTGTCAGCTAATAAACATTCCAGCGGGCTTATGTCAAATATTAGGTATCATTCTCTTTTGCCGGGTAGAAACTGGATAAACACTTTATTGTTTCAAGTCATGAATATGGAGAAGTTCAAATAGGTCATCGTTTATGCTAACTTGCATATTGTTGAGTTTATTTTATGAGGTATATAAAATCCAAACATAATTAATCAAATGAATGAATGATTTTCTCAAGTGCATTAAATTCCAGTGATTACACTAACGGGTAACACATCAAAACCGAGCATTGATATTTAAATTCTGGACTAGAGCTTCTGAAATTGGATAGCCTTTATTTAGTGACGCCTGGGCAATTGAGGACAGGTGCAATTTTAATAGTCAAATGAACTGCGTGTGCGTGCCACTATTACCAAAGTCATACTTACTAAACAACGACTGTTCTCGTTGCTTACATTTAAAGACCAAATTCTTGTGAAGAATGGCTATTATTTGGTCAAAAATTTGATCGAAATATGAAAATATACACAAAAGGAATAAATTGTATTTCTAGTCCTCATAATAAAGAGATTGAAATTTTACAATTATTTATAATTCTAATAAAAACGATATTGAAATTGATCAGTCTTACTCCAGATATATGCATATATATGCCTTAGTATTATTCTAAAACATCATGTACTTGGAATAAAAATGAGTTAAAATGCAGTTATGTTGCATTTAATTGCGCTTAAATAGCCTGCTTGATTGCACCCGTTGTGTTGCGGTTTGTTCAGCGTAGTTAAGAATGTATTTTTCGAAACGGGTCTTGAAATTGTGTTATTGTTTCCAAACGTTTAATCTTGACCAGCGACGAAAAAGTAGTCTAATCTGTGTTTTATCATGGAAATATGCAAATGAACGAAATAACTTGCGTACAATGATTATTTTGCTCTTGGTCTGCAAATTTTATTCATCAGTAAATCACTGAGTTTAGTAGACTGGTCGGCATTTTATCACGAACTCTATTCATATTTAGATTATTTCACTCCATACTGCACATATCCACTAGGCTTCCGAAACATTTTACAGCATGTTCGAAACATTTTAAACACCATCTGCAAAATTAAATATATGAACGTGCAATGTCAAACATGTAATTTCATACTTGTTATAGGTATTTTGACATCCACACATGATACATACCTGCAGGCTGGTATGTATTTATTTGTAAATGTATGAAGGTTTTAACAGCACTTCAGTGCACTACTGGCTATATGTGTACCATATAACTTGCAGATCTAGGTATCCTCCAGCACTGTGTAAACTTCAACACTGTGATATTTCAATACTTAATTTGCCGACACATCAATATTGCGAGGTCTTATGTGACATGTATACATATTATCATTGCGAGGTCTTATTGGGTGACATGTTTACACATCAACGATGAGAGGATTGCACAAATCAGGTGTGTATTTGCTCATTTATAAAGCAATTAGTGTTAATCTTAGAATAATAATCAATATGTAGCTTTTGCTATTAGGGATATCTTTAAACAAGTCCTTCCAGCAACGACTTCAACACGTTTCAATCAGTTCCTCCTAATGTATGTCTTACAACATATAAAATATTGACTGACCATTGCACAATATGATCAAGTGTATTTTCAGATCAACTTACACTGTAAGAATGTGTAAGTCCTCTCAATGCAAGTGCAGTTCAGGGTGTTGTATCCAGTTTGTAGAACCCACTCAATAGGGTCTTGAAACTCAATCGAAAAATTATGTTTAATCTGTATTTTGGACATTCATCAGTCTGTCCTGAAAATGTGGACACTTTTGATATCATCTAGAAATGAAGTCATCTAGAAATGTTAACAATTATTTATCATATACTAAAAGAGTAATATCGGCATTTAAAGTCGTTTAGTGTTAAAACAGATCAAGGCATTCACATGAATCATGTCCGTGTTTCATGTGATAACACATTTGAAAAAAATTTGTTTAGCCTCACTTGTAGACACAGATAAGTATTTTATTATATTGCCGGAAAGCCGTATTAGAAATGATAATTATATGCAAGAGCGAGTCCTTTCCATGTCTATATATATAACGTTTGATATATTTAAAATGAAGTTGGTTTTAGCTGCCACTTATGCTTTATGATTATTTTGCCAATCTTAAAATTCAACTAAATATACCAAGCAACAATTCGTCAACTAGAATGAATTATTACCATACTTCTACGGTTACACTGGACATATTACAAAGTCGACTCCATACATGAAGACAATATTAGTAATCAACGCTTCTAAGTATCAGTACCTATAATGCATCAAGGGAATTGTACATAAACAAATGTATGGTACACGGGGTTTCTAAAATATTATTATTTTATTCGCATTACAATTATGGAAGAAGCATCTGCTATGAATGCGAGGTGCGCCTCTGGGCAAGATATTATCAAGATCAAAATTTACAATATAGTAATATACCTTAACTCAGACACTGCTCGTTACTTTTTTAAAACTTTTTTTAAGCTGTAGATCAAAGAGTATTCATACTATTGAGCCTTAACTATATATACATGCTTAAATAAAGTTTAGAAATGCGCAGACGAAAAATTGACTCAAACAGTACAGAAGAAGGAAAACTAAATATTGCAAAATTTTGGAAAATTATGTGTGCTAAATCATCATTGTGGTTATAAAAGGCTCCTCAATTTCATTTTATCAAATATTTTGCAACAGTTTCCTCGTTCTTCAGAATAAGTTCAATTAAGTCAAAACATCAAACTCGTGTCTATACGCCCCTACATACAGGCAGTTCGAAAGCCGGTAACAAGTGCGAAACCCCCAGGCAGCATCTCGAGTTTGTTACTGTGTAAAGCCTTAATTTTTCAGCCATACTAGATCTTTAATGTACATTGAAATCTTTTGAGAAAAATATCCTCTATTCTGTATATCTTTGCAAACAGAGAGCCTTGCAAAAGCTACACTTTGGCAAGCCTGTAATATCCAAAATCTTTCAGAAACATGATTCAAGCTACTACATTACCAAAGATGAATGGCTGATGAATTCCAAATTGATTAAACTTATTTCCTACTCAGAAAAGGAATAATTAACTGTTTTAGTAATAACATTTTAAAATGATAAGGCCTTTTGCGTGACTGATCGTATTAAACAAGCAACTAATAATAGAGATTACGTATATGTTATACATTTTGCAGACAAAATACACGCTAGTGATTTCAGAAATAATAAAAATAAAAATAATAATACATGTGCTAGTCTTGTCATTCACAAAGCGTTTATACGAGTGTCTCCTCACAGCTGGAGCGTGGTTTCGTTAACCATGATCGTAGGTTTCATTCTGTTTTACCCTGTAATACTTCAATAACTGGACTGCAGTCATTGTAGACGTTCTAACAATACAACGAAAAGTCGCTTCTAGAAGCTGTATCAATGTACGTGCCCAAGACCCTTCAATTTCAGTACAGGTCAATGGTAATATGAATGATAAAAGGTCGGATATGTGTACTACTTCAAGAGCTGGACTGTAGTCATTATACACGTTCGAACTATACAGCAAAAAGTCGCTTCCGGAGACTGCAGCAAAGTGAGTGTGTAAGACCACTCAATGACAATATAGATCAAGGGTACTGTGTGTGTTAAATTCAAGTTTAATGTGTATGATAAAATATCGGATATATGTAGCGATTCAATAATTAAAGGTTTTGCTGCAGTCATAATGGACGTTCTAACAAAACCACGAACATTAACTTCCAACGGAGATTATTATTATTATTATTATTATTATTATTATCATCATCATTGTTATTATTATTATTTGTTGTTGTTGTTCTTGCTGTTGTTGTTGTTGTATTATCAAAAGACAGCCTCGATAACAATTACTAATATTATTACTGCCCCTATCATTTTTACCACTACTAATACTCTTACAGTTATTACTAATTTTCAACACGATACCTAACTCATTTTTCTAAAATCTAAACAAATAGGCATCAGTGAAATAAGGACACTTTAAAAAAAAGTAATAGTGACAGAAGTTTTGAGCATTGAATATATTTTTAACCGAACGATATAGGCAGAAAACCTAAAGAGTTCGCGTACATTGTATTCTAAATTTGATAACTATCGCCAAAATCCATTTTATGCAGACATTTCAGTGAAAATCTACATAATTATTATCTACATTGTTAGGAGATAAATATTACAATTATCAAATATATGTTGCAAGGAATGGTTTAATTAAAATTATTTTTTCTTGAACTGGGGGAAAACGAAGGAACTTCTAGAACCAGATAGCAAACCTCCAATGAAAGTATTCTATTACAGACTTTCAACTCATATGACCATAGCAACAGAGCCATCTGCTGTAGCTGAAGCAGTGGTGTTATGCAAAACTAATGGTTAAGTACAGGTCAAGGCGGCATCGAAGATAACATTTTCCTAGCCTAATGTTTTAAGCTTATTTAGATCTTTACTGTTCCATACAATGATAAAATAAAATTTGGTACTTAATTAAAAAGTATGTTTTAAGTAATGTCATGTTTTCGCCGTTTACGAGACTTTAAATGAGTATATTTTAACTTTCAAAATTTTTGACACATTTTTAATGGAGTTGCATTAAGTTAGTTGAAGTTCGTGGCAGATGAATAACTATATGAATGTAATCTGACCAACTCCAGTTATTGTTTATGATGACATTCCACAAGGAATATTCTTTCTTTTTAAGGGGGAGAACTTAATAAAACTTTACAAGTTCAAAAGAATGCAGAATTACTACTCTTCTCGTTAGAACGATTTTGTCACAGCGCATAAGCAAAAACTATTTGTTGTTGTTGGGTTTTAACGCCATTTTTCAGCACACGATTGGCTATACATGGCGGCCAGTATTAATGGTGGAGGAAGAACCCGGGAAAACCCTGGAAAGAACCACCGACCCACGAGAAGCTACCGGCAAGCTTTCTCACATACCCACGTTGGGTGAATTCGAAACTCGAACCGGCGAAGACAGAGGTGAGCTGGCAGTGATCCGTAACGGAGAGCGCTTTAGACCACTCGGCCACTCCCGGCCCGCAATAACTATCTACATAAGCACGTATTTGTGTTGTAAAGAGGGAAACTATATGCATAACCAAGGAGTTTCACAATTTACTCCCAAAATAAGATTTTATTAAACTCACTACTTAAGATTTCATTGAACATAAAGTTTCATATTCACTAAACCATTATTAGATCTTTAACCCTACAAACACAAAAGTTTACAAGACATCTATACTTGATGCTTACCGCAAGTAATACACATATTTCAATGCGAATCTTAGTATTCATTAAATGCTTACTAAATCATAGATGTCACATTTTCAAACGCTTATAAATAATTCATATTCTTTAAACTTAATTTTTCACAGGTAAAAACATGATTTGGCATCTGCTTAATATTTATATCAGGGAAAATCTCTTATAAATATTTGAAACTATATGCAACTATGTACTTATAATTAACATTAAATCTATAAATGTTACTGACAAACGTTTGACCTTATCATCATAGTCAATTTGGCCCAAAGACAATTCGGCCCAACTCGAAAGACAATTCGGCCCTGCTTAACAATAGTTGAAACAAATTCTTTTTCTTCAAACAACAATTATATACAATGTAAGATAGGTTTTAGGAATAGGTTTTAAGGAAAACAACTAACTTTAAACAACCCAAATTATCTTGATATTCTTTAAAAGAAAATAATTAACCATACTTCGTAACGTACATATATATATATGATAGAAAACACAAACTGACATATCTTGTTCGTTCTAGTTAAAATATGTATATACATTTATTTTTAATGCTAATAAAACATATGCAACTGCACAAAGACACTCTCAATTTAAGTCTTCCGACCAAATTATTGATATTGATTTATAAGGTGATATTATATAAATTACTTATACATGTTTATAAGGGTAGCGTAATGAGATATTATAATAAATATACTTAATTTTAGGTTTCAGGTTATAACACTGCTGAATATAATACACACTCTATTACTCGAGAGAGAGAGAGAGGGAGAGAGAGAGGGAGAGAGAAAGAAATGTTGAGCCTTTTGTCAGTTTATAGTTGCTGCAATATGAAGATCTTACCAGTTAAATATATTGTTTGTTTTTATTTTTCAAGTTGTCTTAGTGTGTACGCGTGTAAATTGAAAGCTTGTCATTACTAGTCAATATTGTCGATCATTATTCCATGCAAATAAGAATGGATCTAATTTTGTGTTGAATTTGTGCACACACACACCCCGCACGGTGCAATAAAATTGATAAAACAAACATTTGTTTGAAAATAAAATGAAAGTAACTAACCCTGCATTGCTATCGCGTATTCCTTCTTGCTTCATCATGCGAAATTTACTGAAAGAAATATGTCTATATGTAGCGGATGCTGGCTTGAGCATGCAACCTTTCTGTAATGTGTATCGCTTACGTCAGATAACAAAGTCGCAAAAGAGACGAAAATATCATCCGATAGCTTGAAGACACCTGCCATTCACGCATGACAATTTACAAGGTCCAAACTGACCACCATTGTACTGTATCCAGGTTAACTATACGACAATATCTCGCAAATAAAAAATCATTATTCTAAAATACATTCAATGTGAGTGCAAATGGTAATCTTTTCGCTAGCATGGGTTACGAAAGTATTACTAAAGCAAGTATTTGCCCTGCAAAGGGCAAACAAATAGAAGCCCGGGTGATGAATAAACAGAATTGGCCGCGAGCAATAAACTCCCTGCTTAAACTTACCGACAGGATATCAAGTACAAAGGTTATTGTAGTACAGGAAACTGTCTTTAGTATCTTTTAAGTGTACGATTTTTGCTTATGAAGTCTGCCGACATAAGGAAGCCAAGTTTGGTTTCTTTCGATTCTTTTAAGTGTGCCGATTTTTATTTTTTAAATAAAGTCAGCCGACATAAGGAAGCCAGCAATGATTCCTTTTAACCTGTATTAACGGGATTTTTCAAAATAAATTGAAACAATTTAACAGTTTTGGAAGCGACACAATCTAGTGCGTCGGGTATTTCGATATAAGGCTAAACAGTAAATTAGTTTTCAGTAGTTTCATCTTAACGTCCGCTAACCATAGTTTATAGTGTTTTATTTTGCGACAACATGAAGCATGTACTTCGTCTTGTGGGGATAAATGTACCTCATTTCCTGCTGACGTCCTCTATAGGTGGAAAATAGTAGCTAAGGGGAAGTAACAGTGTTGTATACTTCTATTTCGAGTACTTAAATTATTATTCCTTCTTTATACTTGATATTTTTTGTTCTTTTGTGCGAATATAACTACTTTTAATCATGTTATGCAAATTTAATGTAAAAAGAAAAATGCTGGAGTATGGTCGGTAACCTTTATCGTCCTGCATCTGAATTTAAATTCCGCGCATGCGCATTTTGTGTGGGGGCAACAGCAAAAAAAAAAAAAAAACCACACAAAAACAAGCAAGTGAATTCAAATATCTACTAAAACGAGCTATTAAGTGAAACTTGGCATGAAAAGAACAAATATAGGTTCTATAAAATGTTGTCTAGTCCTATTCCTGGATTCAGCAATCCTGAGTTATTTATGCTGATAAAATATTTTCCAGTAGAATTCTTTTTCTACAGTTTAAATGCCTAATTTTAATGTTTATAAACATACCTGTTCAAATGTACTGGATACATAATACAATATCGTCGAAATTGTAACTAATGCCATGCTGGATTTTTATAGAATGTATTAATAATCATACAACTAAAGGTGTCATTGATTATAACCAATATATGTTTTTACAATAACCAGATAATGAGATCAGAACATTGACCAAAATAGTAATCAGAACTATTGAATATCGATTGGTTCATATTCGAAACCCGACTGATATAATTTATTGCAAGGGGTGAATGGGTGAATTGTACTGTATTGAAATGGAACCGTATTTAAAGAAGTGTTAGGATAAATGATACCGTTGTTAAAGAATATCCTGACCGACTGAGATCTCAACATTGTACATCATACTGGCTGAAAACAGTGCAAGCCAGTATACATATTTGCATTATGTTCACACAAGAAATATTGTAATAAACCAAAGGGGTTTCTTCACCGAGCGATGTCAAACCCTGGCGCGAATCCCGCTACCAGTCATAGGTTTCCCTTGATTCCAATGAATCCTATACAACTACTTCTGAAACCTTTAAAGTTCAACGTGTCCATTCATGTGGCTTAGACTTACATGACAAAACATTACAAGTAGCAGATACTTGTATGATACTGAGAAAGACTTATTTCTTCATTTTGTATGATCTAGTTTGTTTGGTTGGTGTAGTGTTGTAGTGCTTTATCATGTAAGTCTAAGCCACATACCCGAATACCTCAGAAGGCATGGCTAAGGCAGTACAATCAGTGGTTAAACGAACAATTTTGATATACTTGATCCTAACGTATTATGTCGTGCTGGTAGTCTAATAAATCCCAATGTTACAATTTTGCACTAAGCCCTTTAACTACAGCTTGTACTGTTTGATTTCGTTGTACTAATGCTTATTTAGTTACTTTTGGGATTTGTACTAATGAGTTAAAGGCATTGTATTGGAAATACCAAGTTAATATATAACCGGAATAAATTAATTTTCCTATAAATCCTTGAATAAAAGCCTAGCATCCAATGAACGTTAATAAGCAAATGATAGCCAACTTTCGCACCTGTAAGTTTAACTGTTCTGCTATGCTGCATCGTCGCCATGAAAAAGATACCAACACACCATATTGAGAAAACTGTTAAAGCAGACAAAAATCCAATGAGATGATCGAAATGAAACGTGAAATTTCATCTATGCTTCTCCGACTAGTTTTTAACACACAATGCAAGTCCATACAAAGATAAAGTGAACAAATGCAGCAATCGTTTAGAAGTTTTGAAGGTCAGAAATTTCATTTATTAGTCCTTAAATAGTTAGCCTATTACATGTACATTTATTTCTTTAGTTGGAATGGTTATTGCATAATCGTGTTAACACATTAACCCCTAGCGACAAGTTATCGTGGCAGGATGTAGTAGCCTGCTGCCTAGCTCTTTAGTGCCATGGTCATGCAAGATACACTAAAGTGGGTGGTATTATAGAAAGGTAGGCAGATGTAGCTCTACAATGATATCAAATAATCTGGAATTTCTAGTTGCATCACAAAATACAGAGGGGAAAATCTCATTTTTTGGACCGATTTTTTAAAACTCAAAATTTGCCCGTGGTCGGAATCCCATTTTGTGAAGGGATTTTAGAGTTTTTGGTCTCATATCTAAGGCAAACCGGTATGAACTGCAAACAGAAAGATGAACCTTTGCAAAAAGTAGGATAAGATGGGCATTTGGAATAAAGGGTGGTCTCGATACAAAAATAATGACTATGTTTGGCATGAAAAATATAATTAAAAAAATAAATTAAACAATTTCTACTTTTACCCTTTTGTTCATTCGCGAGCCAAATAGCCAATGAAAAACGATGTTTCTAACACAACTAGGCAGTATTTTATTCAACGATCACCTGGGATTTGGTGTTTTCTGATCTATTCAGAAATAGCTTTCAAAATGTGTTTCCTACTCGAATTTCAGGCAAAAACGACAAAAACCTCCAGGGGTTAATGTGCTAATAATCTTAGGACAGTCGGAAAGGTGGACCAAAGAAAGTAAATATCACACATCAGTATAACAGTAAGGATCGTATTTCTATGTGTCATCATTCAAAAACAAAGCAAATTTGTTGACAGACATAGTCCTTCCAGCGAAATATCTTTCTTGAATGACCTCAACATGAAAATCTGTCTGATTTGTTCTGTCAAGATACCTGGGTTCACCGTCTTCGCGATAAGCTGAGCTGATCTGACTGATACGGGACTTTGTTTTTTTTCAGTTATTTGACGTGCACCTATACTGTCACTTGTTCGAGAGTCTTAAATCCTCTCATAAATCTGATGGACCTTTCATGAAACATGTTGTATGTTGCTCTCCATGATTGTTATGATAGGTCAATGTATCTCATGGTGCGTTGGACACAATGCAACACCGCCGCACCAATCACACACACACACACACACACACACACACACACACACACACTATCATTTAAGATCAATATATGTAGTTTCAGCCATTCAAAAGTGCATCGTGTTTGCATAGCGATTATACAGTCTTTGGTATTATTTTTGGATGCTCAATTTTCAAATACAAATCCCTGATTAACGTTTATGAACAGAGTATTTAACCAGTAAAATGTTTGCCGCGTTGTAATAGTGATTCAACGACCTTTAGCAAAATATATGGAAACCTTGTCTGTTGCATCTTTCATAGTCAATCTATTTTGTGTCTAGTTGGCTTCTCTAACAGTCACTGTACACCATACTGGTCTAATTATTTTGTATACTTTTTCATAATCAAGACCTAAATATTGAGAAATGAGAAGTTTACTTTGCATGTCTTGATAGTGTTTTGATACTGTATCCACTGAATAACATTCTAAAAATACATATGACCTATGGTGTTGCCTTCAATTTTTTTGCTTAAATTCAAGTCAGAAAAACTATAAAAATGTGTTATTTAAATCCCCAATAAATCTGGAACAATGCAGCAAAATAGAGAATCAAAACGCACATTTGTATGGAGCGATCTAGCAAATCTACAGTTACCAATAACCAATAGAATGCGAACAATGTATTTCAGTGTTGAATTCTATTTTCGTAATTCCTTACAACGCCATGAAAACAAATGCCGTTCCCCGAGCAATATAGTATAAATTTACGATAAATTTTTTAATTACAACTACTTCTTTGGGGCGTCATGTGTGAACAGTTTTTATTAGTATTGTATTAGAAAATTATTGCGACAAATCAAAGTAAAGAAAACAGTCACTTTTATCAATTAGTCCATATCGTTTTGCAAATGATACTGTATAATTGAATTCAGTAGAACCCAGAATGTAAGCACATCAAGATTGCGGTGTTTATACATTACTTTTATATAAAGTGTGATCATTATACTTGCAAAGTATACATTTACAAATCAATACTCCAAATGAGACAACACATATATACATACGGATTATAATCGTGAGATTGCAAAGGATGGTTTATATTTTGAGGAGTAACAAATACATCACCAACATTAGAGTCTATGAGAACATATTATTTCTTTCTTAGCCATAATACAAACTGTTTCCAAATATGAAACGTAAACATTTCAACACATTTAAACATTTTCCGACCATGCTGAAAACAAAATAGTGAATTTAATTTAATTTAGCGTAAATTGTAAAATAGTTCTATATTTTTGGTATGGGGTCTGACCAAAAAAGTATCTTTCTCAAATTTGCTAACTACCACACTGTCGTTATATAATGACATACCTACTTGCTGTACCCCGGATGTATATATATATATATATGAAAACTCAAATTTATCAATGTAACTTTACTATACAGTTGATGGGGAGCATCTATCGATGTAACTGACAAACGACAATGGGTTATGTCCCTTACGTAAATCGTGCAGATGACGAAAGGCTTAAGTTATCAATGCACTACACGAAGTTTGCAGACTCTCATTGGAGACTCAAAGTATAAGGCTATAACAAAAACAAATAGAAGGCACAATAGAAAAACGGAGCAAACAAACACAAGTATTAACAAATCTGTATCAGAAATACAAATACCATGCAGATTCAATAAGAAAGGAAACTGTTTCCTTCATCAACGGAACAAGATAGCAAAGATCTCCGCTTTGCCTAATAGTTTGTCTGTCATATGGAAACCGATGCTTTATTGCCAAGATCAGTATGTGTGTTTTTTCTTGTCCAACGCTCATTTTAAAAAAAGGTAAGAAAGACGGGTAGAATATTTTTAAAATCATAGATGTATGAGACATTTCAAGTATTGCTCATATGATCATTGTTGATATTTGCATATATACTTTACCCTCGTTAGAACGCAATACAAGAAAACAAATAACCGTGTTTCATCAAACTTGTTATTTAACATACTTCCTTATAACATATTATCAAAAAATAAACTCATCATAAGAGATCATTTATCTTAAGAAAATCCTGTCCTATGAACAGCACATGTTGGGACAAAGCCCATATGCAGGTATAACAGCAAATACACCACTGATATCTGCAACAATATTTATTCAAAATAAAAGTAAATTATGTCTGAATTTAGTTTACAATATCAATGGAAATGATCCCACAAAACGTCCGATATATATGAGGAACCCGTCCATAAATATGTATTGCCTGAGGAATTGAGTATGATATTGTTTTGAAAACAAATTAAGCTCGAAAATAGAAAGAACAGAAACTTTGTAAAATGAATCCAAATAAGTACGACAAATTAAAACAGAAATTATAATCCCATCAATGACGACCTTATTATTCGTTTCTTCAAATTGGAAAAAAAATTATGTCTGATTTTAGTTTACAATATCCACATAACAAATCGCACGGGATAAAGGGAAGGGAGAGATGTAGTGAGATAAACGGATGCATAAACATTTTAACTTTCAAACAAATGAATTCCATCTATTAGGCCTGCTATTGTATCATATCAAAAGGTCTGTCGGTATCCACACAAAGAAATAAAATACAGAACGTCGAGGGTTGAGAAGATACCTACAGTAACGATTTGTAAATATCTATATGTTTTATTTCCTTTCATCATGTGGACAACATCTTATTCCGAAAATAGAACTACTTAATATATGGCATTATTGCTTATCGTGTAAAGTATATCTAGTGATGACCTAGTATTGTTAGATCTCCAACGAGAGACAAATTTACGACATCAGATATTTCATTCAATTTATCTTATGAGGTTAGGATACTGCGGATGGAGAACTTTATTCTGTAGTTTGTGAACCGAGCGTTCTCTGTGTTCCCTGAAATGGTACGTGATCTTAGGCACATGATTTGCAAGTGCGTGTCCTCCTTGGCGTAAGATCCCAGTTTTAATATTTCCTGATGTCGACACATTACATCCCTAAGGGAATGCAGAAAGATTGCCACCAGTCTCTGGTCCACCAAACGTTCCATGACTGTCATGTTGGGGGAAATCTCGTGCAGCATTCTATGAATTGTATCGTATGTCTGCATCTTCGAATGAAAATAGAATATATATTTATATAAATTTGACTTTCACGCTTTCTTATGGGGAAAGAAATCATTTCGGTGCTCATATATTCGAATAAAGAGGTTTCAGAAGAATGGTTTAAGATAGCATACGTTCTTCATAAGTAAGAGGAAAATCTACAGATAGATTAGTGCGAACGTAGCGACGACATGGAAACCTTTAGAAAAGAGACCAGATAAAACAAACTGATATATATATAAATCAATATAGTAGGTGGATGTGCCATAGTTAAATTAATGTGTGAATGTTACTTGCATGCCTGTAGCTCGTAAAGTAGTAAGCTGTACAAGTTAATCCAATCTAGTTGTTGTCAAACTGGTGAAACACAGATATAAACGTTGTAGTTTAGTGACATGATACTGGGTTTTCAATAAAGACTGTCTCATATTTGTAGTCTGTGTACATCCGGTTCTTTCCTCCTCTACGATCCCTATATTCAGCTCCTGCGTGAAAAAGTAACTTCATTCACAAATATCCTAATCAGTCAACAATGCCCATCTTTACTGCTTTAACAGAAGGAAAATACATATATTATGAAAACAGATTCAGCAAACTGTAATTTCTTTGCAATATAACAAGTTAATTCTTTATTAATTGATCAGGTTCTGTTATGTATATTTAACTTAATTTATATTTGATTTAATTTAGTTGTTTGTAAGTTTTATAATCTATTTATTTGTAATTTCATTACACGTCAGAGTAGAAATTTGATATTTTTCAAACATTAGTTGGTGACCTGACTGTTTAGTCAGAAACACCGAACTTTGTATCTTTAGCTGACCTAGTTCCTGGCCTTGATAGCAAATCAAGACAACAACTTATTGATTTAAATCCTTTTTAATATGTTAACGAAAATAGTGAAATCGAGGCTGTATTGGAATACGTAACCTTGGTCGTGTAGATACCTTCTAAATCATTCTGGAATGTGATCACGTGATCCTCGTGCTGGTATCTGTTTTTCGCATTATTTTTCTTTATAACCTTTGCCTATAGAGAAACAGTCTCAGTTGGGCTTTTGCCTTGGACAATGGAAAAGTAATTGTTGTGACTAGTTTGTAGTTACATTTTAATTTTTATTCAAATTATTTGGATTCTGAAAGATTCATTCGTTTTCCAGGAAAAATGTGAGTGCTCAAACATAATTGTTGGACAAAGATATTTCTTTAAATTTTATTCGGAAATTCAAACACCAGAATATTATTTGTGAATTAACAAAGAACTGTAGACACATCCGTAATTTAAAGGCTACAGTATACGTCATCGCCTTCCATTTTGGATTTTTCGTCGGGACTTAATTTGAAGTCATTAGAACATTTCATTACTACGACTTCTGAAATAAAATTTGTGGATTATTCTTGGATTTTTTTAGATTTGTTTCTTAAAACCGTAAGTTTTTATTTTTTATTTTTGCATTGTTTTTGTCTGAGATATAACTTATTTGTTAAATTTTTCAAAGCTTGTTTTTTTTTCACTCTTTCCTTTGTTATTGTTTATTAGAGCCTAAAGACGTAACATAAGAGGTCCAAAACGAAGATTTTAAAATCATTCAATGATCGGGGTTTCATTTAAACTTGATTACCCTAGTCCATAATCCATATATGTTTTTCAAAGATAATATGCACAAAAACCGAATTCGATTCATTTTGGAGCCGAATGATACTTCACCATACATTTTAGTTGAATCTACAATGTACAATTATGCATTTTGTTCTTATTTAATTTCGAATGTAACCTTTGTGTGGTACTTTGAAATATGTACTTATTGTTTAACAGCTGATGAAACAATTAATGTTCTTTTTTAAATATACGAAGATGTGACGGAAAATGTGAGAAAAAAAATTGATTGATAGACATCTTCTGAAATGACCCCATGCAAGTAATCCAGCTGTATACAGACGGACTAGCAAATGTTATAGCCATATTAATTATGTTATGTGACAATTGTTCGAAAAAATATTTAGAAACACATCTTTAGTCTGGTGCCTATTTAATTCTACTTACAAAAGTCCTCAACGCCACACCAATGAATAGTTCCAGCTCATATACATCATTACCCAAGTGTCCAACACAACATGCCCTCAGTGAATGTGAAGGATTTGGTTTGTAATCTTACGCAAACGGAGCATGCGTCAAGTTCAAATAAGATCTCGTCCATTATTTGTGCTATGTGAAGATGATTTTGATTTCCAAGACCTTCTGTTAAGGTGCCAATCATAATCAAAATATCTGTAATTGCAAAAAGTTACAAACAACTTGACAAAGAATCTTCAGTTGGCGCGAATTGAATTTAACATTAGCAAATCAAATGTATGACACGATTTTATCGAGGGACACGAACCATGAAAGTTATACTAAACGGAGGTATCTGTGTCGCTGTTTATTATAAAGACAACAGAGAGTCATGGTTATTTAGAAACACTAGATATGTCCAAATTATTGCCATCTGTCTTTCTATCTTAATGTATTAGCTAACGCCACGTTTTTCTGAATTGGTAGCTTCTAATGGTGCTAGAGAAAATGATATTAGGAACCCAGCTTTTCTCACTTGTTGATATTACGTCAATAACGGAGAGGAAAAATAAATTTCAGTGTTTGAGACAAGATCGTCAACATGTAAAATATAAAATAGTTCCAATGGATACAAATTACACTGCATCCAGTTCTTTTATATGAAACAGCATGATTGTAATAAGTACGGAAGACAGATTTTTCGTGTAATTTAAGTAATATGTAACTTTTCTTAGTTGTTTTTCTGAAAGGCTGGGCATTCAATCAATTAATGATGTAGTTTCAAACGTTAGTAAAAACATATATTGAGAAACACGCCTATGGACTCTTGCTAATAAACACTGCTTACGTATGTTTTCAACGCCTCACCAAGTACTCGTGTTAGCTCACGTATAACATGTTCAGGTGTTGAACGCTACATGCCCTTAGTGAATGTGAAGGACTTGGTTCGGAATGTTCGCAAATTGAGCATGCATCAAGTTCTTATGAGATATTCTCCATTATTCTTTTTGTGTTAAGGTGATTTCTATTTCCAAGGCCTTTGCTTAAGACACCAATTATAATTAAAATCTCTAACTGAAGAAGGTGTAAACACAAAACGGTATATAAACTTCGATTATGAACTAATGCGATGGGAAATGCAGCAACTCTAATGTATGGCATCTAATTTTACTGATGCACACAAACCATGAGAAAAATAAAAATTTCAATGCCACTGTTTATTATGACTACAATTACCAGTTATGGTAGTTGCAAAAAGCAAAGGCGTCAACGAATGAGAGACAACATACTAATTTCACTCAGGTCAGATTATTTTACACCGGAAAATCTAATTGCACTCAGGATTAAAGATTCTTTCTCGTATCCTTACCTAGAGTAACAACAATTTATAACATTCTCAATACTGAGGCCATTTTAACTAGTTGTTATCTAAATTTTACGCTCTTTGTTTCTTTTCTAAAAGAATTTAACCTCTTTGATTTTGCCTAATACTTGTATATTATCCATTTGGATCTTTCATACGCGTACTATTTCCGGACAATAATAAACGTATAAAAAACAGAATCCTGATTAGGCCAGCAATCTTTATCCGGTGTGGTAATTATTTCCGCATTCATTTGATTTGAACAATTACGGGAAATTATTTAAACATTCTGGTTTTTGGTGCTATGAAGTTGGTAAGTCCATTCAATGATGTCCAATGGAAATGCTGAAGTTCAAAATTACCAGTTTGCCAGATAGATTGTTGCCTTGCATTGCTGAAGTGTAACTCTTTATGTCCGCATTGCGCCAAGAACCTTTTATACTACGTCGACGTGAATAAGATTATATAAGAATTCTTTATTTCAGAATATATAATCCATACAACTAAAGTAAAATAGAAATATAAAGTACATACATTGTAAACAAAAAAGACCATACATATATTATGTACAAGTACACAGACTCTTCAACAACAATGGAGTGTGCCCTGCATTGTTAAGGATGACATTAAGTAGCACATTGAAAGATTAATTTGTTCCATCTACTAATAATACGAGAAATTCAATAAAAGTCATAATTTCACAGAGATCTCAATATCCATTTCTTACTATGAGATATTCTTGTCATCATTGAGAATACATACTTTCTCATTACATTATCAACACTGAATAAATTATAACTTACAATCATGTTGGAGGTACTGTTCCATTAACGTTCATCTGCAGAAGAGCACAATACATTGTGTGCATCAATACAATTTGAATAATCAAATTTTGATCTCCAATGAACAATTCTGAAATTATTTACATAGAATCATGTTTGTTCGAGTGCAGAAAAATATATTCCTTATCGGTCCGATCGGATTTAAACATATGACCCAAATACGTCTAATTGTTAACATACTTGAGAGCATAGCCGTTAAGGTGTAAAGAGGGTATATTATAAGATAATGGTTTGTCACCATTTTAGGCTTGTCGTTCGTTTATTTTCTTTATATCAAGTACTACTTCAAGTGGATTACATTCGTATTTCGTAAGTTGCTGCCATGACTAAATCTTAACACACAATATAGCATAATCATCGAAGCTGTAAGATAGCACCGATATTGTCTTCGAGAACAAATATTGGTGCTTTTCTATCCAAACAAATGATGATAAAGTACGCAAAGAATAAATTAGGTCGGATACACTTGCGGTATACAATGATATCTGTTTAGATATGTATAAGAGGATAATCATGGTTGGGATTAGATTATTGCGAAGACATCAAAACAATTGTATGAAATGTTTATTTATAGTGTGATTGAAAAATAGTTAAATTTAGATCAGTCATTTATTTATTTATTTATTTATTTATTTATTTATTTATTTATTTATTTATTTATCTATGTTGCTGCAGTACATTTCGGAAGTTTAGACTTTTTGTATGTTTTGTTCCGACAACCCTTCCCACGACGTCGACATGTTTATTATTAAAAAAACAAATCTTATAGAAATGTAGGATTGTCGTACGTTTATTGCTTTTATATCAATCACTACTTTTCTTCGATTGAATTCCTCTCGGTATTAGCAGCCACAACATATTGTAGCCTGATTATCGAATTATCCCGGTGAACAAGATTTGGCGCTTTTCCATCCGATCAAAATCTGATATAATGCCCATTGGATAGATTAATTGTGATATTAGTTTAGATATGTGTAGCAGGATGTTCAATGATTGGATCAAAAAAGAACAAAAGCAGTGTCATGTCTGAGATATTTATTTGTAATGTGACTGACACCTATATAGGAACATGACACGCGCCGGGTTATGCAGTTGATGAAGGGAAATAATATAGTTTCTAACTGGAACGAATCATAACATGTGATTTAAACGAGTAATAAACAACAATTAACAAATGAAAACTATACACAAATATGGTTCACGTATTGATCTATCATCTTTAATAATCAGAGTTTTGGAAATTTATGATGTCATTTGCATATTAATATTTACGCATTTTCGATTTTAAAGTTTCATGAAAGCATTTTATTGCAGATGGCCAAGTACATATAAAATATTCACTGTTCTCATTTTCATGTACCTAAATAATCTTGTTGTTTCTCGGATTTTTAAGATACCTTTCAGTACTCTACTACTTCTTTTGTGTTTCACTTTTTCAGCTCTATCCTTGATGGAGGAAATATGGATCACGGAAAAATTGAACGGCACACATAGATCCATACATCTAACTTGGTCGAAGAAAGTACATATGTCTATGACATACGCTCACATACAACCTTGCTCAACTCATTTCAACAAATACAGTCTTAGATCACTATGCTGGAGACAGAAGACGAAGAAACATACGGATCACGTCAGATAACAACTAACAACAACAAAAACAACAATTGTAACAACAGTAACAACAACTAACAATAACAATAATTCAGTCTTCCAACTTTATAATTTTCTACTGATACAATATACTTCAAGAAACGTCATTTCTAATTCTTTGATTTCTTATTCTCGTTACAATTTTTATAACTTCTTTTTACAGTGTTTAACGTGAAGACAAAAACCTTTGTAACATTTACAAAATAATGTATTTCCCTCGAAAAACAAGGTAGAAATGAGAAAACTAACTTATGTTTTTACGAATTAAGTCCAAAAATCGTCCAAGAATTATAAAAAAGAAGTCCTAGAATTAAAAAGTCCTAAATGAATCTGAGTTGGAGTCCTGATAAAAAATCGAAGATAGGGAACGATGACCGATGCAATGGTCAGCGTTGTCCTAATGTGTCAACAGTTCCTTGTTGAACCAAAGAAAATAATATTCCAGTTTTGAATTCCGATGACAATTTCAATAAATGTCTTTGTACAAGAATTCGGTATGAGAACTTAAATATTTCCAGGGAAAAGAATGAACAATTCCATAAAATAGAATTTCAATTCAAACTGGTCACAACAAAACAACTTTAAGTGTAAATGGTTTATAGCCCAACTGAGAAAATTCTTGACAGAAAAGAGTTATACCCTAATTTAAGATGCAAAACAGATTCCCGTATGAGAGTCACGTGATGGTGTTTCTAGAACAACGTAGAAGGTTTCTACATGCCTAACATAACGTACTTCCAGTATGGCTTCGACTAAAACCAATGATTTTTAATCTAAGAAAGAAGAAAAATTTGTTTTCTTCATCTCCTACTGGTTCTGAATCAAGATCAGGTACGAGGTCATCATTAGATTCAAAAGTTTCTATTATTATTACTTACGAAAAAGACAGTCAGGTCAAACTAACTTCTGAAAAAATGTCAAATCTAGTAAATAAACTTACATTACAATAGCATGTAACGGAATTAAAAACATTAAATCCAACAAACAAACAATTAAATTAAATCAAATATAAATTAAATCAAATCTAGATAACAGTTGTGTTGGTCTGTATATGGGGTTAATATTCATTAACAGTGTACCGGTTAGTAAGTGCATGCTGGTAGGTGAGACGATGTGATGGTCAGGATGTAGGACTGATTTTTGCTTAATCTTCAAATCCTCTTGTCCAAAAACCGTTACACCTTATTCAACATAAAGTCATTTTTAACATTAGCATTTTGCTTGTGCCGATATGGACCCCCCCAATGGTCGTCCTATGGACTTCTTAGCATTATCAGTCCTGGATAACCCCTGACAGACTTCAATATTAATTATATCGCGCTTGTGACATTGAAATTCAAAATGACCACCGTAATATTTTATTCCCCTCGTTCCACAGCGTTCTTTTGCCGATATTTCCCCTGATACTACTAGTATCCTCATTAGTCTTCTTACAAACGGGTAAATATGTTTTTTCTTTAGATAAGTACAAAATCATGTTGATATCTTCACTCGACAATATTACTTGATTAGTCTTTATTAAGCAAAGTATCTTTAGAAATAGTCAGAACCCTGTTTTACCCATAGATGTGTATTCTTGATAGAAACTGTTTGATCAAGATACTATGCTGAGTATTTAAGACTAAATGTCCGGGGTTTAATGTTCTTATTGCGTGCAGACAGTTTCTAAGCTGGGTCGGAACAAGATGGTCTGTAATTTACACTGACATATTAGTATAGCTATTGTTTTTTTTTTTTTGTTTTTTTTGTTTTTTTTTATATACCCGACCACATAAAAACGAAACAAGACAATTTCACATACTGAAGAAGATTGGAATAATTGTAAAAATAATTTAGGTCACCACTTAATCATCACATAATCAAACGCACTATGGCAATAAGTGGAAATGAGAAACCAGGCATATACTGTGTTAGACGAGAGAGAAGTCATAATGTTTTGTTGTACGTTTTCACTTCATTTAAATTCTGACCAGTACGTTCCTTAATTGCACACTTTAAGACGAATGTAAAACCTATTATTATTTATGTATTTGATTGAGACTGCATTCATTTAGTTATTGCTGTAACTATATTTCCAGTGATGTACAATGGTTTCTATTCCCTTGCACGCTTTAGTAAATATTGTGCGTGATGTAATGCGTATTTTGTGTAATGGCTACTAAACAATTTTATAAAATATTTTTATTTATTTTCTTTTGATACAACACAAGCATATTTTCATATATATTAAACAAAATAAAGAAATTATTTGAACCCATTTGTGTATCTCGCACGAAGTCAACAAATCATCTCTACAAAGTGTAATCCAACATGCACAAATTATCTCTACACAGCATAATCCAACATGAATAAATCATCTCTACACAGCATAATCAAATATGCATAAATCATCTCTACACAGCCAACGTGCATAAATCATCTCTACACAGCATAATCCAACATGCATAATATATCTAAGCAGATTCATATACCTCAATCATTGTAATACCTAATTAAATCTACATAATCCTACTAATTAAGTTTTAAAGTGCTTGACATTAATAATAAAACCCACATGGTTTCAATAAATGTAGATGCAGATAGATAACAAAAAGTACATTGCATAATAATATATTTGATGCTGACAGGTGTTATTATAACAAACGTACTCCCATGTAAGATATGTTATTACTTTTATATTCAGTTGCAGCTCATTGTGCAGTTTTCATTCATAACACCGTTTTCTAAAAGAAAGACAGCTATCAGCATTAGAATGGATAACTGCAGCTGTAAACAGTTGATTGTTTAATCACGCATAAGTGCAGAATTATATAACCAAAATATAAATTATGTATACAGATTATATTTTAACAATTATATTGCTTAGAAAAATTTAAATATTTCAAATTCAATCAATCACTCAGTGATTGCGTATTACATTTGCTGTGAGTTATACTTAAAAAAATGAAAACCATCATACAATTATTTATTTCAAAAAATGTATACGGAGAGGAGGAACTTTTGTCTTCACCCTGAATGGAATTTGTCCTGGGGTGCTTTTATTCTACCTCTTAAAGGGTTTTCTGCCCTAGGGAGCTTTCGTCTTTAGGGGCTTTTCTCCATACCGTGTCCCACCCATTACGATTTGGCACCTTTAATTTTATTAACTGTGTAATATACTTGCAGTTGCAAAATCATTAAATGGAAACACTTGGATTTTATGAAGGCAAAGTGGTGATGTGAGGATTAAACGATGATCTAAATGCATTCTAGGAACGAATCTTGTTGAAATTGTCTTCTAGAAATCCTTATGTAAGGTAATGTGACTGAACTATCAAAGGTCGTCAAACGGATGAGAGGTAAGCATATTTTTAGCAGGGAGAGAAGCGGATAAATCTCTTCTATTTTATAAAATCAATATTTATCCTCAAATATTTGCATTGTCTCTAGACTCCATACTTCTGTTAGAAATTCACAATTTAATGGTTCATAAAATGCTTTAAAACCTTATATTTCTATGCCACCTTGGCAAAATGTTGATATACTGTCTTGCAATACTGTGGTGATCATGACCTCAAATATTCCCATCGTACATATCTGTTTTGGTATTAATGATTATTGGATATTGCTGGAGCGTTACTAAAATTGTGTCATTTAAGAGCGAAATGAATATATTGTAAAGGGCAGAGAAAAATACATGAAAATAACAGAGAGATGGAATATGGTGATTATCACTATAATCATTACATCGACAGATTTATCTGGCCTCACATTCATAATTTATTCCGTAATAGAATCACATTACTGGAATGACAGATAAACCATTCAAACGAGAGAAAATTACAAGAGCTCGCGTTTATTATGTACATGTGATATTAATAAAATCAAGAATATTTTATCTCAAATATCCTAGTGAATTATACGTTCCAGTCAAGAAAAGTTCGTACATTTAAAACTATTCCTCTGTAAGGATTTGATCTTATAAACGAATAACGCTCTCCACAACTCGCCCTCCATTCTGTTGGCGGAGTTATTAATTGTCGATCACGCACGTGATCATTATCAGGTGTCACAAAGGCAGCTTTTGTCAATTTGATATCAGTCCCTATAAAGTCGTAACTAGGTAATTTGCCCATGTAAATATAAACCTATTTTGTAAGAAAAATACCAATCATCCTCTATTAGGTGAAATATCATGTGGGGTGGAACTAAAATGTGCAAGGGTATGCCTATTAAGCAAATTTCCAGTATTCAACAGTTAATATTTAAACCACCAACTCTCAAAGCTGGAAAGCTCCATTAGTACTAAACCACCGTCTTTTAAAATTGAAGAAAAATCTACACTACACCAGCAACATTAACAACAAACTTTGTTTTGCAAAAGTAAACTATTAATCTTCATAAATAAACAGAGGCAACAACATACGACATGCCCATTGATATCCAGCAATTAGTTGCCCAAAAACTAGTCGTACGTATAGAACAATTAGACCAAGATATAAAACAATTAGACTTAGATATAAAACAACGAGACTTGATATCCAACAATTAGATATCAAAAATTAGAAATGATAACTTCTGCTGAAATCGATGAAGGTCTCAATACTAGTGAAGACCATGCTTTGAGAACATTCCGATTGTGTCGCTATAATTTTCAATAAATTCGTAAGCTTTCCTGTCATAATTAAACCTCATGCACGTAGGCTTTACTGTCATAATTAAAAAAAACTTCATTTAGCTAGGCTGTATTTTCCTTCAAAAACTTAATGTAAGCTTATATTTAGCAGCCATAATAAAAGTCGTCATATTTGCAGGCTGTACTGCTACAATAAGCACTCCACGTGAGAAGGTTTTCCCTTCAGAATAAAGTTCTTATCAGTCCGTTCATTCGTATTGAAAAATGTCAGGCAAGTAAATCCTCGACGATGGGTGTTAACGATCACACGAAGTTCTAAATACACATATACAAATACACAATAACTATACGGTAATTATATGCATATACATACATATATATATATATATATATATATATATATATATATATATATATATATATATATATATATATATATATATATATATATATATATATATATATATATATATAACTACGGTAGATATATGAATATTAGAAACTGAAGGTACGTGTAAGTAGGATTTGCTGTCGAGAAAAATATCTAGTGTATGTCTCAATCTGAAATGTATGTCATTATTCGCAGTACTGAAATTTATGTCATTATTCGCAGTACTGAAATGTTTGTCATTATTTACGTACAGTACATGGTATATTATTACGGATACTGTTAATCTATTAATTTCTGATAGAATTCAGTGAATACTTACTTTTAAGTGTACTACAAATCGCTTACACAGTACACATGTACTTTAGCTGAAATAATTGATTAAGATGCGTTTCATGGTGATCTTCTTAACAGCAGCTCAAATACTAACTTAGCACCAATGAAGATCCCTCAAATAATAGCAGGGTAAGCAACAAAACCAATTATGCAGCTAATCGATTGACAGTGGCTTTAATCAGATTTGATATCATGGTGGTCAGTGAAAACACGAAAAAGCTCCCACACCTAACCCTGTCTGTCAAAAGAGGTAATTGTGGAACTAATTCCCAAATACGTATCTACTTTATTCCGGATCTTTCGTTTGATCGCTTCTACGTATTCGTCGTGGCCAAAGTGTTTAAAGTCACTGGTTTGAACCCCGGCCGAGTTATACCAAAAACTGGTACTAGCAGCTGCCTCGCTTGACGCTCAACATTAAGAGGTTAGTGTTAGGACTGGTCGGCATCGTGTCAGTATGATGTGAATGTGTGGGACATGATGCTACATGTTTGCGGCATGATGTCTCAGTGCTATTAGACATCGATATAAACTGCAACACTGCAGACATCGTAGCGATATGAATGAAACATTGTTAAAACTACGTTAAAAATCTAGATCACACACACACACACAACAAACGTGTTGGTGAGAAATTTTTCAGTGTTTTTTCAATGTCCACTCAGTGGTCTATGTCCACTTTGACTTCCTCGTTTTCATAAGGCCTATCCGCTAAACAAACACGTTATTTTGACAAGATAGGGGAGAATAAACATCGTTTCCCGGATTTCGAAGTTCCTAATTTTTGTCATAAGATTGGAATTGTTCATGTAATGCATGCCTTATATCTCTAGTTTCGTCGTGAGCAACCCAACACGTATTTTCGAACTATTCTACATCTAGTGGGTACTGAAGGGTTGACTTTACTTCATTGCTGGCGACATCACCAGACCATAAGTAACTTACCATATGCATAGGTCCAGAGAACTATTTTACCGTACGAAGCTCAAAAGGTGACATTCTAAACTTTAAATATCCTATATTTTCCAAAAAACAATAAGGTTTTCCTCTGATTTTTTTAATATATCTAGAAATAAGTATTTTGGTTCCTAACTGGATATGCAGTAGATATCACAAACAAAATCAATTTTAACGTACACTTAAACAGGATCCTGAGGAAGAGAGGCATTCAGATGCTATTACACAATCACCAGTTTGATGAAATGTCTAAAATGTTGACTTACAAAAATCACAATATTTGCTGTTCTTTCTTTAGTGGGTCGTGTCTGGCAAATGGTATGAAAGGTATATGTGTGCCGTGATTGAATTAGAAAAGGAAAGTAAATCTTGAAACATCCCCCTCCTTCAGACTTCAATTTTATCCACGGTTGAGAAACTAAGCAATCTCACTCAATGTTAATAAAATTCTAAGTCAAAAATTGTACCGATTGTCAACAAAAATGTTTTCTCGACCATGCTTCATTTCATGTCAGATCCACAAATAATTTAACCAAAGATAATCTCGTCCATTTGCAAAAATTGAGGAAAATTATAGAAAAAACAGAAAAAGATCTTAGAAGTAGATTGCCCAATTATATAAGCCAGACACGAAAACTAATGGATACTAATCATACGTTTTCTTTTACAACTTGACATTGCTAGGGTAGATTTAACAGATTGACAATAAGGGTGACAATGCTATACTTATGCAAACTCTACTACGAAGTCTGTTGTACATTTTACAAGCGTACACTTTAATAGCCACACTCACAGTTCCACTTTTGAAAGCCTATAATTGTTAATCAAACATGCACGCGTCAGTTTTGTGACAGACAGATTTATAGAGACATGTATTATTAACAGTGCTGCCAATAACATCTCTTTTTAAAAAATACGGTATGACCAAAAATTGTTTCGAAAGTAAACATGTCTAAAGCCTAACTAATCGACAATATATTCCTAACCTTACAAATAAATACCGCCAAAACTGGCTGTTAAAACGGGTAAGATATTGCTTGTGCGTATTTCTTCTGGGTCCTTTTTGCCGGATGAATCTGCTGCTGTTGAGTACGTACAAACAACTAGTTAGATTCCTATAAACCATTACGTTATTATTTGATTAAATTACATTACGTTTGTGGTAATTTGGTAAGTCATTCTTACATCTCATGAATAGTCTACAGACGTTGTAACTTTAAAAATGACAAAAATGATATGACGTGTGTCGTGTTTTTCAAAAAAAAATTCCCTTGAAAGTAACCAGGAAAGAAATTCACCCGGTGTGATCTCACTATTTTCCTCCACCACTGGCCACAGCGAAATAACAAAAATGGAATTTGGTTCAAGCCTACTAATATGTACCATTATTCTTGTGAAAATGAGCGTTCTTTTATTCCAGAAATGATTTTCAGTCAACAAACGATCTTCGTTCCCTTAAAAAGGATATGTAACATACCAACAAATATAGGCTGGTTCAGCAGATCATAAAATAAGTAGCTGTTTGTATCCAACATAAATAAATAAATATTCGAGAGTGATACATTTTAATGTTTTGGATATGTTAGTATGCTATCAGCAAAGAAGGAGGGCAATTGATCGACTACATTGCTAATCAGCGGGCTGATCCTCCAAGGCTAAATGAGACTGAGAAAGCAACTCACCTGCTGTCAAGCTGCAATGAATGTGAAGCAGACGTCTAGAAAGTCGGAAGCAGCCACGTGGCTCAGAGACTAAATGGATCCTTCTATTAAATGTAAACTCAATCGAATATGCACAAGAATACAGTGTCGTCCACCTCTGTAAGAAAACAGACAATCTGGGCATCTCCAGGATATCCAACCGGTAAGTCACTGGATAATATTCGGCGTGTTTGTCGTTCCTTGATGATTATATCAAATATGATGTCAATCTTGCTTTCGGAACACTTTCAGCTCAATAGATTAAGCAAGTATACACAAAGAGATGAATTTCATTTTTGTGTTTAGCTTTCATTCTCAAACCCTTGCTCACAAGTTAAATCAGTCCTCTTTCCTATGAACAATCAACATTGGACAATAAGATCAGTTTTCATGTGAACAAGGAAAAATAAGGGAAAATCAAAATATTCTGTTTGAGATAAACACACAAGTTATATGAAAGTATACTGATAAAAAGATCATAGTTGTAGTCGGCAAAAGAAAACTTTGGTGCTTTATTAGATGAAGAATACTGAAATAATGTCAGTGCTTTCATTGTTTTATTTTAATCTTTCCTCAGATACAATCTTAGCTTATGTGTAAGGTCAACATTACATCCCACATATAATTTGTTATCTGCTTGCACCCAAATCGTTAATCCCAATCACTATACCATGTTTGCAAGTTTTAAATCTACGTTTATTTGGGGGGAGGGAGTTGTTACCTGGTTTCAGTTATTTAATTTTATTTCGGGATGAGTTTGATAACCACGGCTTTTAAGACTCCAAAATGAATGACGACGGGGAAAAAAAAAAGCAAACTAATGAAATTTGAGAGTCTATACAACAAAATTAAAATATGACCAAAATCATAGCTAAGCATCCGATGTATGTCTATTAATTGACTGACGTAAAAGCGCTGACCGATCATACATCAAAATCATAAGCTGAGTATGAGTTTGCTTGTAAATATTTCTTTATATAACTTTGTCCCCAGAAATATTCACATAATTAGTAAAAGTAGGGATAATGACCACTTGCATCTTTCATACCTGTGTATAGTATATTCATCATAAGTCATAAATATTGATGTACTTTTGATGTAAATGGAACTATACATATTTGCTATGTTCTAAAAGACAATTATATTTTGAATGATACATCACAAGGAGCGTAATAAAGTTGTATTGTTTTGTTATCATCTGATTGACAGATTCCACTTATCTATAAAGGCTCGATGTTCTAGATGCATTCATTCATTGATTTGTGTTTTCTCATTTAAGAGATGAATATCAACAAAGAGAGAAAATAAAGTAAGAATAAAGACTTTAGAATGGTAACGTGCAATTACACTTACAAATGAGCAACACATACACACATAGACTAGAAAATAAATATTCATGTTTCATTGGTGCGATTTCATACAATGTATACCATGCAACTGTTAAACCATAAGGAATCTTTTTATACCATATTGAATGGTTTTGACCATTCGACAACATATAGAGTCCATGAGGATAAAGAAGATGCTGTTCTGTATCGTGTAAGTGGCCTCACCGAGTACATACTGATGGATCGAAAAACGCAATGAATTCAAATAGGTATTAAACATACATATTCCGCATTATGAAATTAAATGCAAAATGCATCTAAAGTTCCTGAATATAATATTTCAGCTGACATTATAAACTGTACATACTAGACTTAGAGTCACTCAATTCAAGTGCATTCTGAAGTTCTCTGCCATGTAAATGCTGAACAAAGTCTCGATCAGATATATTTTTGAAAAGAACATTGAAGTTATTTATACTCTGACACAAAAGCCGATTCATTGTTCGCATTTTTGGTCATCATATGCTACGTGCAATGACATCGGTGTCGAGACTATTTCAATGATGGCAAGTATGAAGTTATATCGTATGATGTGACCGGAAACGTAGATACTGTTACAGGTTTAAGCTCTTTGTTTCATCGCAGTATTTGCCACACAATACCAGGTTCGATGCAGATGTATACATTTTTGAACATTAAAAGTTAAAATCATATTTCCTTCAAATGACTATTCCCATAATCGTTTATATCAAACGGTATAATAGGCCTCCATTCCTTCATAGCTAAGAAAGGATTATGGCAATGAATATATTTATTTTTATCTTTTCTATTGAGAACGAGACCCCAATTTAGGTTACGACTCTATGAATTCTTTTGGATTCACTTCACAATACTGAAAATTCTTCTCACATTTTTCATTCATGTCTTTGATAATTAAATTATGTGTTTAGTTTTACAAAACTAACTTATTTTGTTTTTTCTGTTAGTTTATGAGAATAGAGTCGTAATAATCTGACTTATTTAAACGATTTTTGTACAGAATTGATCTATACGTTTACTTGTGTAATTTCCAGGCAAGCTGTTTAGTTAGCACTTTATTCAGGAAGGTAAATGAACAAAATATATCCCTTTGGCTGTGGTCAGATTTAATGTATTTTATAGAAACACTGCTACAGAAATTAGCGTTGCTTATGTCATATATTGTCCAAAGCTCTTTATATCCCAAAATGCAGGAAAAAATATGGATTCTGATTCAAAGTTAGTGTTGACAGCTTCATGCAAGTTATAATGATACGTTTTTCGCAACTCACTCCCTTTTTGAAAACTTTGCTATTGAGTATTCGGACTACTTAGTTTTTTCCTCTTTGTGCCATGTATTAAATCTGTCTGCTACACAGTTTTCAAAGAATTTGTACAAAATATTCAGTACAGTACAATTCTTGTACCTGCCAACACAATATTTACTTCCTGGATCTATCATATGCAAACAATGGTATCTTACGCAAATGAACATCAAATGGATGCAATCATTTTCGTGTAAGTGCAGATGCAAGACATATTATAAAACATTCGTCTATAATCATCGAAAGCCATCGATGATTATTTATCATTTAAGGTAGCTTCGCACTTAGAAAACTATTACGTTTTATATTACATTCTGGTTTTATCTCACTCCGGATATAATAATACAAGCCATAGTTTTCTTGCAAACATAATGTTTCTCAGTTACGTTACATCGTGAAATGGCAATGGAAGATACCATATACTGAATTCAAAATACTATATAAATCGTTAATGTTCTATTTTCTTGGCATACTATGAAAATCCCTCAAACAAGCATCGGAACATTCAACGCATCATAGGAGGAGATATTCCTCATATAGAATTAATAGCAGAGATGGGGCGTTATTGTATAGATCGCGTATAGGATAAGCCATATAGGACTCAAAGATAACTCCTGGTGGGTAATATTATGCCAGTGTCTATGTCAGAAGACATTTTTTTCCTCAAATTTATGGACTTCCATACACCGAGAGATGTATATATTTTGCTGTCATGAACTTTCTGATAATGCATGATCTGAGAAATGTTGAACTTCTTATCAGAATGTAATTACAGAACAAACTTATTTTTTGAGGAATTTAAAATTTTTACCTTCATATTGTATTTTATATATATCTTTACCTTTCATGAGTTCATCATGTAACATTTTATACCTTTATCTTCATTCGGATAAGTATAACTTTCTAACGTTTCTGTGTAATTCCTTCATTTGCAAAGTTTTACAACTTTGCTAACAGTTAACGCTATATTTCCATAGTTATGCTGAAGTGCCGTTAACCTCTAGTAGTTCGTATATACATAATATGTTTTACTAACAAACATTAAAATCTGGCTTACTAATTAAAGTTAGGTGAGTGCCTTATCTGAAACTTTAATTACATCAAAACATAAATTCATCTAGTACTTTGAGTACACCGATAATGAAATGTGGACAGACTGTTAGACTGTTAATAACGGGTTCCTTTTAAGCGATATAGATTCGGAAGTATTTATATGGAATATAGCAAAATTAAAAATACTTTTTTGAACTTAAAGAAATGTCACAAAACTGGTTTAAATCTCCCTTATAATGATTCGGATTAAACCAATATATGCTTGAAAGAGATAAAAGTATAACAGAGTTCGTAAACTCTACTTTCCAATTCAAAAGTTATTGTCTCAACATGTAATGCCTTCCTCTACTAAACTGCCATTTAGTTCGAATAATAATAACATATAATTCAACCAGTGTAACATAGTCTGTATTACTGTAACCTCCTTCCGATTCATGACTGAAGATAATGAGTAAAAGCGTATCAGTATAATGTAATAATAAAATATGAGTTACATGAAAATTAAAGAGCTATGGAAAGGAGTCATCAAATTGTGGGGTAAAAATTGGGTAGAGTATTTTTTTTAATTTGAGACTACATATTCAAATTATTTCTATACCGATGTCATTAAGACGTACTTAATGTATGCAATGCCCTTAAACGTAGACGCCGTTAAAGTTAAACACATACATCTGGGTTCCTTTATTGTCACAGTGGTGCTGATTCTGCCAATACGTTATAGAAATTTGATCACGCATCTGCATGTTGGGCTAATGGAGTAGGACTGAGTTTGCATAAATTTACAAAAACTCTGGAGTCTGATAATTGACCCGTGTGATGGCATTGACCCAAGAATTATTACACATCAGTCTGAAACCACCTGGACGGTGGCCCACTGTCTTTCACTTCCTCTCGGAATTTAGCCAATGGGTAATGACGTTAAAATTATAAAGATCCCACAGTATACACATGTATTCAATGACGGTATAAAGATGCAAATTTATAAAATATACTGCTATTGACCACAGGGTCCTCGCTTCCTCGCAGTGGCATACACACTATATCAGAATATGGAAACTATTGAGATTCCCGTCTTATAACTAGATTCGCACTATTAGGCGTGAACAAACATATCTATACATACAAAGGACATTGGTCTGAGGTCTATACGTACCTCCCAAGTAACTTAGGCCCGGGTCATAGATTGAAATATATGGGGATCTTCGTCCTTTAACCATTTACATATTTACTGATCATAAATAGACAAATGCACATACCTAACTGAAATGTGCACTTAAGGGATTTCCTGCCAAATGGGCATATACAATGGGGTAGAGCCAAAACGGGAAACCTGAAGGAATTGTAATTTGCGTATGAGGAATTATTTGAAAGGTCATTTGTGAATGACTGAATATAACAATGTTATAAAAATCTCAACATTTGTAGCAACACATACACAAATGCATTTCATCTGAGTATATTCCTCTCCACAGGAAATAGTTTTTAAAACAATTAAATATTTGTCTCGTCCTAAATTAGCATTAAATAATGGACTACAACAATGTCGATGTCTGAACCGTTGTTGTACTAGAGTTACACTCTAGCCAAAGCTTACAGTTACCCAAGAATTAATACTCATGCAGGTATCTATACCGGTATCGCTCTGGGTTAAAAATGAGCTCTGTCATATCGGACATTTTTATAAGCGATATTGTTGGCGGGGGAGCACCTTTGTATGAAAGGTAAGAAGCGATGCATTGCAGATCTTAAAAAGACCATATAATATTGACTGGTCATTGACGTTCATCACGCATGTCCTGTGATATCCTACCCTGCAGAGACTAACCTTAGTAAATGCATACAATTACAGGAGAAATCAAATCCTAAATATCTCTGTAAAGCAATAAAAAAAAACTAGATAGAAAAAAAATCGTGTGTGTGTAAATAGCACATGTGGGCATTTAAATATTTTAATACAAGTTTTTTTGTCTCATGAATAGTTAAATATTTTATAATATATTATAATGTTCTGCTAGAACTGTAATATGTTAATATCTTTATTCTACTCGCTGCCAAATGAATTACTCTCTAATATAATAAACATATTCTCTTGCTTGATTGCTATTTCTATCTTCTGGAAATAATTTAAGCAAAACGAATAGTTTCAGAAACGAATACTGAGCCTTTCAGGTACATTTTATCTTTATTCCTAATCACCGGTTGATATTTTATTCTGTTCTGCAATTTCAAATTTTAATCAAGTCAGTATTTAATTATATTTTCTGTAAAATTAATATTTATATGTTCATCTCAAGATGATATAGCATTACTGTTTTACAATATGAATATGACATTGCTTGGCATCTATGTGTGCATAACATTACTGTTTTACAATATGAATACGACATTACTTGACACCTCTGTGTGTCCTATGAATTCTGGGAAATTTTGGACTTAATGTAATTTGATTCTGACATGTGTTTATTATTGAATAATAAAGGTAAGTAGGATATACAGTTTAAACAAGATCTATATGAGACATCATTAAAGGAACTTCTAGCTTTCATATTGTCACCACGATCCTAATCGTCTATCCATTTTAGCCGATTATACCAATTTTCAAGCTTTTTATTAGGATATGGGCTCAAATTAAATCCGTTCCTCTTCCTGCGGCGTTCTACTAGCACAACTTGCCGGTGATACTCCATTTTCTACTTTCACTGACCATGTCCCGCTGTTCATATGTTTAGCTATAGTTGTAAGACTACTGTATTCATGCCCCTCTGACTTTGAAAGCACTCATATTTGATATTAAAAGTAATTCTCCTTTACGATGATCAGTAAAAAGGGTATAAGTAATAATACAATTAACTTTCCTCTGGCATAAAATAATATTAATCTAAAATGTGTTCTTTTAAAAACAATTATCTTTATTTGTTAGATATTTTCTCAGCAGTTCAAACCGTATATATGTTGTACTAGATGTGCTAGTTAGCATCTAGTTTGAATGGGTTCTTTACTAAGCATCATTGTGAAACAAGCGGAGCAGATATTATCAAATATTTCCGATAATAAAGCAGTTGAGACAGTGTCCCCCTTTAGTAAAGTTTCCATTTTTAAATTAGTTTCAGTAGCGGTGTTTTTATCATTATGTTTAAATTTCCAGTCTAATAAAGTTTTAAAATATAATAGTGGAAATTGAGGGGTTTTGTTTTGTTTAAGAATCGCGCTCTAAGATTTCAACCTGGGAAAGGTGCACTCGCTGAACTATGTTTTATCTCTTTCAAATTATTGTCTAATGTATAAGTGGCATCTGCAGAGCCAATACAATATTTTACTTTGATTCTGCAAGAATTCCTTATATACTTTCCTATACGTCTAGTCAAAGGTCAAACAACAAAGAACATAATGCGACTGCAGATCATGTTCTAGGTTGTTTGTTGTACTGGTTACTCCTAACAAACTGCACAGACCTGGATCTGCTGGCGCATTAAGCGACGGCAGATCCGGGTCTGTGTAGTTTGCAGTTAGACTCGACTTATAAGCGAGTCAAAACGGTAGATGTTTTAAGCTCAATTTATTGGTATTGCAAGTATTGGTGCTGCTTGTACATAAAAGTGTTTATCTTCTGTGAGTGCTGGAGTTGTTCGGTCATCGAAGCATAAAATAACAACATGTATTGTTTTCGATTAATGTGGATTAAAAATAGTGGGAGTCATACAAATCAAAAAAATTCAATAATACTAATTAACCGTAAATATGTTTGCCAAATCTTATCGGAGATATTTTTGAAAAACTATAAAAAGTGTGTCACATTTCCGAAATTATAAATGTTTGGACGTAAATATTTGTTTGTGTGTCCATGTATCATGTAATATTATACTTTTCACCTTTGTTTCTCAGTGTAATTTGGACATGTGGAATCATATCGACAACTTTGCTTTTATGTTCTAATATTTCAAAATTCCACACAATCTTTGGATTTTCAAGTATTTGCTTTTGATTCATCAATTTTAATTCAATAAGATGTGAAATATATTTTTTAAATCGTTATATGCAACTGAAATAAATAGAGAGGCATATGTGAAGCAGGTTTGTAGATGCTCTGTGTTATTCCCATTGGCATTGTTATTCATTTCCAACAACAGACAGTCTTTTGTCATAACAAAAGAACAATAATCTTAATTTCACAATTACATGGTCCCTTGACTTCTTAATAAGTCTTATCTTATTCTGAATTTACCTACGCCCTGTTATTATGTTCATACGACTGAGCTCAGTCACTGTTTTCCTAACTACATTTTCAGAATGGTAATAATGGTATGGATTCTGCGTAAGGTGACATGGTAGATACGTTATTTTTACTTATGTCCTTTTCTATAAAAGAAAATATTTACATTGTTTCTCATAATGCTTTAATTAAGCATTGAAATGTTATAGTCTTGGATTCTTGCCCTTTTTGCATAACATGTTGCTTTAATTCTTATTGTAGCTGCTATTAGAAAATAACGAAAGTAGTATTAGGGGATACTTTAGGGACAATGGGACTTTCATGTTAAACTAGGGGTGTCGTAACCCATGATAGTGGGAATTTAACATGTTGAATTTTAACATGGGTGGGACTATAGGGGGACAAAAAAGTATTGGCACTGTCTATGGACAATAGGAATGGAACAGGGGAGGTGACGTCACGGTACTGACGTTAGCAATAATGTAGCAAGGGGCTGACATCAATCGGAGCAAACAGCGTGTGAACAAACTAGAGCGCTTGGCGCCAACGGGACTGGCGGGACATAGACAGAGATAACACAGACAACATACAAACACAAACAACCATACAACTTACTAAAACATTTAGTCAAAAAAGCAAATATTTTCGAGGCATATCTACAACAGACAAAATATATAACACAAACAACTATAAAACTAACTAAAATGTTTTTTGGTCAAGAAAGCAATCTTTTCGAGGTATACGATTGGCCTTGAAAAGCGAATTGTGTTTATGTTGACATCAATCTGTTAATACAGAGCGCATTCCATATGTCTTCTTTTCTTCCTCAAACTTCTTCTGACTGCTGGTACGTAGATAAGGACTTTTCAAACAGCCTTGTCTCTCCACATACATTCTTCTTTTACAAACACTCGTATCAGTGATGCGGATAATTATCCATGATAATTTCACATACACGGGTAAGTCAGTACAGAACAGCATCGACGATAGGAGAATATATGACTCTACGTTTGTCCACATCTTGTGACGTGAACAATCTAAGAGGTTGAACTGAACGCGGTTATTTATAGTGGGAGGGCAGATCGAAACGGATTGATTTTATTCACCAATCCAAACACACGTTACAAAATTTAGTCACAACACGGAGTCGGTTTTCCAATCCGAAGAGAGCAATCTGTGTCGTCACATTCCCTATATGGGTGCGATAGCGTCTGTGCGCCACAGCTTTTAAACATGACGGAACCTAAGAAAACGATGAATAGGAATGTACCGTCCGTGGAGAGGAGAAGCGATGGTGATGTCTCCCAAATCATTGACATGAACTAGTCTAGAAATATGCCTTGGCCGTGGCAAAGGCTTAAGGCAGTTAAAGATGATTACGTCCCGTTCCTGAGCTGTGTTTTTTTGTTTGTTTTTTTTTTTTTTTTTTTGTTTAAGCAAACATATACCCAACGGTCCTATTCAGCGCTTTACACTTCTCTAGAAAAGAGATAGTATTTCAATGCCAAAATAAATTATAACTCAAAAAGCCCTTTTTTACCCATGATATCCATGTGTGAGTGAGTGCGTAAGTGTATGTTCTTATTCTAACAAACCAAAACCAGGATACACGTTTTCTGTCTGGTATATTCTGGTAAAAATTTTACAATCCAATTCACAGCACAACACAACACTTTAAAAAGTTCATAGACTTATTCTGTGTCTTTGTTCACTGTCTCTGTTTTTTTACTTTCTTCACTTTCACATGTGTTTGCCCCTCTTTTTCTTCACGTTCTCCTCGTATTCTTTTCTTCTTATTTTTCTCTTTCTGCACGTGTCTGGGTTCTTTCTTTGGGGAGGGAACATGTTCTTCTTCCTGTTGTTTCTGTGGGCATTCTGAAGACAATGTCCTTTTTCTTGACAATGATAACAGGTATCTTGACGTTTGTATCTTCTGGCACCTGTCTGTAGTCTAATGCCCTTTCTTCTTACAGATATAGCAAGTATCTTGACTTTTATCTCGAAAGGAGGGTGAGTAGTCCGTCGGCTTGTCTAAAGAAACATTGTCTTATGACTCCTCGCAACGCTCTGATCAAACGTTCGATATGTGTGGGCTCTTTCATTGGTCTGCTCGGTTCTAGAGTGAAATGAATATTGGAAGGGAAGTCACACACCATTTATATATACACTTGTCTAACATGGATATATAATGACAATGGCGTTTAAAATGTAGTCATTTGACTTTTTGCAATCAAGATGAAACTTTCGCATCATTTCGTAGAGAAAGGAGACGAAAGTAAGAGGCAGAAACGTGATTTATCGCCTCGTACAGTAGCTGACGTCTTGGCACAAATTCATGGCAGTGATTTTAAAGATGACATGGGTGAGCCAGAATCCAGACCCAGAGAGTCTACACCCAGCTACGAGTTCATCACCATTAGTAAACCCTGCAAAGTACTACCACATTCGAGAGACGGAATAGAGCTCCTCTAAAATAAATTACAACTACGGCTTCCAGGTAAACGGTGAAGTTTAAAGATTTCAAGTCCAACGTACCACTGGAAAAAGCAGAGGGCTTCATCACCAGGGTGTGGGATTCTTTGTTAAGCACACTGAAACGACAATGTCAAGCCAACGAAGATAATTGCTTGAGACTTTCCATTCATCACGACAGTTTAAAGTCCCCCGTTTGGATCGAGTTTAGCAGCTCAGTAGAATTGACACCTTCCAAAGTCATCGACAAGATTCAACAAGTTCAAGAATCCAGTGACACGTTTCATATCACCGAAAGAAAAGCGACACTGTTTATGACCCAGGTGTCTCTTCCCAAAGGGACAGGACGCAAAAAGGTGTTATTGGTCAAGGACATTCGCAGTACCAAAAAGAACCTCGTCCGCATCAACAACTCTCAAGACCAGATGTGCTTTACCTTACTCTCATCAAAATGAAACTGTGAAAGACTAATATTCGTTCCCTGTGCGTTTGCCAGAATACTGCAACTTTGAAAGTCAATTCCAAACCTTCCAAGGAAGATGGCCTAAATATTTGGAAGGACCTACCCAGAAAAAATTATCCAGAGCCGGATTTTTCTACTTGGGCGAAGGGGATAAAGTCGAGTGCTTCAGTTGCGGTGTGTCACTACAGGAGTGGGAACAGAAAGATTCGTCATACCTGAAACATGCTAGATGGTCTCCTAATTGTCACTACCTACCTTTAGTGGGACGAACTCAGTATCCCTGAATGGATAAGATACAAGAGAAAATTATGGTCAAAATACAAGTGAAACTCAAAGAAAATTTCATCCGTTACGTCACCGGTATTTAAGCCACTGGTACATGACTGGTATAAGAGGACTGATTCATTTCAAACTGTCCCATTGGTCGGACATTGACAATTTGCGTGTGATTCATAAAGTTTTGGATGCCACCCATTCTACTTACAAGTTGATCCTAATACACCAAATTCCAACGGACGAGTTAGAGGATTACAAAAATCTTTTAAACCAAGAAATCTTAGTTGAACAGGAAACTTCTGTACAGCGTGTGGTGTGTGAGTTAGTGTCTAAATAATTTTGGGACGGAACTAAAATAAAACCGATGCTGTTCAAAAAGTACACTTATTACCTCCAACAAAAGAGGGTTTAGTATGACATGATCATGGATAATTTACAAGAGAACATTAGTGGTTTACCTGTGAAGTTCAGAGAACGCATTTACCAAGAGCTGGTCAAAATACAAGTGAAACTGCATCCGTTACGTCACCGGTGTTTAAACCACTAGTACCTGAATGGTATAAAAGGACTGGTACAGATGAAAGTGCTTCAGCGGTCAGACATTGATCAGCTATCAGAAGATAAAAGGAAGGTGAAGACAGACGTGAAACAAGAACCGATTACCCCTGTTCAGACATCCTCCTCCTCGACACCTATCGCTCGCCTGACACACAAAGCATTAAAAACCAAGAAAATACCACAGGAGAAAAATAGTAGCTTCAGTGAAGAGTGGGTGACTTATGAACAAAAAATGTGTTTGGCAGCATTTACTACGATCCATCTCACCCTGCAGGTTACGAAGGAGTTCAGAAATTGTATGGTGCTGCCAAAACCCGTCTGAAAAGTCTCCGTTTACCTCAAGTGCAACGATGGTTACAAGAACAAGCCACGTATACTTTACACAAACCCATTCGACGAACATTTTCCGGAAGTCGCACTCGAGTGGAGGGCATCAATCATCACTGACAAGTCGATTTAGCCGATGTCTCTCATTTGGCCACCTACAATCGTGGCAACAAATATTTGTTTTCTGTCATCGACGTCTTTTACAAATTTGCCTGGTTCGTGCCATTGACTTACAAATCCAGCAGTGAATTAGTGCGAGTCCTCCAACTGGTGCTGATGCAAAGCGGTCAGCACCCTCTTCGATGGCAAACCGACAAAGTCACCGATTTTCTGAACCAAACTTTCAAAAAAGAATTAAAGAAACGTGACATTCATTTTTTCACCACCTAGAATCCCAAAACTAAAGCCAGCTTCGTGGAACGTTTACAACGCACCTTGAAAGAACGCATGTGGAAATATTTTACACATCACCACATTCTAAAGTACATATACATCTTACCACGCCTGATTCAAGCGAACAACCTATCTTACCATCGAAGCATCTGACGTGCCACCCAAGAAGTGACTCCCGACAACAAAGCGCCAGTTTGGTAGGTCCCCGACGGTGGCTGTCATCAACAAAAGTGGAGTGTTGGCAGTAGGAGATTGGGTGCGCATTGGCAAAACCAAAGGCACTTTTGACAGAGATTGCTTACCCAACTGAACCACCGAATTGTTTCTTGTGATTGGATCAATGTGTGGTCGTCATCCTACCGTCTGTAAATTGGGAGACATGAACGGGGATGTGTTAAAAGGAACGTTTTACTTACCTGAGTTACAACGCGTTACCAAAAAGGAAGACGAAGGTTACGTTATCGAAAGTATTTTCGACGGCAGAAGCCGAAAAGTGGGAAAACGCCATGTCAAAGAAGTCAAAGTACATTGGAAAGGATATCCTCCCAGTTTTAATTCTTGGATCGACGCTTCGCAAATCTATATAAATAAGTGATCAACATGCCCTTCTACACAACCTCAGCTACCGCTACCACCGCAGTGACCACTTTGTCACAAAGTTCTTCTCTGCAAGATCTACAAAAGCACCCCTTGTGGGTGTGGTTTGCAGAACGTGTGCCTAAATTGTAAATCGTCTTTTCCTACCAAATCTGTGTGGTGTATTGTGTCATCGGTGCAGCCATTGCCATTTTGACTTTGCAACAAGGAGACAAACAATTGTGGACCATTTTATTGAGCAGTTTCACCGGTTACCTTCTTCCCAATCCTATCCTGAAATACTCCTCGAATGGGAACAACGAGAATCGTGCGTCCAGCGTCAGTCACCACTCCAACAACAACATTTTGGGCGAAGACACTCATCTGATTTCCAGTGACACCTCGGACAGCCGCGGAACTCTGACATTATGAATAACAGCAACCAATATTACTTAACCTTACCCAGTGACAGGTCCATGGAGGTGTTGTCAAATAACACATTGTGTTGTTCCACGGCCAAATTACCTCAGGCCCTCCATTTTGATCACGATGTCCATTAAGAAGTGGCTTTGGTGGAAACTATTTACCCTACACAGATCAAGAGCATCACTGAAAAGCAAAACGCTTTCCAGGTCGAAATCCTGAACGCCTAACTCCAAGAAGAAATAAATCGGGTTTACAGGTGATACAAAGTCAGCAAGCAATCCATCATTCAGCATCTTCACCTTGAAATTTTAGTCAGGCTATTATTTTAGTAGTGAATATTTGGTGGTCAACATTGCAGAGAGGTTCGAGTTTTGGCAAAGCCATGAACAGAGTCAAATAAATGTTAAGACTGAGTATCATAAAGTGGTTCGTTGCCTAATGATAAAATTTCAGGTTACCGACACGTGGTCCCTCAGGTTTCAAGGCATTTTGTTTGAAATTTTGGGTGGACATCCACAGATGGTAGCACAGAATCTGGGCCCAAAGATCAACACTAATATGGATTTTTACAGAGCTTTTGGATCCCCAGTAGAACTGAACCAAGGATTCAATTTGATCATTGTGTACTCCGATGTAGTGGAGTACAACGTGGTGGGAAACACGTCCGTACCGTTACTGCGTATCATTCCTTTCAAAGTGGATAGTACCACGGGCAATGGCCAGGAAGGTGGAAATACCTATCACGTTTACCACGTATTTGTACATCCTCATTATTTACCCGTAAGTAAGTCGTATTTCGACACAGTCATCATTACTATAAAAGGACAAAATATTCCTTCTCCAAAGTAAACGTCACGGTGAAACTCCATTTTCGAAAACAATTCTCTAACGAATTCTAAGTCATGTATCCAGTGTACCGAGGAGTCGCTCGACAGAAAGGACATGGTTTATGAGAAATGTTGAAATACGGCCTTTCGTTCCGTGGATGCTGTGTTGAAACCGATGGTGACACGAGGATTTTTCCGCCTTGAAAGAGTCCGCATTAACGCTAGGTAAAGAATTTCTACAAACTGACATCATCGACAAACAAAACGCTAAATAAAGTTTCTTTAGAGCATGTCAAAATGTCTTGCTTCAAACAGGCATATATATTTTTTGGCGGAATGAAGTTCCTATAATTGCCCTGGGCGTTAATGAGTCAGACATGCCCGCTTCCCTGACGCCACAGCAAGGACAAGGCAGAAAGAGACGACGTAAGCACCCTTTCAGAAGACTTCATTCTCTTAAAGCTAGAAAGACTAAGAAAAGAAGAACTGCTCGAGACTTAGACGTTTTGATTATTAAGTCAAAGAGGCGAAAAATGATGCATCGTGAGTTGCAAGAATTCCAATGGGTCGAATTTCATCTCCTCTTTGACGTACTCAGCTGCCGTCGAGTTTGAAATCAAAGGACTGCCCGAAGATTACATCGATCTGAACAGTAGTTACTTGTATCTGAAAGTCAAATTGAACGAATCGGATGATAGCGATCTAGATGCCGATAAGGCAGTAGCTCCCGTCAACAATTGCATGCATCCCTTGTTCAGCGAAGTGGACTTTTACTTGAATAACAAACTGGTCATTAGTAGCATGGATATTTACCCTTATCGAGCTTAAGTGGAAAGTCTCTTGACTTACGGAAAACAAGCCAAAAACACTCATCTTGATGCTTAAGTGATATGTAAACCTGAAACAGCGGGCATGTTTGATGAGGTGGCAGATAAAGATTGCATCAATAATGGATTAGACGCATGTCAAAAGAAAATTGCTGGAAGCCGAAGTTTAGAACTGATGGACCGCTTGCATTTGGACATGTCGTTACAAGAGAAGCATTTGCTGACCGGCGTGGATGTTCCCCTGAGACTGAATTGCAGTGGTACCGCTTTCCATTTGATGGCTGGTGCAGCCGATTACAAAACCTACATCGAGGAAACCAAGCTCTATGTACGACGTGCGAAAGTGTTACCTAAAACGACATCAATCACACTTTGAGCAGAACGACCGGCAAGTATCCGATACGACGCGTGGAAGTGAAGACATTCGCCATTGCCAATGGACTCCGATCCCAGATTCAAGAGCATCTGTTCCAAGAACAGATTTGCTTTCTTGACTCAAATTATTTTCGTTAGTTGTATAGTTGTTTGTGTTTGTATGTTGTCTCCGTTGGTTCTGTCTCTGTCCCGTTCACTCCAAGCATTCTAGAGTTTTTTCTCCGCTGTTTGCTCCGACTGAGGTCAGCCCCTTGCTACATTGTCAGTACCGTGACGTCACCTTCCCTGTTCCATTCATCTTGTCCGTCCCTAGACAGTCCCAATATTTCGTTGTCATTCTATAGTCCCACCCATGTTAAAATTCCCTATGTTCAAGACCCATTGTCCCTAGGGTTCAAACCCACTTGTTAAACATTAAAGTCCCATTGTCCATAAATTATCCCCTATTACTACTAACGAAAATGGACTACTTTGTTTTTATAGTTACTATGTGAGCTTGGCATAAAATAAGTTCAGATAGTTAATAACTACGAGTAAAGTCCACTTGATTTATATCAAGTCCACTTGATCAATAAGTGAGCTGCAAGAAACATTTTCCGTAGACCAAATTTTGCATTCAGTTGGAATCTAAAAAATAGCGAAGTATAAATAAATTCCTGCCAACTTCTACTGCATACTCATATCAATCTTTGATAGTAAACAGAAGTACTATTTTGAGACAGTAATGATACAAATGAACTTTAATATAATATAATAATATAAAACCATAAAATATTAGCATGAAGGAAACCATACTGTCTGCATAGTATCTAATTGAAAATGTTTCCAATCTTAGTCACATATTGTGTGTACGAATCCTTTCTCACCGTGCAATTTGTCACACAGTGTTACCTGAACCTTTACAAACAAAGTCGATTGGAAGATTAAATGCATTTGTTATCAGGGTCTTGATACATTAGAAAGTAATACGTTTCAAGATATGTGAATAGTCATCGAGAGTACCTGTAAGAATCTAGCAGTGCTGTTAATTGCATGCTTTCTCTCAATTATAACAGCTGCCTCGCTTGGCGCTCAGCATGAAAAGGTTAGTGTTAGGACTGGTCGGCTGGTGTCAGGATAATGTGTCTGAGTGGGACATCATGCTACATGTCTGCGGCCTAATGCCCCAGTGCTAGACATCACTATAAACTGCCACACTGCAGACATCGTAGCGATATGATTGAAAAATTGTTAAAAACTACGTTAAAAATAAAAATAACACAACTCAATTATAACTAAAGCGAACTAATTCTCATTATTAGTGTTTAAATAAATTTGCCCCTTTGTCTCTCTCAATAAACTCAAATGTCACTTTTTATTTTAAAGAGACATTACAATTTAAACATGTCTAAATAGTTTGACAAGCATAGTGACCCATTTGATAGTAAAAATATATATCAAGTATGTTTTAGGGATACAAAATAATTGATATAAAATAAGGGAAAAGCAGATTTTCTAAACATGATCAAGACGATGCAAAAAGCGGCCTAACAGTGAAGATCAAATTTTCATTATCTTCAATATTTTATTTAAATACCAATTACGTATAAACTGAGACGATATATTTAAAGTTTTCACTATGTTACGTTCCGTTCGTACATTTGCATTTTGTTCAAAAGATTTATATTTCCAGTTTAGTGAAGACAACCCGACACGTTCACTCATGTCAGCATTAGCTTTCTAAGTACAAAATTATTGATGCAAACCAGAAATACTTCAAAATAATGAGCAAATTTTTTTCACATCTAAACTTATGAGAAATAAGATTTATCAATAGCTTCTTGGTATTCAATACACGATAAAGTTGATTTCCTCTAAAATTGTCAACTCAGTCATGTTCAAAATTTGTAGGACTATCATGACCACTGTTATGATTTGAATAAAGTCGTGAATTCCATCATAACGTAGTTGCAGTCAATAGCACCTTTATAATTCTTTATGGTCCCTAATGCCATGTGACCTCTCTTCCAAGAAAGTATTTCAATGCCTCTATTATTGTTTGGCTCATTGTCCTATTTCTTCAAGGTACCCTTATTTGTGCATTCCGTTAGGTGTACGTAATTTCATTTCATTTTTAAATCTTCATGTTTGATGATAAGCCATATAATGGTCATTTTTCGGACCACTATTTGGCGATGTTATTTGAGCATGCGTACAAACACATTAATTTATTTTGTATTTATAAGCAAAGGTTTCAAATTTATTATTATTGTAGCGAATGGATATTGATCATTGCCTTGGCAAAAGAAACACTTAAATTAAGTCCGGTACCGCAAAGGGTCAACGATTAAAAGCATTGATAACAGGCATTTCAATTTACAACCAAGTTGATATTTAGCATGACGTAAAATCAAGGATACAGTAGGGACCTAACTCAGCTAGCATTTAGAGTTAAAAAGTTAAAATAACAGTTTTGGTAATTGTAACAACATCAAACGAAATCGAGCATCAGACTTCGTTAATCGTTTTACTGTCGATACAATAGTGTACTATTAAAGAAACGAATACCATATGAAACGAAGAGAGACATTGAAAAACAAAGTAACTTTATTATTGTTGTTGTTATTGTTCTTCTTTTTCTTCTTCTTATTATTATTATTAGAATGCGTTTCGTTTACATATAAGAAAGAGGCCGTATCTTCAGAGAAAATTTATTTATCCAATCGATTTTAATATACAAGATGTTTTAATAACATTCACTGCTAATAATCTGATTAATTTCTTGGAAGGAAGAAATCGGGAAAATGAGTGGTTAGCAAAACTTTAATTTCCCTGCATAGTAACAATACAGACAAATGTTTTATGTGCGATACATGTTTTGATTCAGGAAACACTAACCTTTCAGATACAATATGTAATTAATTTGCATTTGTTTTGTTACTGCTGAAAGTGTGATTAATAGTTACTGCAATTATTACATAAACAATCTCTAAAGTGGGACTAGGGTTGAAAAGATTTAACGAGGACGTCAATGATTTCTTTCAGACCATCACGTGTAATAACGGTTCTGCACTTCGTGAAATTGATTCTGACGTTTGCTGGCAAAAGGCACTCGGTATCCCGGGAAAGGATTAGTAATCTCTGACGAGTGAATTATACATGCGTGTCATCTTTTATAAATGATAAATTATTTGTGCAAACATTATATAATCTTTCTAAAACATTGCCATTTAATTTTCCAGCTATTTTACAGTTTGTGAAACTTTGTTTTCAAAATATGAACTTTTACCTAATAATTCAGCCTTTCTTCAACTTTATAATTGTCAGATGACACGATATATTTAATAAATGTTATCCCTAAACCTTTTCCTTTTTCATTGATTTTACAATTTATGCAATTCTTTAAACAATGTTTAATTTGTTAGGGATTTCTTTAAATCTCACTAAGATCTGTGTTAGTTGCGAAATTTTATTACTAATTATAGACTTGACCAATATTTCACTTTTAGTTCGCAATCCTTTAGACTTTGCTAAAGTCAGTATTATTTCTAGATTTTTTAGTATCAATTTTAGTTTCGGTCATATATTGTTCTTTTTATATAATATTACCAATTTTTCGAAAGTGTTTTCTAAGTCCGTATTAGTTTATTATTTTAGCATTACATTAAGACGAAGCCATTTTGATATAATGGTGTGTGTCTTTTTAGAATAATTCCGAGAAAGTTTCATACTTTATGCATTGCTTTTAGTAATGGCAGTTTTAGTATAGTTATGAGTTGACTTCCTGGATTACAGCTGAATATAACTGACACGGTCAACATTATTTATAGTTAAAGTAATAATAATCATTAGGTATAAGTGATTTTCATTAACAGAATGTATTGATTAGCAAACATTGGTTTTGTTCAGTATATGAACGTGCTTGTCAGTAGGTGTAAATGCTGGCCAGAAACACTATGCATTGTCTAGTAAGCGTAGGTGATTGTCAGTACTATCTTTTGTTAGTAAATGCGGGTACTGATTTGTAACAACGTGCACCTGGTCAGTATTCGTGGGTGCTGGTCGGTGAGACCGTGTGTTGTTCAGGAGGTAGGAGTCTTTGTCTCTAACAGTGTGTGTTTCTCAGAAGCGATTGGAATTGGTCAATAATATTAATCTTCAAATCTCCTTGTTCCCAGACGATATTCAGCATGCAGGCATTTATAGCATTATCATTACACTTGCGACCATTACGACCCCGAATAGGAGTCCTATGGCTTCTTATTATTACCATTTCTCGTGTGCCCCTAACTGTGCTCAGTTTTAATCTTATGGAGCTTGTGAAACTGACTTCCTCTCCTACCATTAAAGATGCAGTCCAAGATTACTTTTGCACCCATTACGACCCCGAATAAAAGTTATATGAATTTCTTATGATTACCATTTCTCGTAAGCCCCTAACGGTCTTCGGTTTTAATCCTATGGAGCTTGTGAAACTGAATTCCTCTCGTACTATTAAAGATACAATCCAAGATAACTACCGTAATATTTACAAAGGCCTTACAAGCCCATACTTCCCCTTTATATTACTAGCACACTCTTTCGCCTTCCTAAGAATAGGTAAAATATCTTCTTTAGATATGTACAAAATCATGTTGATATCCACACGCCACAACATTTGCTGATTAATATCTATTATGTAAAGTACCTTTATAAATAGTCAGAACTCTTTTGTATACATGGATATGTATTCTTGATAGAAACTGTGTATAATCAAATAGACTGAAAAATCAATGTCTTGATTATTTTTGATTTATTATGTATTTAAGACTCAGTATCAGGGCTTTAAGTTTCCTATTGCGTGCAGAGAGTTTCTAAGTTGGGTCGGAACAAGATTATCTGTAATTTACACCAACATATTTGTACCGCTATTGCTATTTTTATACCCGACCACATAAATAAGGAACAAGACAATTTCACATACTGGAAATGATTGGAATAATTCTAAAAATTAACTTAGGTCACAACTTAATCACCACGTAATCAAGCGCACTATGGCAATAAGTTTAAATGAGAAACCAGACATATTGTTTCAGTTTCACATACAAATATTAAATTCTTAGATCAAATCGAAACGAGATATTTTTGTTTTAAGTATTAATCTAATTCAAACAAACCTATGCGTACCTTAAGTGCACAGTTTAAGAAATACTGATAAATGTAAACCCTAATACCTATTGGTACCTTTCAATTGATAAATAAATGTAAACCTTATTACCTATGGTATCTTTCAATTTATAAATAAATGTAAACCATTTTAATTATGAGCACCCTTCAATTGATAACTGTGCAATGAACTTGCAAAAGCGTAAACATTAAATGGAAAGAAATTGATTTTATATTGGCAACGTCGTTATACGAGGAATAAATAAACAACTAATTATATGTTAAGAAATAATATAGTTTAAATTGTCTTCTACAAATCTTTATACAATGTGATGCGATAATATATCGAAGATCGTGATAGAAATGAGATATACAAATATTTTAGCAGGGAGAGAAGCGGATGGATTGTAAGACGAAGACAATGTTTCTTATATTTTATAAATGTAACTTGTATCCGGAAATATTGGGATTACTTTAAGTGCCCATCTTTCTTTTATAAATTCACATATTAACTATACATAAAAATGCTTTAGACCCTTACGATGTCCCTTGATTCTAAGCTAAGATATCGAATCTCTACTAATATTGATATTGGTCTGCAATTCTTAGGTAATCGTGACCTCGAATGTTCCATCGTATACATGTCTTTTGTCGTATAAATGGTTATGGCATAATACTGGAACTTTACTAAAAGCGTGTCATTTAGGAGCGAAATTAATATATTGTAAAGGAAAGAGAAAACGTCGAGGAAATAACAAATATAGAATATTAGTTTTTCTTTGTATTATCATTATATCGACAGATTTATAACTTTATCGGTAAAAATGATTTATTTATGCTCAGAACCACATTACTAGAATGATAGGTGACCTCGAGCCAGATCTTTCAAGCTATAAGCCACAATTGTACCAAACAAAATTACAAGAGCCAATTATATTATGTAAATGTGATATATAATAGAGTTAGGGATATTTAATCGCAAAATTTCGATTGAATTATAGATAACAGCATAGAAAAGTTCGTAAATTAAAAGTTTATTAAATTAAATAACGTTGATAAATACGAATCAGACATATAGTGGCACTATATTTTCCTGATGTTCATTCTACTAATTAGGATACTAAAAATTGTATTGCGTCGGTTGGGGTGTTATGTGAAATACTGATCGTTTGAACTGGAATAACGAATGCCTTTTTGTTGAGATCGTTTATACATGCTGTTGGTGACAACATTTTCAGACTTAATTCTGCATAGCATCGGGTAGAATTTTATTTGATTTTTTGTTTGTTTTGGGGATGTATCAAACATGGAAGGGGGTGTTTAAAAAGTAAAGGAAGAATCGAATTAGACCTCAAATCAGTGACCGAAAAGCCAATGGCAGGTAGATTGTGAAATTATTTACCTTTGTTCTATCGAATGATTCTACATTTTCAAAAACTAAAAAGCAAGATGTTCTCTGCTGGGTCAAAGATAGTATTTATTTTTATCAATTGTTATCTCAAATGGGAAATGGAAGGCTACAACGTTCCTTGTTTACAGATTTATGCTAAACATAACATATTTGGGTAAAAGAGATTTGTTCGTTAAGCTGATTCATTGTTGATAGATGTTCCCCTATATCTGAGTTATTCGGAGCAAACAGAATAATTAATATATCTCATGTACTATATATAGCTAAACAAACAAAATATTTATCTGCTCTTACAATAGAAAGGATGCAGGTTGTCTATTAAAGCAACATGAAAGTTATCTTGTACACAGCACAAGGATAAGTTTGTTATATTCACCTAGCATACATAATTTTATTCTGCTTAGACCACAGGTATGATATATTTATATTATTACCATATGCGTCCATCGTCCAATCGTCCAATATATAAATATAAATTCTTTTGATTTTGGCTCTTACTTGCATCACACCTGCCCTCAGCAGAAAAATTTAGTGACGACGCCCATGATTCACGCAACAGATATGAAGTCATGGTGATATATCAACCATGAAATTTTCCAGTTCACGTAACATATGTCACTTTAGGAAATTATGCTATTCGCGTAAGACACATACAACTTGACCCATTGCACTTTACCACGGGAAACCACGGAATGAAAGAAATACTGTAACGTGTCAAGGGTCAAGGTCAAATAAAATGGAATAGATGGACAGCTCACCTCTTTTTCAGTCACTAGATCCCTCCAGTGTATTGTAATATCAAGAAATGGTGTGTTCACTACAAAAGTTCCTATTTAGATCATAAAAGCACAAAACAAAACAAATATAAATAGTCAACACAGTTTATTATATGACTTCCAGTGTTGTATGTGTTTTCTCACAACATTTAGTGCTCAAAGTGGTGAAATATAATATTTTCAAATATGCAGAACAGATGTGTCATAACGCATGTTGAAATAACAACAACATTTGCAGTGGTAAATTGCACGTGAAGATCAGCATAATGTTCAATTTGGCCTAATTCACATAATCTCTAACTCAGATAATCCAATTCCCAAACTAATCGTATACAGAACAATAAGTTAATGCTTCTCAAAAAAGTTTCATATAACGCACCGAAGTGGTAATGATTTTGTGCATCCAATCAAGGTTCGGAATCAGTCTCGGGTTATGTTTTATAGTCCAATGGTGAATATGGTAGAGGCACAGTCTGGAACCGGATGTTAATTGTGTGTTGCGTTTGATTTGAATGCGACACTGTGTGTCGTTTTGTAACAACAAAGTGTATCGGTATGTCGGATATGTCATCTCTACATCTAAATGACATAACCACTAAAAATGGATGGAAATTTGTGATTTCAAAATGATACATGATAGTGAGTAGGAAATTCGATAATGCCAGTACTAAATTTTCAACGGATGGCAGACGGCTATGTTGTTGACGACACAGCCAAAGTGTATTCAGCTAAATCCCTCTGTGGGAAATTGTATCTGATATAACGAGGAAATAAACTTAGAAACAATTTCAGAGAAACATTATAGTAGTCATTATGAGTACTAAATTAAATGTGTAGGTAGTATCTAGTCTACCTTGCTTGAAATTATCTGCTAAGACGACTTTAGACTTCTGTTTGCTTGGCCTTGATACCTTTACTGGAGCCCAGTAGAACCACAACTGCCAAAACGACGTATCGCACCCCAATATATAGCTTTTGGGAACACACTCAGGAAATTCATGATAAAGGTTTCAAGAATATGACTAAATATGGAAGAATTCAGAAAGATTAACCTGAGCGCCTCCTAATGGAAAGTCGAGCGTCGAATACACACGATATTAAAAATGGCTCCCGATTTCAAACGACAAAAAATAGCAATTATTTCACAATAAATTCTACAAAGATTCCACATTGATGATGAACAGTTTCATCATACTGGTGACGAAAAATTATGAACTTACATGAGTATTACTTTATTCCTGGAGAAAAAATGGATACAATTCCTATTTCTCTTTTCAAAAAGAAGGTAAGTGATAACAGTTTACAATCCTATCATGTACACACTGCGCTTCAAACAAATCTTTACCCAGATGATAAATATTTAAACCAATCATTTTTATACGATTTACATATTGTATCAAATTACTTTTCCTTTGTGCCAGGGTCATATATCAAAAACTGTTACTACATTTACTATTATTTGCATTGCATACAGAGGTACAACTTTCCAATATGAAGGGAATGTTAACAATAAAAGGAGATTATACATTATCTCACACATTAATGATATGTTCAAATACATTTTAGAAAAATATACGTTGACAGGTAGTCAGGATTGTTTCAATACGACATCTTTTCCCTCCTGCCAAAGTAGCCCAACAGAGCTACTTTCTCGCTAAACCTAAGGCTGAAGTATATAATCAAAACGTTGAGCCACCAGATAATACGACGTTAGACTGGGTCAGACATGACGACGTTAGACTGGGTCGGACGAGGCGATGTTATACTGGATCGGACATAACGACGTTAGTCTGGGTCGGACATGGCGACGTTATACTGGATCGGACGGGGTTTGGTGCAATCGACATTAAACTACCGTCAACACAGCCATCATTTTTGAGCCAAGTGTCATAGGATCGGCTAAAATAATAACGGACACAAATCGTTTAGTTGATTATGGTACTAATACCAGTTATATATATTTTGTGTGCGTGTACAAGAAATGACCAGGTATAAAAGTTAGAATCTGTTCTAGGTTAAGAACGACTGCATACGAGTACATGATAGCCAAATTCGAAACAAGAATAATGTTGGTACATTAAAATAAATACCAATAGGGGACGCAAGTTACAAATATAATATAAGAACCTGTATCTACCTACACCACTTCCGCTATTGGATATAGTTTTATTTTCACTCTCAATGAAGTACCTCAGCTCACTAGATGCAGCGCTGCACATGCTCAGCATTCAGTAAAGAAAGCTGAAAGATATTCAATTGTTTCACATTCTAGGAAATGAAGTATTCTATATATGTAGGTTGTTCCATTTAATTTAAGGAGTGTCTGACGAGTACTGTATGCTCCGGAATTTTGTATATTTAATGCTTATGTATTATATCTTAATAAAATTTACTCGGGTTTCGTTTCTGCGCATAGCGTTAATTTAAGGTGGTTTATATTTATCGTACATTATTGCAGTGTAATGAATTTGGTTCTCTCCCTGCTGCGCGAGATAACGCGCCGTGCGTTGCATTACCATTATTTATTTGAAAATCATCATTGTCATTTTTTGAGTGAAGGTCGTCAATATCGATGTTTGAGTTAAAGTTACCATGACAAATTATTCGAGTGATTATTCACTGTTTATGTTTAATTTCCAATCATTGTTCATCCGTGTTGATAGAGCCATCAATCATTTTTAATTTATTTTCATTCATTCTTGTTGATTGTTGCTTTTAAGTTAAATGTTATGATTCGTTCCAATTAGGAACAATATTTCTTTCTTTATATCATTTAACTTACTCAGACCCTACTAATAATCATTGTTTTGTGTTTGTTTTGTTTTATTTGATTGTGGGCGGGAGAGAACCAACATCCTATCCCATATTTCAAACTTCTTAAGTATTGTCCTAAGATTGCAATACTTCGTGTATCGCCTTCTCTACAACGCTAGTTTCGTCGTTCGCAACCAACAATTATTTTCGAACTATTTGCTTAAGTTACCGAGGTACTAAATGGCTGACTTTACTTCATCGTTAGCGACACGACCAGACAACAAGTCACATACCATGCGCATAGGTCCACAGAACTGTTGTACCGTGCAAAACTCAAACGTTGAAATTCTAAACTTGAAACATCCTGTATTTCCTCTGAACTTTCAATATGTCCTTAAATAAGTACGTTTCGTTCCTATCTGAATATGAAGCAATCTTCTTAGCTTAAAGCGAATTTAACGTACATTGAAACAGAAAGAGAGGCATTCCGATATTTTTACACAAAAACGTCAAGTCTATACAATATTTAAAATGTTAACTTACACAAATTGGCAGCATTTGCCTTTCTTTCCTTCGTGGGTGATGTCTGAGAAATGATATGAAAGGTATGCGTGTTCAGTGATTGACTTCGAATAGGGAAGTAAAGGTTGAACATCTCCCTCCTTCTTGAGACTTCAATCCTCGCCCCGTTTGAGAAACTAAGCAATCTCCTTAAATGTTCATAAATTCCCAAGTCAAATATCTTATCGATTGTCCAAACAAATGTTTTCTCGACAATGCGTTTTTCTCCACGAAATCCACAAATAATTCAATCAGTCAAACATTTGGGAAAATTGATAAAAATTATAGACAAAAAGACAATGATCTCAGAAATAAATTGCCACAATAAATAAGCAACACACGAAAACTAATGAATAATAATCATACAACTTTATTTTATAGCATGGCATTATTGGGGTACATGTGCCCGATTGACAATACGGGGACAATACTATACTTTTATACAACAGTAGTAAGGTGGGCCACTATAGCGACAATGGGACTTACCATTAAAAACACCCCTGGGCCACTATAGCGACAATGGGAAATTTAACAGTACGAAAACCCCTGGGCCACTATAGCGACAATGGGAAATTTAACAGTACGAAAACCCCTGGGCCACTATAGCGACAATGGGAAATTAACATGGGAATATGTTTTGGGTCTGTTGAGCGACAAGGGAAATTTAACATGGGGAAAAAGTCTTGGGTCACTCTAGCCTCAAGGGGAATTGAAAATGTAACAGGGTCGGGACCCTATTTTAATAGGGTCCCGACCTGAGCGGTCTATGGAAAGGGAACAGGCGAAAATTGAAACAGGGAGGGGTCTCAATTTTTTTTGTAAAAAAAAATATACAAAGGGGTAGGCAATTGAAAGTCGATCTCTTTTTGAGAATTCTGGGTGGCCCTGAAAAGGGCCTTTGGTTTTCTTCTTCTAACTCCTCCACTTCTTCTACCAAGTTCTCACTTTTTTCATTATTCCTTTCTTCTTCTTGTTCTTCTTTTCCTCCTCTGTTATCCAGTCAGGATGGCCCATCTCTCTGAATTTCTGTTGGATCTTCATCCAGTTGTTATTCAATCTTTCAAACTCTAATTTCTTCTTCTTATTCTCTTCTTCCGTTCTCTCTTTGCTCCATTTTTCTTTTATCTTCATCACTTCTACTTTCATTACATCTCTAATTAGTTCTTCTGCTTTTATCAACTGGTTACAACCCCACTTTACGTACCACCAGTCAGTCCAATGAAAGCTATTTTCTAGGAAGCTGCTAACTTCTATGACATGATCCAAGGCTTCCTTTAAAGTACCTACTCTCCCGTAAGGTGGGTCAATGAATCCTCTGATTCTTTCTACTTCTTCCTCAATCATTCCACCTATTTGATCTTTTGCTACTCCAAGACTCTTAGCATTGTTCAGGCTACCTTCAAATCTTCCTTCCTTATTCAATCTTTCTACTACATAAGTCCCATCCATGATCCAAAAATAGCTATCTCTCAAATTGTTGAATAATTTTGTCACCTCCATCTTCGTTTTCATTATTCCTTAGAATGGTTGGAACATCAAACTTTGTGGGTTCTTATAGTTAAAGTGCGGACGTGAAGGAAAACATCCCCCTAAGACATAAAATTGATATTACCTAGATCATTATTTAAAACGCGCGGACGTGAAGGAAAACATCCCCTACTTTTCTCATTTCATATGATCTACTGTCCACATACGTGAAGCAGCAATAAACTAACCCCAAATCTACTATCCACACACGCAAAGCATTAAAATGAAATCCTAATCTGCTATCACACAAACCAACTTAAGCTCTTACATAACCCAATAATCTACTATCCACACAAACTTACGTGATCGCTTACAAACACATACACACACACACACACACAAACACAAGGAAAAAAGAGTCAGTGTTTATATTCACACTACTCTACCTACATACATTGGCAAATCGATTACTATTTCTTTTCTAAAGGTTTGGGTAGCCCTGAAAAGTGCTGTTTGTTTTTTGAACTCCATGACACCTGTTTAATGATGGCACCTTCCAGGCCTGGCACCACACACACATCTTCTTCCCCAGTCTCCTTTCACTCTTTTTGGGGGGAGAGCAGAGGCGGGATAAGTGGCTTCAGAATCCCAATCTTCTGTCTCTGGGATTCTGAAATTTCCTCTCTCCTTTTCTTCCTCTTCTTTGTTTCTTCTCTCCTCCTCTTTCATTCTTCCCTCTTCTACTAGGGCATCTGCAGCCATCTCATTCACTATACACCTGACATATTCCAGGTGTACATGAAGTTCAAGCAGTTTTGCTAGTCTGTTGTTCATTCTCTTGATCAATCAACAAGGGTAGCTAGACTGCCGAGCGAGTTTCAATTTATACTAAAAGCGCGGACGTGATGGAAAACATCCCCTAAAACAAAATTGATCTTACCTAGATCATGACCTAACAAACGCGCGGACCTAAAAGAAACACTCTCACTTTTTTATACTACCCATTACTAATTTAAAAATTTTCATTAATCACTTCAATATACTATTCACATACGCAAAGCAATCAAATCCAACCCCAAATCTACTCTCCACGCACGTCAAACAGCAAAAGAAAAAAACATGATCATGATCTACTATCCACACAAACACATACACTCACACCACAAAAGAGTCAGTGTTTATATTCACACTACTCTACCTACACACATTGGCAAATCGATTGTTATTTCTTTTCTAGAGTATTGGGTAGCCCTGAATAGGGCTGTTTTTTTTTTTTTTGTTTGCTATGGCAATCTTTTAGTTTCTAAGAATGCGACGTCCTCTGAGGATAGACTTTCTGACGATAGGTCTGCTTCTTCGAAAAGAGAAGAAGAACTCTTTGGTGTCGATACGACAATCGACAAAGACTCTGTCAGGTTCAGGTTGCTGCTGCTGCTGCTGCTGTTGTTGCTGTTGCTGCTGTCTCTGAAGTCTGTACTTCTCTGTCCATTCTTCTTTCTCCCTGTTCACTTCTTCTCTGAAGAGCTCTTCTATCAGGTCTTCAGTGACTTTTAGCATTCTTACATTCTCTATCTCTTCAGGCTTCGGTATCAGACTGTGTCTGACCCTATGCAGATTCATGTAGGCTTCGTTTAGCTTAGCTAGTTTGGAGCACATCTTCGTAGGAGGATGAGTCGACAATGGATGGTTAGACTGGAAACTACCCCGGTTCTTAAAGTCAAAGCGCAGACGTGAAGGAAAACATCCCTCTACGGTTTTCGAGCCCAAACGATCAATGAGTGTCATGAGAGAGATAGAGAGAAGTCAAAGAGCATGAATCAACATTCTTATAGCCAAGCAAAAGACAAAGGCATTTTTTTCGAAACACAACATTTTTTTATTCAAAATCACTTAACACTTACCAACAACTCTAACATTTTTAACAATAATCCAACAATATAACATCAAACATTTTTTTCAAATCACAAACATTTTTTTTCAATTTACAAATTATTTTGGACAGGGCTGACAACGTTGTGAATGAAATTGTGATTTCCACTGTTGGAAGTCATTAGGCCATTGATGGACACTACGTTTCCTAGCTTGAGACAAAAGATAAGCATAATGGTCACAAAACCATCGATCTACTTTCACATCGTTTCTAGAAGAAGAACGAGGATCAAAATGAGTCCCTAAATGTTCTAAGGAATATCCCAGGCTGCTATGATGCAGAAAATACACACAATATTGTCCACACACCAAGGAATCTGTGCCTTGTAATTTCACATTATTGAATATGGTGGTCTGAGCATTTCTTCTCATAAAGTCGATGATATCGTCTTCAAAAGGGGGCAATCCATACGAATCGAAATATTCCACACATCCTTCTTGAGGAAAGTAGACGGCTACCCAGTGGGTTCCTGGGAGATGACTGTCGTCCGTGTTGATCACATAAGATTGATGGTCTTGAGGTTTGCGATGAGGGAATTCATCTTTAGCACAGACGACAGGATTCCAAGAAGCCGTGTACGAACTGTGGTTCAAAAGGTAATAAAGTTCCCAGGTATCCATGTTTTGTTTTTTTCTTCTTCACAGGTAATAATAAGTCATCAATTCGATCCTGACTTTTTACTTTAAAATGTCTGACAAATAACCGTTTCTTCGCTTCGTTTCCCCACTTTGATTCAGGAGAGCTTCGATACGATGGATCTCTTGAGTGGTTAATGGTGGACAAGAATGTTCACGCAAGTCTTTATACCACTGATGCAACACGACTTCTTCCGAGATGAGACTCCAAGCTTCGTCCAGATACTCGTCCAATTTTTCTTCTTGACTCAGCATCAGGCATTTATCGTGTTGAATTTGACTGGGATGATCTTTTTGACATCCATAACAATCTTTCTTGATCAATTCCGTCATTTTTTCGACCAAGTGTTTGGCAAAACAGGAGACTAAATGCGCTTCTTGTTCTGGCCATCTTGACTTCATCATGACAACTTCTTCGTCTTTGTCTTGGGATTCTCCTTCCACGGTCTCCTCACATTCCATCTCCAAAGTTTCTTCACTAGGTAAAAATGGATAACAGTCTTCCATGGCTTCTAATAGTCTAGAATGACTTCTCTCAAACTGTTGATTTCTATCGTATTATCGAATTCTCCTTACAGGAATGAAATTCAACGTTACATCAGGCTCTCGTTTTGCAAACTGAATTTCCACACGAATCTGACCGGATTTTATAGGGTGGAAATGTCCCTCGTCGCTGCCTTGGTCTGGAGTGAAATCAAAAGCCCACAAAACGTAGCCTCCTGCGTAATCATCGTACGTAATGTCGTGACTGGTGTTGGTTCCTAACTGTCCGGTGGATTCGTACAGGGACAAGTACGATCTCAAGTAATTCTTCTTCTCAAAATCAGGTTCAAAAGGTCGGGTACACAAGGTCTTGCCATCGCGACTGACTTCGATCTTGGACACGCCAAAGTGTTGAAAGTAGAAAGGATTTTTAGTGACAGCTCCGTTGAAGGCTTCATTCTCGACCATACCAACGATCAAACGTTTGGGTAACTGTCCTTGGAACAGATGATCTTCAATCATGGATCTTTGCCCCTTGGGAATAATGAAGGTTTTTACTTCCACGCGTCGTATCGGATACTTTGCGGTCGTTCTGCTCAACGTCTGACTGATGTCGTTTCCCACTTTAGGTAACACTTCCACGCGGCGTTCGTAGAGTCTGGCTTCTTGGATTTTGGTTTTGTAATCGTCAGCATCAGCCATTAAATGGAAAGCGGTACTGCTACGATTCAGTCTCAGGCGGACATCCACTCCATTCAGCAAATATTTCTCTTGCAACCACATGTCCAAATGCAAACGATCCATCAGTTCTAAACTCTGTCCGTCTTTGATTCTGTCTCTTCGTTCATTTTTTGGTTTAGTTTTATCCTTTGTATCAGTTTCGAATGTTTCAAACTGGTCTGCTTCGTCAGCTTCCCATACCACACAGGCATTGAGATGAGTGTTCTTGGCGTCTATTCCGTACGTCAAGAGATTTTCAAGGTACGCTCGATAAGGGTAAGTATCCATGCTGCTACTGACTAGTTTGTTATTCAAGTACAAGTCCACTCCACTAAACAAGGAATGCATGAAATTGTTGACGGGAGCTACTGCTTCAGTGTCTATATCACCTCCTGTCTTATCTAGAACTTTGACTTTCAGGTACAAGTAACTGCTATTCAGATCGATGTAATCTTCGGGCTGTCCTTTGATTTCAAACTCGATGGGAGCGGGATCTGTCAATGAGGAGACGGGGTGAAATTCCACCCATTGGGATTCTTGCATCGTCATCATGGTGGGGGGCATGGCAAACAGATCCAGTTCCGACTTGGAACAGGCGCAAGACTCTCGGTGCATCATTTTTTTTGTTGCTGTTTCTCAATAATCGAAAACGTCTAAATCTCGAACGGTTCTTCTTTTCTTTGTCTTTCTAGCTTTAGACGTGTGAAGTCTGGTAAAAGGGTATTTTCTTCGTCGTCTCTTTCTGCCTTGTCCTTGCTGTGGCGTCAGGGAAGTAGGAATGCCTGACTCGGTAGCGTGCAGGGCATTTATAGGTGTTTCTCGTCGGCCCAAAAGGTCTTTGCCCGTTTGCAGCAAGACATTTTTGCCTGCCCTCATGAAGGCTTCTTTAGGGTTTTGTTTGTCGATGATGACATTTTGGAGAAAGTCTTTGCCTTGCGTCAGTGCGGAATATTTCAAGGCGTGCAATCCGCGTGTCACCATCGGTTTCAAGACTGGGGCCACCGAACGAAAGGCCGATTTTAGCATATCTCCTAAACCGTGTCCTCGCTGTCGAGCAACCCCTCGGTACACTGGATACATGACCTACGAATCGTGAGAGAACCGTTTTCGAAAATGGAGTTTCACCGTGACTTTTCCTTTGATGAATGGAATATTTTGTCCCAGATCTCCTTTTATAGCAATGTTGACCGTGTCCAAATACGACTTACTGGAGGGCAGATAGTGAGGATGTACAAATTCGCGGTGGACGTGATAGGTGTTTCCACCTTCCTGGTCACTGGTCGAGGCACTATCCACTTTCAAAGGAATAACACGCAGCAACGGTACGGAGGTGTCTCCCACCACGTTGTACTCCACCACATCGGAATACACAAAGATCAAATTCAGACCTTGGTTCAATTCTACAGGGAATCGAAAAACATGTAAAATTCCATATTGCTGTTGATCTTCGGTTTAAAATTTGGAGCCATTTTTGTGTCTCCAGCTAAAATATCAAACAAGTCACGATTAAAACTGATGGACAACGTTTGGGTATCCTGAAATTTCATCAGTAAGCGACGAGCCACTTTACGGTACTCCAGGGTGTCACTTTTTTTTTATTCTGTTCAGGGCTTTGCCAAAGGCTAAGTCTAACCTGGAAGCAATGGTATCCACCAAATGTTGGCCACTAAAATAAAACCCTGCCGGAATTTTCAAGATGTAGATACTGAAGAGTGGATTGTTGGCTGGTTTTACGTCGCCTGAACACCAGATTTCATTCATGGTTTCTTGCAATTGCTGGTTCAGGATTTCGACCTCAAAAGTGTTTTGCTTTTCAGTGATGTTTTGGATTTGTGTAGGGTGAATCATTTCTACCAAAGCCACTTCCCAATGGGCTTCGTGATCTAATGGGATGGCTTGAGGTAATTTGGCCGTGTAACAGCACAACGTGTTGTGGGGAAACACCTCCATGGAACTGTCACTGGGTAAGGTTAAGTAAAATTGGTTTTGGTGACTCATAATTCCAGAGTTCTTCGGCTGTCCGAGGGGTTACTGGACGTCAGAGGCATGTCTCCGCCCAAAATGGGGTTGTTGTTGTTGTTGTTGGAGTGGTGACTGGCACTGGACACAAGGTTTCCGTGGTTCCCGTTTGAGGAGAATTTCAGGGAGGGATTGGGAAGCAGGTAACCGATGCAACTGCTCAATAAAATGGTCCACAATTGTTTGTCTCCTTGTTGCAAACTCAAATTGGCGATGGCTGCCCCGATGACACAATACACCACGAAGATTTGGCAGAAAAGACGATTTGCGTTTTAGGCACACGTTCTCCACACCACACCCACAAGGGTTGTTTTTGTAAATCTTGCACAGAAGAACTGGGTGAAGGAGTGGTCGACGTAGCTGCGTCTGTGTGAAAGGGCATGATGGTCACTTCTTTTTATAGTCGATGACTTGCGAAGCGTCGATCCAAGAATCAAAACTGGGTAGATATCCTTTCCAACGTACTTTGACTTCTTTGATACGTCGTTTGCCCACTTTACGGGTTCTGCGTTCGAGAATGCTTTCGATGTCGTACACGTCGTCTTCTTTTTTGGTGACACGTTGTAACTCGGGCAAATAAAACGTTCCTTTGAGCACTTCTCCGTTCATGTCTTCCAATTTATAGACGGCAGGATGACGGCCATGCACTCGTCCAGTGACACGAAACAATTCGGTCGTCCAGTTAGGTAAGTAACCTTTGTCGAAAGTGCGTTTGGTTTGGCCAATGCGCACCCAATCTCCTACGTCCAACACTCCACTTTTCTTGGGGACAGCCCTCGTCGGGGACGTACCAAACAGGCGCTCAAACACTAGCACTTCGTTGTCGGGAGTCACTTCTTGCGGGGCACGTCCGATGCTTCGATGGTAAGATTGGTTGTACGCTTGCACCAGGTGCGGTAAGATGTCGATGTACTTCAGAGTGTGGTGATGCGTAAAATATTTCCACATGCGTTCTTTCAAAGTGCGTTGAAAACGTTCCACGATGCTGGCTTTGGCTTCAGGATCCTCGGTGGTAAGAAAATGAATGTCACGTTTCTTTAATTCTTTTTGGAAAGCTTGGTTCAGAAATTCGGTGGCTTTGTCCGTTTGCCATCGAAGAGGGTGACGACCTCTTTGTTTCAACACTCGTTGCAGGGCTCGCACTAACTCGCTGCTCGATTTGGAAGTCAACGGTACGACCCAGGCAAATTTGGAAAAGACAAAACAAATATTTGTAGCCGCGATTGTAGCTGACCAAATGAGAGACATCGGCTAAATCGGCTTGCCATTGATGATCGATGCCTTCCACTTGGGTGAGACTTCTGGAAAACATGCGTCGAATGGGTTTGTGTAAAGTGCAGGTAGCTTGTTCTTGTAACCATCGTTGCACTTGAGGTAAACGGAGACTTTTCAGTCGAGTTTTGGCAGCACGATACAATTTTTGAACTCCTGCGTAACCTGCAGGATGCGAGTGATCGTAGTAAATGCTGGCTAACACCTTTTCCATATTTTACATGTTAATAAGTCACCCACTCTTCGGTGATGCTACTTTGGGTGGGACGAAAGGGTGGTTTGGAAACGGATTTACGTGTCCGGTGGGCTACGGGAGTAAAAGTCGAAGGTAGTGGTGGAGGTGGCAATGGAATGGCTTTGGTCTTCTTTTCTTTTTTCACTTCTGGTTTCCCTTCTTTCTTTTTCACTTCTGTCGAAGGAGGAGTGGACATCATCTTTTTAACCCAAGCTTTCATTTCTTCTCGTTGGGGTGTGGGGGACGGGGTCAACAAGTATGCTGCGATCTTACTTGAAATGGGAGCTGCTGACGGTGTTTGAAACACTTCTCGCATCTCTTCTTCCTCAGGTCCTCGTGGGGTAGCATCTCTGGTGACCCCTGTGGATGGCAGTAGTGGTGGTGGTAGTGATGATGGTGCTGGACTTTTCATCAAGGTCTTAAAATCTTTCAGAGTGGGTAGAGTTGTTTCGTCTAAAGCTTTTTGGTGAAAGAGTTGCAGTCGTTGCAAGAGTTGACCGTACTTTTGTGATTTTTCTGTTTCGGACAAATCTTGGCGATCCATCAAGGACTGCAATTCGTGTTGTAACTGGGACATCTCGCTCAAATTGGGATTGGGAGGTAAATGCGGGGTGCGTTGTTCTTGCCACCGATGGTATTCCATCCATCGTTTGTAAGGCACTAAAGCTAGTTTTCGTCCTTCCATGGGGATGTCAGGGGTCGATACTGAGATCTTGGGACTTCAGCGGGCCTTTTTATCTTGCTCCCACCAGTCCTGCCAACATGGTTCCCAAGACTTCTTTCAGCAAGGGACCTAACAAGAGGGGTAAAATACCTCCACGTTGGACCAACATCTTCTTCTTTTGACGAATGGGAATTTTCTTTTGAACCATTTGGCGAAGAACGTGACGATGTTTGCCTAAGCATTGTTTCTGGCGTTTGGACAAAGGGATCGTGCCTTTCAAGACGTTCAAACAACATTCGCACACGGTATCGATGACCTCTTTGGACCCCGATTGAATGAGTTTTTCTCGCAGGGGTGGAGAAGCTTTGGACAGGACAGATAACATGTCCCCATGTTTGACTAAACGAGGAGGCAGTCCTTTCCTTTTCTTTCCTTGGGGTTGTTTAGGAGAGGGATGTTTTCTGGAGGGTGATATCTTTGAGTCTTCAGCACCAAAAACACTGACACCCCTACTTGGTCACAGACCTTTGTTATACTGGAACGCGTCGCCACTGGTTGTCTTTACGGCGTATCAACTTCAGGACAGGCATGACACGTCATGCAGGGGTACGTAACCGACTAAATCGAGCCAGTTCTTGCTTGGACAAATCCACTAAACTTTGTAACATGCCCGATCTCTCTTGGACTTTGATTTTGGGAGAAGGTTCTTTGTGAGCAACGGACACTGCCGCTAAATTGGAGGGACCTGCCACTGGGGAAGTTCTTGGGGTCATCAACGGAGATGTTCTTGGTGTGATCAACGTCTCCAAGTACTCTTCAGTTCTTGGTGTCATCAACGGGGAAGTGGATGAACGTGAGGCTGCCGGAGACGCGGTCACCGCCGTGGCAGGTCGTGGTTTGCGAGTGTAAGGTTGCGTCCTGACCGAAGTGCCTCTCTTGCGACTAGTTTTTTGTGGACTTTTCTTTTTCTGGGGACTTCTTCTCTGTTTCTTTTTCTGGGGGCTTCTTTTCTTTTTCCGGGGTGGTGTCTGGTAAGAAGAGGGTCCCGCCACTGGAGAAGTTCTCCTTTGGGACCTGGTCTTTTTCTTCTTGGAGCTTCGTTTGACTTTTTTCTTGGGGAGAACTTTGGGAGCATTAGGATCCCATCTTAAGAGTGAGCGAATGATGAGCCCTCCTAGAGTACCGCTCCCTCCAGGTTTCAAAATGATTTGTTTTTTGGTTTGAGTGTCGATGCGAGGATCGGCCAGTTGGGTCAAAGCGACTTTGTTTCGATCAAAAAAGCGTTAAGTTTGATGAGGAATCTGAATGATTCCTTGGAGTAATTGACGTGCTGTCACCGTGAACCATCGTAAGACGTCCTTGAGACTAGCTTCTAAGACACGAGCTCGTATTTGTGGATTTTTTTCTCGACTGAAGCCATACAAGGCACGAATCAATTTGACGGGAAGATGCGACTGAAGGGACGTCATGTTCAAACTGTGTGAGACAGACGAAAAGTGTCTGTGGTTTTTATAGATTTTTGTGTGGAATGAACTTAAGTCGAGGATGGAGACGTGTACAGGACAGGCCCTCCGTCTTGGCACCAGTAGTGAAACAAGTGGGTACGAAATCGCAAATCATCGGGGGTCGTAGGTTTCAAATCGACGAGTAAATAGGCGTGTGGTGTTTGGGTGGCATCGTCGTACGCCTGAGTCAGCCAAGGCGTTCCTAACTGTTTGGCTAAGACTTGCACTTGCGATTTATCTCGAGGGCTTTTAAACAAGACCACGTAATGCGCATTGAGACTGATGGTGCGATGGGCTTTACTTTGTTGAAACAAATTTTGGGTGATGTAAACGACACTGGCATTACGGTGATGCCCTTTGCGCGTGAACCACAGTTTAATTTCTTCTTTGTCTTCTCCTAACATGTCGTCGAAAATGACCAAATGGGTTTGACGGGAGTCAGAGACGATGCCGTCGTCTTCTTTAGGAATGCCTTCCACAAACACGATGGAATCGCCTTGACTTTCTCGCAAGAGGCTGTACGCCGATTGCCACTCTTTGTAACACCACACGATGCATTGAGGTGGACGATCGATCAAATGATGTTTATGTTCGATCAAACGTTTGACGAATTCGGTTTTGCCTGAACCGCTAGGTCCAGCAATGAGCATGTTAAAGGGATGGCGAAGATACAAAGCCTCCCAACTGGCACGATCTAAGTGTTCGTCGATGACTTTGACAGTGGAGGAAGAGGGAGCAGAGACAGCAGAGGTAGCCATAGTGTTAGGAATGTCACTTGTGACACGAAAACAAACAAGACGAGAGTTTATATACTTTTTTCAGAACACGTTTATTGAATGTTTTAAACATGAATACGAAAGACAAAAATACATAAAAGCCAAAGGCTTAAGTACAAAGATAAAAGGCACATGAAAATCATTAACGTGGAATAAAAACAAGTGTCTGTACAACATGTTTTGGGTAATGTTCTGTCCAGTTCTATAGGGGGTAAGGTCACACAAGTGTCCTCCCGAAAGGGTCTTTCAGGCTTGTCCACGACAGTCCTGTCCTGGGTGACGGGTTCTTCTGGCACCGTCACTAACACAGGTTGAAAAGTGACTTTTTTCCTTGAACAGCTCTCGTGCCTACGGGGCCATTTCTGGGGTCCAAGCCTCAAAATCCCATTCTTTCCAGGCACGGACATCTGTCCAGTGGGGGTGTAAGTCACAAACTACACACACATCGTCATACACGTCTTCGGTAGCTAAAAGTTGACGAATCTTTTTTTCCCGTAGAGGTCGAGAAGTATCCAGATGAAAACGCAAAGCTTTGAGCAAAAGGAGTCTTTCGTGACCATTTAAGGCCATTGGGGTGGTAAGTACTGATCGTAAAGAGTCCACAAAGAATCGGCTGATAAACGAAATCCCAGAAAACAAGCCACTAAGACACACACCACTTGTCGACCCAAATTGAATGGATACAGTTCTTGTAATAATCGATGGTAATGATCCACGGTTTGAATATAGTCATTGAGTTCCTTCCACGGAATCTGTTCAATTACATGTGACATAAGTCGTGGCATGGCAGCCTGTTTTTATATTCTCTTTTTTCGGATGCAATACACGTACTTTCTAGCAGGACATCTTCGTTCTCCAGTGGGGAATCTAAATGTTGCATACTGTAACCTAAACGTCAGAGTTTATTTAGAAGTTTCCTCTTCCACTAAGTAGATTCCACGTAAAATATGTTTGTAATCCTTTAACTTGTCTTCCTCAATGCGTTGCACTAGGTGAATCTCGAAGTAACCAAAATTATGAACATGTCGATCATTGGCGACCTCAAAATTTTGAACAATGTCTGACCACTGAAACAATTTCTGACGAATCAGTTCTTTTATACCATTCAGGTACCAGTGGTTAAAGATCTGGTGACGTAACGGATGCAACTGTTCTTTACGTTTGACTTGTATTTTGACCAGCCCTCGGTAAATGCGTTCTCTTAACTCCACAGGCAAATCACGAATGTTCTCTTGTAATGCATCCATGAATAGGTCAGTCCGTACAATTCACAATCTTCTTCTAGAGCAAAAGTAATCCACATAGTGAGTAATTTCTGACCACTGCCATTCAGGGTAACGTCCAAGAATCTCACTGAACACTTTTGAAGTAAACGGTCTAGAGTGATATAATAGGACGAATGCACACTTGACCCAGAGAAATCTAACACACTGGTTGACTTTTTTCACTTTCCTCTTGTGAATTTCTCGGCACAAAAGTTCTACAGTTACCCATTGAGATTTCACTCTGGCAAACCCCTGCCAAACTTCCTTGTAAATCTTAACTTGCAGTTCTTTAGGTAATGATTCAATATCGTTTTTGAAATGAAGTTTAAATACCGGTCTCTGTGATGTCCAACATTTCACTCCAGGCCAATCTGGTTTCTTCTTCGTCAACGACATGGTAAGTTACTTCAATGTCTCGGTCCCACTAAGGGTAAGTAATGACAATTCGGTGACCATCGAGCATGTTCTACGTAGGCCGAATCTTGTGGTTCCCAGTGGTGAAGTGATACACCGCAACTGAAGCACTTGACTTTATCTCCTTCGCCCAAGTAGAAAAATCCGGCTCTGGCTAATTCTTCGGGGGTCAGTCCTCCCAGATACTTAGGCCATTTTCCTTTGAACGATTGAAGACGATTTTCAAAGTCGCAGTATTCCGACAAACGCACAGGAAACGAATATTCGTCTTTCACAGGTTCGTTTCGATGAGGGTTGGGTGACATGGACAGGAGTTTGCTCAGGGCTGGATGACATCCGTAGGGAGGTAGACGTGAAAGTGAACATCCACCTTTAAAACGAAACACAGTAAAATGTCTAAGAGGACGAACGGCATCGCTTTCGCATCCCTCAGGTTTGACACGCACAGCATCACTTTCCATGATAGGGGTAGTGAGAACAAAGTTCCCATGATGCTTTACGGCATCGCTAAGGTCACAGCGTACAGCATCGTTCCCATCGCAAGGTTCAAAATCGCATTCCACTTCAGAAGCCCCAAACTTGAATTATGCCTTTCTAAACTTGTTTTGTGTTTCTCTGAAAGTATTCATCTTGTTCGCTTGGTCTTGGTAGTCACAATGAACTATCGATCTTGCCTATGGTTCCTTTTTATATACAGACCAATACCGACGTGTCCATACGGCAAGGTGAAATGACTGGGAAGTCGCACTCGCTTCTGGTACACGATTTGATAGACTTTTTCCAAGTGTTGACCGACGATGTGGTAAGTGGGTAAACGTACAATTTTGTTGGGTTGATAGGTGGTCACTTTAAAGTGTTCATCCTCTCCAGATTGCAAGATTTCTTTCAATACCCCAAAGTTGACCACTCGACTGGTACGATAATTCAGAGTCAATCCTTTCACTTTACACTTCGTGTGCACTTCTTGTGGGTCCCGGTATTCGTAGCAGTAATTTTTTGGACCACCACTGACGAAACTTAGAATCTTGTCGTCGGGATGCTCGTCTGTCCAGGCTCCTAAACGGTCTCCTTCGATGTCAGGGTGCTGTTGACTCGGGTGATGGATGTAAATGCAACTGTCCGTGTCAAAGTACAGGACGCGTTCCCCTAACAGTTCTAAAGCTTCGTACAATTTTAAGCGAGCATGGGCTGTCACGTAAGCCGCAATGATGACATTTCCAAAAGGGTCGTCTTGTACAAAGTCCAGATCTTCTTCGTAATTGACCAAGATCAAATCCTCACGAACGACGTCAAAGTGTTTCATGTATTTGGTTTTGTCGTGAATCATCTGAAAGTAGCGGGAAGGTTCTGTCAAATATTCCGTCTTGGGTAAACACGGTCGTTGTGCCATTTTACCCCACAAGCAATTTAACATCACTTTGGCAAACGATCGCCTGCCTTCGTTTTTCTCGATGTGATCTAAAGGAATACCTTCTTGTGCCCAGTATTTCTCTTTGAATTTTATTTGGAGTGTGACACCAGGAATGATAGTCGCTGGCTTCTTGCTTCAGTTTCAAAAAGTCATCCACGTAGTCGGCGAAAATGCCTTTCTGCGTGGGGTCACCCTTGTGGTATTGTTGTTTCTTGGGAAAGTGACAAATTTCGTACGCTTCTAACAGTTGGTATCCCATGTCCAGAGCTTTGAACAATTCTACGCTGACCCAGGTTCCCGTCAAAGCCCGTTCTTCCTGGGTATGCTGACAAGGTTGGTCTTGGTTGCACGTTTCGGCACAAGTACGGCACAAAGGAAACATCAGTTTGCCTTGGCAATGGTGAGGTAAGACGGGATGGTACAAGTCCTTGGGAGGCAAAACTTTGCACTTGATCAAGCCTTCGTATTGTCGAATGTTTTTCAGGTCGATGTGTTCCGTGAACAATTGTTGGTGCCCTGCAGGAAAGCGACAATATTTGCACACGTAGGGATACAGCGAACACACGTCCAAGTATTTGATTTCTTCTCCTTTCTCTTCGTCGGCTTGGTACAGCAAACAGGTGGCATTGGTCCTTCCTCCGTACAAACTATCCCTCGGGTTCAGGGGGTCCATGAACTGGTAACTTTCCACGAGGCGTTTAAATTCGGGATCGGTTTTCAAACGGTGATCGTATTCGTGTTCCCACATTTCCACCACTTGGTATCCTTCCTGTTCTAACTTTAGGCGTCGCTGACAAGTGGCCTGGTACAAGTCTTCCATGGTTCGTTGTAAAAACTGATTTTTAGTGCCACGGTCAGGATAACAGACGGGACATCCTTGAAATAAGCAACCGTTAAACTCGTACACGATCTTGGGGTTTTCTAAGTCCCAACCATCGACCGAATACGTTCCAATGGTCTTTTCACACCCTCCGTTGCGGGCATGCTGAATCCACTTGTCTTCCTTGTCGCACAAGTAATGTAACCAGCGTAGGGCTTTGACCGAGTATTGACGTATGACATAGTTGGTCGTTTGAGGACTGATGACAGCCACGGTGTTTTCAGGCATGAATTTTTGCCGGTACACTAAGGAACACGCTTTGGCAATGGTGCAAGCTTTTTTCAAAGGATCGACCCCTCCGTGTTCCACGAACAGTTCTCTAAATTTTCCACAGCATCGCCGTAAAATGTCCACGTCGTAACGACAATACTTTAGCATTTCTTCCTGAAAGTCGAAAGGGTCCGAGGCGTGAGCCTGGTACCAAGCGTAGAAAGCTTCTCGTTGTTCGGTACGCATGTTGTCGGGGTCGTAATAGTGAGCCTCGGGCAAATGGGGTAGAACGGCGTGTTGATTGGCTTCCGTATTGAAAAAGTGTGGAAAGTACCCTTTATCCATTTCTGTCATTCCAAACGTTTTAGGCATTCTACTCAAAGGCATGGCCAAGTAACTCATCGAATCTTTAAACTGTACTTGTCCCACTTGCATGAAAATGATTTTGGCTCCGTTCAAAGTGACTTTAGGATGATCGGTGCCTTGTTCCGTATAGTGTCTCAAAAGAAACTGTCCATCGTATCCGGAGAAATTGTGAGCCATCACCGTGGCATGACGATGACAATCTCCGTAACGTTCGATGTCCTCTTGGGTCCACGTCTTGTCGATGGGGTCTAAGACCCATTGGGCAAAATCGGCTATCGTGTTAGGTCCCCGAAAAATTTTTTCACGCCCTCCGGGAATCTTGCTGCAGTGAGGGCAATGACTGAAGATAGGTTCTTGAATGCACTTCTCGCACGCTCGATGAGCCACGGAGAAATTAGGAACGTGAATGCCAGTCTCTTGCATGCATTCGAAATCGAAAAAGATGAAATTGCCTTTCTTCTTGTGTCCATCCTCTTTCTTTGGTGGGGGTTGGTAATTTTGCACGTAGCATTGGTGTTCCAAGTCCACAATGTGTTGACAAATGTGACATTTTTTCTTTCCTGAACATACGTGTGCCTTGGCATTATTGGTACGTATGCCTTGTCCACACGTAGGGCACAATCTCAGCAGTTGACAAGCACATTTGTGCTGTGAACCTTGCGTCTTCAAATGTTGTTGGTAACAGGTAGGGATGACAAACGTGCGCAGACAAGTTGAACAATGCAATGGTCTTTCGCTCAGACAGGGTGGAGAGGCCAAACATCCTGAGCATTTCCATCCGCAATGCTTGTGTTGCTCTCGATTGTTATAGCCATATACACATTTCTCACATTAATATCTGTATCCCAGGAATCCGGTGATATTGGTAATGGTATCGAAATGGTCATCGTGATAATAGACATGAATGTATTTTCCATCCTTAAAATCTTGGCCTCGAAACAACAGAGGTCCGCGCACTTCTTGAGGCTGCACTTTCAAGGTGTAGCGTGGAGCTAGGGCAGCTTGTTGCAACAGGTGTTCTGCTTCACTTAGTTGTATGGCTCGGTCGAATCGTTGAATAGTTTTCTAGGCTCTTTTCCATTCTACCGTGTCATTCTTGTTAGCATAGGTTCGTCCCACCACGATGGCCCTGGCTAAACACATCTGGTCTTGAGGGTTGTGAATTCGGACAAGGCTACGCTTAATGCTGCGAAGCTCGTCCACCAATAACATCATTTTGCGTCCAGTCAGTTGAGGAGGAGAGACGTGGGTCATGTCCAGGGTGGCTTTTCCATCGGTGATGTCAAACTGGTCATTGGATTGTTGTACGTGTTGAATCTTGTCCATGACTTTGGAAGCAGTCAATTCTGCAGGGGTGCTAAACTCGATCCAAACAGGGGATTTCAAACCGTCGTGTTGTATGGAAAGTCTCAAGCGATCGTCTTCTTTGGGTTGACATTGTCGCTTGAATGTGGTGAGCAAAGAATCCCACACCCCGGTGATGAACCCTTCTGCATTCTCCAACGGTACTTCGGTCTTGAAATCTTTAAACTTCACCGTGTATTTGTAAGCCGTGGTTCTAAATTTTCTAGAGGAGCGCTTTTGCGTCTCTCGAATGGAATAGTATTTGTCAGGGTTAACTGAAGGTGGCGAACTTTGTTTAGAGGGTTTGGATTCTGGTTCACTCATGTCCTCTTCAAAATCACTGGCATGAATTTGTGCCAAGACTTCAGCTCTGGTACGAGGCGATAGATCACGTTTCTCCCTCTTACTTTTTTCTTCTTTCTTCTCAAATGAATTGGATCGTTTCATCTTGAGTGAAAAACGTCAAAATGACTCAAGTTTAAACACCATGGAACTAATTTATAGTCATGGCAAACCAGCGTATATAAAAGGGCGTGTGTCTTGTCCTTTCACTATTCATTTCACTCTCAAACCGAGCGCAACGATGGAAGAGACTAGACAGATCGAACATTTCGTCAGAGCTTTGCGAGGGGTCATTAGAAAATTCTCGTCAGACCAGCCGACGGACTACTCTCCTTCCTTTCGAGATAAAAGTCAAGATACTTGCTATATCTGTCAGAAGAAAGGGCATTGGTCTTCAGAGTGTCCAGACCGTCAAAAAAGAACAAAAACAGGGGCTAGAAAAGACAAAAGTCAAGATACCTGTTATTATTGTCAAGAAAAATGACATTGGTCTCCAGATTGCCCAAAAAAGAAACAAGAGGAGTCGGAAGAAAAGAGGGATTCTTCAGAAGAAGAGAGAGATTCTTCAGAGGAAGAAAGCAGCCAGGTGAAGAAAAAGAAAAAAAAAAGAGAGAGTAAAAAAAAAGAAACAGAAGAAGTGAAATTAATTTATAAAGTGTTCTGTTGTGAATTGTGAATTGGATTGTAACTATTGATAAAAGAATACATTAATTATGTAAGGTAAGTGTCTTTGAGTTTTGATTTTAAAATAAGAACGTACGCTCACACACTCATACACACGTATATAGGGGTAAAATGTTTTTTTTTTTTTTTTAAGTTCTTGGCAATTGAAAGTCTATCTCTTTTTGAGAGACGTGGGTGGCCCTGAAAAGGGCCTTTTATCTTGGTGTAGAGGTGAGTTTAAGCAATCAACTTTAACTGTCTTAAGCCTTTGCCACGGCCAAGGCCTACTTCTGGACTGCGTACTGTTGATGATTTGGTTGAAATCACTAAGGGTGGTACGGTAGGCTTAGTCACAGGATTGGCGTGTTTAGCTCGGGAAGGTCGTATTCTCTTCGGTCGTGATAAAGAAGTCTGATACATTTGTTTCAGACTTCTTAACTCCGCTAAAATGTCCAACAGTACCGTGACGATTTGACTTTCACCCTCTTGCTTCTTTGCTGATTCTTCTTGTTGTTTTTTTCTTACCTCTTCTTCTTGTTGCTGTTGCTGTAGGAGAAAAGCTTGTTCTGCTTCCTTTTGCCACTGTATAAATTTCTCCAATTCTTCTTTCTGTCTCTGTCTAAAATTCTCCACGTTCGGTAATGAAGAAGGTGGCGAAGGTTCCGGAACAAATTCTTGCGAGGTAAGAAAATCCACAAAATCCCAATTTACCTCTTCTGAAAGTAAGTCCGGGTTCCCTTGGGCGGTCTCCACTGCTGGTGCACCCCAATGGATCGTTTTCTGAGTTTCCGTCATGTTGAATAACTGTCGCATGGATTGACAGCGCACAGGCGCTAGCGAATCTATATAGACCACGTGACGTCACAGACTGTTCTCTTCGGATTAGATGCGGACTGACTGAATTTTGTAACACGTGTTTGGATTGGTCAATGAACTCAATCCGTTTCAATCCTTCATCTACCTATAATTAAGCGCAGTTCACTGCATTGATTCACCTGTTCTCGTTGCCTCAAGATGTGGACCACAGTCGAATCATCAACCCTTGTTTCTTCAATGATGTTCAGGACGGACATGCTAATGTATGTCCGATCCAAGTGGACAGTTGTCCACAGGTCAGACACCAGTCTGTGGATACGAAGAGTGTATGTGGAGACACAAGGTTGCCTCAAGAGGACTCTGATTTATGGCCCTGCAGTAAGACGCAGCTTGAAGAAAAGAAGATGTTGCAGATGCCCTTTATGATAAGGGCATATTAACATAAATCCAAAGGCCCTTTTCAGGGCCACCCACATTTCTCGAAAAGAGATCGACTTTCAATTGCCTACCCCTTTGTATATTTTTTTAAAAAAAATAGAGACCCCTCCCTGTTTCAATTATCGATGTTCCCTTTCCATAGACCCTTCAGGACGGGACCCTATTAAAATAGGGTCCCGACCCTGTTCCATTTTCAATTCCCCTTGAGGCTAGAGTGACCCAAGACTTTTTCCACCATGTTAAATTTCCCTTGTCGCTCAACAGACCCAAAATATATTCTCATGTTAATTTCCCAGGGGTTTTCGTAATGTTAAATTTCCCATTGTCGCTATAGTGGCCCAGGGGTGTTTTTAATGGTAAGTCCCATTGTCGCTATAGTGGCCCACCTTACTACTTACAACTTTACTAAGAAGACTGCATATATTACTAACGTATACTTAAAACAGAATTGTTAATCAAACATTCATGTGCCAATTTTATGACAGATTTATGAAAATATTTTTTATTAACAATATTGATAATAACAAATCTCTGGATATCTTTTTTTAAATCAAGTGTGACAAAATATTGGTTGCGTAGGTAAAATGGTCTGAAACCTACATAATCGACAACTTAATCCGAAACTGTTACGTTACTATTCGATTATACTGCATTACGATTATAGTAAGACTGATCAGTCAATCTTACATCTTATGAATGACCTACAGCCGTTGTAACTTTATAAAGGATGAAATGATATGACGTGCGCCGTGTTTTGAAAGCAATTACCTTAAACGTAACCAGGAAAAAATTACTCCCGGTGTGATCTCACTATTTTCATCCAAGTTTGGCCACAGTGATAAAACAAAAATGGAATTTGGTTCAAGCGTACTAATGTGTACCATTATTCATACCCTGGAATCTGGTGAAAATATGTGTTACATTATTCGGGAAATCATTTTCAGTCAACCAGCGAACTTCGTTCCTTTAATAATGGTATTTAACATACCAGTAAATATAGGCTGGTTCACCAGATCATAAAATAATTGGATGTTTGTGTCCAACTTAAATAATGTTCGAGGGTGTTAAATCTTAATGTCTTGGGTATGGACGTATGATATCAGCGAAGGAGGAGGGCAATAGATCGACTAAGGTTGAAATCGTGTCGTCAATTGTGTCGCTGAGTCGTCGACTTGGTATTTGACGGCGTCGCTGACTGGAGCGTTGACTAGGGCATCGAGTGAGTTGCTAAGTCGTCGCTCGGGTCGTCCTTCTGGGTCTTGGTCGCCCTTCTTTACTCACTAAAGATCGAGAGAGATAGACGAACAGTGCGAGATGGAGAGAAAAGAGATATCATCAGTCAAAATGTGTATTGTTGCAAAGTTGTGATACCAAGACGTTTGTTCTTTTTGGACGAGCCTTTTAGCACCTGTATTCCGGTCGATGAAAGACCTTGTCCCTACACTTTTTAGATTTCACGACCTGGCCCTTTCCTGTTCGGCGAACTATGTCCAAATGTGCTTGTTCTGGCAAGGTGGTTATACTCCTTCACTTGAGATGGGTCGACTTCGCATTATACGGAAGCAGGCATTATGACGTGACCAATAAACATAAACGTTTGATGAGACTAAAACGGAAATTTGCTTATATGAAACAAAAAATAATGTCCTTGGGATTTTCTCATTACAACTTGAAAAGACAATTTGCTTTTTAAAGTAATTTTGTTATTGATGTATTTCAACATCAAAATACCTTCAGCACGTTTAAGGATGCTCTGGAGACACTCAAGTTCGAAAACAATCTTTGCACATCCTCGATTGTGCTGTTTTCTATCAATACTCAAGTTAGCATTAAACGAAAGCAACCATGTTTTAAAGGGAATACACTTTCGTCGTGACCCTTTTCTTTTCCTGGCATCGCTCAACATTACACTTTACAGATTTGCATTGACGTAACTCTGAAAAATAAGTAAAGATTAAAAGAATTACCTGTGGTCTTGAGATGTAATTCATAGCTCAAGGTTGAATTTTATTTTTAAACATAGTTTGTTGCATATGTTAGGAAAGCAAAGGGTTATGAATTAAGCCAGATTAACCGTTCCAGATACAAATACAAGTCACATGATATTTTATGCATAACTTACAAAGACACTGAAATATTTTGTTTTTTCAATGACGGTAAAACCTCTAATGACCAAATCAATAATTGTTTGATGTGCGATATGACAAAATGGTTACAGAAAGGTGCGGAAATCCCGGCAGAAAAATAATAATAATAATAATAACAGTGTTCAATACCTTAAATCCACTACAATGATATTAAGGAAAATACACACATTTTGATTTAATTTTCTTGGACTCTAATGTTAGGTATATAGGCGCTAAGGCGGTCATGAAGTCTGAGGAGATAATATGTTCATAGTATCATCACCAACCAACATCATGTAAAGGAACATACATACTGGAAATTTCCCGATCATTCATCAAGATATTCGAGGGTTAAAGTATAATTTACATTTATAAAATAGTTGTGGGCTTGATTCAGATCAGTTACACATTGGACTGTCAGGAATGTAGTTTAAACCAGACCAGCCTGAAACACTGAACAGTTCCATGTTCTTGCATGTATGATAGACATGTTTCTTTCATTTGTGGTGAAATAGGATGGCACTTGCATATATTTTATTAATTGTTTTATGGTACTTGCATATATTTTATTAATTGTTTTATATTTTAAAAACAGATATAGAAAGGGATTTTCTTTTCTGCTGTATATTCTTAGTTAATCTGATAGTTGTTTGTTTTACCTGTAAACGACAAAATGGTACAGCATCTTAAAGCTTCCTGTTAAAGAACAACTCAGCCCCCACATTGATCAACCGTTAATGGAATAGTTTCGTCTAAAAAGCGTCCTTAATATTGCCGGTTTTATACAATGCAACACGTTTATGGTCTGTCTTACGCTCATCTGAAGTTAGCCACCCACATTTGTTATAGCAAATGCCAGAACTAACACTTCTTGTAAGTCCTGATAAAGTCTTTATGTTCCTTTTATCACTTTTAAATATATTCCAATTAGTCTCGCTATATCCATCCTTTACTTGGTTTGCGAAACGTATCTTATAGATACCGAACTACTAATTACTTTACAGGCAGAGAACCAATCTACCAGTGGGGATGGGAGTGGGGAAAATAAGAATACTAAATTTTTGGAGCTGCACCAACTGACAAGTAAGCAAATATAATTTTCTTCCATTATACTTTTTACAAACTTAAATATATGTACTACAATTGATAATGAATACTTATATCCTTACATGTTGATATCCTGAATTTAATTTCCTACTGACGAAACCATATAGACTATAGGTACGAGGCATTTATATAAGGTGCAGAGCGAAGCAACCCCCCGTGTTTAGCAGAATGAAGTACAATAGCAAAGCACATGGAAGCATGTGAGGTTTGCAAGTTTATCGAGTGACGGGATTATTTTTATTTTTTTGACATTATTTTCCATGAAAACGAAATAAAGGTCCCTCAAAATGTGCACAGACGATTATGATAATATAGTATTCTAGAGTACACCACATTCCATACCTTTACCTGATAAATTGATATAACATAGCAAGCATGTACATGGATTATGTTGCATGCTGAAATAGATGATAATATTTCCACGTTACATAAATATAGCAATATGTAACTTTCGCCTGCAAAAATGTAATTCACATAAAACTAAGGCATACTCGTGCTTAATTATTTATTATTTATTTAAATGTTCAACACATTACAATTTAATAGAAAAGTAAATAAATATACAATGAAATAGACCCTGAAAAATTCCGACTTTAATATTTGTATAACAATTTTTATATCAACAAATGCATAGAAATATGACTGAAGAAGTATAATTAATAATGTGACCTAAAACGGTCGTTTAATATTGTCATGTATGCATGCAATTCTGTAGCTTTTAAAATTCAGTGTGATGAGTGGAAGCATTCCTGATAATAATGTAAAGAGGCTATAAAAATAATAATGTGTAAACCTTCTATTTCGTGAATACAGTCTATACTAGTGCTTATAAGACCACTGATTGGCTCCAATGTGCCATCAGTCTATACTTAATGCTTATAAAACCACTGATTGGCTCCAATGTGCCATCATTAAGAGCACGAGTAGTTATTAGCTTGCTGTATTTATGAAGGATACAGCGTCAATACAATATTTGTTGAAACACATTCAACAAATAGTCTTTCTTTACATTAACATTCTGCATCTATAAAATATTTACGTAATACTTAAATACTTTGCTTGATTCTTAATTCACGAAGACCAAGTTTCAGTGAAATATACTAGCAATGTTATGTACACTTCAGCTACCAACAATGAACATTATGTTATGTTGGTTTACTGGAAATCAAAGAATGATAAACTGTACTTAATCGTTCATGATTCGATTCGATTTATTTTGCTTTGTGCATTGAAAAGAGATGCATACAATCAATAAAAATATTTAAATCCAAATGAGAGTAGTACCTAGCTGCAAAGTTCTTCTTTACTGCCACAGGTAAACAGTTTATGACTAATACAAAAGGTTCACATTATAAAATAAAAAAACAGCATAACAAATGTTAATCCACTCGGCATTCAAGAGTTTTCGGCCGTTCAGGTCGGCACCTGATTTTGCATCCGATGGTTTTTCTCAATACGACTTCCCTTATTTCTAGCAGAATGTTGGTCAGTGAGTCGGCGCCTTGTTTCAGTACGAAAATGGAGTAACCGATCTTTTTTGCCCTGCTATGCAAGGAGACAGACCCGTTGTATCGACACGTGTCAGACAGAGGCATGTCAAAACCCAAAGCTGTCCGGAACTGTTTCAGTTTGCAGAGGGAGTGGCCAAACTTACTGTAGACAATTTGTATGTCTGAACTCATCATCCCTAACTCTGCAACAATGCTCAGGTGTGACGCCAGCATGACGAATTTCCGATACACCAGTGCGGTGTATTCATCCTGCAGTGATAGTAATACAACTCAGTACAAACAGTTACAAATTGGAAAATGACGCTTTGGTATTCCTGTTTTCGATTACACTTGAAACTGTGATGTTTCGCAATTGAGTGTGTACATTAATGTTCGATCAATTTGTGGAATGGCATGGGCTCTAAGTCTACTATGTGAAATGAAACAGATCCCAAAACTTAACTTAAAACGGTTTCCGTCAACGCAATTAAACTTTCATTTTTTAAAGTGTACTGCATGTGTATAGTCTGTTTCTAGCTCTCAATGATTAAGAGTGCTGGCATTAAATGTATTCTAAATGTTTCTCAAGGTTTAGGTGTAAGTGACTTAAACTAGATTAGAAGTAGGGCGTACCAGGTAATTTCGTGTAGCGGTGAGCTCATGAACGAGCGGGTTGATGTTGGGATCCTCCAATCCATGTATTATCATCTGAATGAAATGTGGATGATTATGGCGCCGTTCCTGAAATAAATACATACGAGATCGTGAACAATTTAGTGGCAGTAAATGCGTTAATATATGCCCGAAATATTGCTTCTTGTGTGTTCCTGTGCATTATGTATAGATGGTTGCAATTATGTATGCATATATAGCACAATTGTATATACACAAATGATTCTTCAAAACAAACAATCGATATTTCACTTACAATGTTTCTTCTTTCATTTTCTAATATTTCTCGTATTTCCACAGTGTCGTTGGTTAGGGCGTTTATATAGAATTCCGTCAAATCGGTGATAGCTGGACACTCCTCCTGTACTGCCCGATTATATTCAGAATTCCCGATCATTTTTACCACCACACTACCCACGCACGGATCGCAGAATGACGCATTCGCCCAGTAAAGATGACGGTTGTGTCGCCTGGCAGCCGCCGTGCCCAAAAATATTAAGCTTACGGCAATAAATACAGATATTCCTATGAAGAAAAGAATGAAACAGAAATGAAGGACACATCGTTTTTATTTTAAATAAATTCCTAAAATAAGATTTTCCTACAACTGATATTAATCTACTAAAATTGATATGTTAAACTTTGTTCCTTGCATTAATTTTGTTTCAAGAATCCTGTCACATGTAAATCTCGCTTATGCCCATACGTCTCACTCTTAATATGCTATGTATATGAACAGACACCATACCTGTAACTACCTCATCTAGACAAAATTAATTCAGAAACAGAAAGAATGAAGAACGAAAGAATTTGCTTGCACGATAATTTCGTTTAAGCTAACATTGCTTTCAACATATTTAAACTTTTTGTCATTACACGAATGAGCAGGACGATCTTATCAAATGTTGTTTTTTGACGATAAAAGCAAAGTGATATTTTAGAAAAGTTCGCGAGAAAAACTGATGCTTAAAGTTATTTAAATGTACTATAATGACTTTTTGTCTACATCAGGTGCAATTCTACTTCGTTCTGTATGCTAAACTGTAGTATCTAAGTACAGCACATAAAGCTTACTCTGACCTAATACTATTACAATCCCCTCTACTGACCTATTGAGCCTAAGTCAGTTAGAATAATAATTATGAAAAGAACCCAAGGAAACGTTAATGTGACAGTTTCCTTATGAGCTTTGATTACATATAATTTCTTGCATGAATCACCCTTGTTTCTATAGAAACCTTGAATCTGATAAATTTAAATTTAATTCGCAATAATGCACTACACTAAACGCTTATTTGTATATCAGTATCTCAGTATTTGTTCAGTTAATGGATCACATGTACAGATTTTGTTTAATAAACTGAGTTATTACATTTCGCTGCAAGAATATAAACAGTCGTTATATGTATTATCCTCATAGCTTCTGTAGAGGAAATGATTCTTCATGTTATGTGCATTTACCCCCCAGTCTCTAGTTTGTGATATGTGTATGTGCTCGTGTTGTCCACTGGTAAAAGTGTGTCTGCTTTCTATGATAGGGGCGGACGAAATAGCCACTAGCATTATTCTAGCTTATTAGAGTATTAAGAAGTGCATATAGATACCCATAGATGTTAAATATTTTCTTGTAGAAAATTTGTATAAGACATTATACAAATTGTCTGGTTAGAAGAGCAGAACGAGTGCTTCTGCTCCAATAACATAACAGCTTTTACGTTAAGTGCTATTCAACATATCTTATATTATTTACCTTTCGTCATTGTTTCTCAATACAACTTGAAGTATGGGACTCATGTCTATAGCTTTTCCTTTTATGTTTTAAAATTGTAAAATTTCCAAAAGGCTTTTTGGGATTATCAACTATGTGCATTTGATTCATCAATTTGACTCACAGAAATGAAAGCTATATAACTGACTACTTTTAATACGTTATTTTCAGAGATATCTAAAATACCGAACATGTTAAATTGAAAACACACAACTGAAATACACAGTGAGACACACATGAGTCACATTACTACTTTCTTTGTGTAGGTGCCATTGGAAAGTGGTATTATCTACAACAATTCGCTGGTTTGTTGTCAAATAGACAAACAGTCAAAGTGAATATTGGTAAATGGGCCATTACGTTCATAATGAGTCTTCTTTTGTTTACTTTCCCCCAATGCCCCTGTTAGTAAATTCCAATCAAGAGAAACAATGACTCCTTTGTGTACTTCATTTTCAAAATGGTAATAAGGTGTGACTTTCACGTTTAGTGTCACTGTATCGACTTTTGTGAATGAAAGAAGAAGCGGTAACTGTTTCAGATATTTGTATTAACTAACCACTGAAATGTGCTAATTTTAATTCAATTTATTTTTAGACTAATAAGGTTTAGAAACAACCATGCAATGTTATTATTCCTTGTTTCGAGCAAATCACATACACTTCATGTACAAACGGTCCGCCATAAACTTTAAAATTTTTGTCAAAGAGATCAATCGCTTTCAATCTTGATATGTGTATTCACATTTGCATTGTGGCTATAATCAAACGTTCTTTCAAATAGTGTCGAAAAGAGAACTTCCTTGATAATATCGACTAAATTCAATACTCAAGAAAGGTTCTAATGTGTCTTTCCAACAATCAACGACATTACATTGGTAGCAATTTACAAATTGGACCCATTCTGAACATTTCATTCGCAAAAGTATCTATGAAAAATTACAGTTGACACAAATAAAAATAATTCTAAAAAACATAGTGATTCAATCAATCCTCCTCTTTTCGACAAAAACAACCATTTTGAAAAGTATTTAACGAGAAATATACAGGTTTCATATTTATTGGCTTATATACATTGATGTAAAAACTGTTTACCAGTAGTGAAAATCTTTCCTGTCTTAAGAATATCAAAATATAAATGTATTCATTCGCGTATTTCTCAAAATGACTGAAATAACTCCAGCAATTAGCATACTTCTTGACGAGAAGCAAGCAATTAAAACAAATACTCAGATTCCCGCATGAAATATGTGTAAGAACAGTGACAAAGGATTGTGATATTTAGAGAAATTAACGCAACAAAGTGCCAGTTAAATTGCCTAGTTTGTTAATATCTGTGTTCCGTAGACATCATGCAAATTAGACCCTATCGCAAATATTTTTTCACCAATTCCAATCACAAAATGTTGTCCTTTGGACGAATGGACGGTAAAAGGATCATTCAGGCAAGATATCAGGCTTTTTATTAACGTTCAAAACACACAGCATAATCTGTGTTTACACTATTTAATATACACTTCATTCATTCGTACTAAAGGTCAAAAGGGGTACGTTATGGGGAAATTAGGGCATCGTGTGGGGAGACAAATATAGGATCTGAGTTCACTTTGAAAGTTTCAAACTCTTGCGAGTCCCTAAGAGCCTTTCATAAAGTAGATACTGCTACAAAAATATTTAATCGAATTGAACTTTGCTGCACTGCTTTACCAACCCAATGTTTACGAACTCCAGCGTTTAACAACACTTACATTGTCTCTCTCATGAGTAGCATATTTCGCATGTCTTCTAGGACAAAATTATTTATCTTTGAGAACATACTCCAAGGTTAAAATGTCCAGGAATACGAAACCTATTTATAACTGGTTGGATGCTCTTGTATAATATTTATCAGTTCAAATACGGTGCTTAAGAACGGTAAATGAATACAAAAATACTAATGTGTGCTTTTTGTGAATTCCAAACTGAGATAAGTATTAGCAGTTGGTGTATATGTCTTGGCTATCGTAGTTTAGTGTTTTCTTTGAGTCCCTAGCCATATCAATTTTGAGCGATAGGGGAATGAATTACTGGTCCTGACTAAAGCAACCAACCAACAGTTGTGGAGTAAGCTAGAATAGTTTGGGATCCGGCCTGCCTTGCAAGTTGAGGAGTAAGCTAGAATAGTTTGGGATCCGGCCTGCCTTTGAAGTTGAGGGGTAAGCAAGAATAGTTTGGGATCCGGCCTGATTTTAAAGTTGAGGAGTAAGCTAGAATAGTTTAGGATCCGGCCTGCCTTTGAAGTGGAGGGGTAAGCAAGAATAGTTTGGGATCTGGCCTGCCTTTGAAATTCAGGAGTAACCTAGATTAGTTCGGGATCCGGCCTGCCTTTTTACAGTTGAGGACTAAGCTAGAATAGTTTGGGATCCGGCCTGCCTTTGAAGAAGAATATTAATATTCCCCTCCTTAGCATACCCACTGAATTAACGCCTTTTGTTTCAAAATTATCAACATTATATATGCAAATCAATAGCCTTACTGCCAACATATTTCCAAAAATGTTTAATGTTCAGATTCAATCAATTTCAGAAATCTTTTGAATTTATAATAAATGTACTTACACAATACAATCGATATACTAATGAGTTGAATTGACTTATCTCATATAGTTTATATTTGTTTCTAACGCAGTTTGAATTGATTTTGATGTTACCGATGTACTTCCTAATGGAAGTAAATGATGAGCTATTACACATAATGAATCACAGTTCTGACTTTCATTTCGCCCTAATCATTATGACAATAAATTTACATAAATCAATACTTATATATGCAAGGTTTGTCATATCGGACATTATTTCTCAATAAAATTTAAGTACACGTTTGGAACTATTTTGTTTTAAGTTTGAAGAATTAATAAACCGATGTAAGTAGTGAACGGTGACTATGCTGTCGACAAAAGTTTAAGATTGCAGCCAAGAAATGTATTTGGGTGCACCTTCCTTCAGAAACGTCTTGAAGTATCTAAACGAAGCCATTAAACTCTAAAAAGACGGTCACGGACCGTTACGTATCAAACAGGATATATATATATATATATATATATCATCATCATCATCATCAGTCTCATGTCCTAGTGTGGTCGTTGAGGCACTGTGCTGCTGAACATCTGACCAGTTTTCTCCACTTGTCTCGATCATGTGCCAATGCCTGTGTCTCCGCAAAACTTTTCCTCGTCTATTCTGTGATGTTGTCAGTCCACTTTTTTCTCTGTCTACCTCTCCTTCTGCCACCCTGTACGCTGCCCTGCAGGACTGTTTTGGATAGACTGTTGGCTCTAGTGACATGGCCATACCATTTCAGCTTTCTCTTTTTGACGGTGGTGAGGAGGTCCTCATATTGGCCTACTTCGCGCCTTATGGTGTTACGCACTTCTTCATTTGTGATGTGGTCCATGTAAGAGATGCCAAGGATGGTTCTGTAGCATCTCATTTCAAGTGACTGGATTCTTCGTTGTAATTCTGCTGTCAGGGTCCATGCCTCACATGATTACAAAAAGACTGAGATGACTAGAGCTCGCAATAGTCAGATTTTAGCTTTCAGACAGATATTCTTGTCTCTCCAGATGGGTCTTAGCTTTGACATAGCTGCCACTGTTTGTGCAGCTCTTGACAAAATTTCTGCTCTTGGTCCCTCTTCAGTGATTATGGAACCAAGATATTTGAACTGGCTCACTGTTTCCAGTTCATGTCTTCTGACTTTAATCTTGGCTGAGATTTGTTTGCCACAATTTGTCATCAGTTTTGTCTTCTCAGCGCTTATCTCCATGTCAAATCTGGAACATGTTTCATCCAGGTTCTTCACTAAGGTGGCTAGCTTGTCTTCGCTGCCTGCCAGCCCATCAATGTCGTCTGCAAAGCGGAGGTTGGTGATGTTACGCCGTCCAATGCTGACTGTCCCACAGTGGTTTTCCAGGGCTTCGCTCATGATGCGTTCTAAGTAGATGTTGAAAAGCGTGGGTGACAGGAGACAGCCTTGACGCACTCACACTGTTGTCTGGAACCAGTCCCCCACAGCACCTTGGGCAATTACTGCACTGGTAGCCTTGGCGTACAGCTGCTTGATGGTATTGGTTAACTTTTGACACATGTTATACTTCTTCATTGTGGCACACATGGCCTCATGCCACACTCTGTCAAAGGCCTTTTTGAAATCTATGAACACATGATAGATGTCTTGTTGTTGTTGCGAGTACTTTTCGCACATAACCCTGGGATTGAAATATTTGTTCTGTTGTGCTTCTTCCTCTCCGGAACCCGGCCTGTTCTTCAGCGATTATTTCTTCTGCTTGTGGTTTCAGTCTGTTCAAGATGATGTTCAGCATTACCTTACTAGCATGGCTGATCAAACTGATAGTTCTGTAATTTTGGCACTGCTTGAGATTGCATTTTTTGGGAAGTGTTATAATCAGTGACTGGGTCTATTGTGTTGGCCATTCACCTGTCTGCCAGATCTTGTTGCAGATTTTTGTTAGTAGCTCTTTCACTGATTCTCCCCCATTCTTGATAAGTTCAGCTGGGATGTTGTATACTCCAACTGCCTTCCCATTCTTCAGTGCTCTTATTGCTGACTCCACCTCGTCTTTGAGAATTGGGAAGTCATCATCATTTGAGGACTTTGGAACTTCAAGCACCTCTGGGTCTCCTGTGGACTGATGGTTGTAGAGTTCTTTTCAATAGTCAGACCATCTTTCTGCAATGTCACTCGCTTCTGTGAGGCATTTTCCATTTTTGTCTTGAATGGTACTGACTCTTGGCATGTTATAATTATGTATATATATATATATATATATATATATATATATATATATATATATATATATATATATATATATATATATATATATATATATATATATATAGATATATATAGATATATATATATATATATATATATATATATATATATATATATAACCTATCTTTTAAATATCAAATACAGACAAACTTCAAAATACATTACAAACAAAAACAGACGACTTTATTTCCCTTATAAAACAGAGGAATCCGAACTTTTTCAAAGAGGAATTGTATCCATATACCACAGTACACAGTACATCAACTGCCATGGAACGATAATTAATAACTCAACATTTTGCATTTAATCTCAAGACGATGTAGGGAAACTTTTATTCTATATCTCTATGAAGTACACCCTTTGGGTTGTTATTAAAAATGTACGCAATGTACGCTATGCTGAAATTTGGTATGCCCAAAAACAGGGACACATGATTTACTATATAAAGATTTCACGAAGAAGCATATTTATTTACTTAAAGATTTTCTTACTTAAAGTAAGGCTTTTTGATGTCCCTTAGAGGTTGAAGTCCATGCAAATTGTCCACTGCTCCGTCTCTAACTGAACCTAAGTACAAACATAGTCCTTGCAACAATACGTTCCTTGATTAAACAATATAGCTGAGGTTTCACAAGAAAAGCATATATTATGCAGTCCAGTCATCTACCTGGTGTACCCAATAGAATATACAAAACAAGACAACAAAATGTATAGTATATAGTCATTTATATAAATGGGTTACCGATGGAAAAAACTATGCATACTAACACAGTCCCTCTTTGTCGTTGTCTACATGCATTCCTACTTCCAACTGTAATGGTCAGAAAAAGCCTTCTGACTATACTAGAATGTCAAAATGTTTTGCATCGGTGAATTAATGTGATCATAATTATAAGTTACTGAATTTGTGTGGGAAAATATGAACGAGTTTTTCGGATGGAAATACTGCACGACCATGGAAGTGCAGTATACCCATTCGACAAAACGAGTTCATATTACCCCATACAAATGCAGTTACCTTTTTACTATATGCTCATTTTCTTATTCTACCTAAGGCCTAATTACGTAAACAAAAATACACTACAGGAAAGAAAGCAACTGAATGTATGCCGTACTCCGAACTAAATACACAAGCGCTGATGTATCATTACACAACAACAACATTATTAATACGTACATAACTCCGCCCGGACAAATTTGAATTTAGTCGCAGGCTAGACATAACTTTCGAAAGACAATGGAGTTTTTGGTCTACTTAACATTGAAAGTTGGAGTCATATTGTGAATGAACACGCATTGCAACAACTTTTTCATTTGATCTTGAATGAATAGATGTTGGATGTCAGTGTCGACCGATCAGCGTGTTGACATCTGCATATGTGTTTTTGTTCTGTCACTGAATGTTTGAAATCATAATGTGGGAAAAATATGAAGTCTTCAATTGGAATTATCATAAAGACGCTATAGAATATAATGCTTATTTCATTTGAGTGTATTAAGGAGGATGCAATTGCACTTGGAATAAAGTCGAAATTACGGTACAATCTTGACACGTGTAATCACACTTGAGAACCCATGACATGGCTCAAGTAATTCGGATTTGCAGAACTAAGAAAATACATTTTGAGGAAATTCAGGATGCAAAACTGTAAGTATATTTTTGACATTCTTATTACCAGCTAAATAACACAGTTTATGACTTGTCACTTGCATGTTATTTGTAAGAACCCATCAATTTTATAAAATATGGCGTCTATCGCCCGCCTACATCCGAAACATTGTATCAAAAGAGTTAACGCGGAATTTGGCAAAACAGCTGCTATGTCGCAGTCCACGAAACATCTGCTTTAGCTCATTCAGAAGCAAATTTAATCAACCAAATCGTGAAGCGCCTACTACGTAGGTGAACATGATTTATTTACAAAGTAGTTATCATTCAGCCATCGATGCACATTTCTGATATCAAGTTCAGTCGCCTGCTTCGTAGAAATGTTTTTTTTGAGTCTATGAATTCATCCACATTGTCGACGTTGACATCTCTACTTTCAATTGGCTCAAACAGTTGGTTTACTTCATCCACAGACAAATAAAATAAAATCAAAAGTGCTGGCGTCTGCGTCCATTGTTTGTTTCCAAAAAGAAAGTAGTTCTTGTATTCACGTGAGGTCAATATGAAGTACCCGCGAGTGCAATATCGTAAATACTGCAAGATTTTGACAATGTTAAGTTAACGGAGAAAAAAACGAGCTTATACTAAATACAAATACTTGACCCCTATTAGTAAGGTATAAAATATATGTAATTGTGTCCATTGGTTTGAAGAGTGCAGTAGGTAGCGTAGGTGAGTTCAATTATCGCGTTTTATGACTGGAAAATAAATAATGCTTAATCAAGGAAAATTTTAATACAAAATTTATTGAAAGTCACTGAAGCATAAAACGTAGATATATTCTCTAATCAAGTTTCACGATTCTATTTAAGATAATATAATTATAACATAACATGCCAGCTTCTAATATGATCATGAGCTAAATGCGAAAATAAATCTAAAGTCAGTAACGATGAGCCTCTTTTTTGTACTGGTTTTATAATAATAGAAGTGCATATCATCGTCAATTTCACGATTATAGCATGAACAGTGCTTGAGAAGCGAATCTCAAACACAAATTTTAACCGAAGTCAATGAAGTCTAAAATATGCGCCATATTGACATCCTACTGAAATGATGGATCAGTACTCATCAACATGCAGTCCTAAGTTGTATGGTTCTGTATAGAATCATACAGACGGCATGCCAAACCCATAATATAGCATTGAAGTAAATGCGAACAATCCACAGTCAGTAAAATATGAAATAATGGGTACAGTGACCTTTATTGGCATACGTGTAACACTAATAGAAACGGATACAATCATCTAATTTAATGAGTAAAGCATGAAGAGTAAAAGTATCAAATTCATTAATAGTCAGGAAAATATGGATCACAGCGAAGCACTTTTAGGGTGAAACTGACAGTACTCGACAAGATCCATCCTCTTGCCAAGTCGTATGATTCTAGGTATAACAGTATTTTACTCTGACAAAATATCAATCTGGCCATGGGCTAAATGATAAAGGTAGCAAAAGCCACCAAAGGTAAATTTGGTTCACAATGACTTTCCCTTGCTTTGAGGGTGTGGTACTCATTGGGAGGTATGCAATAACTATGCTTAATGATTCTACCATCAACAGTTCTTGAGATGTAATACAAGTTAGTGAAGCATGAATTACAGCTCACAGTTGCCTACTTTTGTGACGAGGATGTAGTACTCATCAAAATAATTCTCTCACCAAATTTCACGAATCTTTATATAACAGTATGCATAACAAGTGATAGAGACCTATTTCGTTTTGAGCTAAAAGAAACAACTAAAGGTATAATTGTGAGATGTAGCAGCAGAGGGGGCGAATCCGACATTTTGTCCAATCGTCATTTGGCTTAATTATTACTTTCTGCACTCAACGATCTAGTGTCGTCAGCGCCTGGTAAAAAAAAAACGACGTCGTCGTCGAGGGGATCGTCCGGACGTCATTTGGTTTAATTAATACCTTCTGCGCGCCGATCCCAGCGTCGTCAGCGTCCGGTAAGCACATCGACGACCGCGTCGATGTCATCACCCCCTCTGCTGCTATGATCTTACAAACAGAGTGATCACTAACTCCTCCTCTTGCAGATCAATTAGGTTATTTGACTGATCGGTAAGTCTGAAATTAATTCTCGTTAAAAGCCGATTATGGCATCGCATATAGACCGGATTAATCGGACTCTCAATGATCAAAAATCCCGGAGGGGCTGTTGGTGAAAACGAATAAAGGATATACCCCTGTTGAGCTTGATTTGATTGCTTGGTATCCACCTGGTAACTCCCTTCGATAACATCACACACCAGATTGATTGCTATCACCGATGCAATATTTACGTTGTATGGAGCAATATGCCTACCACCATCTCCGTTATCGTATCTGAGGATAGTTGATGGGGGGGCGTCCGCGGGTGGATTCTTAGGCCATCCTAGTGTGGTTCTTATTGAACTGTTATAAATATCAACCATATACCCCGGTGTGCTTATTTCAATCGTCGACGATAACGTCGGTTCATGAACCGTAATAGCGATTTTTGATTCTTTTCCTGTGATCGATTTTATCCTGCGTTGAAATTCCTTATTGATTTGTTCTATTTGGTATGACCCAGTTGGTATTGTAACCTCCTTCCAGTCTGGGGTTCCATCGGGTTTATTTGTCCATGCAAAAACCAGCGAGTTATTAGGTTGTTGTCCGTTAAATGCGTCCGCTCGGATATTAGGCCAACTGTGATATATTCGCAATTTTGCCAGCGCTATTTCCTTCACTGGAACCGGTGATGGAAAGTTCACACTGAATTCGGGTTTCGTTGATGTCACTGATATCATACTTGTTTGTACCGGAGTGGTGTTCTCCGCGATCCGCTGAAGCAACTGAAACCCTTCGGGGTTCAGCGACATTATTATTATTCGTTGTCTTTAGTGTCTAATTTCAGCAACCAGGTGGTTCCGGCTTCCAGTTAAAAATCCTCGATTTTTGACATCGCGGAGCTATATAACTGGACCATCGCGGAGAATTCAACATCGGATACGAACAAATTATCAATCGATAATGAGATCAACCCGGATAATTTCGAGTACGCGTCGGATACTATTTGATGTTTTACTGTATACTCGTTGAGTTTTTTCTGAAAACACGATGATATCTTTTTAGTGATTGCGTTGGCGACTCCAGCAATTGTTGTCATCGCGGAGATAGCGATTGGAACAGCGATCGGGGCTATCGTGGTTACCGTGGATAAAATAACACCGGCGCCAGCTACTATACCCGACACCGAGTACACGACCGCGTCAATGGCGGTTATTTTACGACGGTATTTTTTTATTTTTGCACGGTATTGTTCGGAAAGCGTTTTTAAGTTCGCGGAGAATTCTTTTGCGGTATCGAATCGATATTGATGTGACGTCGGTGATACCTCTGATTCAATTACCTTGGTGGTCATTTTTATTTTAAAAGAGCTAGTGTTTTTAATTACTTAGATCCACTACAAATTCCGCATACCATGTGATGTTTGCCCTAAATAGACTGCTATCAACGGCTTTAATTATAAACCGTTCGATTGTATCCTTGTCGATGATTGTTGATATTGTATTGTTAAACCCGGATGAACTCGGCGATGATATACTGAACTGCATCGCCGAAATCAATGTCAATCGATAAATACCCTTAACAATTGCGGTGACATCTATTGCATTACGCGTAGGAGTCCAATCGAATGATCCGTATTGAACCGTGTATACGCCACTGCCGATGATCCCATGAGGTGTTTTCATTTTTTCGAGTTGCTCTGTCATTCTAGGTAGTCTGTCCTTAATCGCTTCAACATCAGTTTTGATTGTTTTTATTTCCCCTCCATACGCGTCTACATTTTTTTTGTTCGCTTCAATATTAGTTTCGAGTTGCTCTGTTATTCTCGGTAGTCCGTCTTTAATCGCTTCAACATCAGTTTTGATTATTTCTATTCTCCGCAAATTCGCGTCTATATTATTCTTGTTCGTTGCAACATTAGTTTTGATTGTTTCTATTTCCCGTGTATTCTCGGTCATACTTTTTTTGTTCGCTGCAACATCAAGTTTGATTGTTCCTATTTCATATGTATGCACGTCTATACCTTTTTTGTTCGCTGCAACATCAGTTTTGATTAATCCTATTCCCCGCCAATACGCGTCTACATTTTTTTTGTTCGCTTCAACATCAGTTTTGATTGTTCCTATTTCCTGTGTATGCGCGTCCACACCCTTTTTGTTCGCTTCAACATCAGTTTTGATTGTTCCTATTTCCTGTGTATGCGCGTCTACACTCTTTTTGTTCGCTTCAATATCAGTTTTGATTATTCCTATTTCTTGTGTATGCGTGTCCATATTATTTATGATCGTTGTAACATCAGTTTTGATTGTTTCTATTTTCCGTCCATGCGAGTCTACATTATTTATGATCGTTGCAACATTAGCGCCGATTATTTCTATTTCCCGTTCATGCGCGTCTACACTCCTTTTGTTTGTTGCAACATCAGTTTTGATTGTTTTTATTTCCTGTCCATACGCAGTGATATCATTTATAGTTGTTGTAATCTCATCCAGCTTGGTATTTTTTTTACCAAAGAATTTATCAAAGTTGTCATCGATCCTGTTAACATTTTTTCGCAACGTGTAAAATTGGCCCGACAGCGTTGCAAAATCCAAAATAGTATTCCTTATTGTTGTAATATTCGGTTCGGTTACCGTCGGGGTCCCGAAAAAACTAGCGGTAGTGAGTTGTATATCGGTGATAGATTTTTTCACCTCGGTGGCAGATTTTTTCACCTGCGCGTCAAGTTCGGTCACCGATCTATCCAACCTTATAAAACCGTCTTTGACTAATGTTACCGCCGATATATGTTCACCCGGTTTGAGTCGTCCGTCGCCGGTATACAGCGCGATAGTGCCCTCGGCGGCGTCACGCTGTCGTGTTAAAACATCATCCAGCGACACATTACCGGATTTCAATTTACCCTGGCGGTCTTGAAATACAACTATTTCGCCTGGGTCAACACTGGTTAAATTCAACGTATCAGCGATTTCATCCTCGATTAGTTTTTTTATGTCATCGGTGGCGGGCGTTTCCGTGGATCCTTTCAGCGCCGAAACCGGTCGCCCCCAGATATCAATCATTATTAATGTAAAAAAAAACAGCGTTTCTAATTAACCCGCCGGGCCTCTACGACCCCACTAGTGTATTCGTTTACAACCACATGAGGTGGTTTCCGCGATGATGAAATCGCCGCGAGTACGTTCAATACCTCACGGCCGCATATCGGTGGGTCACTTAACTGCTGTGTTGGCAGCGTGGAATAAAAAACCCGGGCTGAACACGTCCGGATATACCGCATAAACTCGTTCGGCGGGGCTAACCCGTATGAATCAAAATAGACGATCGCGCGCGGATCAATCGCGTACGCAACCCAATGAGTTCCCGCTCCGGAGGACCCATCGAGGTTAATTATGCCGGTTTCAATATTTCTTGGTGCCGCCGGTAATTGATCCCTCATAAAAACACCTCTGAAGTTTTTTATCGCTAGCGCGTTTGCGGCGTCTATTAAATCAAAATTAGACATGGGAGTCATAGACTCCCGAGTCAATAAACGGTTCCCGGTAGTCTTAGACCCTTTCCCGAGTACCATGAATACGGGGTTCCCGGTAGTCTTAGACCCTTTCCGGCCACGGGTCGTTTTTTTTTGTAGCCTTTCCCGGTTGCCTTCTTCAATGCCATTCCCGCCGCGGTACCAACGGCTCCTAACGCCGCCGCCTTAGCCACTGCTGGTGCGGCCGCGGCAATCAACGCTGGAATCGCGGCTAACAGCGGAAATATCCCACCGGTCTTTTCCATGTTTTTAATTGCTGCGGCTGAAAAATCTATTTGAACACCCTTTTTATTCTTCATCGCATCATTGAAATGTTTTATTTGACGCGCCGTCAACGATATCTTATGATTACCACCCGCCATCTGCGACGGCTTCAGCGTTATTGTGGTCCCGCATTGTTTAGCCGACTTTGATCGTAATTTCTTGACTTGACCATCAGTCAACTCTACACTGACGACACTATACGACATTTATTGTAAACGCGTTTGTGCTTTCAATTACATGTTTTCCACTGGCGCATCAACGATTCTCATTCGTCCACCAACACCTTCCAACAGCATTGATTTATCGCTGAGAATGACAGCAACCGCTCTATAATTAACACCACCCGGGGCTATACGAGCTCGGAAGTGTATATCAACGACGGATTGTCTCGTTAAATCAAGATGTTCCAACGAAAAATAATAAATCGGATACAGCTTTTTAAAATCAAGTTGTGATATTTGCAAACCAGTGTCGACGTTTTGATCACGACCCATATATGACAGCAATCGATGATACACACGTGCGACATGGTTGTCGCCGTAATTAAGCTGTATATCCTCGGATGGTTCCTGTTGTCCGTTTATTCTCAGCGAAACATCCCTGACTCCTAATTGATCAAATATCATATGGCTGTGTTCTTGATTACCCAATCGTTCCCTATTCTGTAGCGCTATAAAAATATGACGCGGGGCTGAAACACCCTGTTTTGATGCCAGGTGCCATGTAAACGTATCGGCGACGTTATCCTCTTTAGCATCAGTTGTTACCGCTAGCCAACTCAACAACGATTTTCCTCCCTGTTCCATAAATGCTAACAATCGTGTTTCCGTGGTAACTGATGGAGTCAACACCGGCATCCACAATGCTATTTTAGTTAAAACGACTTTACCGTCAGCGACACCAGCAGCACGCCATATTGCATTGTTATCATCGCCCCTTCGCGTTAGCGCGATTGTATGCTTAGCCCCATAGATAACTTTTCTAACATTTCTGCAGAATCCAAATATGTGATGGAGTGGAATCGCGCATGAAAACTGTCGGCGTGGTCCTTGCAACATCCCTACTCGTGCTGCGAATCCCATATTGTAATTATTGTTAAGACTTTTCATAATATTGAACTCAGCGTCCGGTCTTGCTCTGCGGTCTGGATTGGCTGCTTCAGCCTGTGGGTCAGTTGCGGTATCTCTTTCCACCAGCACGTTGATGTACTGAAGATGATCAGCGTTATTAGTGGTGTCCTTTGCGAACATTATAGATGGGCCCGCCGATCTTGTATAATCATCCGAGTATCTCGCTAACCCAATTATCGTCGTTGCAACATCAACCTCGCGTTCTATTGATTCAATTTCTCGCCCGTCAATAAGATATCTGGCACTCTCAAATAACGCCATGATACCGTTGTTGACGAAGCCAACTCGAACACGATGGTCATCTGCGTATGGTGCATTATCGGCAGCATTTGTCACGAGTTCTCCCTCAATTTCGATAAACGCTTCACACGGCAGAAAGTATCTACTGGTATCTTGGACTTGAAGTTCAATTCGCGATCGTAGGTCAGGTTGCGCTGCATAATAAGAATAAAATTGATAATCACGGACAGAATCATCCCTGCGCACTGGGGCGTCCATATCAAACGCGGGGTCAGCGGTTCGCGCAAACATTTTATTATTATTCATGTCGGTGTTTTCAATTGAAATCCATCAACGTCGTTTTCGTCGTAGACCACTCCCCGCTATCGCGTTCATGAGCGCGTTGGTTGCCGCATCGGCTGATGGCGAAGTCGCCAACGACGGAGTCGTCGCCAACGACTGAGTCGTCGCCAACGACTCTAATTTTTCTTCCACGGCGTTATTTATTACTTTACTGACATTTGCAGGCATCACTATCGTTGATGGCATCTGTTTTCTTTTTGAAAATCTCTTGGATTTCACCAATGACATTAGTTTGTCCCGCGCGGCTGAAAGCGCCTTTCCGGCAACATCTCCAATAGCACTAATACCCTTATCACGAATAACATCAATAGCCTTCATTCCTAATTGTTTGGCTAACGGCGCTACTTTTGGAGCCATTCTTGTAAATAACCCCGCAATGGTGCTACCGAGACCATCTCCATAGTACGCGCGGTAAACAGGCAATCGCGAGTTTACCACGTAGACGAGTACTGGTTTATCATGGTTGTAGTGTATGATCATCCTTATTAAAAACACCAGTTTTCCAATTAATCATCCACGAGCTCGTCTATGAGCGTTCGATATGCATTAATGTCCATAATACCGCCTGTAAATAACCGCTTGCAAATATCAGCGGCCTCATTGATTATTTCCGTAGAGTTATTTCCGGCTCGTTTTCCTCCGATTAGTACTTCCAGCCGTGATATATCACTGAGAACACTATTAGGGCAGGTAACACTAGCGTTTTCAACTAGACCACTACCACTTGGATACCCCTCTCCGCTTGTTTTTTTAGAACCAGCTTTTTTTTGACGTTTTTCTCGGACTTCTTCTTTTTGCTGTTGTAGTATTTCTTGTTGTTGTCGTATATCATAATCATCAATTCCTTTTTTAAATTCTTTATATCCCAATTCTTTTGTATCCAAGCGATCAATCTCTTTATTCGTTTTATACAACCAATTAACCCAGTCATCTCGTTTTATATTACTGTTTTTATACTCGTCTTTTAAAAAGTTTTTTCTTGAATGATAGCTTTGAGCGGCAAAATTACCAAAAACCCTATACTCGTCGGATTTCAGTAATTGAGGTCGTTTTATTTGTGCTATAGCCCCTTCAGTGAGTTTATCTATAAAGGGGACTCCTTTTTGAGTGGAAGTTTTTTGAAGTTCACCAACATCACCCTGTTCAGAATCATCAATATCAGCTAATCGTTCATACTCTCGTTGGGTTTTTATATCACTGGAAAGTTGTTTTATCCGTTGCTGTGTTTGTTCTGTCTCTGCTGCTATCTTTTCAAGTACAGGAAGAAGAGGTGCCTCTTTCCGTTCGCCCTCCTTAGGAATATCCCCGTATATTGCTCGTTCTGTTGCAGCTGTAACATCCTTAGTCGCTTTAGTTACCGGGGCAAATAACTGTTCACTTCCAACAGTAAAATCAGTTTGCATTTGTTGTCGCGTTTGAAGTTTCTCTCTCACTCTGTCTCGTAACGGTATAAACTTTCTAAGCGCTGCTAGCCGCTCTCTGGCTAGCCGAGTAGTAAGTGATTCACCTACCATTATTGTAAATTGATCCGCAATTTTCTAATTTTCCGCCGAGTGTACCATCGGGAGCTCCACGGAGTTTTCGTCTATAATCCTTCTAATGTTTTTGATCTTACTAGAAATCTCCCGGCGTCGTTCATAAACACGTCCGAGTTTTTTTCGTATTATTTCAACGGCAGTGAATAGTCCAATGAATGCATTTGCGTCATTGTGGTACAGGTTCTCATTAATCGTATGTTGTAATCGTTTTATAAAAAAGTACTCGCGGGCCAGGGTAAAACGCCCCCGTTTCGACTGTTCGTTAATAATCTCATAATCGGATAATATTTTTTCACTGTCGAGACCATCAGATAATTCAATTCCTTGATTTTTTAATTTTGAAATCTCAGTTAATATATTATTGATGTCTTGGGAATCCATATTCTTATAAACATCTTATTTCTAATATCAAAAATTTTAATAAAATTTAAGTTAAAATTTAATAAAATTTAAGTTTAATAAAATTATTGGGGTCATTTTTGACCCCGTTTTTTGTATGGACAGTACAATGCCGTAGATCTCCACTCGAGTGTTGTGGCAGATTGCAGGCATACATGGACAGTACAATGCCGTAGATCTCCACTCGAGTGTTGTGGCAGATTGCAGGCATATACATATACTTAATTAAGGATGAATATATTTACAATGAAATGATTGATGGATGATGGGACGACACAAGACAGCACAAACATAAAACGGCGGGGCGGAACTCTACGGCCAATTCAACCAATCAAAAGCAACCCAATTAAATTAACCCGGTTGCATGATTGTGAACAAAAGACAACCACACGCCCGGGTCAAGAGCGTGGGTTAGTTTTGATTAGTTGAATTGGCTTTCGAAAGCCCCAGGCTTATAACGAGTCAACTTATATATAAAGTGACTAATACAGCGGCGTCAGTCACAAGGTGTGTGTTAATTTGAATTCCCTTGAATCGTTGAATCCTTAAATACTTATTAATGGTGTTTCACGGCATTTAAATGAAACCAAATACTCAAATAAAACATTAAAAAAAAGAATACAGCTGTTAGATAACAGCGTGTATTTCATTAGTTTTCATCGTAAAATGATTAATTAATCGCAACATTAATTGGACTTCAAGGGACGTAACTCTTGTCATGCGACGCTATCACAAAACGAGTTATCTCCCTTTGATGTTATATATGAAAATCGAATTCTGTGACTCGTCTTTTTTGAGATCGCTGTTTGATATACTCGTTCTGCTACTCTTCGTATTGAGGCGATACAAATGTCAAAATATTTTCCTGCCTCATTCATCGACTGAAATATTTTTTCCTCGTGAGTTGTTGTATCAAATGACTTTACGGGTTTTGCTTTCTTTGAGTATTTACCAGTTTCCCCTTTTTTGGTATTTTGACTTTGCGAGATAGCTTGCAAGTTTGTAAGAGAATTATCAGTCTTATTATTATTAATATGATCAATAACAAACCCATTCTCGATTAATCCGTTAAATGCTTCAAATACCGCCCTATGAACAAAATACTTCTTTTTTCCGGCACCAAACATCAAATATCCCTGATTATTTTTCCATCCAACCGGCTTCTTCAGTCTACAATTTCTAACAACGCCGTCGCGAGATGCCTCGTAATTAACAAACACAGGGTGAGGTCTGAACTCTTGGTCCATTTGTATAATAATACTACTTGTCTAATTCATTATTTGGTTTAATTATAAACCTTTCAATGTAGTCTTGAGGAGTTTTGATGATTTTGTCGGCGGTGGGGTCGATGACGGCGTTTTTTATTCGTTTATCGTAATAGCGTTTTAGTTCCCTGTATCGCTTTCCGCCACAATTGATACACAACTGCGATTTTCCTCTTACACCGACGTGACAAACCAAGCACGGGAGGGGGCCAAGAGAACCATTACGAACGCTTTGTAAATGATACCCGCAGAATTCACCTCTGCATGATTTATTGCACGGGGTTGTCGACCCAATCATCAACCATTTGCATTTATTCATTATACTATATTCTTTTATTTAAATACTTGTTTTAATTATATGGATGAGTTTGAGAGATTAGCAGTAATTAAGCCCTGGAAAAATATTAAGTTCAATCTCGATAGAGTCCTCAAGGACACACCAAAAGCGTTAATAAACGATAAAACCCTGTTGAGTAAAATACGCGATTGTATCAATGAATTCAAGCGTGATGGTGCATCTCATAGTTGGTCAACATTTCGAATTGATGGTGTTGTTGATGCTACCATGAACGACAACCGCGCAGCAACGATAATATCACAACTTGACGGTAAAAGGTATTTCTTCAGAGTAAAATTCATTGTCCGGGTGGAATCAGGCGATTGGATCATGCGTGATAAATTTGAACCAGTTCTCAGCGACAAGAAAACAGTCACTGTCAGCCGCGACTCCAAGCCGGGGTTGTTAACCGGAATTGACAGACCATACTATGAACGAGCGTATCCTGAAACAGCAGTTGTTTATGGAATATACCCGTTAAATAAGAAACCTGATATCCGAAAACTGAAACCGATGAAACAGTCAACTGGGATAAATTGTGTAGCAGAACGAATAATAGAGCATTTTACAAATGCATGTCGAGGAAACAAATTGACTGATTTACGACGTAGCAAAATCAACCAGTGGGAACTAACCGTAAAAGAGCGTGGAGCAACCATCAGCGACATAGCGAGATTAGAAACGTCGTTGAGATTTCCAATAACCGTTACAACAATAACCGGTGAAGTATTATACGAATCAAAGTACAAATCAAATGGGACCCCAATCAAAATTATTGATCATAACGAACACGCATGGACGCCCGCGATCACAGTGTTTCCACGGGATAGAACAGTAAGGTATATACCCGAAGAATTCCTGGGAGAACAATTCTCCAAGGACGGTTTTCTCGCGGAGAGGAAACTATTTGATGCTATTGCCTACTTGTGTAAAAACGACCCTGTATCAGTGTGGTTACTTCGCAGCGCTGAAAACGATGCGGATACCTTTGATCAGTTTGTAAGACCAAACGGCGAATTATATCGCACTGAAGCATTTCACAACAGGATGAAAAAAACCGCCATGGAATTTGAAGAGCATGATGAACAACTGCTAACAAATTGTTTTACAATTCCATCGGTTGTAGCTCGTGTTGCAGCAAGGAAAAATGCGTGGAGACCAACGCGCAGGGAATTTCTACCGGATGTACAATCCAGTTGTTTGGAATACTATCACGGTGGACTATGGAACACTGAATACAACCGCGACGCTATGATCTCGGTTGATATGGTTGCCTGTTATCCAGCGAGTTTTCTCGGGTATGGATCCGCCGCTGAGTACTTTAGACGATTTGGACACCCCAGTCATGAAATGACTCGTGTTGCTATTAATGGACCACTGCCTGATTTTGATTTAACCGGATTCGCTCGCATAGTATCATTTGAATTCGCGGCAGGACTCCATCGCTGTTGCTATATTTGGATCGGTAGACACATGGCTGAAAAGAAGTGGCTGCCAATAGCGCTGCTACGGTATATGATTGGTTGTAGCATGCTAGTTTCGTTGATTGTCAGTGACGCGATTATATCATACCGGGCACAGACTGAAGTCTGGTTACCAGAACCGGAGCGTCTAGATAGCATAATTGACGAGTCCAGAAAAAACATTGATGCCGACGAGGAATATATCATCGAATGGTCCAGGAGGATATTTAACCAACGAAACCGCGAGGCAAAAGATCTCGGTAGAAGAATAATTGGTAAGTTCACACAAGGTGGAAAAAACCACGACTACAAACGATATTGCTCACGGCTGATTATAGATGACGCAGAATATGATTTCGTAATCAAGGACGCAGTGGCAAAAAATAGATACGTGAACTGCAAAACAGCTTTCTTGTCCAATGGAACGAGGTTGGGTACAGTTGTTACCTACAGCGATGGAGACAGCCCGGCGTATCCACATTTGAGGGCGTCTATGCTGGGTTATGCCGCTATCAATTTATTCTCGATGATAAATAGATTCCCCGATACCGCGGTTAGAGTAGCCGTTGATTCATTTTATGTTGACGTAGCGTATAAGGGAAACGTAGCCGAGTTTACTAGTCCGGACGAGAGTTGGGGTACATGGAGAATTAAAAATGAAATACGACGCGATTATTCCCCGTCAGCAGATGTCACCGTTGAGAACAACTACTTACGCGGTGATAAATTGTCAGAATGGTCTAATGCACCATCGTGTTCTGATCCAATTTGTAGACACAAGACGGTTTATTTAAGCGGCTGTGGCGGGTCAGGAAAGACGACTCGGGCAATTGAATTATTTCGAACGCGGGCAAGTATAATCGTGCTTACACCGACCCATAGACTAGCGCGAGAGATAAAACAACGAAATGTTGACGCCGTTACTTATCACAGCTTTTTTCGATACAGCGGCGGTGAGTGGACTCCTGATCGAATGGGTGAAAAATTTATTCCCGACATTATCATCTGGGATGAGATATGTACTGTTTCGTTAGATACTTTACAAATGTTTCTTGAGTGGTTGCTGCGCGCGAATACAGCGGTAATCATGTGTGGAGATCATGGCCAACCACCACCATTTGTCGGCGAGGGTTCACATGATTGGTTAAGGGGTTTTGTGGACTATTATGAAGAAACCGATACTGATTACCGAGCACTTGATGAACAACTGCGCGAGGTTAAAAAACTAATCAGATTACAGCCGGATAGAGTTCAGTGTGAAATAATCCGCGAGGTAATTCCGGAAACGCCGTTGAATGAATTCTGGGAAACATGGAGACCAAACGATTTGATTGTAGCGAGTAGAAAGATAGTCAGAGACACACTTCAGCGGAAGTTGTTTACGTTGCATAAGGAAAAGTTTCCAACGCGTCCAGTGCCATTATGTTATAGACCCGCGGACACACGGCGGCAGAACATTGAAGTTGAAATTCCAGGCCGGACAGAAAAACAAATTCTCATGCTGAATGATATCGTGCTCGTTGATATCGGTGTCGTCGAGGACGCGCTACGTGCTGATAAATCCCCGTGGACGCTAGGATACGCAACAACAATACATTCCTCGCAGGGACTAACCATCACGGACACAATTGTTTGGATAGTTGATAATCGCATCGAATGGTCGAATCTAGTCTATCTTGCAGTGTCCAGAGTACGAAGGATAAATCAGCTTCGAAGAATTGTTATTGACGGAGCCGGTGACGGAGTCACTGACGAAGCCGGCGACAAAGTCACCATCGATGCAAGCGTCATTGATAGAAAACTCTCGGGTTACCGCCAACAGGATAAAAAAAAACAGCGGCGTTTTGATATTGATGCCGAATTAATAATCTCGCTACGACAACAACAGAATAATCACTGCGCGAGTTGCAATTGTATAATGAGTTGGCGTTATTCGGATAAAGACACTCGCCAATTTACCGTGGATAGGATCGATAACAGTCTCGGTCATGTCAAAAACAATGTGAGGTTGACCTGTCTTGAGTGCAATAGACGCAACGGCGCTAGTTAAGACCACGTGGTGGCAATTGAGTATCGTTAGGTATCACTTGTAGTTGCTCGCGTGTAAATCCGCGCTGAGGAGCAGTTGAATCCAGTCTATAGATCGGTGATCTACCAGTTGATCGTGTTATCGTTGATATGTTATGTGTGGTAACACTCCAAATAGGATCAGTAGCCCTTTTTTTACCGCCTTCAAGCTCTCCTGGTTCATACAGATATCTAACAGTGACATCGCCGAGAATCGGCTTGGAAACGCTATTTATTTTTGATTTTCCGGGTATATACTCGTATTTAATCACGTCGCTGGGCTTCATGTTGATTGCTCGGGTAATCTCGTTATTTAACGCTGCAATTACACCTGGCAACCTTTTAACCCATTCACGAGATCGTTTTTCTTGGATGAATTCCTTCGCGTATTGATATCCAAATAACCGTTCAGCAAGAGTCCGATTGAATCGTTCAACAATTGCCTGATCACGATGTAGCGCAGTATGACCTCGTCGTATCGCGACGCTATGATGTTTCAGCGTTGATAAAACAGCGCCGCGAAATTCACTACCGGGATCAACTTGTAATAGATTTGGCCAGCGCAGAGGGCCTCTTCGATAAATTCTTTCAAACGCAGCGGCTACTTCAGTTGCCGACTTTGTTTTTAACGGCTCCGCTTGTTTGTATCGACTCGCAACATCAACTACGGTTAGCGCGTATTTGTAACCGTTGTCATGCGGCAGAAATAGTATATCAGCCTGATGAACTTCATTAGGTACGCTGACATCAAAGCGCGAGAAGTTGATTTGTTTAGGCGGTGGTAGATAGATTTGCCATATAGCCTGTTTGGATAACCAATTAGCCGCAGTGGTCTTTGTTACCTTTGCAGCGCTTGCAAGCTTACCAATTGCGGCCTTCCCCTTCCAGTATCCTCTCGGAGAATAATAGATGGAATCCATGTTGTTATTATAAACGCTATCGTTTTCAATTACCAGCGCCAGAAGCTCCGCTTCCAATCATTAATTTACCTTTCATAGCCGATTTTACCAACCATGAGGCTAATTTTTCTTTGACGGATTGATCAGGAATAGCATTTAATGCGTGAATTAATTTTACATCCGCGATATGACGCTGTTGCAGATCGCTACTTTTGTAAGCAACATCATGAGCATGACACGCCTTATCGATAGCGTTTATTGGATACTCACCGGGTTTGGGCTGATTTTGATCATCGAGTCTAATATCTAATCGTGTTCCGGGGCCACAGTAGTTATATCCTGGGAGGTGCTTTTCTCCTGGATACTTTGCCCACGGTGTTCCGGGGAGTTTTGCCAATTTGGCTGCGATGTCACCTCCTCGCTTTTTTTAAAAACATCTCCGGGTCTAATAGAAATAAATCTAAATTTCTTTGTACCGCATTGTACACACTTACCAGTAAGCGCCGATCTGTTATTTCTTGTTGTAGCGGTTGTCATATCATTTGTGCCAGTACGCACTCTACACTTCACACAATATAGATCCATAATTTATGTATAGAGATATGAATATAATTGATTTTTCGGCGACTAAAACAAGAGAACCAGTTAAGCATGTTGCAGCGTTACCAAACTCGATCCGGATGATTATCATCGGACCATCTGGATCCGGCAAGACGCAATTGTTACTCAATTTAATAATGAGATGGATGAAGTGGGATAAGTTGTATTTAATCGCCCCTAGCGTAGATGATCAACGATGCTACGAGGTGTTGAAAGATTTCAACGAGAATGCATCAGCGATCGCTAAAAAAAATGTTATTGAGTTTATTACGGATATCAATGATGCACCGGGTATTGATGATATTGATGGCGACGTTAACAATCTAGTCGTGTACGATGATGTTATGTTAGACAATCAAAAAAACCCAGCTAGGATATTTTCCAGAGGCAGGCATAAAAACACTGACGTGATATATGTCACTCAACGATACACTCAGATTCCAAAAGTAATTAGAGACAACTGTAATATTCTTGCTGTGTTCAACGGCGTTGATACACACACGCTACGAAATATTTGGCAGACATGGTGCGGCGGTGACATGGACTTTAATGTTTTTCGAAACTTTTTTAGTCATGCTCAGTCGACCCCACATGGATTCGTAACGATAAATTTACATGATCCTCGGACACGATATCGTATCGGACTTGACCAAATATTCGGTTAGTTGTAAATAATTTTCATTGTAAATAACTACTTAGCAGCAGAGGGGGTGATGACATCGACGCGGTCGTCGATGTGCTTACCGGACGCTGACGACGCTGGGATCGGCGCGCAGAAGGTATTAATTAAACCAAATGACGTCCGGACGATCCCCTCGACGACGACGTCGTTTTTTTTTTACCAGGCGCTGACGACACTAGATCGTTGAGTGCAGAAAGTAATAATTAAGCCAAATGACGATTGGACAAAATGTCGGATTCGCCCCCTCTGCTGCTGATGTGGGCCACAGTGACATCATTTTGCAGCAAGGTAGTGCAAACGAGAAGTATATAATCATCTAGTTTACGCATTCTTGCCTGAACTTTGGTTAAGAAATAAACATAAAACACAAAACACATTTTAACAAAGTCAGTTAAGCGTAAAAATATAGCTCAAGGTGACCTACTTTTGTGATGAGGAAACAGTGTCATCAAAATGCATCCCCTCACTAAGTGTCATAAATCTTTATATGAAAACGCGCATACTAAAGAGAACATGTCAATATTAGCTGATTCACTCGCTGTGTGTATAGTGCTTATCACGATGCGTTATCTCGCCATGTGTCGTTTAATTTAATCTTAACTTAAATACTAACATGTGTCATGTTGGTCTAAGTGACGGTGTCTTTTCTTGTAAGAATGTGGCACTAATCCAGATGTATTCAAATGTCTGTTGTGATGATTCTAGGGTGACCAGAGCCTGCGAAATAAACTTAAGACACACATTTTAACCAAAGAGAGTAAATCATTATATGTTGGTCACAACGACCTAATTTTGCGATGAAGATGTAGCACTCATCAAGATGTTACTTCTCGTTACATTGGATGATTTCATGTATAACAGGATTTGGACATGCGTACAGTTAATTATCTCAGCACCCTCACTTGAACAAAGGTGTTATGAAACACAGCTCAAACTGTTGCACAGGAGATTAAAAAAGAATGGCTTATTTTCCGTGAGGATGTATATATATCTGCCCCCTCCCCACATCCGTTCGCATGCATAACGGACAAAACTACGTAGAGATCTGGAGTGGAGAGAAAAAGAATTTGAGGTGGATGAAAATCTTGAAATTGAGCTTACATCAAGTAACCTACAAGAATATGTTTCGTCGTATGAGTGCATTTTCTTGGGATTTATCTGCAGTGTTTACATAATCAATGATACAAAGTTGCTAAATCTCTCCATATTATATGGCAAGTTTCTCGGTTATGTGGTAAACATACTGTGATGTATTTAATGTTTTGCGTAATGAATTAAATATTAAAAAAGCCTCTCGATCGATCCATCGATCGATACGGGCAAACCTCTATGAAAAGATGAGCATAGAGGAGTTTCGCTTGTGACATCCAACGAAGTCTCTGGACTTATGAATTATGATAAAAGTTAAGTCAAACCGACCAATAGATGAGAGAGAGAGATATAGAGAGAGAGACAGACAGACAGACAGACAGACAGAGAAAGACAGAGAGAGAGAGAGTTAGCTAGTTTTAAAGTCAAACCGACCAGAGGGGGTGAGAGAGAGATTTGTATGGTCAGTATTACTATTATCAAAGCAGAATAATGACTTATAACAAACTGTACATATTACTATTATCAAAGCAGAATAATGACTTATAACAAACTGTACATATATTAAAATATTGTAATCACCTCTTGTTTGATCGTCATTTTGCTTAGTTTCTATTCCACATTAATTTCCATGTGGCAATGCGTACATGTGAATGGCATAGCTAACCATGTGTTTATAGTACTCTACTTTCTTCATTCAAACTGTCCTTCAACTTTAAACCGTAAGCGTATATTATATTGATTTAATCAATGTGAAGACAAATAGAAACTCAAGAAAGAAAACAATCAACTCAGCAACATGCAAAGCTGATTGTGAATATCCACAAAAGGCATAGAACTACATTTTGTAGCGGACACACTTGGCAGCGATGTGAGGAGTTCATTCACATGGTCAATACATAGCTGCCTGTAGTAAATCTTGACTCCGTTCAAAGGGTAAATATATACATTTTTATGTGATATAAATAAACTATATATATATAGTATTACGCTGTATCAGTGATATACCACTCGTTGTATAAATATTTCATTAAGAGGAAACTCGGCAAACCTCGTTTCGTTTTAATAAAATGTATGCATCTCGTGGTATATCATTGATACAGCGTACATAATATCATTATTTATTATGTGTATATATATATATATATATATATATATATATATATATATATATATATATATATATATATATATATATATATATATATATATATATATATGTATATATATATATATATATGGATGATGTTGTTTAGCAATGCATAAATTCTACTTCGTGGAGTTGCGCTTTAGAAACAGTTTTATGCAGTCATTAATTTTGTTTATTTTGGGGCAGTATATTAGGATAATTGGTTTCATATTACTAGCCATTGCATTGAATGATAATTTGAAAGTCCCGATTACTAACCGTTGCATTGGATGGTAATTTGAAAGTCCCGATTGTCCGTTCTGGATTTTCACTCATTAACGTAGATAAACACTGCAATTTCCTTTTGATAATGGAACCGTAATGGACGCATTTAAACTATGGTTCTCTAATTAAGTTTTATACTGTTTTTACCGCTGACATTGTTCTCTATATGGCCATTTTCATTTAATTAAATAAAAACATTACCTTTCAAAATGGCACATTAATCAATTTCTGTCATAAAATTCTTGTCTCTTGATTAATGTGCCATTTTGATTGTGAATAGCCATTGTCTCAATGATGTAAAGAATTATACCTTTATAATGTTATTTCCTAATTTATGTTGATATTAGTTTTCTATCATAAATTATATAAACTTTGTTCATGTTTTATTATATAGATAAATAGATGGAAATACATATGTAAGGAAGAATAGAGATTCGTATGCTGTCATATAATTTAACCCTTGTGCCATATTCTCAACTCAAACAATGATTAAGCATGTAATGCTTCAGTTAGGTATTATAATAAACTCGATCGTGAAACCCGTGTCACACAATTGACTTTGCCCAAGACGGAAAACATAAATAGGTAATTGATCAATGTTATTGTTATTTTATGGAATTTTATGAAGAATGTTAAGAACGGTATGTATACCAAGACAGGTGGAACACTGAATAAGCACATCGTAATATCTTTTAGAAGGTAAATATTGCTTGATATTAAATCTACAGCACACGGAACTAAAGGTGACTACATATTTGATTGATACGAATACGAAACAAATGTGCATGCTTCTAGGTTTCAGATTATTGAGCCAATTTAGAGCTAGAATATGAGAAAATACCCAATCAGGATTAGTCTATAAGTTTCAGTATGAGTGTCTTACGCACTGGAAAAATACCCTAGACATTCATGTCATTATTTATCACTAAAGGTTGCATGAGAACATCGAAATTGTATTATGTATATTGATAGGTGTACATCCAACAATATCAGTTGCATTTATATTTCACATATTTAAACAAAACGTTTTCCAATTAGTACATTAGTGCCGTTGATCCCATTTTCTGAAAAGACACAGTTAGAAACATATATATTGGTCATGTACAGATATTTAAGTAGATCGAAGAACTTTGTGTAACGTTATTGCACTTGTGTAAGTGACTTTACAAAATGATATATCATAACAGAATATAATAAAAATTTACACCATGGAATATTTTTTGGTCTTAATAAAGAGTTGTAGACAGTTTCATATTTGAAGAAACTTTGCCACAGAATATAACTTCATTGTCTGTCATCCTTAATGACTGCAGTTTGGTGACATTTGTTTGGTGAACAACAGTGCGATAAGATGCATATTTAATCACCTCACTGAAAAGAAGAACATTTTAGATATTCAGTGAAAATGATGTCAGGTTCTTTTTCTATATTTATCTGAAAGATTTTCTGTACCAGTTTCAATCCACAATATAACAATTAAGAGATTATATCTGGCATCAAAATGTTCAATAAAATTTGCATTGGTAGTCTCACGAGCCATAATTACGGGGAAAATCTTTACTTTTTTGGTGGTGAACACTCGTGATATTTCCACTAGAGTTACCTGTTCTTCATCAATGCAGTGAGATGGACAATGCCACGCTGCGAGGTCCAACAAAGATGGTTCTAAAAGCAAAAACGCAATAAAGGAAATTTATAGTTTTGTTAGTAATTTTTCCCTTTTGAAGATTTTATTTTGCACAGGCTTGGACGTTTGAAGATTATAGCATATAACAATCAAATAATTTCACGCGAAACTGCAAAACAAACAATGAAAAACCCGGGCTCTTCTATTGAATCTCACGATAAGCCAGTAGAAGGAATACATTCAAATATCTGTCCAAACGATGCGACCTCTCTCCACAAACACGATGCAGCATCTGTTTTAACAAGTCATTATATTGTTGGACCACACCGTTGCATACTGAATGGTACGGCGTTGTAGTTGCCTGTCGAATTAATCAAAATCTACTGACTTCAAAAATAATATATTCTTCCTGCACTACTGTATGAAAATATATCATCCAATAAAATCTTGGATTTTTCTTTAAGAAAATGAACTTTATACAAATATTAGGAATATTTCAAGGATTTTGCTTGTGTTGTATTTTTCTGTTATTTTATATACATTTGAGAGAATCTTTACGTTTATGGTATTCTGTCGTACTTAACACTTACAGTGTTTGGATTCTTCGTGTGTGTTATCTCTTTCATTTATTTTAGATACATTTTACGAAATTGAAAGATCTTTCTCTTGTATATTTATCTTGTTATTTGTGACTATAATTGCTTAATCTTGATAATTGTTTGTACAAATCATTTTATATTTCCCAGACTTAAAGCCCCAATTCCGCCGTTACGTATAAAAAGTCTTATATGGCAAACCATCTGTCCGAATAATAATAAAGCTCGAAAGATAGTGTTCGTAAACATCGTTAGCTTCCATTAAACCCGGATCTCCCTCTAGCTGAGATAACCTGCAATTTTTCACATGTGTGCGAATTAATCATATGTTGATTGGCGATACCCGTGGGTCAGTTGATTTCATTAGATAGCTGGAACACACGATTTGATGACGTCACTTTGCAAACACCGCGCTATGTCGGATTGTCTTCATGCCAAGTTCTCTCTTCGATGTATATTCCAGCGCCCCATGTAATCGTCAACATTCACTCGAGTCTTATCTGTTATCTATTGCACGCTTTCTCTTCACAGATCCACTTTAAAAAGCGGGCATGTATCTCTTTATTCCCTCTCGACTCAGCTTGTACGCCATGTGCTGATGTTGCTCCTATTAGATTAGTCACTAACGGAATTTGTCGAATGTATCACATCATTACTATTGCAGCACTCCGGAAAAAGATTGGAATTACGAGCCACTTCGAGACCGAATCAATGCGTGGTACATCTTATATCTAAACTGAATATTTGAACGTCGTTTAAACCTAACATCTTGACCATTGCAAAGAACGGTTTTTTGTTTTCAGATGGCTTTTTATAACAAACAATTACACTTTTTCCAAACTTTAGTTAGATTGGAAGCATGGTAAAATTTATGATTAACGGCAGCATTGGGGCTTGAATCTTTAGTTTGCACCATATAACTTCTCTTGTGCTGAGGTGTCGTTAAACGCCACTACGTAAATACATATACATATAATGGCGACGCTAACATGGTAAAAATATTTGCAAGTACCTCAGCCACATGCTCGGTTTCGATATTCGCTAAAACGACAGTCTGAGAGTATTTAGTACTGCAGTGTACAAGAGTGAGTTAATGACATTTCTTCTGGTCCCTAACGGTCCCTAACGGGCAAGATTCTAACCATAGCAACCACAGACAGCTTATTAAACTGGGTATCTATTAAAAGCATCTGGTCTAACGATACTCTTTTCACCCTGCCATCTGAAAAGGTTTTCTGACAAATATCACACAATCTTCAAAATCACTATTTACCCCTGGAGAAGGCAAATAAATTCAGCTAACACTCGATCAGTATTTGTCATTGTACCCATGTCACTGAAGTTGACACTAAATTCGTGTGCTTCGTTTAGCACATTTGACCTATATTTCTGAGAAGCAACCGAATGAAGAAAAGCCCAAAGGTCTGATGTACAAATCATCAATATGATAACCCTAGGCGCTGTACATATTTCAAGATTCCCCCTCTTTTAGAATGCTGCTTGCAGCCTATCACGATTTTCTGTCAGACTATCAAATTGCTTCTTGCTGCATATCACGATTTTTTATCACACAGCGCCCACGGATGAGTAAACTTCTTTTTTTAAGTTACATCTCGTGAGAGTAAATTTAAATAACGGCCTCAGGAACATTTAACGTTAGAGGTGCTCTGGGTTTGCACTTTGTTTCGACTTCTTCCACCAAGGGATTTCAATACACTAAGCTGATAGTGTAGAACCTACATCAGGTCCAATTGTCAGATTTTAAAACTTCATATCCGTGCATGGAACCTGTATGGTTCATGTTGATAAAGGCATTTGAATATATATATATATATATATATATATATATATATATATATATCTGTGTGTGTGTGTGTGTGTGTGTGTGTGTGTGACCTAACGAAACAGACAAATTTAGATCTGTCACACAATTTAGGTTAAACATCTAATCTTTACAAATGGTCTGCACATGCAATAAATAACACAGTTTCCATGGCATTCTGGATTTGAGTGTGTCACACACTGTAGTAAGAGCTTTATTTTGTGTATATCAGCTGCATTTAAAGTTCTATGGTTCTGTTGTTGTTGTTGTTGTTGGGTTTAACGCCACTCGAACCGGAGAGCGCTTTAGACCACTCGGCCAATCGGGGTCCAGTACGGTTCTGTTACTGAAGACTACGCGTAAGATTATTTTAACTGAATAAACAGTAAGTGCAATATTCTCAGAAAAAAGCATTATTATTATAATTATTGTTATTATTGTTATTATTATTATTATTATTCCAAATGTAGTATTAATTACATAAATAAGCATCAGCAAATAACAAATATGGGTTAAAATTTTATATTATTAACAAAACATATATGACATTGCTCAGTTTACCCTGACTGATATAAAGATGTTCTCTTCATTTAATGGAATTGTGAGTCTATTTCATTGATACAAATGACACGAACAAAGGAATTTTACGGTTCATAAAAGCATCAGTTCATGAAAAACATCATTCATTAAATGTCGTAAAGGAATTGTTATGTTACTAGCTTGTTCATCCAACGACCAGAAAATCACATACAAGCTCCATTCAGTAATGGACGTGAACTCTCCCTGTTAAACTTGCACAGTGACAAAATGCAGGGAATGGCCATATATAAGGAATGGCTCTATGCATGGGAATGACCCTATTATGGGAATCGCCCTATATATGGGAATGCCATATATATGGGAATCGCCATGTAAGAGAATGGCCTTATATAAGAGAATGGCCTTATACAGGGAATGGCCCTATATATAGGACTAGACCTATAGAGGGAATGCCCTATATATAGCAATGGACCTATACAGAGAATGGCCCTATATATGGCAATATCTCTATACAGGGAATGGCCCTGCACATGGGAACGGCCTTGCACAGAGAATGGTCCTATATATGTGAATGGACCTATATAGGGAATGGCCCTATACAGGGAATGGTCCTATATTTGGAACATCTTCCTGTCTGCTAAAGATCCTGCCAGAACCTTCTTGCTGACAAAAACCGAAACAACATTCTTTGACACCTAAAACGCAGAGCCTGGCCGACTATGGCTTTCTAAGTCAACACTAAGGGTTCAAACATTCACAAACAAATCTATCTATAAACAAGAATTATTACAAGGAACTATTGAAACTTCCACAAATCTCATCGTCCTCTAAAAACAATTTAGCTATTCAAACCAGCTTCTCAGTTCAGATAAAATACGAATGTAACCTGACAAAGACTATATTTGATCTGATAGCAATGTGTTACGTACAGTTTGTGCGAAATATGAGAAATTTCAGATGAATTCCAAACCATATTATGTTACCCACTACTTTCCCTATAAAACTCATATGAAATAAAGAATGAAGCACGTATGCAATTACTGCATACTTCTAAAGAGAATAGATTGAAATCATTTCAGAAGACTGCTTCTTGACAGACAATCAATGCGATGGAAGTACATACATAAAAATTAAGAATTCTATAAAACATGACGCTAGTTAATTCTTGATGTCGATGCTTTCCGCGTGCCGGTGAAAGTCGGTCGACAGTGTCAATACAACAAAACATAATGCAATCGTGTAATGAAATTAAACCGATGTCATGAATAATGATCTACGAGGCGTAGAGATCCATGCTATATTTACAGCTACATACAATACAATATCACCTGTCTGCACAAATGTCTATGATATCTTGGACGGTGTAAAGCCTTTCTTAATACAATATAACCTGTTTATTTACCATATTTAACGCTATCACATCACCAGGATAAAATTAATACACAGGGGACGAAATTCGTGATATATTGCTTTCACGTGCTAATTTTCGTTCTGTATCTGTTCTGAAAGATAATGTAGCCATAAAGCAGAACTTAGATCAGGCCCTGATGGTAGAGGTTTAAATAAATATTATGAAAACCTCTCTCACCAATATGAAGCTACAAATAAAATCTCATGGACTTAGTTTTTCCTAGGCCATCCGATGATAATATCGTACATTGGGTCACGTTTATATCACATACCTGATCACCTAGATCAGGGATCGGCAACCTAATTTACATAGAGTGCCACTTTTTTCGGAGGGTGTGCCACCAGTAAAAGAGTGACACTTAAAATCGAGATTTTTGACTGCCCTTCGCGTGCCACAAAAAACCTCTTGACGTGTCACCTTGTGGCACGCGTGCCGTTGCCTACCGCTGACCTAGATTATTGATACTATTAATATATTTTTAGATTTTGTTTATTTTAGCAATGGAATATAAATATGAAGCTTGGTTAAAAAAGCAGAGTGTATAATGTATTTCTTTCAATAAATTCAGAAATCACATATTAAATATTAACATCAAACTGAGTAATATCTTTGAGATTTATGCGAAGTAGTGCACAAGCGCAATAGTTGAAGAAATTACATCGGAGACAATACTTGAAAGAGGTCATAAATAGAATAAATGCTCAGGATATACTGACGAAGTCCTAAAATTTTCCCTGTTAACGTTACTAAAATGTAATCCATGTGAAGTGATTGCACATTTCTTTGTTTCTATTTCTTCTTATCCTAACGAAAGTACAATATTACTTTGGAACGCAGTCGGTCTACATTTCATCTAAGACATCTATTAAACATGTTACCTTTGTAAACTAGTATACTTCTTTTCTTAAAAATGACATGAAAAATCATACCTTGACAACGGTAAATGACTGTAATTTGAGACTCTTAAACATACATATGATAATTTGAATTTATTGAGCAATTCAAGAAAATATTTCGCTATATACACCGTTCATATTAATATCTTACCCTTTCGTGCTTTTTCCCAACTTGATCTGCCTTTCTTTGGATGCAAAATTCTAATCCGAAGTATCAGATCAAGGATGTTCAAATGTTGTCTATAAACCATACAATGACACAGAATTGAACAAGATTGAATACTTGCTTTTTATAAGACTCATATTGAAATAGTTCCAGTGCTTCCATTGCATTATTTTAATCTTGCCTCATATGCAGTCCTTAGCATATGTGTATGTTCAACATTACATCCCACATATTTTATTATCTGCTTGAACCCAAGTTTTTAATCCCAATTACCATATCCTTTTTTATAGTTTTAAGTCCGCGGGGGGTTTGCTTCCTGGTTTCAGTTATATAATTTTATTACGGGATGAGTTTAATAACCGTATCTCTTTAGACTCCAAACGAAGGACGAAGGGAATAAAAGCTGCAACCTGTCAAATTTGAGAGCTTATGCAACAAAATCAAACTATTTTCAAAAATCAAATCTGAAACTTCCGATGTCTGACTAACGTAAAAGCGCAGACCATTCATATCTCAGAATCATAAGTTCAGTTTATAACCTTGTCTCCACAACTACTCTGAGAATTAGTAAAATTAAGGATATTTACCAACTGACCTTGGTACCTGTGTATGCATGCATAAGTATAAACAAAATCATACTGTAGGATACTTCTATTATACGCCAGAGTCATTCCTAATTTATTCAGAAATTTGTAAATGCAAATGTATGTCTGTAAAAAAAAATTATTGTTGGTTTAATTATCTATCTTTAATCAAAATGCGTATGTCTTTAATTTAAATCAAATATTTTTATTCGCACTTTGTTTCAAATTTTACCGTCTTCCTTTTCCTGTCGAATCCCAAAATTTGTTTTAAAATATATCTCAAAAATTGTTCTTTATTAGTGTCTCATTTGAGTTAGAAAATGGAGACATTTTATAATGATCACACATAGGCCATTGGACCTGTCACGTGTTACCGAGCAGATATTTTCGAAATTAAGCTCTTGTGGTGTCTGTTAATTATACTTGTATCTCTGCTTAACTTGTGCTAATATTCTTGACTTGAAACTAATATTACAAAAAAGGCATTGCTCTGGTTTCTTTGTTAATAGGAAAACCATTTTCCACTATCTCAAAAATACAATGAGAGTGATATATATATATATATATATATATATATATATATATATATATATATATATATGGCAGTTTAATGTAAATCGAAGACTATTTCCACGTGTTTAATAAATTATAGTATTAATCATTATTCTATATGTCACAGAGTATTTCAAACAAAAACATGCAGCGAGAAAACTTATCAATCGCATGCAATACCAAAAATATTTTAAGTGCATGTGAGCAAGTTATTTAACACGAAGTCCAAAATCACACACACACACACACACACACACACATATATATATATATATATATATATATATATATATATATATATATATATATATATATATATATATATATATATATATATATATATTACACAATAATTGCACATAACGTAACTTTGGCTATGATGAGTATTTAACCAAGGATATCATCTATACCAATAGGTAAAACAAACTTATCAAAGAAACTAAAAATATATTATGCAAAAGTAAATATTCGAAATTGCATCACAGTCAGCATTGCATGTTAATAAAAGCAGCGAAATCCAGGAGGCCATACTCAGATCTTGTTTTAAAAAAAGTCTTAGGCTGAGCCTATGAGTGACATAACTTCATTGATATAGGTGTGTCTTAGGCTGAGCCTATGAGTGACATAACTTCATTGATATAGGTATGTCTTAGGCTGAGCCTATGAATGACATAACTTCATTGATATAGATTTTAAAATCATGTATAACTCGTAGTGATTTTAAGATGTAATCACTATCATCCAAATCAAGGATTGTACAAGGCAAAATGGGCTGACTGATGTCAATGTGATTGTCCACATCTATGTTGACTGCTGATTGAAGGTAACAAAGCGTGACTTCTAAATCGTGCAGCAGAGTGTTGGCTGAACCCTCTAGCGACTCTTGCTGTGGACGACTAAGTGCCTGAACTTGTCGCTGCTCTTTTGTAGCTAAAGCATCGACATACATGAAGTATGTGGTCAGATCCTTCCATATTTTAGTGAGAAGTTGAATCGATGTCATATTCTGAAAAAGAGAGGTAAACCACCTAAACTTGTGTATTAAATAAGGCGCATCTGCATTCACAACTCGGAGAGCACATATTAAAACACTCGACAATCGGAAAAGCCATATAATTTACAAAGCCGATTATTTGCCGATGGGCAGAAAGAAACAATATTTAGTGTCTGTGGATAATCTGATAAAGGGAAATAAATAAAGGAAGAGTTTACATTTTGCAAATGATTCTATTACATTGATAATAAAAGTGCATGGATGTCTTTAGATGAATTTGCCACAAAGATACATATAGGTAATGTTACAGTAACAGTAATACAAATAATATCTTAATATATATAAAATGACTGCACATTTTTGAAATGTACACTATGGCCTGTGATGGCAAAAGACGTGAGTTTACAATCAGTGTGAAGATTTTTTTAATAAACTTTATGCCAAGAGAGTAGACGATACGGTAATTTTATAAGTTAGGTTCGTCAATTGAAGCAATGCTGAGGGTGATTAATGGAATGAATAATATTCAGAACTTAAGGGACGAGGTCATTTTTCCTTTTGGGGAGAACATTCCGTTGAATTGAATTGTACACTCAAAACATTATTATCAATGAAAAGAAGAAATTGAAAGAGGGGCAAATATGGTGAATATCTTCACATTATTTAAAGATATCTTCAAACAATTTACCGATATCCAGAGAATGAATCAATCTATTAATGACTGAACTTTAAACAAAATAGAAGAAATCTCTTATTCGTTCTCTCTATAAGTCATAACTTTCATGGCCTCGTAAAGACATCTAGCTTTATACAGATCGCTTCACTTCTCAAATTTATAGTCTTTAAGTTAGACAACTTTGAAATGATGCTAAATGAAAAAGATACTTGGTTTATATGATTCAGATCTTACCCCTGTCCAAAACAGAGGGTATCCCGAAGGGTAGTTGCCTAATAAAGATGAAACTAGAGACGGGGTAAATTTCAGAACTCCTACCTGAAACGGCAAATGTTTTTAAAAAGTAGAGACAGTCTGAAATGTATCGATTGAAAAATGAACAAACATATATTGATTTCCAATATGTACTAATATTCAGTACATATATATGCATCAATAACAGTGTATCTCAAGTTATGACAAACTCAAATATGCAACTACTGAAAATGTGTCTTATATTATAATGGCTCGATTCCTTGAAAACATTACCTTATGTCTGTTAACGTTACTTCGCTGATTTTAATTGCATACCTAACTGTTCAGAGAAAAGTAATTAAACCTTCTGAATAAATAATTACCACTATATTTTCATGCAGTTGATTGACATCATCCCGAAGTATTCCAAGTCCATCCTTAATTGATGAAAGAAAGCTTACTCCAGGAAGTTGAATAACATTACGTGAAACAGGCGGTGACAATGGACGTGTTAGCGCTCCGTGATGGGTTGTACATGGCTGGGTCACGACTTGACTCGCCCAGTTTGATAAACACTGGATGGTGCGTGTCACTGGTCCAGCGGGAACACGCAGAGAAATGTAACACACTACAAAGCAAACATGGCACCAAATATTTCCTAGGGGATAAGAAAGTGTATTTCAGTTATTCTGAAATACATTGCTAAGTTAAGGGTATAATCTTTTACGTCCCGTTCTTGTATGTTTTACGCTAGTAAGATATCATGCTTCTTCTTCAATGAGAAAATGTCAGTATATATTTGGCAAAGGTTGTTGACATTAAATCATAGTTTATTTAGTATTTGTCAGATTCAGTGGAATAAAATATGAACCAGTGCCCACTGTTATTTGACAAACGGAAATACTTCATCGATAACTTTGCAAAATAAAGGAGTTGAAATCGCTTTGATCAATCAGAGGTAACTAAAGCACCATCTGCTGTATTTTCTATTCTGATACATATGTAACTTGCTAATATTTGAACATAGATGAAGACATATATTTAATTAATTTGCAAAATTCCATTGATTTGACGCATGCTGACATAGTCTAAAAATCAAGACACAAGTACATATCTCTACACGAATTTATAACCATTATTGAAAGCTTTCGAATTTTTAATAGTGTGTGTGATTGTTGATTCCTTCACTGTAATATTGTATCAGTTATAAAAGCATAAACAGACAGATAATTATCCTTCGATGTACTTTCTATAAAGAGCTGATGTTCGCCAGGAGCATTGTTGTTCTTTTTCCTGACTTTGTCGTGCTTCCTTATAACCATCGTTACCATCGTTTATATATATGTTAATTGCATATGTATATTCTGGACCATTTACACTTGTTGGGCTGATTATCGTAATTCCATAAGCTAATGACTTGGACAAATGGAGATCACACTTACCTAAGATCTATTTATACAAAGATAAAAATGATAGTAGAAAGAAAAATTAAAGGATTATATTCACAGCAGCTGATGCCCAATTACAGAAGTAACAATGGTAACGTTTGGAATAAAATCCAAGACATAAAGTCGTGAATTAAAAGCTTTTTTTGAAAATGTACTTTCTGAACACTTTTCGTTAGAAAGGTATACCTCTAACTTTAAACATCCTAGACGTGAATGCAATCTTCACATTAGTTCGATTAATGAAGACGCTACAGAGTTCATCCGAATTTTATACAGTTAGAATAAGAAAATTACGTGCTGAAGACTATATTTCTCCATGAATGACTCGAAACAGAAACTGACAAATGTTTACATATACGTGTACTAGGCTTATGAACTTTTGATGTTTGCAGTATTACAGTGATGATATTTCATGGAAAAATCCAAGACAATTAGATTCACTCTTTTTCACTGACATAATCTGGAATCAGGCATACAAGGTATCAGTTTAGGAGATATAATTCTATTGGCTTGCAGAGCTCCAATCAAATAAAAGCGATAGGCAGGACATACTATTTGGATTTCTTACTGGACACTGTATAGAGGAGGCTTGGGTCAAGATGTTATCCAAATTGAAGATATGTGAGTCACGCGTAGATAACGCGCCATCAGGTTTTCGCTATCACTGTAGTATATACTTGGACAGGTTTATACTTATAAGCATTGATTGATAATCATGCTGTCAACACACTGTTAATATAATAACTGGAGTTTATTAGTATTGTTTGTTTATTTTTAAGTGAAATGCTGTTTACAAATGCACAAATGGGACTGGAAAATTAAATTTTAATGCAAATTCCGTGAATAAAATCATAACTATACAACGCATATTTAGAAAGAATGTATAAAGTTACAATTTTAAAAATAGTGCGACACATTTCTTTTGAAAAGAACGCTGTATTTGTATAAAGTCTTTCCAGAATCTACAGTAAAGAAACAAAAACCTTTCAACATAAATTTCACTGACGGCTCACCCGTTTATATATGCTTCTTAATTTGTTTTTCAAGCCGCTTGCTCACAATCCGACCTTTTGTTTGGAAGATAGATTTTCTTATGCAACAGTTTGTAAATATATGAAGTCTACATAGTTATGTAAAATTCTTAAGTTCATTGTAGGATTATTTTCTAGTTCTTAGAGAAGCTTCCCACAAAACAATGCCCAGCTCTTATATGGAAGCTTTAAGTAAACATGACTATATTGTAGGCATTATTTCAAGACCGCAATATATCTGCAAAGGAAAGTGAAAAAAGAAGATATATTAGTGATGTTTATGCACACAATTAATATGTTACATGGAGCTGGTCTTAGTTAAAATATACTTGTGAACGAAGTGTTTCCAACACAATCAATGGTGAAATATTGTGGCGAGTTTACCAATAAGCATTTAACTGGCTACTATCGTGACTATACATGGAGAACTTTTATTTTGAATTTGATGGATTGGTAACGTTGAATAATCATCTTCATCGCCTCTACAAATTATACAACCTTTAGGTCTAAGTCTTATGAGCAAACTATAAGATTTTCAGTCATACTTTAAAACAAAATACTTTTGTTTTTCGAAGGTTTTAAATTATAATTTATGCTTACTGCTTACTGTTAATTTTTAAGTTACTTAATTTTAAACGAATCCATCATTTTGTTTCAAACATACACTTTTCGACATGCAATAAATCTGAGATCGTAAAAATATTAGGTAGCTTATAAACGTGTATTACCTTGTATGATGAAAGCCCGAAATGGAAATGAAATGGATTTATTTAAAGGCTAAGTCTTGATATAGTATTTGAATTTCATTGCAGAAAAAAATGTTTGATAATGGAAACCTTATACAATGTATACTATTAAACTAATCAACACTGTGATATAAAGATGGACAACCAGCTTTCTTAAAAGACACACCATTTGGTGTCCACTCAAACTTTCTTATGCTTCCCTACTACAACATTCGTCATGAAAATAGATCATTTCTTTTTACTTGTCATATCTGATTCATAAATTCAATTTGGACAAATATATAAAAGACTTGAAATCCTTCACTATATCTATGAATCTCTAACGGCAAGTATTGCCAATTTCTGTATTATTGAGGTATTCATGCACTTTTTGGTAGCATGGGTTCGACGTTCTACATTCATTCGTTCGCTATTTATTTCCTCCTTTATGAGATGAATATCAAAATTGAAAGTACCAAAATCAAACATAAATACATGAACATGGTTACGTACAATACATTTGTAAAACACCAACACATACACACATAAACTAGGAACCATTTATTTATGTTTGATTGGTACAAATATTTATTTTTAATTAGTACAATGGTACAATTTTATACGATGTACCATACAAATGTTTTCTGATGAGGATTGGTTTTGGCAATTCGACTACATGCGGACAAAGGCGATATGGCTGTCCTTTAGTGGGTAACTGGCCTTGCTAAGTACAGTCTGATGGAGTGAATAACGCAGTCAAGTCAGAAGGTATTAAACATTTACATTCCGCGTTATGGTTTTAGTTGCAAATTTTTGTTAAAGCTCACTAAGACGATATTGAAGACATCTGAGATTCAAATCTCTACATAGTAGACATCGCGGTCAAACAATCCACATGCAATGTAAACTCTCCTGTCAGGTTAGTGCTGAATCATGTCCCAATAGGCTATGTTACAAAAAAAATGTAAAGTTCTTGATAATATGATACTAAAATATATTCATTGTTTGCCATTTTGGGACATGATATTATGGTATGAGCAATGCTAGCAAATATGAAGTATCATACTGCAAGCAAGAATTGGACCTCCGCAGTCAGTGGCCGACGCTTGTGGTAAGTTTCAATCTGAGGACTGTTCATTTTGAAATTATGGGTGAGTTCATTTATACAGGAACATATTGTTTCTTATTTCTCGGTTTCTAATGGCTCTAACATGCTGTGAATATATGCAGTTTATTTGCGCATAAATGGAGACCCGTCTAGGAAACCACCTGGAGACTTCTCTTTATTTGTCTCTTGGAAACCAAACAAAATCCGTTTCACTTTTCACAATGAAACTTCGGAGAATAATTGGTGCAGTCTGACAAAATAGAAACGGCAATTTCACGTGTTTATACAACAATTATGCAATATTGTTTGTATTTATTTATTTCTTAAGAACACAGAGCAACACTTAGAACCTCTGATCACTAACAAGTGTCTTTTTATCACAAGAATAACAATTTGATTTTTTATCAGTTAGTTCATTATAAAATATATGACATTTTAATGATTGCAAGAAAAACGAACGTCTAATGATTCGACGAAAACTAGGATGAAAATTACTTTCCCTCTTTCGTTAGCGCATAGACAATCATTTAATTTGCTACACACCCATCTTCAATAATGTCAATCTCAGTCTCTACAGTACACATTGTTCTTATCGGTCACATGACTAATAAGCGATGGGAAGACCTGATTAAATGCCTGTCTTGTCCGAGAAAGAGGAGTCAGAAAAGATTATGGCAAAGGAATAATGCAAATTTATGCCTGCAATGCTCTAAAGTAAAGGATTGGCGCGGAACCTAACACTGATGAGGCTCGATATGTGGGGGTCAACTGCTCAATCGTATAACAATATTGATTAAATCTATATCAGATAAAGCACCTCAGGGTGTTACTGGACGCAAGACACGCGATAAATATTCAAACGTTAGCTAAATAGTAATCCTTCTTCCCAATGTTTCAAAGTATCAAACAGTCTCTTTACGGATGACAATCATACGTATATATAATTAACCGAACGAAAACTGAACTGCCTCAACTCGGATGATTTTCCCCTGAGATTGTCACACCGGGATACACACTGCCTCCATATTAGAAGCATTAATGCTTCTAAATAAATGAAAATAATGAAACTTGTGGAGCGTCAATCTGGGTCAGAAAAACTCAGGATTAAGCGGAAACTAATTGCAATTATCATGAGTCAATGATTAGATATACAATTGTTATGTTCATCAAATAATTCGACATTCTATAAACAGCAAGTAAATTGTTTGTCTGTCCAGTAAAGGAAAAGAAGAATTTATTTTATATATCTCTCACTGTCAATGAAACATTGCGAACGACAAATATTTTTTCCATTGCGGATAGAGAGCTCTACGGTCCATTCAAGTGTTACACTAAACGAGCCTTTTCGCAATATCTTCTATATCTTTGGGATTTGGGCATCAAATTGACACTGACTGTTCCGAGACCATGTGAATGAATCCCAAGGAATTCAGAATTAAATAACAGCAAGACTTTTAACCAAAACTGAAAAGAAACAGCAAGAAATAATTATCTTTTGAGATTATGATCAATCTTGAAAGAGTTGTTCCTTTAATATTTCAAATAGTTTTACTTATATTATTGCATAAAATGAAGTGAAAGCAACTGAATAACATCATGCGTTTTGTAAATTGTCATATTTTCTCTTGGACATATTTAGATCGAGATACAGTTGTATAGATTGTATATGATTCCTTAGTAATTGGGCTTTAATGTTGTTCATTTCTTTGTTTTGTTCTTCTTAAATCCATCATGCGTATACAATCATTTCTTACGCAAGAAAACAACAAAAGGATTTAATTATTTTACTGTATGTGCAGATTCAGTTCGTGGTATAAAACCTTCGTAGATCAGTCATTGCTGATCATTTATCTTTCAGGATAACTTAGTACTTAAAATACATTTATCTTTAATATTCATTCTGATTATATTTTGTTCAGGATTAAGAATGCCAGCCATGATTTTCTTGCGTGCAAACTTTTTCTCAGTTACATCATACAATAAAATTTACCTGTACAATTAAATCAGATATCCGATCATACGCGAAGCGAGAATTTTATAGGGTCTTAAAACGTACAAAACAGATTTATACTTCGACCACATTTCGTCGATAAACTATCTAACAGTCGATGATTCACTCATTAAGTGCAGACTTTAGGGGTACATACCAAACCATATACTCCCAAAAACCACTTTTTGGCTTAGAAATTCGTCATTACATTGATACAGCAACAGTCAACGTTAGAAAAACTGATCAATTCAAATTTTCAAATCACCAGCCCAGCCAAATATTTGATCTCTGCCAATTCAAAAAGTCTTCAACAAATCCTATAGTTTTAAGAGGAGTCAGTGACATCAGAAGCACATATTGTGGGCATTGTCTATCAACGCCCCGTGGCAACATTTCAAGCCGGATATGTGATAAAGCCTGAATTTCTAACGCAGACATTACTCCGATAATAAAATGTTCGAGTTACATTCAAACTCATCAAACAGAAATCGTATCACCATCTCGGATTTGCTTTCCACGCTGAAAGAATTTCCAATGCCTTAACTTTGACAACCCGTTAATACGCAATATCTTAAAGAAACGTGGTTTGCTTCTACACTCTGGAAATACGGTGTTATATGTTGTTAGCTGGCGAGTCACATTGGTATTAATGCTAAAGAAAGGGGAAATAAAGCAACAGTTATATCGCAAATTTTATGTTGCCTTTTTTATACTCATCCCATAATTTGATATCATTGCCTTTCATAATTTTATCTTGTAACACTTCATATTTACCTTTATATGTTTCGGTTAAACATCCTAACGTTATTATGCAATTATTTCGTTTCTAAAGTTTCACAACTTTCTTTCAAATAGCACTATTTTGCCATAGTTGTGCTGACGGGCTATTATCCGATAGCATACGTGTATACATGCTAGGTTTCATCACGTAACATTAAGATCTTGTGATAAGTTGAGTGAAAGTCTTGTTTGAAACTTTAATTTCAACTGAAAAAAAATCAGCAAGTACATTATTATCTAAACGTGGAATACCTTTACCTGATAAACTTTCATTACTTCGAATAATAATACAATATAATTCAGCTAGACTAACACAATATGTAATAATTTTACCTCAGTATTGTGTAATACGAAAATCTGAATTCCAATGACGCATGAAATATCTAGTGAAAGGAGTCGCCTAACTATGGGTAAGAGAGTGAAAGGAGCCGCCTAACTGTGGGTAAGAGAGTGAAAGGAGTCGCTTAACTGTGGGTTGGATTGATTATTTTATGCATTTGAGACTAGAATTTCAAATTATTTTTGCAGCGAGGTAATTAAGGGCGTACCTATGTGTGCAATGTCCTTAAACGTTTATGCCGTTAAAGTTAAACGTTTACACTGCTCGTGTTAAGCACATAAAATTTGAGTCAGTTATAGCGGTAGTGGTGTAGATTATGTCATTGGTTCTGGAACTTTCATCACGCCCCTGTACGTTTAGCTAATTTGGTAGATTTTCAATCGCCTAAATGTTAGATAACTCTGGAGTTATATACCTCATAGGTCTGGAAATTGGCCTGTGTGATTGTAATGACCCAAGTGTCAAGACATGTCTGATCTAATTGTATAACTCATAGGTCGGAAAATTGGCCTGTGTGATTGTAATGATCCAAGTGTCAAGACATGTCTGATCTAATTGTATAACTCATAGGTCGGAAAATTGGCCTGTGTGATTGTAATGATCCAAGTGTCAAGACATGTCTGATCTAATTGTATAACTCATAGGTCGGAAAATTGGCCTGTGTGATTGTAACGACCCAAGTGTCGATACATGTCTGATCTAATTGTATAACTCATAGGTCGGAAAATTGGCCTGTGTGATTGTAATGACCCAAGTGTCAATACATGTCTGATCTAATTGTATAACTCATAGGTCTGGAAAATTGGCCTGTGTGATTGTAATGACCCAAGTGTCAATACATGTCTGATCTAATTGTATAACTCATAGGTCGGAAAATTGGCCTGTGTGATTGTAATGACCCAAGTGTCAATACATGTCTGATCTAATTGTATAACTCATAGGTCGGAAAATTGGCCTGTGTGATTGTAATGATCCAAGTGTCAAGACATGTCTGATCTAATTGTATAACTCATAGGTCGGAAAATTGGCCTGTGTGATTGTAATGACCCAAGTGTCGATACATGTCTGATCTAATTGTATAACTCATAGGTCGGAAAATTGGCCTGTGTGATTGTAATGACCCAAGTGTCAATACATGTCTGATCTAACTGTATAACTCATAGGTCGGAAAATTGGCCTGTGTGATTGTAATGACCCAAGTGTCGATACATGTCGGATCTAATTGTATAACTCATAGGTCGGAAAATTGGCCTGTGTGATTGTAATGACCCAAGTGTCAATACATGTCTGATCTAATTGTATAACTCATAGGTCGGAAAATTGGCCTGTGTGATTTGCAATGACCCAAGTGTCAATACATGCCAGACTGAATTGTATAACTCATAGGTCTGAGAATTGGCCTATATGATTGTAATGACCCAAGTGTCAAGACATGTCTGACTGAAACCACCTGGGTTACGGCCTGTGGTCTTTCACTTCCTTCGCGAAATAGCTCCTGGGTCATAACGTTCAGACCATGGATATCCCACACAATAACCATATATGCACTCACTGGACAATGAAGATACAAATTTACACAGTATAATGATATTGATCCCAAGGTCCATTCTTCTGTACAGAGACTTACCCCATAAATCGGAATATGGAAACTATTGAGCTACCTACCTTATTACTACATATACACTACTGGGCATAAAATACATATTTATACATACAATAACCTTGTCTCTGGAGTAAATACTTACTTCCCATATAACTTACCTGGGTCATATATTTAAATATATGGAAATCTTTGTCCTATAAACACGTGAATAATTATTTATACTGAATAGACAAATGCAAATATACCCAACTGAAATTTTGCACTTAGGGGAGTTCTTACTTTCAGGGACCCTCGTTTGATATTCATAACATTGGGGTCCGGTAAATCGGGGAACCGGAAGTAAACTTCATTTGAATAAATAGAACTCTATATAAGGCTATTTATGATTGATTGAATATAGCAATGCTATCAACTCGTTCATTAAGATCTTTTTTCAGTATTTCTTACACAAATGCAATTTTGATTATTTTTATTTGAACAGGAAAATAGCTTTAAAAAGTACTAAATATTCCACTCGTCCTCAATTGACATATATTTAAATAAATCCCTATACAAATGCAGAGGTCTGTTCCTTAGTCCTACTAGAGTAACACTCTAGCCAAAGTTACTAGATACTGCTATGTATTGTGTGTTTGAATGTTGGTCCAAGACTGTGGATTCTATTTTTAGATAGAGCTATGAATAAGTGTTTACTAGTTTTAAACTCAGCCTCAATAATGATCCAGTTTACAAGCTTGGGATAACTTTTTTGGATTGTATAGTTGAGTATTTTAACATAGATCAGGTTGGTTGTATTTCGAAAAAGTAAGATATTGTGAAATAAGTCAAATCTATGAATTGCGATATAGAGTCGCAGTAGAGTGATGAAGGTGTATGTCAGGAGAGAATTGACGAAGTATTTTTATTCTTAAAAAAAATACTTGTAATGTTCTTGTTTTCTATATCAGACTGCAGATCACTTAATGTTATGTTTAGACTTAATTTAAGATAATAATTTATTTAAATTAGTTGTTGTTGTTGTTGGGTTTAGAGCCATTTTTCAGCACACGATAGACTACACATGGCGGCCAGTATTAATGAATGAGGAAGAAGAACCCGGGAAAATCCGGGAAAGAACCACTGACCCACGAGAAGCTACTGGCATGCTTTCTCACATACCCACATTGGCTGAATCCGAGACTCGAACCCACGCAGACAGAGGTGAGATGGCAGTGATCCGTAACGGAGAGCGCTTTAGACCACTCGGCCACTCGGGGCCCCAAATTAGTTGTTGTAGTTACAAAGAGATCATATGACGGTCTAGGCTAAGACAACATTTTGGGATTATTGTGAATTCATCCAAAGATGGTCTGGATAATTATGCTGTGATACATCAAGAATGTTAGCACTTCAGCACATTCAAGGATATTGGCACATCAGCACATTCAAGATATGGAATTAGTTCGGAACACTATTCTATTGGACTTATGGTAGAGCTTTAAGAACTATTTCGGATTTACCTCAAAATGCTCTTAAGTTGATCTTAATTTTTCATTGTTTAACTTAGAGAAATAAATTATTTGTTAAAGTTTACAAAACTTGTTCGTTTTGCTTCTTTCTGTCACTTAATATGAGACCATAGAGTTAAAATATTTCCCAGGGATTGATATTTATAAGGTCTCTATACCAGTATTTTTCATTGGCAAACATTAGCTGTGACATATCTGACATTTTTATAAGCGGTGATATTTCTAGTAGATAAGGGTCGGAAGGAAAACTATTTGAATGGAAGAAAGGATACATTCCAGATCTTGACTCGAGTCTGATAAACGTAGGTGATATAAGGCACTTTATTAATGTATTATAAATAGATCCATTTAATATTGACTGAGTTATTGAATCTGTCATTTATTAACGTTAAAACTTTGTTTTTCTGTTAGTTGATTGCTTTTTTATCTTCTGGAGATAATTTAGGAAATACAATTAGTTTTCAGAAGCGGAAACATCGTTTTCTTTAGCCCCAACTGTTAAAATCGATGATTCACACTTTATTGAAATCATTTTGCGCATGTTTTAGTCTATTTCTACATAAAAAAACTTCTACCAACATTGTTGTAGGCCTGTCGCTATATCTAAGTTTCCGTGATACTTGTTGGTATTACATTAAAGACTGCAAGGCTAATAGATTGAACCAAAACACATCCATATCATAATAATGTAATAAGGATAAAATAATAAAATACTAATTTATCTAAAAGGCAGAACCTGTAAATGATATCGCCTTTGTGGAATTTTGTTCCTGGCAGCATTAGTCTCTAATTTTGATCCAGTTTCTATAGAATGCGCAAGGCTGAGGAACTGTGTAGGTTGATGAATAAACGTGCATACGCTTTTGTTCAATACCTCACTTGGGAATACATGGAGTCAATCTGTCTGTTTCATTTACGGTAATCAGTAACCATCAAAAGAGAAGAAAAAAAAAGAAGAAAATTAGCTTTCCTCTGACATAAGAATACTCAACTTAAATATCTTTTTTACAATTAATTTTTTTTATTAAAAATTTTTTTACAACGGTTTATATTGTATCTATGTAGTACCAAATGTACTAGTTATTATTTATTGGGAATTCATTATTGAAAAAATCATGAAATGGGAATGGATCATTGAATAAGGTCCCATCTAGACCAGAGAAAAATTGGTATAGGCTATCAAGCTGAGACTTGTGAATCTTGATCAAAGGTCGCAGTTTGAAAAGGAATTTCAACAGCTGCGAAACTTCCAAATTCCTTATCATTTAATTTAAACTAAAAGAACGCTTTTGTCTTATTTATTTTCCATAAACTAACGAATAATCACATAAATAAACCACGTAAATCCCTATAACAGAGGGGTAATTTAGGAAACGATCTTTACCCACCATGCACTATTTTCTCTTTCCCCCAAATATAAACAATACGAGATGAATTTGCGTATCAAAGTATAGTCATAAATCAGTTCCAATAGTGTCCTTTGTCTGCTGACATTAATCAACATCTATTTTACCTTTTCCGGATTTACGTCATGGTTATTCTGCAAGAAATTAGGGAAACTACCTATTCTCATCTTGCCCTTTAATACTTGTAACTCTTATAATGGTCTTACTTATATTATCATCTTGCCCTGTAACACATGTAACTCTTATAATGGTCTTATATTTTCATCATGCCCTGTAACACTTGTAACTCTTATAATAGTCCTACTTATATTATCATCTTGCCCTGTAACACATGTAACTCTTATAATGGTCTTATATTTTCATCATGCCCTGTAACACTTGTAACTCTTATAATAGTCCTACTTATATTATCATCTTGCCCTGTAACACATGTAAATCTTATAATGGTCTTAATTATAATCTTGCCCTGTAACACTTGTAACTCTTATAATAGTCCTACTTATATTATCATCTTGCCCTGTAACACATGTAACTCTTATAATGGTCTTAATTATAATCTTGCCATGTAACACTTGTAACTCTTATAATGGTCTTACTTATATTCTCATCTTGCCCTGTAATACTTGTAACTCTTATAATGATCTTACTTATATTATCATCTTGCCCTGTAACACATGTAACTCTTATAATAGTCTTACTTATATTATCATCTTGCCCTGTAATACATGTAACTCTTATAATAGTCTTACTTATATTATTATCTTGCCATATAACACTTGTGACTCTTATAATGGTCTTACTTATATTATCATCTTGCCCTGTAACACATGTAACTCTTATAATAGTCTTACTTATATTATCATCTTGCCCTGTAACACATGTAACTCTTATAATAGTCTTACTTATATTATCATCTTGCCATGTAACACTTGTAACTCTTATAATGGTCTTACTTATATTATCGTCTTGCCCTGTAACACATGTAACTCTTATAATAGTCTTACTTATATTATCATCTTGCCCTGTAACACATGTAACTCTTATAATAGTCTTACTTGCATTCTCATCTTGCCCTGTAATACTTGTAATTCTTATAATAGTCTTACTTATATTTATCATCTTGCCCTGTAACACATGTAACTCTTATAATGGTCTTACTTATATTATCATCTTCCTCTGTAACACATGTAACTCTTATAATAGTCTTACTTATATTATCATCTTGCCATGTAACACTTGCAACTCTTATAATGGTCTTACTTATATTATCATCTTGCCCTGTAACACATGTAACTCTTATAATAGTCTTACTTATATTATCATCTTGCCCTGTAACACATGTAACTCTTATAATAGTCTTACTTATATTATCATCTTGCCCTGTAACACATGTAACTCTTATAATAGTCTTACTTATATTATCATCTTGTCATGTAACACATGTAACTCTTATAATGGTCTTACTTATATTATCATCATGCCCTGTAACACATGTAACTCTTATAATAGTCTTACTTGCATTCTCATCTTGCCCTATAATACTTGTAATTCTTAAAATAGTCTTACTTATATTATCATCTTGCCCTGTAACACATGTAACTCTTATAATAGTCTTACTTGCATTCTCATCTTGCCCTGTAACACATGTAACTCTTATAATGGTCTTACTTATATTATCATCTTGCCCTGTAACACATGTAACTCTTATAATAGTCTTACTTGCATTCTCATCTTGCCCTGTAAGACTTGTAACTCTTATAATAGTCTTACTTATATTTTCATCATGCCCTGTAACACATGTAACTTTTATAATGGTCTTACTTATATTATCATCTTGCCCTGTAACACATGTAACTCTTATAATAGTCTTACTTGCATTCTCATCTTGCCCTGTAACACATGTAACTCTTATAATGGTCTTACTTATATTATCATCTTGCCCTGTAACACATGTAACTCTTATAATAGTCTTACTTGCATTCTCATCTTGCCCTGTAACACATGTAACTCTTATAATAGTCTTACTTATATTATCATCTTGCCTTGTAACACATGTAACTCTTATAATAGTCTTACTTGCATTCTCATCTTGCCCTGTAAGACCTGTAACTCTTATAATGGTCTTACTTATATTATCATCTTGCCCTGTAACACATGTAACTCTTATAATAGTCTTACTTATATTATCATCTTGCCCTGTAACACATGTAACTCTTATAATGGTCTTACTTATATTATCATCTTGCCCTGTAACACATGTAACTCTTATAATAGTCTTACTTATATTGTCATCTTGCCCTGTAATACTTGTAATTCTTTTAATAGTCTTACTTATATTATCATCTTGCCTTGTAACACATGTAACTCTTATAATAGTCTTATTTGCATTCTCATCTTGCCCTGTAAGACCTGTAACTCTTATAATGGTCTTACTTATATTATCATCTTGCCCCATAATACTTGTATGAAATTTACCATTTTATCCATAATACCTGTCCGGATGCCTAAAAGTTTCTGGATTTGTTCAATATTGCGAAGACTTAATATCACATCTAAATATTAGCTAGTTCTTTTCGTAGATGGATACGTGTTCGAATACTTTATTTGCATTAAAATGAACTGGTTATATAGTCCTTCCTTCCATTTCTAAACAACGTCTATAAAATGCTTTGTGAAAATAAAGAGAATTAGTGTGCTAAATGTTCATGTGTATTTTCTAAAGGCCATGCACGTAAATTTCAAATGTAGTAAATATTTTATTCAAAAAGAATAAGTTTTAATAAAACATTCAATCCATTCGATATAGATAACAGGCATAAATAACAATATAATAATATGAGTTATTTAAAATTACATTCTAAAACAAACACAACCTAACGTAAGTAATATTTGCAACAAAAATATCGAATTGATTAACAAATATATGTTTAAGACGTATGAAGAAAGACGAAGTACAAGAAAACTCACTCAGGTTCTAATAAGATCGTGAATATTATTGTTAACTGTTGATTTAGCATTCACTATTATGCCGCAAATCTAAGAACATTAGATCATTTGAATTAATCACGCTTCGGTTTGTTGTTGCCAAAATATTATCTGACAAGATGTTATCAACCACTTCATAATCCACGTAACTCACTTTAAACCCTACTACTAATAAATGAACACGCATTCATAAAATTTATAGGAATCAACATTAGCATTTTAATCGAAATGAGATCGAAATTGTGCTTAAAATTAAAATACGTATTACTACGTGTAAACAGTTGATAAACATTGCTACAAGTTAATAATTGCACCCAAAATAGCAATAACGAATATGAATACTATGGGCATCTATGTGTTTCTCGCTCAGCAACCTCTCTTATCGTAGATGGAATGGTTGTCAGTGAGTCGATTCCATACTTTAATACGGAAATGGAGTAATCAATCTTTTCTGTCTTGCTGAACAGGGAAATTGTCTCAGTGTAGTTACACATATTAGACAGAGATGTGTTGAGACCCTGAGCCTCCCGGAACTCTTTCATTTTGCAGAGAGCATGGCTAAGCTTCAGTAATGTATGGTTTATATCTGGACCGACATGTCCCAAAACTGATACAACGTGCAGGTGTGACGCCAGTACGGTTAAATTCCTATATACCAGTCTAGTGTACTCATCCTGAAATTTCATTAATACAATTCAGTACAGAGTTGAAAATAGAAATTAAAACATTAATATTTACTAGTGATCCGTTAAGCATGAAACTTTGTTCTGTGTTTGAATAAAAATGTTATCGTTTAACTGGTCTTAGAATGTCATGAACTCTGAGGCAATTTTAGGAACTACAACTGATTTCAACCAATGATAATTATTTATATTCAGGTAATAAATTTCACATATGGAATTAACATCCCCAACTATGGGGATCCTAATAATGTACATCCACAAGTAAAAGCAAAGTTCATATATCATTAAGTGTTCTTGATGCCGACGTTTGAAGTGGAAGAGAGTAACCTAGGTTAGATGTAGGACGTACCAGGTAATTTCTACTAGGAATCAGATCGTTAATGAGAGACAAGTTCATGGGATTCTCAAATACAGGTATTCTGGTAGGAATGAAATCTGGATGCGAAACATGGCGCTCAAGCTGGAATATATTAATAAATGCATGAATTAATTAATTAATTGATTCACTGATTCATTCATTAGATGTTAAAATATAGGTATTAGGGTATATTAATTAATTAATTAAATAATTAGATCCTAAAAGATAGGTATTCTGGTAGGAATGATATCTATATGCAAAACGCGGCCCACTGTATGGAATATTTCAATAAATACATTAAGTAAGTAATACAATAAGTAGGTAATACTAGTTAGTGAGTAAATACGCATAGAAGTAAGTAAGCAAATGTGTGAACACGCGCCTCGGTAGATTTCTGCCTCTATAATCCTGCGCATTAAGCATCTATGCTTGGATGCCGGTTTCGATCTGCGTGTTAAGACCAAGGTTTGAAGTACACAAGAAATGTCTGGAAAAAAACAAAAGATTTTTTACTTACAATTTTTCTTTTTTCATTTTCCAAAATTTCTCTTATCTCCTCTGTTTCCTTAGTCAGAGCGTTTATATAGAATTGCATCAGATACTGAATACCAGAACAGTCCTCCTGTGCAAGATTTCTGGCTACTTCCACGGCCGAATTGACAAAGCACGGCTTACAGAATGACCTATTGGCCAAGTAATGGTGACGCTTGGATCGCTGTGACATCGCCGTTACCATCAAACTTACGGCAAAAAATGCATATATTTCTGCGAGAAAAAGAATTAAACAAGTGCTTTTAAATAAATTAAAAAATTATTTTGTCTGCAACTACATCGAATACAAGAATGAAGATAGTAAATTTAGTACGCATCGTTCTTGACAGAAGTATATATTACCTACAGCTATTCTTCCCTCCTTTATTTCAGTTGTAGGAACGGAAATAAAATGCAGCCTTTATCTATCCGATCGGACTGAAAGTAATTCAAATAATGAACAAATGGTTTCAAATAATAATTTATTTTAGACCTCTTGTGTAAGTAACGAAACCTGCAGATATTGCACGAATATCAGATCGAAAAGATTTCTTAAATTAACAAAAGCAGGACTAACATGATGGCTGTCGATATATGACATCATGAAGTTAAAACAACTTGCTATGATATGAAAAGATTCGAGACGTTAGAACTTTGACACTAAATAAAGGTACAGTTTTTATTGGATCATTCGCTATGATGAAATACAACAGAGGGTAATGCATGATCTGACGTAATAGCATTATTATCTTATATGCTGACATAGGGAATCACCGATTGCAAAGTTGGTAAAAACATTGGCCGTACAATATTAACCCAAACAAAATTATTCTGGATAATTACTGAGATGAGTCACTCGTAGGTCTATAATAACTTCCAACCAGATACATTTAGATTTCAATGACCCGAATGGTGTGATATTGCATTGCACGGAAATATCGGTATGTATCAATGTATGTTCAATTCCTTATCAAGTGTGTCTAAATCTATATTCTGATTAGAGATATGCAATGCTAATTGTATATATTAACCCTTTGAAATGGATACTTACTACCACGTATATATAATCTCAAGTGGATCAGTTTACTATTTTCCTAATACAAATTGTTCCCTTTACCTATCACCCCTATTAGTATAATCCTGATCGAGTAGCATGAATGGCTAACACATTTTGGATAGTTGGTATCAGTTGTTTAACACATGGCTTACTTGCATTAAACAGAAGTATCCCAGCCAAATCACATGTTAAAATAAATAAAATAAAGGGCGGAGTTTTCTTCTGGTAATAAACCGAGTACTTGGATTTTAATGTTGAAAAGATACACTTCGCTCAACTATGTGCTATCTCCTTCAAATTATTATATAATGTAAATTGTGCTGACTGCAGGTCGCTTCTAATAAGGATGATTAAACTTTGTTTCTAAACGAAAACATCTTTCATGCACGATTTATTGGTATGTGGAAATGTTACCATTGTCAACATATAAACGTGTCTTCTTTGTATCAGTAATGTAGTTGTTCGGACAGAGGCCTATGCTATTGTTGCAATAACGGGAATAAATTAAAATAGTATAAGTTATAAGATTTAAAGGAATTGAGTAATATCGTTCGGTTACACCTTATAACGTAATATTTCAGTTATAGATATTTCAGACAAGTTCTATGTTGTGAAGAGGAGAACGTGTATGATGTTTGCAAGATCATAAATAGTATATTTTTGTGTATGTATCATGTAATACTTTACCCTTCATCTTCGTTTCTCGGTGCAATTAAGACTATGGGACTCATGTCTACATCTTTGCTTTTATGTCTTAAAACTTAAAAATTCCAAACAATCTGTGGATTTTTAAACATTTGCATTTGATTCATCAATTTGACTCACATCGCTGAAACCTATATAAGCAATTGTTTTTCGAAAATACTAGTTTCAATTAGTTTTGAACATATTTTTTCAAATGGTTATATGCAACTGAAATAAATAGAGAAATTCAAATGAATCATGTTTCTAGTTCATCTGCGTCAGTCACATTGGACAATGATCTGCATTTGCAACAATGGACGGCCTTTTGCTACAACAATGGAATAACAATCATACTGATAACAATACATGGTCCATTACCTCTTAATAAGTCCTATTTTATATTACGATTATATACGCCTTATTATCAAGTTTCCATAATTGAGACTTGACTGCTTTATTGACTACATTTTTAGAATGGCAATAATGGCGTGGCTTTCGTTTACGGTGTCATTGTATATATGTTCGTTTTTGCTCTTGTTGTTTTTATATTTGTGTTTTATTGCGATTTTTTGTTCTTTTTGTTTGTTTCTTTAATACTAAAGGAAACTTAATATTTCAAAGAAAGCATTAATTAAGGATTGAAAAATATCAATTTGGAATAATTTTAATTTTGATAATTATTGCGTTTATTCCTCTTCTTTCCACTGAAAGTGCGATTTTTAAAGCAAGAAAAATAGCCGACTGGTTTTTCATACTATTGACAAAAACAGCTTGATAGAAATCAAGCTCAGATAGTCAATAAGCCTGAACTAAGTGAAAATGATTTTTGTCAAACTCACGTGGTCATTAAATGAATTAAACAGAAAGACATTTGTTCTGTAAAATGTCTTTCTTCATTTTCGATTTCTTATTGTCCATCTACTAACGTGTCACATATTTCTATATAATCATATCTATACTGAAAGCTAAATAAAAGTACTATCCTGAAAACATAATTTTGCATCTGTTATTTACCACAGAACCACAACGTATTAGCATGAAAGAACATATGCTGTCTACATAGTAAGAAAATGTGTCTAAAGTTAAAAACTTATTGTCTGTTAGAACCCTTTCTCATCGAGCAATTTGCTCCAAAGGGTCATCTCAAACTTTACAAATAATGTCGATTGGAAGAAGAAAAGCTTTTGATAGTAGTGTCGTGACCCAATATATGTTACAGTGTTAAAATAAAACTAATAATTTGTGTCTCTAAATAAACACGATGTCACAGTTTATTTAAAACAGAATAAATGAAATATAACGCATCAAAAACATTCGAGAAGCATAAAAAACTATTAAATAGTCAACAGATATCTCAAGAAAATTTAAGTCTAGGTCATGTATACAAACTAAAGGTATAAAATAAAGATAAAGCCGATAGTCCGTCAATCTTGCATGTAGTAAGTAGTTTACCAAGATCAAGTCAGTAAATTAAGGATCCTAACAGCGATGATCATTGCTCAGTGGTTTCAATATTTGTTTAAAAGCTAGACAAATTACTTAAATTTCATATAACATATCTGAATTTATTTCACTATGTTTACATTTGTTCTATTTATTTGCATTTTGTTCAGTTTTGAAGTAGTAAACCCGAAAAGATCGCTTATATCATTATTATCATGGTTTGTCCAACAGTCTTAACCCAAAAGCAGAAACTATTACAGAGAATGAGCAAATTTTCTGTCATATTCAAACTGTTGAAAGGAACTGATGTTTTTAAATAGGTTTATACAAATATATTGTTGTTATTATTTGCAAAATAAAATTTATTACTTGTGGAAGCTATAACCCTCAGTTCCGTCATGCTCCGATTTTGTATGAACCCATAACCGGTGTTATTATATGTAGTTGCAGTCTATAGAACATTTATAATTCCTTGTGTACAGTATAGGAAGATCTGGTTTTTCTTGCCGCATTATTGTCAAAGGATGCCAAGCTCATCGCCCCTGGTAATTGTAATGCTAGAATTGAATCATATCACCAGACATAGACAGGAGTTATGGTAAAATCTCTATGACAAATGCAACAACTTGATCCTGCTACGGAGGAAACGTACTCAAGATTACATCCTAATTACAAATACAATTTCCAAAATCTCAGCAAGACGTTGTGGATGCCCCTGCGCTCCAGGACTCACGGTACTAATTCCACTCCAATGGTAAACATATGGAAACACTGTCATATTCAAAATTCAATAACTTAAAATGTATGGGTGCTGATAATGACACCTATAATTTTTCGTGCACATCTAACCTTGGTGCAAGCTTATGTGTGGAGAACACCATATGACCCGCGGCAATTTGTTTACATACATGTGCATGAAACACGTGTTATTGATTCTGCACCAAATGAATCAGGTGCTACTTTCAGTATTGAGTACTCCTGAGTCAAGCCTGTAAAAATGCTAAAATTGCATCAGTAGAAATTTGTCAATATTTTTTTTACATTACATATAGGACAAGCTCTCAAAAGATATTTTTCCTAAAATTTTAATTTTCATTATTAACCAATTATGGACCACCAAGCCTGTAAATACTCTATCATTTCTTCACCCATTTCTAGACTGGTTCACAGTTCTTCCGTATAATTAGTACCGTGTGTCCTATAACCAGATTAAATTTTTTGGGAAAAAGTTGTATTTTACTCCTTGATATTAGAGCATAAATGTAAGAAAGAATTGGCCATGCTTCTGCATGGATAATAGTGCAATAGCATTTTATGTGATACCAGTATCTATAGTTAAATTGCATCCGCATTACATGTTGCTGTGTTGTATTGTACTTATTAATGGCTTATTCTTGTTATTAAAATAATTGTTTTCTGCCTTTGTATCTTCATGTTATCTTTCTATGGCATGCATGCTTCACAAAAGAAACACAAGCATGCTGACATCAGCAAGTATGACATCACAGGGTATCAAATTACATGACGCATTGTATTTTCATCTCTCACTTGCTATAAGACAAGTTTTAAATGTTTTAAATTTCAAAATTGCATTTCTTTTCTTGCTGACTCTCACAGAAATAAGATACAGTGCATCCCTATTCACATCAATCAAACAAAACAAATAAGTGTGCCACATGACAGGTCAAAATGATAAGAGGCCATTGCCCTTTTGTGACTAAAACAAATACACACACCCATGAAGCATCAAGAGATGCTGACATTCCAAACTTATTTAAACTATCATCACACGTGATTCATGACCCCCAAATGTTAATAAAAAGATACAAAAGCCAAGGAAGAGTTCCATAAGCTTTATTATACTGAATAATTAAATAACATAGTGCTACTTTTTAGTATAAAACTATGGGGAAGGGTGAATAAGCAAAGAATGGACAGAGTAATTTCTTCAAGCCTGGTAATGTTCCCCACAAAGGGGGGGGGGGGGGATGTGTATCAACCCAAATAACACATCAACATGAGGTATGTTACATAAGGACAGCAAGAGACAAATTTGAAAAAGCTATCTAAAGTTCCTATAATGCTGACATTGATCATTGATGTTGGAGACAGAAAGTGTATGCACAAACTGTTATGACTCAAGCTATTAAGTATGCTGGAGGTGGAGAAATGTGTGAAAAACTTTGCTATGCCAAGACAAGTTCATGTCTCTATGCAATATGCAGACACAGATAACAATTGTCACTGAATACACTACTTGTTAAATTTAAGTAATAGAATTGAATTGCATATTGAAGTTGTCTAATACATAAATATATACCTACATTTACCCAAAGCTCATAAAAAGTTAAGAAAAAGTCTCAAAATCATTACTGTGGCTACTTTCCACTATAAGCAGTGTTAAATTACTTACTTTTTAATATAAAGCTGAAAAAATGCATACATTATTGAACAAAAGAGAAACAAAGCAAACATTGCAATCACTCAATTACAGTCAAAGGGGAGGTAATACGCCTTGAATTGGCAAACCAAATAGCAAGCTCTAATTTACAGCTAAATGATTCCTTACTATTACTTGATGGTAAGAACAGAGCAATGTAGGTTTAATAAATAGCTTTTGTTTCAAATATGAAACCATATTTCTGACATGAAGCTTGTTTTCATTTATTCACAACAACATATATGGTGAACAAAACCCATATCACTTAGTGCACGCAGTAATCAAATGCTGAGATTTGGAATAATGTGTTCTGAGACCACAAGTTGCAACACCCTGAGTATAAAGGTTTTCTATCATGGGACTTGGTACATGAAGAAAAAAGAGATCTGGTTTGGTGGGAGAGAGCAGTATGTTCACCATGCAGTTATACATCAAGAATGTTTCAACTGTATGAAGGTAGGTTGTGGAAGAAAAACTGCCTGTGTAAAGAATGCAATACAGATAGGACTTTTGCAGACTTATATTGGGAATGAAGGATTGAAAACTATTATTTTAAGTGAAAATGTCCCTCCCTACTCCCTCAACAAAAGGAATGCAGAAAAGTTCCAATACTGTTTGCCCAAAAATGTAATGTACCAATATGAGAAACATGCTGAACATAGAATAGGTGTCAAGGAGTTTAATTCTAGGATAAGATATAAGACTGGTATAATTGATATTCAATGTGACTCGACATATAATAATTCAATTTACAGGTTGAGGCAATGCAGCATGTGCAGTTTTGTGCACAGTCCTTATTTTTACAATGTTCTCTGCTTTGATCTGCTGAGTGTGTCTCTAAAGTTAAATGATCAGTACTGATACATAAGTGATTGTGACATAAGTGGCTTACATATAAAATCTACCCCACCCCACCCCATTTTGGGGAATTATTGCATGTGTTAAATGGTATTTAACCATACAAGCCAATCTATGGGTACCATCATATGAAATTCTGCCATCAGGCCATACTGTGCTCTCTTCCCTATGGCCTGAGCTATCTACTTCCACTCTTCAGTGTATAAAACCATCCCCATCTGTCTTTGGTATAGAATTTGTCTCCAAAATCACATGCAAACCATGATAAAAAGACTCCATTATGATTGTCATATGTAAAAACCACCAAATTGATACCCTGGATGCACGTGGTAACCATGGAAACAACAAGCTCCTATTATGGTATAGGTCGCATATAGGACTCACGGTACTAATTCCACTCCAATAGTAAACATATGGAAACACTGTCATATTCAAAATTCAATAACTTAAAATGTATGGGTGCTGATAATGACACCTATAATTTTTCGTGCACATCTAACCTTGGTGCAAGCTTATGTGTGGAGAACACCATATGACCCGCGGCAATTTGTTTACATACATGTGCATGAAACACGTGTTATTGATTCTGCACCAAATGAATCAGGTGCTACTTTCAGTATTGAGTACTCCTGAGTCAAGCCTGTAAAAATGCTAAAATTGCATCAGTAGAAATTTGTCAATATTTTTTTTACATTACATATAGGACAAGCTCTCAAAAGATATTTTTCCTAAAATTTTAATTTTCATTATTAACCAATTATGGACCACCAAGCCTGTAAATACTCTATCATTTCTTCACCCATTTCTAGACTGGTTCACAGTTCTTCCGTATAATTAGTACCGTGTGTCCTCCAAGCACTTAAATCTCAGTGACTACATCATCATCAGAGGCAAAGGCAAGCATGACGTCTGGATAACGAAGGCTATGAGCAGTACAGAAAGCTGGACTGACAACGTCATCACGGTCTTCAAACTCAATATCCTGTTTCAATCTGGCAGACCACCTCAAGGAAAACTAAAAGCTCCAAACACTGATTGTATCTAAACTGAGACCGGAAAATGTGAAAGCATTTTACTGAAGAGCTATGTAACCAACTAGTAACAATTCGTACGAACTCCAAAATCGTCGAGGAAACTGGGCATCCTTCCAAAAATATGTATACTCATTTGCGCATAATCTCCCAATGCCATCAAGATTGGATTGATGGGAACGATGCTAAAATGCGAAGAATGTTGAACGAAAAACACCAACTCCAGAAAACCTCTTTAGAAAACAGCACTTCATCATCTGAGGCCGTTTTCAATAGCATCAAGCGGACTAACCAGTTCAAACGAGTGGAATTTTAAGACTCCTGAGAGAGAAACAAGGCTGATGAAATAAGTAATGTACGAGGCTGGAGCAGGAAAGCCTTACATTTGAGCCTACCATCACAGTAAATGGCCAAGCCATCCAGGTAGTGGAAACGTTCACCTATTGCGGCAGTTCACGATCTGCAGTCTACCTTGATGATGAAAACAACGCCAGTAACGGAAAGAAAAGACACAGATAAAACAGAATAGAACGGATATAAAATAACATTACGTTGCTTGACAGAACTGAAGTAAAACGAATTGAATGATTGATTTTGTTTTCAATATTCTTTGACACTTCCTGTTCTTGCTTTAGATAAGCTTTTGCAACAAAAACTTGCTTTTTATCAATTTTCTGATAAGAAGGAAAATTGGGATAATATGTTTAGTACAGTTGTACTGGATTGATATGTATGTTCCTTACAATTTTTCATTGTTTTATACTAATTAAATAGAGTTAGCATAGAACAGAAGCACTTACAACCAATGATAGAAACATTAGTGTACAACATCAAGTTAACATCTCACAAGGTTATAAAAATATTAGTGGAACACAAATTTGTATAACACATAGTCTCAGTAGTATTAAACCTAAAGAAGCATTGCAGTTTGTAATAACTAGGTTGGTATCTAATATCATGATTGTTCCAGGTAGCTATGTTAATATCATGTAATATAAAGTTCTAAAGGAGATACAACAACAAAAGTCCAAGGTCGTTAAACATTTAGGTCGAATGCAGGTTAACTACAAATTCATTTCTTGTGGTGGCTTTTATATATTCAAATTAAAGGTGTTTAACACTTTTATCGTCACTTTGGTCGTTGCTATCATCTGTTGGAACAGACATAATTTTAAAAAGGTATCATGAGATAATGTTTAGATCAGGAGAGGGTAATGCACAAAACGCTGTTCATGTGATATACAGTTTACAGAATACGAAAATATATTTAGAACAGTACTTGACTTTCAGACATGAAGAGCTTGTTCTCTACTGTATCTGTTCTTTATTACATGCAACTGAGATTTATCATTACACCAGAAAATGTATCTAACGTGATACAAGTTGATAACACTGATAGCGAATTAGAAAAATAGTTTTATCTCCAGTGGAAAATGATTACTTAAGAATCAATCAGTCCGCTAAACAAGACATTATAATTCCCTTCTTCCACAACTTTACCGGCAACAGAAGGAATTATTGATATGACTAAGAAATCTAATGATTTGCACACCATGAATTAGTTTGAAAAGAGTCTCATTAAAGCAGAAAAACTATTTGAGGCTTTAAATATGAATACTATGTGGTACTACATATTGTGGAAATACGACGTTGTACTAAATTTGATAGGAACCTAAATATCTACATGCGATTATCTTGAAACCATTGCATAATGGATATATTTCATTAAGTGTTTGAAAAACAAGATACGAGTTTCCAGAAGAGCCTGCAATTAAAGATCTAGTATAAAATAAAAATAATTATCTGGTAAATCTAGCCAATAATTTTCGAATTATTTCTCATTGTTTATCTGGGTACTAATACTCCGCTTCAAAAATATGTATTCTAATTTAGAGGATGTAAAGAAGAGAGCAATAGTCCTTACCCATTGAACATTTACTATTAAGCTTTGTGAAATAAACATTTTCTTCACATTAACAATGTCTAAAGAAATCAGTCGTGCCTTTCATGAGATTCTTGTAATGTTTTTTGTAGACACAAAAAGACTAACATAAAGTATATTTCACAAAACCTGCTGAATCCTAGAGTGAATAAAAATAGACATCTGAACGTTAAGACAAACTAACTATACAAAAATATTAATCTGACTTGAACACTTTCGTTCATACATTCGTAACCGTTTCCCATTTCAACGTGAATACATAACGTTTCAATACATGTCATAAATAATGAAATGTTTTCAAGATATTCATGTATCAACAATTTTGGTTATTCTAAAATGTAAATCCTCCCCAGAAATGTTTAGTTCAAGATTATTATTATTATTATCATTATTATTATTATTATTATTATTATTATCATATAGAATGTTTTTCCTAATAATATCTTTGCTATAATCATGGTGTTAGTTTGATATAAATCAGGTACCCCGCTCTCACCATCTCATTAACATTAGGTGATACATTATATTAATTATTAAAATTCTATCCCTATCAATTATTTGTATTGGGTATTTCCAACACCAATGTTTATACTGATTCATTTGCATTATATATATATTAAAGTTAACATGGCATTCCTTTGAATCTTTCTACAGTGTTCATAATATCAATGATATATAATGGCAATAGCCTGTCGACACTAGGCCTATATGTTAACTTTGTCGGTTAGGAGGCATACATACTGTAGTGTATTTAATGCTTTGTTTTTGTTTCTTATATCCTATTATAATGTTCTAAAAATCGATTATTGATTATTAAATATAAACTATTTCCAGATAGTCGTCACCGCCTCCCCTCGTCTGGATTATCGTAGCCAGATACGGGCAAAAATCCTTGAAAATACGACCGTTGGGGAGTTTCGCTTGTGTCATACGAAGATGTTTATAGACCTATGAATGATGGTAAAGTTTAGTCAAACCGTCCAAAGAAGAGAGAGAGAAACAAATTATAGTCCTTAGAAATATTAATTAAAGCAGAATAATGACTTAGTTGAACTGTCAATATATTAAAATCTTTTAATTACCTTTTGTTGTTCGTAATTTCGCTTAGTTTCTATTCCACCCTAATTTCCGTACGCCAGTACGTGAATGCCTGACTGTTCAGGATCAGTGTACAACAAGTCAACCGTGTTTGTAGTGCACTAATTTCGTTATAAGAATCAAATTTTATGTTTAAATCATGAGTGTATCTTATACTGATTGAATAAATGTGAATAAATATAGAAAATCAAAAAGAAAATAATCAACTTATCAATTTGCATATGTGATTGTGAACAACAAGAATAATCGTAGAACTACATTTTGTAGCGAACACACTCGCAGGGATGTTCGGAGTTCATTCACTCGGTCAATAAACACTTGCCCGAAGCATATTGTAACTCCATTCAGATTGCAAATATGTGTACTTGTATTTTATATAAATAAAAAATGTGTACAGTATGTACGCTGTATCAATGATATACCACTCGTATAAATTTATATAAACGAGGCTTGCAGAGTTTCCTTTTAATGAAACATTTATACATCTCGTGGCATATCATTGATTACATCGTACATACTATACATATTATATATATATATATATATATATATATATATATATATATATATATATATATATATATATATATATAAGATAGCATGTTTTAATGATGTACTTAAATTTAAATTCGTATATCAAAATCAGCGAAAGAGATAGAGGTGAACATATCTGAACATTACTGGGTATATAATAATACTAATTATGTATCTTTGTTGTAAATAATTGATAATATCCCTAGACAGTGACTGAGTGACTGATAAATAAAATACACTATACACTAGATACATTGCACGTTTACATTAAACAAACGCTGAAGACGATTACCGAATTGAAAAGAACGAATTTTAGGTCCGAAACACTATTCAGACAATGTTGTTCCTTTGTGTACATGTCTATTCATATTAATCTCCGTTCTATGTATAGCCTTATATTTCTATATGTATAAATGTTTTTAATAGTGCTTCTTTCTTAAATCTGACGACTAATAGATTTTACACTTTAAATTCTTTTATTTTAATATTTAATTGGATTACCAAACTTACTTCAATCATTCTGATATTGGATTTAGAAACTTTTATTATTATATATGATAAGTTCTGGTGAAAACTGCCCTGGAGAGAGTTTGCAAATTAAATCGAAATGTGTGGCTTTATTCCTCTTTCGCGTAATATTTCAATAATTGCCGATTTTCAAGTATTAGCAAATGCTTATGATTGGCAAGAATAAAAATAATTTTTACTGCTTTAGAACATTAAAAAGATGTTTTAATTTATAGCACTTTGAAGTACATGGCCTATGCATTATTTAGCGCTGAAAAGCACGGAAAAGTTATACCAGTTATTTTGGATTTCTTTAGATGTAAATATTTAGATATTAACATGCATTCTACCTACATAGTTTTCCCTGTATTTTACAAACGTCCACCTCAATTCACATGAAGAAAAGAAACGATTTACTTTTAGAACTGCACAAATAATATTTGCATAATGTCATTCCAGATACTATGAAACTAATTATAGCAAAACAGAAACAAATGGATAGTTTTTCCTCGCATATAAACTGCCAGCAATATAAACCAAAGTATAAACGGAATATCTGTTTCTTAAGTACAGATACCAAAGAAATGCTATTTATATGTAGCCTAAAACAAGGATAGGCTCATAAAGGTAACTAACGCTGTAGTCTCGTTTGCTTAGTGGTTTAAGTGCAGAGGTCGCAACCAAAATGGTCCAGGCAAGGGCTTGATAAGTTCATGTGCAAGAACGTTTACTCATCTACCGCAGCACGATATGAGCTAAATGTTTTTCCTTTTCTTTTTCTTCTATTTGCTGTTTGCTACTTAAATACTGACAGACGGCACTATAACCATGTACAAGTTCTGTTTCGAGTCATATTAAAATGTTTATATGAAATAAAATATCAACAGTGAAATATAGTTTTTCTCCACGTATAGATCTAAGACTGGAAGTAAAATTCGTTACCAAAATAATCACGCTCTCTTGTCTATTTTACAATGTTTTCTACCATCTTCTTTTATAATACTATGATATCATCTATTTTCCTGGATATACACTTTTGTCATAATGTGAAAAATTTAATTTTTGTTGGCATTTGATTAATTTGATCTTTAAACCCCAAACACACGATACCTGGTAACCATAAAAAGTGAAACCGCAACATTAATTGGCTACGTGCAGTTGTGCGTGAATAAAGACTAAAGGAAAACCGTTCAAAAGTGATAAACTAGCGTCGAATCCCTCTCTTTTTCTGAAAGTGCAACATGGTGAAGGAAATAAAACTAATTAAATTACAACTATTTGAAAACTTTGGTATATTTCAAAATACCAAAGTAATAACTTCTGACACTGGATAATCTGTATTTGCTCTTAAGAAGTTATGTCAGTCGTCTAAAGGAAAAATAACCAATCAAGCCACTCCAGTAAATCATGAATCAGGCAACCCCTTCAAATATATTTTGGACCCATCTTCATGCAAAACATCTTTAAAAATTGTGTTTCTAAAAGTTTTAATAATATGTAATTTTCTACAATGATAAGGTGGAAGTATAGTAGAGAACATATTCGTGAGTTTACTTGCGATCGGATGCTTCTAAGATTTTCTCAATAATCAAACTAATATCTGGCCTTAAACGTTTCCACTTAAGTGTGAACGAAAACAATTATTTATTTGGATTGTTTATCATACTTTATTGCTTAACGATTCATTTTTTATCTCATGGACATGCGTGAGTTTGAAATATGTAATGAGATAAATAGAGAGACAGCCGTATAGATAGATTTGCATGTTTGCGTATGTGTTAATATTAGCAACATATCCTCAGCTCGTACAATGACTAGACATGCTATCATAAAATATATTCAAATACATCCAGTGCTATGTCATCGATTGTGTTCTAATTGGAAACCTTTAAAATATTTATTCAATTCTCTGTTTCGATAAATATTTTCACCGATATATATATATATATATATATATATATATATATATATATATATATATATATATATACTGAACAAAGCGATCTGATTACCGTCATCTGTATTTTTAATTTTCTTTAACCAAAGACGATCCGTTATCTGATTAAGAACACAAAACATAAGTGCATTCTTTTCAGTTTCGATTAACGCCTAGGATATAGACGTGATATATCACCTAATCAGGTGACCTTCTAACACAATGACGTAGTGTGAAATTTCTTTTGTGCACAGGTCGTATACAAGCAAAGTACATCGAGGTTCCTATTCTAATTCACCGCAATACTTGTCTGACGTCTTAGGTCAGACTAAATAATAAGAATTTAGTTTATTACCGCTTTGTTACCTATTGAGGACGACAAATATAAAATTTAGCACAGCTGTGCTGTCGATCACATTTTCAGAAAAAGTCAGGTTAGCTATACAGCTGTATATCCTGTTCAAAATCTTCACGTGGGATTAAAGAACTTTGCATACGTTATTGACAGAAACTGAAATAGTATTTTTATTCTATTGAATATACAACGGCAATACGTAAATCCCCTACTTCAATCCTAACATTTTTCCAGATTTCAGTAAATTTATTCGAAACCTTTGATAAAATAGTAATATAGTTTGAATATAATACATATCCCTATAGTTTTTAATTCTTATAACTAGATAGGATTTTCAAAACAAAACATTGTTGTTCTTCAAACATTACACATGGGACTATTTTTGCTCTACAAACGTTTTTTGTTTTAAAGAGTCCTCAAATTTACCCTAGGAATATATGTCAAGCAAAGTAATATTAGAGATATATGAAAGCTCTTTGAAAAAAATTAATATGCTTGTTTGTGCTGACATTGGTTATCTTTTTAAGTTATTTTCTGACATTTCTTGAGGACACCATAAATTTCAAATAATAGTGGTTACTATTCCTGTTATATACCTGCTTCAATAACTAATCTTACCAACATCCATATATGAACACTTATATTACTTAATATGATCAACTTGCTTTCCACACGTATAGTCCAACATTCGGATATATTTTGTAATCGTCATGGAAACTTGGTTTTAATTTCTACAGATAAGGAAATGATTATACTGGAACACATTACTGTAGTGTTTCTTGTTTATACTCTAAGCTCGTTCAACTCAGAAACCATTATTGTACAATACAAATATAAATTATAAACAACTGCAGGTGCTTAGAAACATTACCGCTTTATCCACGTTCATTACTACCCTCAGACAATCTCCACACAGATTTTCAAATATTGTGCTTATTACTTTATTGGCATGCATTAAACAAAGTGTAATAATATTTTGATTTCTTCTTTAAAGAAAACGAACTCCCTTGGTTTCCAAACTCGAAAAATTGAGACTTTATCCAGTTTGTGGTTTTCTTATATTTTTCAAAATTAAGATGACTACCGCATATCTAGGCACGATATTAACCTAGATAAATATAACATTTCTAAACCATACAAATGGTACATTATATATATATATATATATATATATATATATATATATATATATATATATATATATATATATATATATATATATGTGAGTGTGTGTGTGTGTGTGTGTGTGTGTGACTGATTAGTTCATTTTGCCATGCAGGTTTTTTTTCTTCAGGTTCGTGACTACATTCCCTCACATTATAAAAGTATCGTGTAATTAAATATTTTATTTGGGAAGGAAAGTTCGAAATATTGTGGAACCTTTAGTTATTCAATTTCAATGTGCCACAGCTTGTCTAAATTTATAGTTTTACTTTAGTTCATGCTACAATACTAGATATTAAGCTGATGGGAACATTGCAGAAATCAATAAGTGGGTACTATTACTTGCCTACAAAAGTATCAAAATACATTATAGAGCTGGTATGTGCTGTGACAAGGCTTAATGAGTGTGCCTGTTTACAGGGTGTAAGATGGGTAGATACCTTGTCTCCTTTATCTTCTTTCTCTTTACATACAGTCACTCATATGATACACGGGAATTTTTGGGAGAGGGTTCCATTTTCAGCTATTCGTTCGCTAAACTCTTGCTACATTTCGCAGAAGGTTAAATTAAATGGCGCGTAATTGATATTATGTTAACCTGAACCGATATCCAAGAGAACATATTACCTGTTTACCTATTCGCAACAAATCAGTCATATTCAGTTATAAAATAATATAATATTAGAGCGCATCATAAATTAGGTTATACATAATTTATATGCTTAGCATCTGTATCGCTTGGAAAATATTACATTTCGCACAAAAGAGCAGTAGTTTCATGCATGGTATTTATTTAATTTTGTGTTATTTGCATGTTTAATAGGGGTTTTAATTTTTACAATCCCATTTTATTGAACGTGCATTTTAGTGGTGTAGTCGTTTCGTCATACTTGTCACTTGTCATCATACAGAACTGTTTCCTTTTGACAATGGAATGTGACGGGAAATATTCAATGACATCATTATTTTCGAATTGTATATACTAATAAGATTTATCTCTATATGAACACGATGTTAAATATAATCAAAAAATAAAATTAACTTTAACAATGTCAAAAGGTCGATCTCTCCATTTAAAAATTAAGTCTGTGTCTAAATAACATTATTATATCGACATTTTGCAAAACCAGAAACAGGCTACGATTAGATTGATTTTATTACGTTTTATATGGATTTGCTCAATGTTTATTTGATAGATTTGACTACTTGCCTAAAGGTTAGCATTGTATCATATTCTCAGCTCGAAATATGACATGCAATGCTTCAGTTAAATTCTATAATAAAATTTATCTTAAACAACAACTCGTGTTATTGTCTTTGGCCTAGAATAAAAACATAATTAGATAATTGGTTAAAATTAATGAATATCTTTTGAAATAACAAGTATTAAGAACATTAAGAATGCTACGAATGTTAAAACGTAGGGAAATACCGAGTAGGTTTACCTGAATACCTTTGGTATGCAAATATATTTTCAATTTCGACTTCAAGTACACAAAAGCAAAGATCAGCAATTATCTTATTAGGACGACTACGAAACAAATGTGCGTGATGTTAGATTTTCAATTAATGAGCCATTTCACGACTAGGACATGAACAAGATAATATTAGTGTTAAAATGTCCTGTATGCAAACTACCTTCAAATTCAAATTTTTAACTTGGAAACGTATAGTATAACTTTGATGAGAAGGTCGATCTTGTATCACTGTTTATAACTATTCTCTGACCTATTAAAGCCAAAATAGGAAGAAATAAGACCATTAGTGACGTTCATCCAATATCAGAAAAGGTTAATTTATAAACATACCTACGGGTCATCATCATGATATTGATGTGCGTGACTTTACTGATTTAAATAGTTCCTTTATAATATAAAATATCATTACAACGCATGAATTACTATTTTAGACCAAAAGTTTCAGTATTTCCCATCATACTGAGATTGTTTATCGCCTTGCTCATGATTCTCAGTGACAGTAGTTAAATTTTCAAAAGCTGCTAAAGGAGAAATGATTGTTTTAAAATCTGTGAATCGTTTAAACTTCTTAGAATTGGGACATTTTTCGTCTTGATTAAAGTTAGGGAAATTTTCTCATTTAATGCACTTTTACTCAGCGGTTTTGTACAACTCACTTAGGCAGAATCCAATTCAGTATTACGTTATTTTTATCTTTCATTCCGTTTGTTCAGTTGCCAATATTAGCCACTGTACAGTAAAATAGATAATTCAGAATCTCGTTTTGAAGAAGTACATATTAGGTTATTGGTAAAACTGATGACATCATCTCTTAGTTCTCTTTTTATTCGAAAATATTCTTTAACTATAATGGTCCACCAAACATCAATCAAAATATTTAAGTTGGTATTATAAATAAAATCAGAAGGATTTTTATCATGCTAAATTAAGTCTGAGTTGGCAAAAGTAAAACCCAAAACTGGCTTCTTTAGTCTTACACCACAGTCGCTACATGGTCAAAACAGTTATATGTATTTGATCAATACAGTTTCACTAACAGTGACACACTGCTGTACCGAAGGAAGATTGGTCGAAATCTAACGTACAATCGAGGCATTTGATGGCACATTTGAAAATGTCTCTTTTCTTCAAGATTGGATTTTGCTCAGGTCTGAAGCCTACAGAAAACAAAAAGAGTCACCAAATTACAGTGCGAGTTATAACAGTCGAGAAGGGGTTAAAAGGTCAGATGACGCTGAGCATGCTGTCTAGATGATCTCGTTGCACTGAAACAGAATTATGTTGGCTCTCAAACCAAGAACAAAGTCAGGGGAATCGAATGTGATTTGTAGCATAGGTTTACAACGTATTAGGTTGGATCTGTTACCTAACTGATAAATATTCGTCGCCTTTGGATTATTATCAGTTAAACCCAGATATAGCGAGACTGTTATTTTGAACACAAAGTCATCGCCAAACTACATACATATATTTGTACCTATTTGTTCCTGTTTTCTTCTCCAGAGCGTAAGAATTAGTAAACAATCTTTACGATATAACAAGACAAACAGATCAGAACTGAGAGCATGCTTTTTTGACTATGTATGTACAATAATGCAATGTCTTTTTTCAATATATAAAGTAATTCATGTACAGTCAATACACACTAATGTATTAAATTTATTTAATCGAACACATTCTCTAAAATAATTAATCAAATGTTATCGAAAAGTATAAGTGAAAAATGTGACCTTTACATAAAATACTTTTGGTAACAGTACATGAAATGCCTCACCATAATGAAGGTAGCTAATAATTGTTAGAGGCATATGAATAGCACAATAAAAATTAAAAAATTATTTAGCAATTCAACCGAACTTAAACTATGTTTTCTTTGTATGGATGTAATTGAATATTTGTAACTGAGCTAAAGCTGATGCAATTTACAATCTTTACCTGGAGAATCAAATACATACAATTGCTATATATATATATATATATATATATATATATATATATATATATATATATATATATATATGCATTAGCTAATAAACATCAAAATGTCCGTTGAGGTCTGGTTCTGTTGTTTATATGATCGACGGCTATTGAGCAAAGATAGACAACGAATAAATATATATTAATTCATACAACGTATCTTGCAATACCTCCAATTATTACCTGATCTTTTTACAATATATATTTTAATATAATACTTAGCATCTGTTTACTTTCATCTCCAAGTCACAAATAACCGTGATTACAGTTTTCAGCGCAAGTTTATGTATTCATGCTGTTAATTATTATCAGTTTATACCAGGAGGTGCTTATTTCCCGGGGCTATCAATTCTCTAAATTTCAACCCTATAGAAGACGATCAAAGGAAAGCCCAACCTCTGCAATATGAAGCAATGATACCGCAAGATTGCAAGTTGTCACGCAACACCCGAACTCAAAGGAAACATTTGATGCTTATTTGATATGCTAACGTAAAATCCCTGACCAGTCAGTCGTCAGAATTGTTGACTTTGCATATGGAACCAAAGAAATTTATAAAAGATCTTAATTTTGGAATTTTGAACTATTCGCAGCTTTAGTCCCTGCGTAATTTATGATCATATCAAGTAATACATACTTCCAGTATTATAGTATTAGGTATGAATTTGTGTCTCTTTTGAGTAATTTCTGAGTGTTATGAAAAATCATAATGGTAAATCCATTTTGTAGGTTGCGTTCGTAAGGTTTGTTAGTTTATTAGTGAGGTGGTCTACTTTAAGCAACATTATATACAAATTTTTATTGAAATTTTGTTATATCATTTTGTTTTGTTCAGGTCCAAATATTTTCCAGTGTGATGAACTTTAAGTCATCATAATGTAATTGGTAATTAGTCACATTTCAAAATGTAAACTAAAAGTCATCAATTATCGATAACTCCCAAAACACTGTCAATTGGTGTTAAAGGGAATTATAAGCTTCTCAGTCAATTTGTGTAAATTGGCAAACCAAAATATTAAAGAAAAGAACAATAACCGTCTTACAAATAATTGGAATTAATTCATTATGAAAAAGTTTTCATAACTGCACCTTATAAATTTTTCATATCACCTTTTAAACTTAAAAATGCTTCGTCGAAATGATCAATACTATAAAACAAAGAGCTTTTAAATGAAACAACAGAATACAAGAATACTAAAAAAAACTGAACATAATCTAATATTCCTAACACAGTTCTTAATTGGAAAAAACAGAAACAGTTGTATAAAATTTTTGAGAGCCTACTGTTTCTGATGTGGAGAAAGCTTACAAACGTCATTATAACTATGAAGATGTATATTGTTTAATTATGATGAAAATTGTCAGCTGATAAAATTAACTGAGTGAATAATAAAAGTGATGTACATATTTCCTTATATAAGGTGTATCTAGTCTTACAGCAGAAGGAATCTCCAGATTAACCCAAAATATATGGTCTTATTTAATATGTATCGCAGATGCTAAAATTAAAAATAGAACAAGCATTGCACATTCAGTTTTCAACGTTCATGGTACTGCATATAAAAACTATTTGAACATTAGCTTTGGATGAGCACGGCGGTGAGTGATATGAAAATATCGCGATAAAATTTCAGCATTATATATCTGATTCGAATGTTCTGCTATAATATGACGACAGTCGTCATCGTACAATGAGTAATACCTATTGACATGGTGGTTAATACATGATGCATTGGTAATTACAACAGCAACGTGAAAAAGTAACATAATGGATTGAAACTATGATTGAACACTGCTATCAATGGTTAAAAATTTACTTCCGGCCAATGATAAGACGTCTATAACAATTCGTCCAAAGCAGAAAAAACTATGTTGAGATATAGGTAGATACAAATAAGAAAAGGTGACAATTTTGTATTCCCAATTGTACATGATTTAAAATAGAAACTAATTCTAATATTTTCTGAAAAATGCTCCAATAATTTAGTGCAATCTGTTCCTTTGTTTACTATCACGTAATCATGAGTAGTTAAGTTCTTTGCTTTTTATTATTATTTTGTTATTTCATTTTCCTTTGCAGGTGTTGTTTCTCTTTGTTCTTATTTTCACTTGCTTTGTTTCTTCCAGTGCTTGGAAGTTCAGAATCAATCAATATAGTCATTTAGTACAATACTGTATAATCAGTACAAAGTTATTGTGATTTTATTTTTCTTGTGATTTTTAACCAGTACTACAGTTTTCTCAAGTTGTTCTTTTATGGTTGTGTATCCAAACCTTTCTTCAATTACCATAACGGTTGATTTCATCAAATTAGAACACTGCATATTCTTCTGTAAAATGTATTGATATTTTTCATCTTGTTGGGGGACCTGTCTTCCTTGCACTTGTCGCAGCAATTCATTTACCACTTGCAGTGTGTATTTTCAGACGAATGTGACGTTAATACTGCTCTATCAAGCGGTTCTGCGATATACATCATTTAAAGTTTTTAATTCATCAAATTTTATATTATTTTGGTTTGTTTAGGGCCATTAGAAATAAACTTTTAAGGGTAAAAACAGCTCATATCTATAACGATAATTATAGCCGTTTTGTTTGGATTTTAATATGTTCTTTTGTTTGCGCCAATTTGAGTTTATACGCCCAGTTTACAACTGCATTTTAGTTTGGAAACATATTCGATGCATTTTACCTTTCTGCTACAGAGTTGTAACAGTGTTATGTATATCAATACTATTTATACTCCTGGTACATAATTTTATTTAATGTTTGTAATTTTTATCCATGGCCGTAAGTTGTACAGATTATCTTAGATTTCGCCTACGTGACTAGGATCTATAAAAGTACATAGGATACATAAATAGCTGTTTAGTATGTAAAGTCCTCACACGTATTCTATGCTATACTTAGATATTATTCAGAGGAAAATATTTGTTTGAACTGTCTAGTGGAAATACAAAATGATATTATTTTGGACTATAATATTACTCTGGAATTGTAAATTATTCAAAGGAGTTCTGTAAAACGCCATCTTAACAACGTCACAATTCTTGGCGGACCAGTACTTTTCCGGGCTTGAAATTTATACGGAAATTTTCATTATTTTGGTCCTTAATGGATTTTTATTACGATTATTTAGGATTCGCTTCATAATAATGTAAGTTCCTCTCCCATTTTCATTTATAAAATTGATAATTAGATTATTTGTTAAGTTTTACTAAACTTGTTGATTGTGCTTTTTCCAATTACTTAGTTCACGACCATAAAGTGGTAACAGCAGCTTTCCATTAACGTTAATAAGTTTTTAGTTTAATGTATTTCATGTGAAATAAATACTAATTACATGCACATATTAACTTCAGTTACTTAAGTGTATAATCTGAGTAACCGGTATATACAATATTGGTAACAGAAGTGTCAGGCTAATAATTTTAAGCCAAACATGTTCAAGATTGGATCTTTCGCGGAAGAGTACATACACTTGCAAATGATGTTTTGAAGATCCCTTTCCATTTCAAGGGACACTGAGAACGCTCGGTTTACAAATTGAAGAATAAACTTCTGTAACCGCATTCTCCTAACAGCACGGGACGTATTGAATTAAAAATATGGTGTCATAACGTTTGATGTCCTTTGAAGTAGAGAACTTGCCGATCACTAGATAAACTTTCTCTCTCAAATGAAGAAATGGTGACAAATATTGATTAGCCATATTATAATAATAAGACGTTTTCAATAAGATGAAAGGAAATAATAACGTATAGGTCCTTAAAATCTTGACCGATGTCTCTAGTCGGTGCAAATGTTCGTTTCTTTAATTGCTTGATATCACTGATGACTGGTGGGATTGTTCACCTGTGAGTTATACAACATTCTGTAATCTCCTCCTAACAAAAAACATTTACACAATCTCTTCACCGCAAGGACCCATTAAATGAAATATATGATCTCCACAACCCTAATCCGTCTGTAGATAGATTTTCTTATATACAAATGGCAACCAAGATTATCTAGACCTATTGTATTAACAGTATAATGTCAATAGGTAATACAAACGTATAGCTGTTAAAAATTCGTTATTTTATAGTTCGAAATAGTAATCACCCATAAACTATTGATCTGTGTCTTTTCAATTCATGAAATGTTTGTGACACTAACCTCTATTTACTCGACTGCTAAATAAATAGATGACCAGTGTGCTTTTACGATTCTAGAAACTTCATTATTGAAAAAGGATTTCGTGAATCCTGGTATAAAGCGTATCTCATAGAGATATATGATCGGTTTAAATATGAATAAAAAAAACATTAGGTATACTAAAAGGAGATGTGGCTTTGAGTTAACTGCATTTCTTTCAACATTTGTTTTTTGTATTAGATGAGTCTTGTGATAAAGATAGATACACTTGCGTACAAGAAATATCATATAATCTTAACAATGCTGACAATGGGCTGACTCACTGAATGACCTATCGTCTGCTATAGATTACGTTTACAGCCATCCATTCGATTTAAATGCTGACAATGACTGTCTCACTGAATGACATATCGTCCGCTATAGATTACAGTTTTAGCTATCCATTGGATTTAAATGCTGACAATGGGCTGGCTCAATGAATGACCTATCGTCTGCTATAGATTACATTTATAGCCATTCATTGGATTCTACATATTTTAACATGTGTTTCACGTAGAGATATATTTAAAGCAAAGGGCAATATTAGATTTCAACTGAATTACCAAAGTACAGGCGGAATATGGGCTCTTTATAAATAAATGACATTCGAGGAGAGGGTTGTCTTTTCTCTGCAATTGTTAGATGAAACTAAGTAGAGGTTACAACACAAGGCGAAATCCTTTTCACCTTGCTGATGTATTTTATTTTAATTCACAGGATACAAGCTTGACTTTTCTTGGATCTCAATGCAAAGTTTGACATTAGATAATGGGTATAAAAAAAATATATAATCCCGATTCCTAGTCTTAGAAATAGTATTATAGATGAAGGTGATTATTGCTAACATTTACCACTAAAAGTACAGTTTTATGTTTTAGCACAAGAAAATATATACCTTCAACACAGTAATATAAATGCACTAAAATAGGAAAATAAATGATGTGGATACATCCGAAATAACAAGACATATTAATTTCTCGTCTTCAGGCGTAATCCGCTCATAATCTGAGGCTTTGGTTTGACGGAAGAATCATACATCCGCTAATTTGAGAGTACAGTATCACACACACACACACACACACACACACACACACACACACACACATATATATATATATATATATATATATATATATATATATATATATATATATATATATATATATATATATATATATATGCATAGATAGATAGATACACAATTAATTTGTATGACGTCATCAATTCTTGTTTTGAGGCCGGAAGAAATTGGAGCAGTGGCAGTGTATCGCAAATAATGGAAGTGATGCCCTTTCTTGTAGTCCAGCTGACATCAAATTGAAGCAATTCAATATATATATATATATATATATATATATATATATATATATATATATATATATATATATATATATATATATATATATATATATATGTGTGTGTGTGTGTGTATGTGTGTGTGTGTGTGTGTGTGTGTGTGTGTATGTATCTATATGTGTGTATAATAAATCAATGATATACCACAAGATATATACATTTTTCATTACAAAGAAACGAGGCTTGCCAAGTTTCCTTTTAATGAGAAAGTATACAATGTATTTATTATCATTGTTACAGCGTACATGCTATACATGTATGTTATTTATATCACATACATATACATAAATTTGCCATTTGAACGGCGTTAGATCGACTATATGCAACTGTTTATTGACTAGGTGAATAAACTCACATCCCTGCCGAGTGTGTTCGCTACAAAATGTAGTTCTGTCTGTGTGCCTACTCACAACCACTTTTTCATAGTGATAAGCTGGTTGTTTTCATTTTCAAGTTTCTATTTTTATTCACACTTATGATTTATACATGAAAGTTGGTTTTAATGAAGAAAGTAGAGCACTAGGCCTACAGACACATATATTCTTGAATCCAAAAGGCTCATCAATGTATTGACATACACGTGTAAGGAAATAAGCGTGAAATATAATCTAAGCAAAACGACGAACCAACAAGAGGTAAGTAAAATATTTTAATATATTTAAACTTGATCTGATCATTATTTTGCTTTAATTAACATTAATACAGCCCATACATTTGTTTCTCTCTCTCTCTCTCTCTCTCTCTCTCTGTTCCTTTGGTCGGCTTGACTTAACATTTACCATCATTTTTCATAGGTTCAGAGACCTTGTGGTATTAGACAAGCGAAAATCCTCTAGTTTCGTCCTTTCATGGATTTTCGCCATTATCTTGATACGGTGGTCAAGTCAGAGAGAGAGAGAGAGAGAGAGAGAGGGAGGTGGCCTTTGGATATTTTCATATTTAATTAATAGTAATCGATTTTTAGAACCTTATAACAGGTTTAAGAAACAACATCAGCATCAACAAAGCCTTAAATACATTACATATGTGTGCCCCGTAACCAAGACATTTACCTTACTGCACAGGGGTTCGTTACAAACAAAATTTGGAGTATCCGTCCATGAATCAAGTGATGGTGGTTCTAACCTGTAAGAGTATAACACAAGAGAAGACACCAGTCCGTACCGCTCGGTAGTTCCAACATTGCTAGTTTATCCTAATTGCTTCTGCTAATTTCCAATTTAAGACAGTCGTAATCAAGAATAGTTCAGTTTTCAAAACAGCTCGACACACTTCGTTCAGTTGGTGACATAATGGAAAAAATGCAATAATTGTTAGCCGATTTTGACGTCTGGATAAATGCCGTCTAGAAGTGAAATTTTGCATTCGGATAGTCTTGGATTTCACCATTGACCGAAAAGAAAAATCTGACACTGAGTTCAACAACCAAATGAGATAATGAAAGTGAATTCGTTCTTAACTAGAACGAATCATAATATGTAATTTAATCGAGTAGGCAACACCAATTAACAGATGAAACATATAAACAAATACGATTGACGGATGGATCTATCACCATGGATGTTCAATGGTTTACTAATTAAACACCAAACGTTGACTAACAGTATCAAGTAGATGAATACAAACATCTCTGAGTTTGTTATGATTAATTCACCAAGTGTAAATAAAGTATGGAATTTATAAAATATACTAATCATACTTCATCCAACGTAGGATATATACAAATATTTAAGATTCTTACTCAAATAGTGGTACTAAATACATTTTGCATTTTCACTCAAATAGTGATACTGATAAATTCATTAATTTTGTGATGAGAGGTTTTAATTCGGATTCAAATTTCCTTTTATTGTCGAAAGAAGCAAAGTGTTCCTGAAGTCTTTTCAATGTCATTAGAGATTACCAGTCTGAATGTGTGAGAAACAAATAAATTTGAATTGGACCCCATGTGGAGGGTAATAGTGAAAACAAAACAAACGTACAAGCAAAAAATAATATCTGCACATTTGCATGATGTACGGCTGACAGGTGAAATAGTATTCAACATAAATTTGTCAAACCGTATTCTTTAGCTCAAAATTATACATGCTTGGACAAAGTGGAAGAACAGAAAATAAGGAAACTAGTTATAGATAAAATAAATAATGAATAAGGAAAATATGAGCATATCCAAACATAACCCACTAACCAAACTGAGATAGCAAACAGATAGAAAGCTATACTAGAGCATATACTGAAAGAACTCATTTTTATCTTGAGGTCAAAAAGGAGAATAAAGCCAATACAACTATCTAATACAGAGGAAATAGTCACGGGACCAAACTGTAATCAACAACAGATAAGAGGCATACAAGATGCGTGACGCCCATCCTCAAAATGAGAAGTGGCATTTGCATTGTTCATCCATCTACTTTCCAGTGTTGTACTTTCCATTTCGCAAGGAGGGATGGGGAGTAAAAAATCGCTGCAAAACTAAATATTTTTGAAATATGATTTAGGATTTAGATACACACGTATGAAAATACTTTTACCTGATACGTTCCGTCTCTCTCTCTCTCTCTCTCTGTCTCTCTCTCTCAATATATATATATATATATATATATATATATATATATATATATATATATATATATATATATATATATATATAGTTATAAACAAATATATATAGGATGGTTTTATATAGTTATTAATACACACACACACACACACACACACATATATATATATATATATATATATATATATATATATATATATATATATATATATATATATATATATATATCATTAAACTACTTTAGTTTTAAAATGCTTTGGGTGTATTTGCGTGAATATGTTTATATCTTGTTTAAATAGAATCTAAATTTCACAATACAATTGAAATTATAGTTCATATATGATTTTATGAACTGTCAAATCAGAATGTGATGATTGCCTGTTTGCGGTTTTGTCCAGTTTCAGTCTTAAAAAGAGAGATCTCTTTGAGTGGGTTTAGGAAAAAAAATGCTTTTAGTATATGCTTACACGAAAGACGAAGTACTGATGATATTGAGAAATATTGGGTGGCAGCAGAAAGGGGTTTTCTGTTTGATTTTAGACATAAATCGTCCGGTTGTGCTTGCGTTGCCATTCATCAATACTAATTAGTATCATCGTCTTAGGACTGTATAGCCATCAACCAATGAGAAATTAATCCAATGGCGCCATTAGTCCTTATTATTAGTAGTAGTAGTATTATCATAATTATTACTATTATCATTATTATTATTAACTGTCAAGAGATACGTAAACATAGAAAAATCTAAAAAAGCATATTCAATACAAATTTAGAACTATGAAGTCAGCCTAGACACAAAGTAAATAATCTCATATACCAGAAGTTACACAACAACAAAAACAGATAAACATACAATCCTTTCCAGATAAATTAGATATATTTGTTCGTGGGAATGGAATAAGCTCGATCAATTTATAATGCGATAATGATGATTATCTGGATTTCTATAAGAGTCTAAGACAATATATTGCTAGTTTTAACAATTCCTCTTTAATCATTTATTGTGATTTAAGTATTATGACATGACAATTGGTACATACGGTATAATGATATAAATCAGATGAACAAAACAACAGTGTTGGATATCAGAAATGAAACAGAATTTTTAGATTCAAAGAGAGTAGACGAATCAGATGCTAGATTAGTTAACTGGAGGCAACTCAGTCAAATAAATACAGATTAGATTGTTTCCTGATTTCTAAGTATATCTGGTCCTTAATCGATTAGAATTAGGTCTCCACGGCATTTTATGGAGACCTGATGGACATCCATAAGTGGCCATGTTCTGCTGACCTTGTACTTCACCAATCAAATAATAATTTTTAAAGTATTGAAAGTGAACCACAACATTAGGAACATATCGTTAGCAATAATCAATCTCCCTAACACGAATTTGTAACGCTTTATCTGATAGGCTACTAAATAAAGTGGACTAGTAATTTCAAAGATTATCGAAACACACCTTTTTAACATATTTAACAGATTCATCGATTGTTATAACTTTTACCTTGCCTTTATTTACACTTCCCAGAGGTCATGGTTATTGAAAGTTCAACTAAAACTTATCAGACAAAAGGGGTCAACGCATGCAGTTAATAACCGAATTGTAGATACTATTGAAAGGTACAATTATCAGGATGACAAATATGGCCCACTAAAACTGAAACTTGCATATAATTAAAACAAGTTGAAAGAACGGAGTTTGGTCCTAAACTAAATTCCAGGATGAAGCACCAGCAACAAGATTTGTTAAACTTGACAAATAATTTAATTATCGGAGTGATACAATTAAATTGTGAGGGTATGTTACATTATTATGAATTAAAATAATCCTAAAAAAGTTCAATCGCAATTCAAAGGAATAGAGTGTTCCAAATGAACTCCATGTCCTCAAATGTGCGGACGTGCCGGTAGTCTTGATGATTGCCCCAATGACATTGTGTTAAGCTTGTTTGAATACATTTATAAAACTCGCAGAATAGTATTTTAGGCAAGAGTCAATAAGTACTTTGCAATTCCAACGAAAAATCTAAACTAATATTTACTCTCCACTTATATCTAAACACAACATTAATCACATCTGTAGACTGATATTAAGACTAGATAAGTACATTGCAATTCCAACGAAAAATCTAAACTAATATTTACTCTCAAATTATATCTAAACACAACATTAATCACATCTGTAGACTGATATTAAGACTAGAATATAGAAAATGGGAATGAATTAATTCATAAAATCTCGTCGTTATATAGACTTATAGGGCACAAGATTGCAATATATTACTGCTCGCAACACTTCCTAAGTAACTTATATCACGATAAACCAAGTCGCAATAGAAGGTGCCTGACAAAACATTTCAACGCTTATTTATAGCTCACATGCAATCTATAGGTACGCACCAACAGTAAAGGACACAATATATATATATATATATATATATATATATATATATATATATATATATATATATATATATATATATATATATAGATAGATAGATAGATAGATAGATAGATAGATAGATAGATATAGATAGATAGATATAGATAGAGAGATAGATAGATATGCTTTTAGGGGCCCCAAGTGGCCGAGTGGTCTAAAGCGCTCTCCGTTACGGATCACTGCCATCTCACCTCTGTCTGCGTGGGTTCGAGTCCAGGATTCGGCCACTGTGGGTATGTGAGAAAGCTTGCCAGTAGCTTCTCGTGGGTCGGTGGTTCTTCTCGGGGTTTTCCCGGGTTCTTCCTCCACCATTAATACTGGCCGCCATGCATAGCCAATCGTGTGCTGAAAAATGGCGTTAAACCCCACAACAACAAAAAAATATGCTTTTAAAACTTATCAACGATTATTTATAGCACATATGCAATCTGCAGGTACGCATCAGCAGTAACAGACAATATATATATATATATATATATATATATATATATATATATATATATATATATATATATATATATATATATATATATATATATATATATATATATATATATATAAAGTTTAAATATACTACTTCACGCGCAAAAGATACACTACACTAACCATATATGTAAATAGTTCCACAAAATGCTGAATCAGCAAAGGATCTTTCTAATACAATAAATTAATAAAAGCTAAACTAATAGTAGCCTTCAAACTAATGAACACTTCTTCATAAATGATGGAAAATTGATCATATTTGGATACAACTCGCTGGAAGGTAAACTGTCCTTTAGTGAATGTCTTTTAGCTTTATAGGATCCACGGGTGAGTTTTAGAAGCATTTGCACACAATGTTTAAATGATGTTATTCACGGTTCTAATTTTGGACCGTATTTCAGTCCTCGAGAATTAGCATGTGCATTACTAAAGGTGATATACCGAAAATATTTATTGGTAATTTGAGACCAGTTTGTTGCTTAATATTGACGGGAAAATAGAACATGGGTCAATAATAAACAGGCTTGAAAACGTATTTCTTTTTATTAGAAGTACTGCACAGAAAATTTATCTGAAATATAGATCCATTGGCGAAAACAATAGCATTTTGATCTACCTCGACAAAACAGATGAATATTGTCATTTCGTCTTTATTGATTTTTAAAAAATCAGTTGACGCTGTCTAATAGGATGTTTTATTAACTGCTCTAAATTCGTTTAGCTTTGTAGATTTTACTTGTCAGTGCTTCATAGTAATATAGTTATTGTTTTCATTTTGATTGCTAAATATCTAACTTAGGAGTCTCCTTGTACTTAAAATCACCCAAAATTGTACAAGTTACAAAACTTTCGTTTTCTTACAAAAGAAGTCGTATCAAAATATTGCAAAACTGCATAACAAAACTTTTGGGAAAAAATGGGATCTTTCTCTTGAACATCTACAGGTTGTAGAATATTAGAGCCAAACATGCTATGTCTATTAAGGTCTATAGTTCTTACGTAATATACTTAATATGTTAAACCCTTAATATGACCCTGCCATTGTTGATGAACGCTGACACACACACACACACACACACACACACACACACACATATATATATATATATATATATATATATATATATATATATATATATATATATATATATATATTCCTTTGTGTATAACAGTGTGCATGAGATAGCATTTTGTATTCATATATGTTAACGCGGACTATGTAAGGTAGGAGTGAGGATTTTGAAGAATTGTGTTTAACACTCAATGCAACGTATCAGCTAGTCTTAAAAGGATTCTTATTTTGGAAATTTTATATCAATAAAAAGTAGACTGACTAAACATAAAACTTATGAACAGACCCGAAAGCATTACATTTGCTCTTATATCTTTAAGCTATGGTTGACGGGTAACATCGATCGATTTAAAAGACAAATGACAATGTGTTCTATACCTTACTTAGGAGGTACAGATGACAGGAGGCTAAGCTATCAAGGCATATAAGAAAATACAGACTCGCACTGGAGGCTCACGAAATAAAGCCATTACGAAAATAGATATAAGGTACAACAACGGAGCACACATACAAATATATTAACAAATCTGAATCAGATAAACATTTGCCAAGCAGGATCAAACTAATATATAAGGAAAATGTTTACTTCTACAACTGATCAATATAGCAAAGATATCCGCTTTGCTTAATAGTAGTTCTATCATATGGGAACCGATGCTTTCTTGACAAGATTGCCCTCTGTGTTTTTTCTTGTAATATACGTTTTTTTTCATAGTTGTATGAGATAATTCATGTATTGTCTCATATGAGCAGTTACTGAAGTTAATCTATGTTTTGTGCTCGCTAGTATTCAGTACAAGAAAATAAATAACCATATTTCATCAAATGTTTTATTTTAATACGTTCCGTAAACAAGTTATCAAAACAAACTCATCATATCAGACCATTGAAACTACCACACACGAACAACACTTTAAATTTAATGAGAACAAAATACATAATTTGATATTGTAGACTCAACTACAACGAATGGTGAAGTATCATTCCGCTCCAGAATCAATTGAAATCGGTTCCTGCACGTACTATCCTCTAGCAGTATATATGGATTATGGAGTCTGGTAATCAATGTTAAATAAAAACAAACCCGATCATTTAATAACTTTGAAATAGTTTTGTATTATGCTCAAATAAGAAAGAAATATTTTGTTCTAAATAGAAACAAGATTTATATTGCAAAGAAATTATAGTTTTCTGAAGCGGTTTTTATAATATTTCAATATTCTGTTTGTTAATGCAGTCAAAATGGGCTTTGCTGACTGAATATGATATTTGAGAATGAATTTACTTTTTTACGCAGGAGCTTATGATTAACACAGGGATCGAAGAGGAGGAAAGAAACGGAATGTACACTGACTACAATTACCAGCCAGCTTTCACTGGAAACCCAGTATCATGGGTACATTTAATTTTATGTTTCTCTCTAAACTAGAACATTAAATCTGTGACTAGTTGTGACAACAATTAGATTGCATTGACTTGTACAGCTTATTACTTTACGAGATACAGGCATGCAAATAACATTCACACATTAATTTCAATATGGCATATCTAATAACTGTATTCATTGATATATATCATTTGTCTGGTCTCCTTTTCCAACGATTTCCACGTAGTTGCCATTTTCGTACCAATCTAGTTTGTAGAATTTCTTCTTACTTTATAGACCACTTAGGAGGAACATAAAGACTACATGATATGCTATCTTATACCACTGTTTTGAAAATTCTTTATTCGAATATATGAGAAACTAGAAGGCTTCTTCCTGCACAGCGAAGCGTGAAAGTCAAATTTACAGAAACTATTTATTCTTTTTTCATTCGTAGACGCAGACATACGATACAATTCATAGCATGCTGCATGAGATTTACCTCAACATGACAGTCATGGAACGTTTGGTGGACCCCAGACTGATGACGAACTTTCTGCATTCCTTTAGCGGCGTAATGTGTCGACTTCAAGAAATATTAAGACTGGGATCTTTCGCCAAAGAGGACACGCACTTGCAAATCAAGTTCCAAAGATCACTTGTCATTTCACGGAACATTGAGAACACGCGGTTCACAAACTACAGAATAAACTTCTTCATCTGCATTCTTCTAACGGCACGAGATGCATTGAATGAAATATCTGATGTCGTAAAACTGGACTCTCTTTGGAGGTCTCCACAATTCTAGACCATCGCTAGATATACTTTACATACGTAGAAATGGTGCCAAATAATGATTAGAGCTACTTTCTGAATTTCTTTTACCTCCCACCTAACACAACAAGTAAGCTCCAACCAATGGACCAGGGGATAATCCAAGTGCTTAAGGTGTACTACAGGAACATGTTGATGCGCCAATACCTGCTCCATGATGAAAAGAAGACACAGTACACCCCTTCCCTTCTAGATGCAATTTACTTCTGATATCAGCCTGGAATGACGTGAAGAAGGAAACAATCTCAAACTGCTGGATGCACTGCGTCATTCAGGATATTTCCGATGATGAGTTTCAGGCACAGTACCGTGCAGCCGCAGAAGAACTCGCGGAAGAGGCGGAAAAATCAAGCCTTACAGATGCTATCTTGGAAGAGGAGGCACAGGAGTTAGCCATCACTGTCCAGGAATTCCGAGATTACATAGAAATCGACAAAGACGTCGTTACTGATGGCGTGATCACCGATGAAGACATTGTATCAAGTGTGCAGTCAGCACAGGCAAGCACATCTGCATGCGTCAATGACAAAGAAGATGAAGAAGATGCGGACGAAGATTTGGAACCAATTCCCTCAGCTGGTGAGGTGGTAGAAATGCTACAGAAAATTCGACGGTATGGTTCTTTTGTAGGAGATGAAACTGTTTTAGACAGCATAAATAATATTGAAGCATTTGTTTTCAAGCAGACTGTTAAAGGCAGAAAGCAACAAAGCATTTTAGACTTTGTAAAGAAACCATAGTAAACGTGTGTACGATACTTTTCAGAGCTGTGTCAGAGTGAAATGACTCGCGAATTTAATTTTGACACTGGTTAGCTTTTTGTAAAAACGAACTACACCCCGTACGTTTTTTGTGATTTTGTGAGCGATCTTTGTGTTTGCAATGTTGGAGAATATAATAAAGGTTTATATCGAGAATCGACGGTGGTTTGTATTGTATACTGGTAAATCTCTGCTGTTAGTTGGTGCACATATGCCTTTTGTTGTTAGCAAACATGTATGTACAATTTTATAGCATGCCGATCGCTTCATCAAACAAATCGCGGCAACGCTGTTGTGTAAAAAAAACCTCCAAAAACACATGCATGTACATTCTCATTTTTTAACGCACATTATGTACATAAAGAAATTTCAAGCACCTGTTAATATATTGCCGCCATATTGGTTTTCGTTTATCTCGATCATCGGTTATCTCGACGCTTTTTGGCAAACCCCTAGGCCGGCGACATAACCGGGTTCAACTGTAATATGTTATGAACGGGATGAAAGTAAATAAAAACATGTAGGTGTTGAAAATCCATTTTATTGTAGGTCCATATATTAAATGCTCATAGAATAGTGGACTGTGTAAAGTGTAAACGGTTGTACCTCTAACCTTTATTTTTCGATTTCTTATTGAGGACAAATATTATTCCTCTATGCGGTTTACACGATTTTGCGGCCTGTTCAAATCGAGCAATCGTCGCACTTTGGATGTATATAACAATACTGCCCTAAATATTTGCTTTCTTTGAATTAATAGTAGTAGTAGTAGTATCATTATGTTTATTATAACCGGACAACTTTGTAGACCTTACAGTTAAATAAAATATCTTGTCAACCCTGGAAATTCTATATTGTATTTATTTGTGTGGATACCTGCAGACCTCTTGCTATGCACAATAGCAGGCCTAAGAGGTGGCAACCATTTGTTTGAAAGTTGTGTTTATCTATCTGTTTATCTCTTTACCTCTCTCACCCTCCCCTGATCCCCACGATCTGTTTCGTGGGTATTGTTTATTATAATCAAACATAATTTATTTTTATTCTGAAGAATTGAAATAAAAGGTTATTATGAATGGAATTCCAATTTCTTTTTGAAAGAGACGTACATGTTTAGATTCCGTTTCCAAAGTTTCCATTCTTTTCGTTGTCGAGGCTAATCTGTATTTCAAGACAGGCTCATACTCCACACCTCGGGTAATACACCTTTATAGAAGGGAACCTCGTATATATTGGACGTTTTAAGGAATCATTTTCATGGATTTATATATTATTGTCCTTTTCATCGATCCAGTTATTTGTGGTGTATTTGCTATAAAAGGCATATTATCCTTTTACATCTGCTGTTCTTAAGACAGGCTTTTCTAACGATCATTTGTCTGATATGATGAATTTATTTCTCATTACTTGTTTAAGGAAGGTATTAAAATAAAACATTTGATGAAATATGCTTATTTTCTTGTAGTGAATGCTAGCGAGCACAAAACATAGATTAAATTCAGTAACTGCTCATATGAGATAATACATGAATTATCTCATACAACTATGATATAAAACATATATTACTGGTCTTTTTTGTTTTTAATGAGCGTTGGACAAGCAAAAACAAGAGGCCAATATTGGCAACAAAACATCGGTTCCCATATGATAGAACTACTATTAAGCAAAGCGGAGATCTTTGCTATATTGATCAGTTGTAGAAGTAAACATTTTCCTTATTACTTTGAACCTGCTTGGCATGTATTCTTCTGACTCACACTTATTAATGTCTGTGTATGTGTGCTCCGTCTTCTTGTTGTACCTAATATCTATTTTCGTTATGGCTTTATTTCGTGAGCCTCCAGTGCGAGTCTGTATAATTCTTGTATACCTTGATAACTTAGCCCCGCGTCATCAGTATCTAATACGTTAGGGATATAACCCATTGTCATTTGTCTTTAAAATCGATAGATGTTACCCGTCAACCATAGCTTAAAGTTATGTTAGCAAATGTAACGCTTTCGGGTCTGTTCATAAGTTCTGTTTAGTCAATCTACTTTTTATTGATATAAAAAATTTCCAAAATAAGAATTCCTTTAAGACTAGCTGATACGTTGTATTGAGTGTTAAACATAATTGTTCAAAATCCTCACTCCTACCTTACACATTGTTCAAAATCCTCACTCCTACCTTACACAATCGACGTTAATAGATATTAATACAAAACGCTCTCATGCACACTGCTATTCAAAGGAAGATATATAGGTGTGTCAGCGTTCACCAACAATAGCACGGTAGAATTCAAGGTTTAACATTAAGTATATTATGTAAAAATTATAGACCTTGATAGAGATACCATGTTTGGCTCTAATATTCTACAACCTGTAGATGTTCAAGAGAAAGATCCCATTTTTCCCAAACGTATAAGTTTTGTTATGCAGCTTTGCCATATTTTGATTCCAGTTATTTCGTAAGAAAACGAAAGTTTTGTAACTTGTACAATTCTGGGTGATTTTAAGTACAAAAAGACTCCTAAATTAGATATTTAGCAATCAAAATGAAAACATTAATTATATTACTCTGACGCACTGACAAGTGAAATCTCCAAAGCTAAACGAATTTAGAGCATTTTCTAAAACATCCTATTAGACAGCGTCTAATGACATTTTAAAATCAGAAAAGACGAAATGACAATATTCATCTGTTTTGTCGAGGTAGATCAAAATGCTTTCGTTTTCGATAATGAATGTATGTTTCAGACGCATTTTCTGCGCATTACTTCTAATAAAATGATATACCTTTTCAAGCAAGTTTATTATTGACCTAGTGCTATTTTCCCGTCAATATTAAGCAACAAACTGGTCTCAAATTACCAATAAATATTTTCGGTATATCACTTTAGTAATGCACATGTTAATTCTTGAGGACTAAAATACGATCCAAAATTAGATCCCTGTATAAACTCATTGCAACATTGTGCCGAAAATGCTTCTAAAACTCACCCGTGGATCCTATAATGCCAAAACACATTCACTAAAGGACAGTTTACCTTCAAACGAGTTGTTCTCAAAAGTGATAAATTTTCTATCATTCACGAAGAAGTGTTCATTAGTTTGAAGGCTACAATTAGTTTAGCTTTTATCCATATTTTTTTATTAGAAAGATCCTTTGTTGATACGGCATTTTGTGGAATCTGTTTACATATACGGTAGTGTAGTGTATCTGTTATGAAAAAGGATTTTTCTCATAACCGTCTTCTCATTTCTTGCTATGAGAAGGAAATAATCGTCAGTTAAAAAATGTCTTAACCCATGGTGAGAGAGAGAGAGAAGAAGAAGAGTTCCGGGCTCTCTCGAAAGAGGGGTGCCACTCATAACGGTGTAAATACGGCTATATCTTGGGAAATTTGGAAATCGGAGGTACTTCGGGATCGACTGTATCGACACAAGCCTCTTTGAGTTTCTGAGAGTGAACTCTTTATTGAAATACTCAACATATACAATGACATTCTAATGTCAATCTACATAAATTTAAATTACGGACGAAAGAGATACCTATAAAACTACGATATTCCTTCACTTACCAAAACCATGCATTTGTATAATTTCTGCCTTTCAGAATAGAATACAGATAATTAAATATCGAATACATTCACGATAGCTAAAGAATCTAAAATTTAATATTTAAGACTCATACCGCATTGAAATATATTTTACTGAATTTAATCTAAAATGTCAAGATATTAAACACTATTATTCAAAGAGCATTTTATTTAAAAATCAACTATTACTGAATATAAAGTTGGTAGCGAACGTTTTCTTTTTATATAATCAATAATATAATTACAAGTAAATGTAAGTTCTTCAAACAATTAAACTTTCTAATACATTTTATTAAAGAATAGTAAAGTAATATTAAAATAATCCAATGTTGCAACGTACTGATGTTAGATTAGCATCTTAACACTAAAAATCCTTATACTATATAAAACAAATTGTACATAGACGATAATCTTACTTGTAACGACACAAGCCTCTCTGAGTTTCATACGAGTAAAGTGGCATATCCGCAAATTGACGCTTTTTATAACAGTTACTTAGGACATGGCCAAATATGGAGACAGGTCTAGTTCTTGTGTTCGCCAGAGTGAGGCTCCATCGTTCCTTACAGACTATCGTCTGGGTCTATGTATGTCATTCGGTAGACAATTCTGCCAGATCAGATCTTTAACCCTTCTAGAAAAAATCTTTGGAATTCGTCTAGTTCATCTATCTACACAACTTACCGAGTGTAGTTTGTTGCTGATTTATGATACAAGGGAAATGTATGTACAAGTGGGTTTTGCCTTTTTGCTCATAAGGGCGCAATCTCTATTAAATTGTTTAAAATTGTAAAACCGAAATAAATGGATTTAATCTGACTATATTTTGATAGATTATCGCTTTCAATATAAAATAGTCAAAAATTACATTTAATACAATTTAGAGAATTTTCAATCTTATTACATTTACAAAATATTCTCTCTTAATATATCCTTTGCGCATTAAAGTAGTATCTTTAACCTGTTATGTTTATGTTTATATATATATATATATATATATATATTGTGTCTTTTACTGTTTTATTTATGAGCTATAAATAGGCATTGAAACGTTTTAAAAGCAATCGTAATGATTAACCTCTGTACAAGTATGGGGCGATTTCCTTTTGGGGGGTTCTGTAATGTACGTTCTATTGCGACTTGGTTTATCGTGATATAAATTACTTAGGAAGTGTTGCGAGCAGTAATCTATTACAATCTGGAGCCCTATCAGTTTATATAGGAACGAGATTTTACCAAATAATTCATTCTTATTTTCTATGTTCTAGTTTTAATATCAGTCTACAGATATATTTAATGTTGTGTTTATATACAATTTAGGAGTAAACATGGGTTTAGATTTGTCGTTGGAATAGCAAAGTACTTATTGACTCTTGACTAAAATATTATTCTGCGAGATTGATAAACGTATTTTAAAAAGTTTTGGGCAATGTCATTGTGGCATTCATCAAGACTACTGGCACATCAGCACATTTGAGGACATGGAGTTGATTCGGAATACTCTGTTCCTTGAACTTGCGATTGAACCTTTTATGATTATTTTGGATTGATAACAATGTAACATCCTCTTACAATTTAATTGTATCACTCCGATAATTAAATTATTTGTCAAGTTTAACATATCTTGTTACCGTCGCTTCCCCCTGGTACTTCGTTTAGGACCAAATTCCGTTCTCTAAATTTTTTTAAATTATATGCAAGTTTCAGTTATAGTGGGCCATATTTGACATCCTGATAATTGTACCTTTCAATAGTATCTACAATTCGGTTGTTAACTGCATGCGTTGACCCCTTTTGTCTGATAAGTTTTAGTTGAACGTTCAATAACAATGACCTCTGGGAAGTGTGAATAAAGGCAAGGGAAATATTATAACAATCGATAAATCTGTGAAATGTGTTAAAAAAAGGTCTGTTTCAGTAATTTTTGAAATTTCTAGTCCACTTTATTTAGTAGCTGTCAGGTAAAGCGTTACAAATTCGTTTTAGGGAGAATGATCTTTGCTAACGATATGTTCCGAATGTTGTGCTTCACTTTCAATACTTTAAAAATTATTATTTGATTGGTTAAGTACAAGGTCAGCAGAACATGGCCACTTATGTATGTCCATCAGGTCTCCATATAGGGCTGTGGAGATCTCGTTCTAATCGAATTAATGACCACATATACTCAGAAGTCAGAAAGCAATCTAATCTGTATTTGTTTGACTGAGTTGCCGCCAGGTAAATAATCTAGCATCTGATTTGACTACTCTCTTTGAATCTGAAAATTCTGTTTTATTTCTGATATCCAACACTGTTGTTTTGTTCATCTGATTTCCATCATGATACCGTATGTATCAATTTTCATGTCCTAAAACACGTTCGAGTCACAAGAAATCATAAAAGAAGAATCGTTAAAACTAGCAACATCTTGTCTTAGACTCTTATAGAAATCCCGATTATCATCATGATAGCATTATAAGTTGATCGACTTATTCTATTACCACGAACCAATATATTTAATATAATATAATTTATCTGGATATGATTGTTTTGTATATCTGTTGTTTTGGGTTTTTTTTGTAACTTCTCGTATATGAGATTATTTATTTTGATTCTAATTTTTCTTCATAGTTCTAAATTTGCATTGAATATGCTTTGTTAGATTTGCCTACGCGCCCTAAGTCTTTTACGAGAGAGGATTACATACAATCTGAAAATAGATGTTTACGTATGTGTTGACAGTTATTAATATTAATCATAATAAAAAGGATTAATGGCGCCATTGGATTAATTTCTCATTGGTTGATGGCTATACAGTGGTAAGATGAGGTTCCAAATTAGTTCTAAGGAATGGCAACGCAAGCACGACCGGTCGATTTATGTTTAAGATCACACCGAAAACCCCATTCTACTGCCGCTCAGTAGTTCTCAATATCAGCGGTACTTCATCTTTCGTGAAAGCGTATAATGAATGCATTTTGTCCTTAACCACTGAAAGAGATCTATCCTTTTAAGACTGAAACTGGATAAACCCGCAAACACTCATTCATCAAATTTTAATTTGACAGTTCATAAATTCATATTTGAACTATTGTCTTTTTTTAAAAACTAAAGTAGTTTAATGATTGGTCATAATCGTTTGGGATGTTAGAATCTCAGTAAGTAGGATGATCTGCATACCATACGTGAAAATGTTTTATAGAATCATATAACTATATAAGCACAAGGATAGAAAGTACATAGATGAACAATGTAAATGTCACTTCTCATTCTGAGGATGCGGGACACGCATCTTGTATGCCACTTATCTGTCGTTGATTAAAGTTTGGTTCCATGACTATTTCCTCCGTGTGAGATAGTTGTATTGGCTTTATTCGCCTTTTTGACCTCAACATCAAAACAATTTCTTTTAGCATATGCTCTATTATAGCTTTCTATCTGTTTGCTGTCTCAGTTTGGTTAGTGGCTTATATTTGGTTATGCTCATTTTTTTTACTTATTCATTATTTATTTTCTATATAACTATGATCGTTATTTTGCTGTCCTTCCACTTCGTCCAAGCATGTATACTTTTGAGCCAAAGAATACGGTTTGACATATTCTTTTCGAATACTATTTCCCCTGTCAGCCGTACATCATGCAAAGGTGTAAATATTATTTTTTGCTTGTACGTTTGTTTTATTTTAGCTATTACCCTCCACATGGTGTCCAAATTCAAATGCAAATTTGTTTGTTTGTCAAACATTCACACTTATAATCTCTAATGACATTGAAAAGACTTCAGGAGCATTTTGCTTCTTTCGACAATAAAAGAAAAACTTGAAGCTGAATGAAAACCTCTCATCACAAAATGTATGAATTGATCAGTATCGCTATTTGAGTGAAAATCCAAAATGTATTTAGTACCACTATTTGAGTAAGTATCTTAAATATTTGTATATATCCTACGTTGGATGAAATATGATTAGCTTATTTGATAAATTCCATACTTTATTTACACTTGGTGAATTAATCATAACGAACAAGATGTTTGAATTCATCTACTTCATACTCTTAGTCCACTTTTTGTCTTTAATTTGTAAACCATTGAACATCCATGGTGATAGGTCCATCCGTCAATCGTATTTGTTTATGTTTCATCCGTTAATTGTTGTTGACTACTCGTTTAAGTTACATGTTATGAAATCGTTCCAGTTAAGAAAGAATTAATTGTCATTACATCAGTTGGTTGTTTAACTCAGTGTCATATTTTTAACCATTTTTCAGTCACATTGTAAACATTTCATTCACGAAATTGTATTTAGTGCCTAAGCTATAGTTTAATCCCAATCTGGATCAACCTGTTACACTCATCTAAACAGAGATCATCGTACTAGGAATTTGTATCATAACTAACTGTTTTCCTTGTGCATTTTATCATCATTGGATTGGATTAAAATGCTCCAAATAGTGTTCTAAATGATAATTCCGGCGTTGTATCTTACAGCTTCGATGATCACGCTACATTGCGTGTTACGATTTAGTCATGGCAGCAAAACAGGAACAGGAACATAACCATCAATAGTCAGTGTTTGATATAAAGAACGACAAAAAAAAAACGTGACAAATTTATTTTTATAATATTCATGTCTACATAGTGGGAAATGCGGTTGGCACAAAATTGACACTCGAGTTACACTTCCTCGATGTAGCACCATCCTCTGTACTGACGAACACTTATCTGAAAATGGCAATTTTGATCCTTTGGATTTTCATCGGACATCCGTGAACGGATTCATCCACCTCCCTGCTCAAAAGCGGTATTTTTTTTAACATCGACCTAGAGTTAGTTAAATAAAGATGTAACAAGATCTAAGGAATGCGGACACAATTATTATAACCGTTAATGCCTGCTGGCCTAGGTAGGATTCTATGGGGTATACTTTTATAATTGTCTGGAAAAACTCCAAATAGATAATATATAAAGATGAAACAAATCTTAAAAGGTAATTCGCCCGATCTTCCACAAAAGAAACTAAGAACAGAAACGTTAGATACTACTTGAACAAATGGCCTCAAAGTTTGGATCTTATTATGCTATTCTTATTTTAGGTAAGAACACTAATGTGGTTTGGTCGAGCACCATTAGACGTTACTAATTCAGAAATACGTGGCGTTAGTTAATAAATGAAGATGGAAAACGGATGACAGCAATTTGGATAGTTGTAGTCCTTACAACCGTTACTCTCTGTTGTCTTTATAATAATTAGCGACATAGAAATATCCATTTAGAATGATTATCATGGTCCGTGTGCATCGATAAAATTAGAAGTCATGCATTAGAGTTGCTAACATAAAATTTTGTTAGTTATAATTTAAGTATATTTGACATTTTTGTAAACCTTTTTCAATTACAGATATTTTAATTATAATTGGCTTCTTAAACGAGAGTCTTGGAAATCGAAATCACCTCCACATAGAACGAACAATGGACGAAATCTCATTTGAACTTGATGCATGCTCCGTTTGCGAAGATTACGAACCAAGTCCTACACAGTCACTGCGGGCATGTAGTGTTGGACACTTGAGAAATGATGTAAATGAACTGAGACGAGTCCTTGGTGAGGCGTTGAGAACTTATGTAAGTAGAATTGAATAGGCGCGAGACTAAAGGCGTGTTTCTAAATATTTTTTCTAACACTTGACACATAACGTAATGAATGTGGCTATAACATTTGCTAATCCATCTATACAGAACTAAATTCTTCTATGCCATTATTTCAGGTCTCTGTCAATCAACATTTATCTCACATTTTACGTCAGATGTATATATCTTTCCGACATATGCGTGAGTTTCTTCAGCGTTAAAACAATGAGAAGATATTTGAAACTACCACACAGGAGCAACACTGGAAATGTAATGAGAACAAAATACATAATTTGATATTGTAGACTCAACTACAACGAATGGTGAAGTATTATTCCGTTCCAGAATGAACTGAACTCGGTTCTTGCACGAGTTATCCTCTAGAAGCATATATGGATTATGGAGTCTGGTAATTAATGTTAAATGAATACAAACCCGATCATTTAATAACTTTAAAAAGGTTTTGTATCATGCTCAAATAAGAAAGAAATATTTTGTTCTAAATAGAAACAAGATTTATATTGCAAAGAAATTATAGTTTTCTGAAGCGGTTTTTATAATAATTGAATTTTCTGTTTGTTCATGCAGTCAAAATGGGCTTTGTTGACTGAATATGATATCTGAGAATGAATTTACTTTTTTACGCAGGAGCTTATGATTAACACAGGAATCAAAGAGGAGGAAAGAAACGGAATGTACACAGACTACAATTACCAGCCAGCTTTCACTGGAAACCCAGTATCATGGGTACATTTAATTTTATGTTTCTCTCTAACCTAGAACATAAAATCTCTGTTTGACTAATTGTGACAACAATTAGATTGCATTGACTTGTACAGCTTATTACTTTACGAGATACAGGCATGCAAATAACATTCACACATTAATTTAAGTTTGGCATATCTAATAACCGTATTCATTGAGAAATATTATTTTTTATATTCTCCTTTTCCAACGATTTCCACGTAGTTGCCATTTTCGTACCAATCTAATTTGTAGAATTTCTTCTTACTTTATAGACCACTTAGGAAGAACGTAAAGACGACATTGTATACTATATTTTACCACTGTTCTGAAAAGTCTTCATTCGAATATATGAGAAACTTGAAGATTTCTTTCTGCACAGCGAAGCGTAAAAGTCAAATTTACAGAAAATGTTTATTCTTTTTTTCATTCGTAGATGCAGACATACGATACAATTCATAGCATGCTGCATGAGATTTACCTCAACATGACAGTCATGGAACGTTTGGTGGGCCCCAGACTGATGACGAACTTTCTGCATTCCCTTAGGGGCGTAATGTGTCGACTTCAAGAAATATTAAGACTGGGATCTTTCGCCAAGGAGGACACGCACTTGCAAATCAAGTGCCGAAGATCACTTGTCATTTCACGGAACATTGAGAACACGTGGTTAACAAACTACAGAATAAACTTCTCCATCCGCAGTCTTCTAACGGCACGAGATGCATTTAATGAAATATCTGATGTCGTAAAATTGGATTCTCTTTGGAGGTCTCCGCAATTCTAGACCATCGCTAGATATACTTTACATGCGTAGAAATGGTGCCAAACAATGATTAGTCTTACTTTCTGAATAATATTATTAACGGGATGAAAGTAAATGAAAACATGTAGGTGTTGAAAATTCATTATATTGTAGGTCCATGTATTAAATGCTCATAGAATATTGGACTGTGGAAAGTGTAAACGGTTGTACCTCTAACCTTTATTTTTCGATTTCTTATTGAGGACAAACATTATTCCTCTGTGCGGTTTACACGATTTTGCGGCCTGTTCGAATCGAACAACTTTTGCACATTGGATGTATATAAACAATACTGCCCTAAATATTTGCTTTCTTTGGATTATTATTAATTTTTATTATTATTATTATTAGTATTATCATTATTATTATTATTATTATTATGTTTATTATAACTCGATGACTTTGTAGACCGTCCAGGAAAAAAAAGTATCTTGTCAACCCTGGATATTCTATATTGTATTTATTTGTGTGGATACATGCAGACCTCTTGCTATGTGCAATAGGAGGCCTAATAGGTGGCAACCATTTGTTTGAAAGTTATAATGTTTATATATCTGTTTATCTGTTTACCTCTCTCACCCTCCCCTTATCCCCATGATCTGTTTTGTGGGTATTGTTAATTAAAATCAAACATAATTTGTTTTATTTTGAAGAGACGAAATAAAAGGTCATTATGAATGGAATTCCAATTTCTTTTTGAAAGATACGTACATGTTCAGATCCCGTTTCCAAAGTTTCCATTCTTATCGTTGTCGAGGCTAATCTGTATTTCAAGACAGGCTCACACTCCACACCTCGGGTAATACACCTTTATAGAAGGGTTCCTCATATATATAAATTGACCGAAAGGTAAGATCTGAACAACCTTGAATCCGCAGTAAATATCGTTAATGTACATTGTGATGCGTTTTAATGTTGGTGGCAAAAACAAATATTGATTTTGGTAAATTTGATGCTGATTGCTGGTTTCATTTTTGCACAGTGCATTGTTATCTCCCGAAACATACTTATTGTTGAACTACAGACTCGAGGTTGTTTGGATCTTACCTTTCGGTCAATGGTGAAATCCAAGACTATCCGAATGCAAAACGGCACTTCTAGACGGCATTTGTCCAGACGTCACAACCTGCGAACAATTACTGCATTTTCTCTATTATGTTACAAACTGAACGAAGTGTGTCGAGCTGTTTTGAAAATTGAACTATTCTTGATTACAACTGGCTAAAGTTGGAAATTAGTAGACGCAATTAGGATAAACTAGCAGTGTTGGAACTACCAACTGGTGCGAACTGGTGTGTTCCCTTGTGTTATATTGTTACAGGTTAGAACCCCCATCCCTTGATTCATAGACGGATACTCCAAATTTTCTTTGTAACGAACCCCTGTGCAGTAAGGTAAATGTCTTGGTTACGGGGCACACAAATGTAATGTATTTAAGGCTTTGTTGATGTTGATGTTGTTTCTTAAACCTGTTATAAGGTTCTAAAAATCGATTACTATTAATTAAATATGAAAATATCCAAAGGCCACCTCTCTCTCTCTCTCTCTCTCTCTCTTGACCACCGTATCAAAATAATGGAGAAAATCCATGAAAAGACGAGACTAGAGGATTTTCGCTTGTGTAATACCACAACGTCTTTTAACCTATGAAAAATGATGGTAAATGTTAAGTCAAACCGACCAAAGGAACAGAGAGAGAGAGAGAGAGAGAAACAAATGTATGGTCGGTAGTAAAGTTAATTAAAGCAAAATAATGACTTAGATCAACTTTAAATATATTAAAATATTTTAATTACCTCTTGTTGGTTCGTCGTTTCGCTTAGATTATATTCCACGCTTATTTCCTTTCACCTGTACGTCAATACATTGATGAGCCTTCAGGATTCAAGAATATATGTGTCTGTAGGCCTAGTGCTTTACTTTCTTCATTGAAACCATCTTTCATGTATAAGTCCTCAGTGTAACTTACATTTTGAACTACATTTTGTAGCGGACACACTCGGCAGGGATGTGAATTTATTCACCTAGTCAATAAACAGTTGCATAAAGTCGATCTAACTCCGTTCAAATGGGTAATATATGTATATGTATGTGATATAAATAAAATACATGTTTAGTATGTACGCTATATCAATGATATAACATTCATTGTATAATTTCTCATTAAAAGGAAACTTGGCAAGCCTCGTTTCGTTGTAATGAAAAATGTATATATCTTGTGGTATATCACTGATGCAGCGTACATACTATACTATACACACACACACAGACACACACAAACACATATATATTGAATTGCTTCAATTTGATGCCAGCTGTACACCAGAAAGAGCATCACTTCCATTATTTGCGATACACTGCCCCTCCTCCCATTTCCCCCGGCCTCTTTTGACAGATTGATACAAAACAATAATTGATGACGTCATAAAAGTAATTGTATATATATATCTGTGTGTGTGTGTGTGTGTCTGTGTGTGTGTTTGTGATACTGTACTCTAAAATTAGCGGATGTATGATTCTTCCCGTCAACTTAAAGCCTCAGATTACGAGCGGATTAGGAGTGAAGACGAGAAAATAATATGTCTTGTTATTTCGGATGTATCCTCATCATTTATTTTCCTATTTTAGTGCATTTATATTACTGTGTTGAAGGTTTATATTTTCTTGTGCTAAAACTTAAAACTGTGCTTTTAGTGGCAAATATTAGCGATAATCACCTTCATGCATAATAATAATTCTAACTCTAGGAGTCGAGATTATATATTTTTTATACCCATAATCTAATGTCGAACTTTGCATTGTGTCAAGCCTGTAGCATGTGAATTAATATATCAGCATGGTGAAAAGGATCTCACCGTGTGTTGTAACCTCTACTTAGTTTCGTCTAACAATTGCAGAGAAAAGACAAACCTCTCATCGAATGTCATTTATTTATAAAGAGCCCATATTCTGCCTGTATTCTGTTAATTCAGTTGAAATCTAATATTGCCCTTTGCTTTAAACATATCTCTACGTGAAACACATGTTAAAATATGTAGAATCCAATTAATGGCTATAAATGTAATGTATAGCAGACGATAGGTCATTCAATGAGCCAGCCCATTGTCAGCATTTAAATCCAGTGGATGGCTATACATGTAATGTATAGCAGACGATAGGTCATTCAATGAGCCAGCCCATTGTCAGCATTTAAATCCAATGGATGGCTATAAATGTAATGTATAGCAGACGATAGGTCATTCAATGAGCCAGCCCATTGTCAGCATTTAAATCCAGTGGATGGCTATAAATGTAATGTATAGCAGACGATAGGTCATTCAAAGAGCCAGCCCATTGTCAGCATTTAAACCCAATGGATGGCTATAAATGTAATCTATAGCAGACGATAGGTCATTCAATGAGTCAGCCCACTGTCAGCATTGTTACTATTATATGATGCTTTTTCTGCGCAAATGTATCTATCTTTATCACAAGACTCATCTAATACAAAAAACAAATGTTGAAAGCAATGCAGTTAACTCAAAGCCACATCTCCTTTTAGTATACCTAATGTATTTTTTTTTATTCATATTTAAACCGATCATATATCTCTATGAGATATGCTTTATACCAGGATTCACGAAATCCTTTTTCAAAAATGAAGTTTCTAGAATAGTAAAAGCTGTGACCAGAATATGCATCATATAGCAAACAGTGGCAAGCACATTGGTCATCTATTTATTTATCAGTCGAGTAAATAGAGGTTAGTGTCACAAACATTTCATGAATTGAAAAGACACCGATTACTATTTCGAACTATAAAATAACGAATTTTTAACAGCTATACGTTTGTATTACCTATAGACATTATACTGTTAATACAATAGGTCTAGACAATATTGGTTATTATTTGTATATAAGAAAACTATCTACAGACGGATTAGGGTTGCGGAGAATTCATATATTTCATTTAATGCGTCCTTAATGATACCGTGTTTTCATTGAACTATGTATTATATTTGTAATTTGTGAACATTGCTTTTCTTTTCTCTTCTTCTATTTTGTAGTGATGTTTATCATCTCCATCGCGAAAAGGATATGTAGCTTCTATGTTGCAGATACAGTCAAGATTTCCAGTCTCCTTACAGTTTTAAAAACTCATATTATGTGTAGCAAGAGGGATGTATATACTTTTTCTAAAAAGAATTAATTTTACAGCCTTTATTAACTTTTTGTCATGTCCGTTATTGGTTGGCCGAACATTATCATTCTTTATTGATTTTTGTATTCTTTGTCTTCATTAACTTTGAGTTAGTTGCCAACTAATCATTTCAATAATTAAATAAGCTGCGGAGTATCAGACACTTATTTTGGCTTATTTGAACTTGATGAACGTGGAATGCTGGTTATACATACATGCATACATACATACATACATACATACATATTAAGACAACTATTTCAAAATATTAAGACAACTATTTCAAAAAGCAATATCATCTATCACCTCTCAGTCCAGTAGATTCTATAGGATTATTAAGAAATCGTGCGAAGGAGAAACAGATCAGGAAAGTTCGATACTCAGTTAACCAAACAGATCAGGAAAGTTCGATACTCAATTAACCAAACAGATCAGGAAAGTTCGATACTCAATTAACCAAACGGATTTAATGTTCGGACCTTTTATACAGTTTTACCAAGATTCTAAGGAAGAACACGCCAAACAAAATGTCCCGTTCATCTCTATAAATCTTACATTTCCATTTGGAAGAAATTAAACCTTTTTTATTTTAGCATGGTATAAAACAAGAAAGTTGAAAAAATTTTATGTGGACTTATTGTTTTTCCATTGTGTTTTCGATTACTGTTATTTACAGAGAGAATCTATTAGTTATAATACACGTGCCTAGTACGATAATATTTGTTTTGCTATGAGAGAATTTTCTACGATAAATTCTCATCCAGTTATGACTTTATCTAACAATCCCGCTCATAAAAGAATTAATGCATGTGGCTGGATAATTTATAAATTTAGAACCAATAAGAAGTTGCTTCAACTTTATGTTGTTATGTATATTTGATTTAATTTATATTTGATTTAATTTAATTGTTTGTTAGTTTTAAAAAAATTTATTCCATTACATGCTATTTTAATATAATTTTGTTTACTGGATTTGATATTTTCCAGAAGTTCAGTTCAGTTTTTTGAAAACCTAATAATAGATGTTTGTATCTTAATACTGACCTAGCTCCTGACCTTGATTCAGAATCAGAAAACAACTTCTTTTTTAATTTTTTAATTAAGTCATAGTGTGAAATTTAGAGTGAAATCGAGGCTGTACTGGGAGTACATGACTTTAAATATGTAGAAATTCTGGTTTTAACGGAGGGTTAACCCTTTACCGGGCGTCTGTTTTGCGCAGCAGCCAGATTTAATAGTGATGTTTTGAGAAATAATTTTAATCGCGCTTTTAAAACACTTAGACACCAAGGTGGTGTTATTTCTGTTCTGACCAGTTTGAGCTGAAATTCAATTATATTTTATGGAATTATTAATTCATTTCCTTGTGAATATGTAAGTGCTCATATAGAATTCTTGGACAAAGACATTTATTGAAATTTTATTCGAAATTCTAACACAGGAATATTATTTTCTGTGGTTCACAAAGAACTGTTGACACTTCAGTGCTATACTCACTAAAGTATTAGTCATCGTCTTTTATTTTGGATTTCGTCGGGACTCGAACGTAGATTCATTAGAAAATTTTATTACTAGGGCTTCTAATTTTTAATTCTTGGATTATTCTTGGATTATTCTTGGACTATTTTTTTTATTTGATTCTTAAAACCGTAAGTTCTTTTCCTCATTTACCTTGTTTTTCTAGGGAAATAAATTATTTGTTAAATTTTACAAAGCTAGTTGTCTTCATCTTTTTCTTGTTAATATTTATGAGAGACTAAACACCCAGTAGTTTTTTCTTTTTAAATTATCTTCAATTTTAACTTGCAAGTGATTAAAAACAAATAAAAAAGTGTAGCAGGTCAAATCTGATACGTTGATACCAGCGGTTTATTCCATATCACAAAAGGTGTGTGAAGGATCGTCTTCAAAATCCCATATTAAAAGACGATAACCTGTAACATTTTCCTGGTTTTAATCTTGAAAACTCTGAGAAAAATAAAACAGTCATAATATTGCCTCAGTTATATTTAGTGTATATGGTAATACTTATACAACAATGGATTCTCGGTGTCTGACACTTTTACAGATAGCTTTAAAATAATACGAGGTGCTATTCTTAATAGCTATTTGTTTTGTAAATTCTGTTTAAAAGATCGTTTGCTTTGTTTCGGGTTTTTTGGGGGTGGGGTGGGGGTGGTGTTTGTTTTTCTTGTTCGTTGTTTTATGAAGTTTTATGGCATAAGATGATCTCCTTTCCTTGAACCGAATAAAGCATTTTTTTTGAAGGTTGTATAATGTCATCTTAGTGCATTTTGAAGTTACTAAATATTGTTGCGAAAGACCATCTGCACAATTTGGTATGTCAATCACTGGCAGCCATCTGTGCAGGTTTTTTTGTTTGTTTGTTGGGGGGGCGGGTACCAATCCTCTTGCAGGGATAATTGGAGCGTGTAGTTTTCTAACACGAAAGGCTATATGATGTGGGCACAGTAAAAACAAAAAAAGCTGAAGAGATTTTCGGTGTATCTCAGTTTCATAATCCATATGATCTAAAGTCATATCAACTCCTGACAAATATTTCCTATCAAACCACTTTGACACACGACCATACAACCGAATCCACCGTCTTTCTTCAGCTAATATATCCATAAGTGTATAAAGGTTGCCTCAGATATTAATGACGTTAATTGTCATCTATGTTTATATTTTCACCGTTTACATTTTCTGTCTAAACTGTATTTGGCTCATTGATATTCATCATTGAGGGGGTTCAGATATCTTGCAAACAAAAGGGACACGGTTTAAATACACTATTTTAGTTTTATTACCTTTGAAACGTGTTCTCATAGCTTTTTGCAAACAATCAAGAAAACCAAATAAACTACCACTAGTTAAGTAAAAACTGTAATATCTCTTTTATTTCATACAGGAAAATTAACCCATAAAAGCATAACACACATCATGACGATTTATCCCCCTTGAACATTATTATTAATTTGGACCGTAAGAAATTGTTTATTTATGAGCTACATAATTAGCCTATCTGTGGTGGTATATTAACTACTATATTTAAAAGAACGAACTTCGAGGTTTTCATAACATCATTGCCGAACAAAATTAACACAATTCTCCAGAAGAACCCTGCGTATGGGCAAATTAAGGACACTAGCGCCTGGAATCTAAAACTGTTTTTAGTTTATCTCTGTGGCGAACATGTACTTCTGGATGGGGAGATCTCACCGGCGTACAGCATATTTCTTTCATCATTTTAAGAGTTTTTTTTTGTTGGCCATATCATTTATAAAATGATTTACCGATCTTGTCATATAAGCATAATAATTCATCAAAATATTCACATTATAATCACTGGGAATTTAATTAAGAGTCTGTACTCTTTATTCCGAACATTTTGTTTTATTTGATTTTAAGCTTACTCGATGCGCAATCAATAAATTAGAAAGTTGTCAAGGACTGGAGTTTATCTGAGTTGTGATGAAATAACGCTATGTTCCAGGAGGTAAATGGTGTTTGGTTTATAAAACCATTAGTAGTCAAGACATATTCTCGATTTCTGTAGAAGATTTAAAATCACAGACATTCGATTGATCCATCTTTGAAATGACAACAAATTTGGTCGTTTGTTTGTAAAGTGTATTTAATAAATATCGCTTTGGTATTGAATATTGCGGATATTTTGTTTTGCAAATATTAGTAGTTCAGCTTTGAAATAGCACTATGATCCAGGAAGTCGATGCTATAAATAGCACTATGATCCAGGAAGTCGATGCTATAAATAGCACTATGATCCAGGAAGTCGATGCCATTAATAGCACTATGATCCAGAAAGTCGATGTTATAAATAGCTCTATGATCCAGGAATTCGATGCTATAAATAGCACTATGATCCAGGAAGTCGATGCTATAAATAGCACTATGATCCAGGAAGTCGATGCTATATATTTTTACAAATATATAGATATTTTCTTTTCCAACGTTAATACCGGATATATTTCATCGTGTTTTACCAAAGGTACGATGTTTCAACTTGCTCCAGATTCGAAGTTTTGAAGATTAAACTCACTCTTCGCCACAACAAGAACGCCCACCCCCTTTTCGTAAATTCACCTCACTTTCATAGCATGATCATAGCAATATAGGTGACTTCAAGATGTGGTTGGGTTAGGCTGACCTAATATGTTACATTAAATTACAGTTTTGTCATTTTGTAAACTATTCGACCCACAGAGGGTCGTATCGATGCTTACAATTTACCTGTCATACATGTACTATATAACAACTACAAGGGAGGACACTTCTCTCCTTTCTCGCACGACCTATTTAAGAATAAACGCTGATATTTGACGCTACATTGCGCGCAGCGTAATAAATTTGGTACCGATGTTAAGGTCTGGCATTCGACTTGGTCTGCGTATCCAAAGTTTGGCTTGCTATCATATCTTTAAGGAATGCCAGACCATTTACCTCCGCTACTGCTCGACATGGCCATGATCGCGCCCGCTTAATATGCAAGTGAAATCCCGCTGAATGGAGTACTGTCCTCACATTGGTTAAAATAAAATGACGTCCTGCATTTATTTTCATAAGCCAGTACAGTTGTATCGGAAATTCTCACAAACTGCGAGGCATAGTTTAACTTCGGAAGTATGAGTCAAGGTCAGGAGACTTTTATCGATCCGAGAGTTAACCATAATATCGTCCCACGTGATGTGAAAAGGCTTGAATAGTTTAGCAGCACGTCGAAACAGATGTTATATCGTGGGCCTGTATGTGCGGATAGGCCTCAAAAATGCGACAAGATTTTTGAACAAGAATATATTCACATATCGTCAAGTACCTCAAAAACAACACCAAAAACGGTTTTGAATTTGCATCCGTGTCGAATTCGCATTGAGCAAGGTTATCAATGAGCAGGAGTAGCTTATTTCGGTAAATACGGTAAATATCCCTAAAGTTCGCTAAAACTACGTATAATTATGTTTATCCATCAATAAGGTGTTATGCACAGGGTTAAAAGTTAAACAGTTTGACGCAATAGGCGAAATAGCGGGCTGTCTATTTAAATTAAGAATAAATATTTATATAATTCTCTCATCACTGAGCACCTCGTTTTAGAATTTCGAAAACCCGAGAACGTTATTTTCAGGTATCTGTGAAACTGCTCCATTACCTGACCATGATGAGTGTGCCATAAAAAATTTACGTCAGACTATTAATAATCCAATTAATTTATCAAATGAAAAAGTAAGTTATAAATCAATCAATTACATTAACAAACATAGCATAAAGTTTTTTAGATTTCATTATTTAACATGAATAATAGAATAAGACCACGACATACAGTAGTTTCCGTAGGAAAGCTTTGCAGTCAACAAATATACATGAGTATTAATATTCATGGTAACCTCTTCTTTATTTTGAGATAACTTCAGTGGAGCTAAGTTAATCTCTGTTCTACTTGTCTTAATATCACCGTGAAATGTATATCATTTAATTATGTCAGGTCCAAAATAAACGAATGTACATGTTTTCTGTATAAGCGATAAAAAGTACGTTCAAGGTCAAGTAATTACTGAATGCTATCACAAATTAATATATGTGTTGCATACTTAGTAGAATACTGAATTTTATCACAAATTAATATTTTTATTACATAATTAGTAGAATACCACTGTGTTGTGCTGTAAACAATAACACACACTTAAAATATATATATACATACATACATACATACATACATACATACATACATGATAATCTTCTCGACATCAAACTCTACTTAACACGTAACTTGAGACAGTTGTAGGCATTTGTTTACCGTAATTATTGTGTATTTGCAATTGTGTACTTAGAAATTTCATGTTATCAGAACATCGATCATCGAGGATCTATTCGCTCAACATATTTCATTGCGACTATATACACTGACTATTAATGGTTTGGCTGGGACGGTAAATTCTTCTCACATGAAGTGTTTATTGTAATAGTTTAGCATAAAAACATGAGACTTTTTATTATGACAACAAAGCCTAATTTTATATGCGGTTTTCATTATGACAACAAAGCCTAATTTTATATGCGGTTTTTATTATGACAACAAAGCCCAATTTTCTATGAGGTTTTTATTATGACAACAAAGCCTAATTTTATATGCGGTTTTTATTATGACAACAAAGCCCAATTTTATATGAGGTTTTTATTATGACAACAAAGCCCAATTTTATGTGAGGTTTTTATTATGACAACAAAGCCTAATTTTATATGCGGTTTTTATTATGACAACAAAGCCTAATTTTATATGAGGTTTTTATTATGACAACAAAGCCTAATTTTATATGAGGTTTTTATTATGACAACGAAGCCTATTTGAATGACTGTAAAGACTACTGAAGTTAATTTTTGTTGCAAATTATGGACACTACATGATATATCTTGACTGGAGTAAATATCATGCCATATCATGCACTTTTAATTCTGTATTCTGTTCATTAGGGTATTTAGTCGGGTACGAATAAAACTGGAAATCTCGGACGCTTGGATCTACAAACACAAGTGAGTCCGTGTCGAATGCAGTATCGAATGCATCATTGAATTGTATTATTATTTATACATTATCGACTTTGTATGATATCTTTATGTAGGCTTCACCACTTGCGTCCAGTGCGCGTTCACAACAGTAATACGCTCCCCATTCCTGCATTAACAATCATCGAATCGGTTCTGGTTTATGCTAACTCGTCTAAATGTTGTTGACTAGCTTCACTGATGAATTGATGAACCGCGGCTGGCATTGTTGCTGTCGATGGAAACGTAAACGTTTTGGATGTTGCTCGAGTTACCAATCGTTCTAGTTGATCGGATCCCTTGTAATTCCAGGTTTTTTGTACCTATCCGTTGCGACGTTTCTGATGCTCTCAACGACTCCCAATTGCAACCTCTTTAGCAATTGTTCAGCACGTGAAGTCGGACCAGCAACAGCCTTTGACAATCCTATAAAATAATCCACAAATGACATTACAAAGTCAATGTTAGTAATATACTGTGCAAACGGATTTGCTCACGTGAGCAAGATGTGTTATGAAAGATTCAATATTTTTTTCAATAGACGTCAAAACTAACCTTTGGTAGAATATATATACTTTATATTCTACCGCAGCATAAGTGTCACACACGTTTAGAGAACACTGTTAGATTGTCAATTTGACAAGAGCAGAACCAGCTGCTGCATTTCAGTTAAAAAGGGAATAAAAACGGGTAAGAGTTGCCAATCAAAACAGATGCGTTATCAATGATTTGTATAGCAATTTTGAAAACTTATAAAAATATAAAATATGATCTAGATATGAATCAACATCATCTAGGATGCTGCCAAGAGACTGATCTTTTTTATCCTGACAGAAATTACAACTCTAACATAAAGCACCAGTCACAGCTAGCTTTGTTGTTTACTTCAGAATACAATGTTCCTTACAAATTAAATGGGAAAGTGGCATTTTTTATGCACAAATGTGATATTGTATACCCCTGCCTAATAATAAAATTAATGAAACATAAAATATATGAGTGAAGCAAAAATAAAAAAGTTGATTCTTTTTGGATAGGTACAATAAAGCAAAACTTAAGAATATCATTGACTTGACCTGACAAGTCAGTGGAAACTAACAGAATGAAAAGTTGATGCACTCCACCCCCTAATTTATGCAATCATTTTTTCATCCCCTTAGGCCATTTTTGAGAACATGTGATGCTCAGAGTGCAAAAACAAGCCCTTTTCCTGGGTGAAAATGTTGGAAAACATTATGTACTTAATAGTTTGATACTATTCAAAATGTTGCCATCCAATCAGTTTTGGAGATATTCTACTTGCCTTGAACCAGCGTGCCTACTGCTACGAGTAGCTTAGCTTTGCTTCCTAGCCGACGAATGGTATTTCATTGACTATATAATGTGCAGTGACTGCATGCTGTATTCATGACTCGCATCAATTTCAGGAACACCACAAGCCGGAAAGACCAAATTCAAAAATATGTCCATATCTTTAGTTATTAAAAAAAAATAATAGCTCAAAGGTCACACCATACCCTTAAGTTAAGAAAGCTGACCAATTTACGAAACAATACCCTGCCAGATAAGCTCAGCTCCCGTCTTCCGGAGTGTTTAATTGGTACCGTTACACATATTACCAACCTCATTTGTTTGCAATAACCTGCGATATAGCCTGGAACTGTACAAAAAATATGTGTGCTTAGTCTCGTTGTGAAAAACAATTGTATGCAGTATCATGCTATGTTTCACATTAATGTGAATGCAAATTGTTACAACCCCATGGTCAGAAACTAAGTAACAGAAAGAATCAAAACCAAGCTTTGTGAAACTTAACACACGTTAATTGTCGAAGTGAAAATGTGACAGGAACTTGCAGCAGCATCAAGAGAATCCCAAACAATCCTCAACAAGTTCTGTGAAGGTCCAAAAGAATGAAACGTTCCGTATAAATTTCAAAACCCGAAATTACTGGACTATTAGGAATCTTGACGTTGTCAAAATGGCGTTGTCCAGACCTCTCTTCAATATTTCACACTATTTCCAGAATAATACTATAGTCCAAAAAATTAGCACGTTTTATTTCCACTGAACAGTGCAAACAAATGGTTTTCATCTAAAATAACTTATAGGTACTAAATTAAATATGTCTACATACTTGATGTTACAAAAGGAGTACAAGAAATAAAAATGACTCCAAAATAGGAATGGATATCGATTGCTCAGTTCTCTCTTTATCGCTAGGCGCTCAGCATTAAGAGGCTAGTGTTAGTACAGGCCGGCCTTGTCAGGATGATGTGACTGGGTGGGACATGATGCTGCATGTCTGCGTCTTGATACCCCTATAATAGAAATCACTATAAACTGCCACATTGCGGTCATCGTAGTGATACCACTGAAAACTTGGTTAAAACGCAAATCACACACACACACACACACACTCTCTCTCTCTCTCTCTCTCTCTCTCTCTCTCTCTCTCTCTCTCATATACACATTCTATTGCAACTATATTTGACAACATACTCATACATACCGGAGTTAACTACTAATTCTAATGTTTCAGAATACGTATTATGTGACCTAACTCACCCCGTAAGAATTAACGTAATTCATCTAAGATACCACCTGACCGATTTGACAAACGGGAGAACGGCCTAATCTCGTAAACACGTTCTCTAATACTTCAATTATTAGAAACTGTCAAGACGTACGTAAGCATCTATTTGTGTTGTTACACTGCCAAATTACCTCAGGCCATCCAGTTAAATCACGAAGCCCATTGGGAAGTGGCTCTGGTGGAAATCATTCACCCTACACAAATCAAAAACATCACTGAAAAGCAAAACACTTTTGTGGTCGAAGTTTATAACGTTCAACAGCAAGAATACTTTATCAATAATTACTCAGCTGTTGTAACTGCAGACGACGCTAAGCCAATACCACTGAACAATCTAATTAAATGGTACAGCTATGGGTTGCATATTCATGCAGGTAATTATTTTAGTGGTCAACATTTGGGGAAAGCAATTGCTACCAGATTCAATGCACTGCTTGGTAAATATTTTGTTGGACAAAAAACAAAAAAGTGTTACCCTCGAGTACCATAAAGTAGCTCGTCGCCTACTGATGGAGGACAAAGTGATAGGTATTAGATTTGGTCCTGAATTGTTTGACATTTTGGGTGGAGACATAAACGTACTGATGGGTCAACCCATACCAACCATTATCAGCAACCTGGAATTTGCAATATATTTTCGTTCACCGGTAGATCTGAACCAATGGCTGAATTTGATCTTTGTGTATTCCGATGTGGTGGAGTACAACATGGTGGGATACACCTCCGTGCCGTTACTGCGTGTCATTCGTTTCAAAGCGGATTCTGCCACAAACGCTGACAAGGAAGGTGGAAACACTTTTCGGGTTCACCGCGAATTTGTACATCCTCACCATTTGTCCGTCAGTAAGTCGTATATCGACACTGTCAACATTGCTATAAAAGGAGATCTGGGACAAAGTATTCCATTCACCAAAGGGAAAGTCACGGTGAAACTCCATTTTCGAAAACGATTCTCTAACGACTCGTACGTCACGTATCCAGTGTACCGAGGCGTTGCTCTACAGCGAGGACACGGTTTAGGAGATATGTTGAAATCAGCCTTTCCTTCGGTGGCCCCCGTTTTGAAACCGATGGTGACACGAGGATTGCACGCTTTGAAAGATGCCGCGTTGACGCACTTCAAAGAATTTGCACAAAATGTCATCATCGAAAAGCAAAACCCTAAAGAAGCTTTCTTGAGAGCAGGTAAAAATGTTTTGATTCAAACAGGCAAGGACATTTTGGGGCCGACGAGAAACTCCTATAAATGCCCTGAACGCTACTGAGTCAGGCATTCCCGCTTCCCTGACACACCAGCAAGGACAAGGCAGAAAGAGACGACGAAAACAACACCCCTTCAGAAGATTTCTTACACCTAACGCTAGAAAGACTAAGAAAAGATGAACTGCTTGAGACTTAGACATTGTTGATTGTTAAAAATCCACACAGAGAAAGAAAAATGATGCACCGAGAGTCTTGCGCCTATTTCAATTCGGAACTGGATCTGTTTGCCATGCCACCCACTATGATGACGATATCATTGACTTTATGAGAAGAATTACTCAGACGACACGATTCAATAATGTGAAATTACAAGGCACATATTCATTGGTGTGTGGACAATATTGTGTGTATTTTCTTCTCCAACGCAGTCTTGGATATTCTTTAGAACATTTAGTGACTTATTTTGATCGTCACTCCTTTAGAAACGATGAAAAAGTAGATCGATGGTTTTGTGACCATTATGGTTATCTTTTGTCATTATCTAGAAAACGTAGTGTACATCAATGGCCCAATGATTTCCAACAGCGGAAGTCTAACTTCAGTTAACAACGTTGCCAACCTTGTCCAAAATAGATGGTTATTAGAAAAAATGTTTGTTATTGAATTGTTAATTAAAAAAAATTGTTAATTGTTAGTTGCTAGTTATTTGAATAAAAATGTTGTGTTTTGAAAACAATTAGTATGTCATTTGTTTGCCATTTGTATCATGAACCATGCTCTTTGACTTCTCTCTGTCCCTCAAATCAAACTATAACAATATAAAGTGGAGTAGTCTCCAGTGTGACCATCCATTGTTGACTCACCCTCCTACGAAGATGTGCTCAAGACTAGCCAAGCTGAACGAAGCTTACGTGAATTTGCATCGTGTCAGGCAAAGCCTGATACTGAAGCCTGAAGAGATAATGTCAGAATGTTGAAAGTAACTGAAGACCTGATAGAAGAGCGCTTCAGAGAGGAAATAAAAAAGGAGAAAGAAGAATGGTCGGAGAAGCACAGACTTCAGAAACAGCAGAGAGAGCAGCTGCAACAGCAGCAGCAGGAACCTGACAGAGGTTTTGTCGACTGCCGTGTCGACACAAAAGAGTTCTCCTTCTCTTTCCGAAGAAGCAGACCCTATCTTGTGGGAAAGCCTTTCTCTAGACGAGACGCAATCTTAGATCATAAAAGATTGCCATCACTCCTCGTTTACAATAAAAACAGCCCTTTTCAGGGCTACACAATACTCTAGAAAAGGAATACTAATTCAATTGCCACTGGTATGTTATTAGATTTAAAAAACAGAAATGCGCCTAGCTTCATTTCTTTATCTTTGTTAGAAAGTGTGACTATAAACACTTCGTTTCCGTAGCTTGTAAAAAAATGTTAATAAATGTTTGTCAGTAAAAAAAGTGAGTGTTCCTTTTAAGTCCGCGCGTTCTATGTTTCTTTGGGGTGATAATATGGGCCATGTATGTTTTGGTGACAGGGGATGTTTTCCTTCACGTCCGTGCTTGACAAATATAAATGGAAACGCTCGTCAGTCTGGTTACCCATCGTTGACCTGTCAACAGTGAAAAAATAAGTAGCAGAATTGCCAAATTAATGGAACTTCAAATGCACCTGGAGTAGACCAGGCGCCTCCTGTACGAGCTTGCCATGGAGGCCATTGCAGAAGAAGCCAGAATAGAAGAGGAGGAAAAAAAGAAGAAGGAAGAGGAAGAGGAAAGGAAAAGAACGATCCTGCCTCACATGATGATAAGACCTGTGTATGAGGTGAAGCCGTTGCCACCTCCAGAGCCAGTACCAGTACCACAACAACAACGTCAACAACAACAACCACAGCCACTACTACTACCAGTGCAAAGACTAGTAGTTCACCAGACAGAAAACTGGGAGGAGGAGTTGGAGAAAGAACGGGAACCACGACAAGGACAGCATCCTAATCTGCGACATAGAAGAAGAAGAAGACAGAGGGAAGTTTTAACAATCCCGGAAACTGAAGATTGGGGTACTCAGGCTAATCTTCTAGCCTCCGCACTCCCAACCACAAGGGTGAATTGGGACAATGACTGGAGTGGGCGATGTGTGTGTGGTGCCAGGCCGGGGAGATGTCACCATTAACCATGTGCACCTAGAGTTTTATTAGAAAAAGCCCTTCAAAGGGATAACCAAAGCTCTAGGAAAGAGACACTATTCAATTTGCCAATTTTTGTGAATGTGGAGTAGTGTGAATATAACACTCACTCTTTTACTAATATGATTGTGTGTGTGTGTGTGTGTGTGTTTGTGTGTGTGTGTGTGTCTGTGAGTGTGTGTGTTTGTATGAGCTCACGTACGATTGTGTGGATAGTAGATTATTGGGGTTTGTAAGCGCTCACGTCCGTTTGTGTAATAGTAGAGTGTGTGGTTGTTTAACTTGCCTTCTGTGTGGATAGTATAATTGTGGTTAGTTTTTGCTTCTTCGCGTGTGTGTGGATAGTATATTTTTTGTTTGCTATTTGCTTCTTCGCGTGTGTAGATAGTATATTTTGGTTATGTTTTTTGCTTCTTTGCGTGTGTGAATAGTATATTTGTCGCTAGTTATGGTACCTTTCCGTGTGTGGATAGTATATTTGTGTTTGTTTTGCTTCTTCACGTGTGTGGTTAGTATATTTAGGTTATGTATTTTGCTAACCGCTCCGGTGGCCTAGTGGTTAGAGCGTCCACCTAGGATGCGGGAGGTCGTGGGTTTGATCCCCGGCCGAGTCATACCAAAGACTTACAAAAATGGTACTAGCAGCTGCCTCGCTTGGTGCTCAGCATTAAGAGGTTAGTGTTAGGAATGGTCGGCCTGGTGTCAGGATAATGTGACTGGGTGGGACATCATGCTACGTGTCTGCGGCATGATGCCCCACTGCTAGACATCACTATAAACTGCCACATTGCAGACATCGTAGCGATATGACTGAAAAATTGTCAAAGTTACGTAAAAAATCCAAATCACATCACAGCACATGTTTTTTGCTTCTTCGCGTGTGTTAATAGTAAATTTGTGGTTAGTTATGGAACCTTTCCGGGTGTGGATAGTATATTTGTTTTTGTTTTTGCCTCTTCGCGTGTGTGGATAGTATATTTTGGTTTTGTTTTTGCTTCTTTGCGTGTGTGAATAGTATATGTGTGGTTAGTTATGGCACCTTTCCGTGTGTGGATAGTGTATTTGTGTTTGTTTTTGCTTCTTCGCGTGTGTTAGTAGTATATTTTGGTTATGTTGTCTTGCTCCTTCCCGCGTGTGGATAGTAGATAATATGTGAATAGGGAAGTAGGGGACGTTTTCCTTCACTTCCGTGCTTGATAAATATAAAGTCAAAGCGTTCGTCGTTCGCGCTATTTTACGGAATAAAAAGGAAGATGGCTTGAAATCACCTTAACAAAATAAAGACGTTACAAGACATTCTGGACAATTTGGGTATAATAGAGCAGATGCTATACAAACTGGACGAGGACCACTATTCGTATAACCCACATAGAATAAAGATAGAGATAAACAACTTAAGAAAGTTAAAGGAAATAATAAGAGATCTGCTTAAAGAAGAAAAGGAGGAGAACGAGGAGGAAGAGGAAGGAATAAGGATAAGGGAGTGGAATGAAAAAATAGAAAAGGAAGAAGAAAACGAGAAGAGGAAGAAAGAGGAGAATGAGAAAAGGAGGAAATGGAAGAGGAAAAAATGAGAAGAAGAGAACAAATGTAGGAGAGAAAATAAGAGGTTGGTGGAAAAATAGAAAAAATTAGAACAAGTTAACCCAAAGGCCATTTTCAGGGCCACTCATATACCTCGAAAATAATTGCTTTCTTGCCCCAATTTTTTATAGTATGTTGTATAAGTGTCTGTGTATTGTATGTGTTATATAAATCTAAGTCCCAATCCTTTGCTCAGTACTGTGACGTCACCTCACATGGTTGCAACACTGTTACCAATCCCCCATACCGTGACGTCAGACGCTATACAGACCCCACTTTTCCTTGTCGCTATACAAACCCAATAGTCTCATGTTCAATTTCCCTAGACGCTATAGTGGCCCAGGGTGTACTTAAAAGTCTTGACGCTAGAGTGGCCCAGGGGGTATTGTAATGTTAATTCCAATTGACGCTATAGTGCCGGTCCTGTATTTCTCATGTTCAATTTCCCATGTTAAATTCCCCTTGACGCCACAGTGCCGGGACCATGTTTTTAATGGTAAGTTCCATTGTTGCTATAGTGCCCCACTTCACTACTTCTGTGCTTTCTTACGTTGTGGCAAATTTACTGTTGCATCAGCCACTGATAGGAAATACTTGCTTATCAGTTACTTCAACATTGCTGGAGATAATTCTAGTGGGACTTTACTTCTGAGGACATCAAAGTACGATCCAATCCGACTTTTCCAGTGAATAACTACACATGCTCATTGAGGGTTGTAAACACTTATATAGTGGTCAGCGGCAGGATGGGCTGTCTTAGGTCTACGGACTCTTTGTTTACTTCCGACGGCATTAACACGCGTTCTATGTCAATTTCTCCAGATACGTTACGTCTGCTTCTACATGTACTAGACTATCCAGACCACAGAAATTCAAATTCGGCAGATAAGGCACCACATTCTTGAAAAGCTAGGCGTTTTGACTTCAGATTGATATCTGCCTTACGACTGGGCCTCGAATGAAGCCATTCTGCACGCGCATCAGATCACGAGTAGTGGTACCCGTTTGTAGATGAATACCGTCTTATGACAAGTTTCATCTAATTGTATAGCATACAGTTTTCACTGGGTGCAATATTCCTTCACTAATTTGGGTTTAACTTCTAGTATGTGTCAATGTGTTCATTTCGGAAGTGATTATTCGGATTCTTTATATGGATGGATTCCTTAGAAGTAAACAAGCACATTGCATCTCGTGTGCTAAGTATTTCAGTCTTTTCTTGGAAGTTCTACTGCTCTTTCTATGGAGTGGATCATCAGATTCGTTATCATTGTGTTTTGTATTATGAACCAGTAATTTGTTTACCCGTGCTTACATCATGTTTCTCTTTCTATTCATTTCTTACTCGTCGCTAGGGCATTTTGTCCCCAATCCACTTGACACAGAGACGTACCAAGTTATAGCGATTCTGCCTCAATGCATCAGCAATTCTGCCTTATCATTTATGTCAATCAGTCAGTCGTGTTGGCGAGTCCGCCTCAAACATCCGCAATATTGCCATGACAATTATGTTATTCGGTTCCACGTGGATTGCTGCCTCATAGTGCATGTTGACTATTCATCCTTTTCAATTCTGTCAATCAACAGCACTATCGATTCCGTCTCTAGTACACGTCCTCTATTCGGACTTGTCAGTCATGGCATTCAGTGATACTGGCGATTCTGCCTCAAAGATACTGAATACTTCTCTACCACCAAACACACTTCATGCAGAAAAGGGTGAAAACCATATAATGCCAAAGATATATAAATAACTGCTGTTTAAAAATCGTATAATAGTTGTTTCATAAACAGATTTATGACTACTTTTCTAGTATTTCTTCTTATGCTATAGTGTATCATATGTACAGTTCATCCGTCTAATCAGTAATTTTAGTTGTAGATGATGTTCAGTGAATTGACTGTTTCCGTTCAATCTGTCCATTATACTGTCTATTTTATTTTGTGTACATATCTCTCAGTAAATATCTCTCATATTGCTTTGTTTGATATGAATTTCGGTGCCCAATTTGGAAACATTCTAAAATAATTTTGTAGATCAACTAGATTCCCATATGTAATATCTGTACAACAGTAGGGATCATTTATTTTGGAAAAATCAAACCGATTTATCAAACGTCCAAAATACTGTCATAAATGTTACATTGAAAATAATGCTCTATCTTAACATAGTCGCAGTTTTCGATAAATTTAGTGGAATCGGGGAAAATGTAATGGATCAAGTAGGCGATTGACGTATTGCCTTTTTATATTCAATAGAATAAAGATACTATCTCAATAAATATACACAAAGTGGTTCAATCTTTCTTGAACTTTGTTAACAGGGTAATCCTTTTGAAAAACTGATTAACCGCACAACCTTGCTGATTTCCACGAATGTTATACTTCAGTAGGTAACAAAAGTTCAGTATCGCAAGTCTTATTTCAGAACCCAGTAAACTGAGCCTCGCACCTAAACAGTCAACAATTACAAAAATAAAAACCAAAGAGAACTTAATGATCATTTCTAGAGTATAATCATTTTGCGATAAATTAAAACATGAATCTCGAATTATTTTGCATGCTCTGACTTCTCCTACACAAATCAAATGAGCACACGATTCTAATATATTAGAAAGTCTCCTGGCTGGGTGACTTATCAGGCCAATGTCCTTGTGTCACGTGACTCGTTAATTATGACCAAAAAACATGCACCGTTAGCTTAATATTCTCGATCAGGTAACCGATCCTCTTTGGTTCTGCGTACTTATAGGAAAAGTGAAAATACGTTTCGAGGTCTTTAGAAAGACTTACCCAGTACTTTAACTTATCTTTCATCGAAAATCTTTCCTGAAATTCTTCTTCATAGTCATTCTTTAAATCGGAAATTTTGTTAATTAATTATCTAGTAATGGTTTCCAGGTATAGAAAGCCAATATCTCGACATCGGGTTCAAAGAGCAGTCAGAAGGTAATGCATAATGGCATGCATAGTCTTTGGTCTTCTTGAGAATATGTCAAAAAGATTTACATATTCGAAAGACATTCATATATCTTTCTCTCTCTCTCTTTCTCTCTCTCTCTCTCTCTCTCTCTCTCTCTCTCTCTATATATATATATATATATATATATATATTTGAATGGTTGTTCAAATTCTGCTGGTTGTCTCGATGATTAAATAGGTTGTTTATCTATTCAGGGTTATTGGAATTAAGAATAAGTCGTCTGTGAATTTACTTTATATACATTTTGTTTGCTTTAGCTAAGAGCGAGTTCGGGAAAAAATATGTCATGTCACTTTAAAATATTACACGGCATTTTCTTTCTTGTTTAAATTTCCAACTGTGAAAATAACTTCTGTTACAGACACGATATCATTAAATGAAATTATATCTTTACGCAAGGCATTGCTGATAGAAAGACGGGAGTAGCTTGATTTTGGGGTTTTCTTTAGCCAGAGTACACAACTTTGAAAGGTACATAATTGTTAAGGCTAGATATCTTGTATGGATCATCTATTGGCTGGGGTCATGATCATTGTATTTTCTAAAAATTCCAAAGTTTGCACGTAGTTTCCATTTCACTGGTTTAACATTCTTCTCGGAGTAGTCTTTTTAGGAACAGAGAGAGGTGCAACACAAGCTTCGCACATTTGAACTGTTCTCATTTAGTGGTTATTCATAAACAATTGCGACGAGCCAATTAATGCCCTGCTTTTACTTTATCCATGGGGCAAAGGCTTAAGTGTGTTTCTGGTTTAAAAAAATAATATAAAAAAGATTATTTTGTGTAAACAGCAGGATTCCTGATCCAATCCATAATGTGTGTGCCGACGAAAATGTAATTTATATAATAATAGTGTTTTAAGCTTCAACAAAATATTTTATATATCATTTGCACTTAAAACGCTGATAATCAAACAGGTAATTTTAATTAATTTTTAATAAAGAAAATGTATTCCAGCCATTTTTAATGTTTAAAATTGCCAGGTGTCTTGAATATAAGGTCACATGCAAATGTAGTAGTAGAAGAACAACAATGGGTGCCGACATATAGGGCAATCTTCCTCCGACTCAGCATGGAAATACTTGAATGCAATAAGGACACAAATATGGCCTTAACTCTCAATATCTGCTGTGTGGCAGTTTATAGTGATGTCAAACACTGGAGGGGGGGGGGTATCAGGCACAGACAAGTAGCATCATGTCCCACCCACTGACACCAGGCCGACAGTCCTAACATACACTCTTAGTGCTGAGCACCAAATAAGGCAGCTGCTAGTACCATTATTATAAGTATTTGGTATGATTAAGACGGGGTTCGAACCCGCGACCACCCGCATCTAACCACTTTGGTCACATGAGCAGTCTATACATTTATGATAAGTTTACAAATAAGTACATCATTGGCTAGTTTGTTTCCATTATCGGTGTCACGATGATGAAACGACGTGACCAACTTTTCTGCGTCTGTAAATTTCGGTAATGCCTGTTGTGAAATCATTAACATCACCAGCAGGATCAACATCGCCATCGTTATCATCATCACCATCATACAAAGAAGAAAAGAACTAATTTTTAATTGATAACATGGTCATGCGCTGCATTAATTTAAAATTGTTTCTAAAAAAAAAGATAAAATAGTAACATTAAACAATTCTCATTAACACAATAACTTGCCAACTATTTATATTGACAGAAAGACAAGATATTTTTCAACGAACCTCCATGAGGATGAGACACACTGGTGTTTAAACTGAACAACACACTTTAGGAAACTAAATATTATTATTATTATTATTATTATTATTATTGGTAGTATTAGTAGTATTAGTAGTAGTAGTAGTAGTAGTAATCAAAGTTGCAGTAGTATCATAATCACTATTATTATTATTATTATTATTATTAATACCGTCTTTCACTCGAACCGCATTTGATTTTATACCCTAAAACGGAGAAGCATCTTACAGTGATCAACTTTCTCCAAATAAAAAAATATTTCAATCTATAGTTTAGTCATTTTGATTTTAGCTGATTGGAGAAAAAATGATCTGACCACACTTAAATAATAACGATCTGTCATGTCAGTTCAATTCGAAAATATCCTCGATAAATTTAATTCGTAATTACTAATATATTGAATTAAAGGATCAATATTCCAACACCTATTTATTGTAACCATTCAACATATATTCAAAGTTTATATATGTTCCCGTTTGCGCTCATCATTAACGAACAGAACAACGAAGATACGCTGCGTTATTTAGACCACTCATTTTATGTCCGTCTCGATATAAATCCACTTCACAGTATCTCCTAAAATGGCACTTTATGTTTCTTTAAACACAACTGACTCTCACATCTCGATTGCAATTAGTATAGGAGATTGCATTATTTTCGTCTGTTGCTAATCGTGCTGTGTGGAATTCTTTAGCGCAGATCATAACCAATCGTAAATTTTGAATACGAGAGCTAAATCTAGAAGAGGCACGTGAAGGATTGAGATCTGCAGTAAAAACAGGATGTAGCCGATTAGACCATTTTCGACTACAATGGATTGAAAAAAGGAATGATGGTAAGAAGTAAGACTTCCACTGTAATTTTTATTACTTTGATGAGTTAAAAATGCATGAACTGTTTTTAATTTTACCACTCTATCTATCTGTCTATCTATCTATCTATCTATCTATCTACATATACATATACAGGAACACAGATCAGCACATTAAGATTATGAATTCAGCAGGGAACCCGTTACAAATGCTACCATCCTTGTTCATTTGTTTCGATTTCATGACTTACTTTCATACACAGCTTCAATTATCGTCTCTAGATTAGATCTATAGTTCTACTTCGTAGGCCAAGGGTGCCTGCACATAGGGGTAAAGGAGGTACACTCCCCCCCCCCATTTCACCTCTAAACATGTTTTGTCACACCTCCGTAAAACTTAATTACTGATAATTCTGCGGGCGCCCATGCTACTCGCACTGAATACGATGGACAGATACATTCGATTACAGAAGTTTTTTAAGAATTATTTATTTTAAAAAAAAAAAGGATTTTATTGCAATTATATGTAAACTATATGTAAAAGTTCCTTTCTTTTCTACATGAAAACCTCTCTCGTCCATAATTACAGTTCTTTCATATATTTATTGTTTTATATATTAAAAGTAAGACTGATCTCCTAGTTGTCTAAGATAAAAGTAAGAACAAAAGTTCCAAACTTTTACTGAATTCTGTGTTTCCTTTATTCGAAAGTTTTATTACAATTTAGCTACAGGTTCATGTATATAGTTGTATGTGAGCAGATCGTTTATTTGATCCGTTGTGTGTTTTTTAAAGAGTTAAAGGTTCGGACGGAATGAGAACTGTTGTTTATGCATGATATCGTGTTTTAACAAAAATAAGTAGATTTCAGTTTGATCTATAGGCTTTAGTCTTTCCAGAATCAGTTTAGACAGCGTATGAGAATGAAGTTGCCTTCAATTGAGTTTATATAATAAAAAATACGGTTATTTACATTTTGATATATATTTCTCTTGTATAGTGAAGCAAACGTAAGTGTCCTTTTGCACGTTCAAGGTGTTCCTATTCACCTTCAGTAAGGATAAAAAAAATGAAATATGCCAAAAGTGGCTGACGGGCAGAAAGTTTGGGATAATCATGGACTAATCGACTGGAATGGGATAAGCCTGGACTAATCGACTGGAATATATTACTTGTCTTTCTTGAACATCAGATACGATTTGAGAACAGAGACAAAATATCTTAGATCGGAATGCCGACAGGAACATTATTGGTATCTCAATGACACGGGCATAATGGTAGGGGCCAATTTTGTTGTTGGGAAACTTGTCAAAGATATTGTGTTTAGTACATTCTTGAATCATATCAGATGTAAGAAAAAGAGATATATTCGTCGGTGACGTGGAATACCTCTCTGTCACGTTGTGTTTTCGTGTGCAGGAGGTACGGAAACAGAACCTTCCACTATATATATGAAACTCCTCTGTTATTTGATAATTTTAACAACAAAAAGTAACTGTTATTCTGACAAATAGACAACTAAAACAGTATAATGAACGTGTATAAAAGACATTGTAACGTTAGGGACCACTTTTGGACAAAGTGCGGAGAGTGAGAGATGGGGAAGCCCTGAGATTATTTATAAATAGAGAAATACCGTGGCGTATATCTTGATATTCATAATTTATCAACTTAAGTATGCTATACATTAAATATCTAATTAAAAAAAAATCAATATAAAATTAAGAAAATCTTCGGAACCAAAATTCATCAAGATATGATGACGATATTGACCAATGAATTTAAAGCTGCTTTAAGGCTCAATGTCAGGTATTCTTTTCAAAATGATAAAATGATGACTTTTAATTTGTTAAGTACAGTATGACTCGATACAATAGTGGAGAAATGAGGGGAAATGCTCACTGGAGCAAATAGATTTGTATAAATTTGTCAACTGTTTACTTCTATATTACTTACCTTTATTGTCGAGAACGATTCGTTATTAAATAAGAAAGGATACAAAACTTAACATGCGAACAACAAGCAGACATGGAATGACTTTAGGTTTAGCGGGGTCTAATCTACCGGAATATATCATGTTTCTTCTTTGATCATCTGATACTATCTGAGAATATGCTAGATAAAATATCTTCGATCAGTATGCCGACAGGAAACTTTATCGGTATTGAAGTGACCTGCGGATAATGGCAGAGGCCATGTTTCTCGTTCGCATACCGATCGAAGATATTTTGTTTAGTACATTCTTGAATTGTATCAGATGAAAAAATAAAATGTAATATATTTGATATATTTGAACCAACAAACCTTTTTTTCTGGTGGCAACTTTCAGCAATATTTTATTTTCCGTCTGCTTCCCATTGGTGAATTGGAACACTTCTCTACCATGTTGTGTGTTTGTGTGTATGTGTGTGCGTGATAATAAGAATTTGCACTAAATATAAGAGAATCTGTTTCGTTCGAAAGTTTAAACAATTTAAAAAAAACTGTTATTCTGACAAATATGCAGCTCTGAAACAGTATATACACGCAATTTGAACAATGTTGTAAAATAAATGAGAATTAGACACAATATCATTGACTATTAAGCATAATGTGTGCATTATAATTTTAGATGTATCATTTTCGGCGGTCAACTTCAAAGGAACATATTAGTCATAATGTTTTATAAATCCACAAAAGAGATGTCATATCGGAGGAGAAAACAAATGGCCTTGTATTGCCGATTTTCTTTATTAAAAGCAGTCTTGAATAAGAATTAAATGCATTTTATGGAAGTGAGAGGACCTAATTTATCTGTATGAGTTCATTAGAATCGGACCGGGGACCAAAATCGGCACTTATCAAACCTGATCTTTTACAATACTGCATAACGATATTTAGGCGCAAGCTGAATCATATTCAGCTAAAAGTCAATTCTACAAGCGGATATCGCCTTTGAAACAAAAGGAAGCGTTTACCTATCGCCAGTTTTTACTGGGGCTGAATTTTTGTATCAGAATTAGGCACTTATGTGTAGGAAACTATTTCAAAAAAAATTAAAAATTTATTAAATATGAAAAAAGGAATTTAATTATCTGACACATTACAGCTGAATAGTTTAATTTTCATGTTGTATTTGCATATTTAAAGAAACATTCACATTTGTATCTAAAATTGAAACTAACTTTTCCTTATACATTTTTGTAAGTCGAGACAAGATTATAACAATCCACTAGTATTGCCTGTACAACTGGTGTGTAAGAAATACATATTCTAATGAAAGTAAAGATTGTGACCCAGTGGGATGAAATTTAAAGTATCAAACTGATATGAAAATTAGCTAATACCGATATTTTAATTTAAAAGTTGCATTTATTTCAACAATTTAAAGAACGTACTTTTCCAAAGGTACTGTGTCTCACAATTTTTAATGCATCCCACATTTGCATCTGAAAATCCATCTTTCATTCAAAAGATAAACAATACTAATAAATTTCAATTATTACTAGTAAATATATCTTTACAGTATGCTTATTAGCTGAGAGTTGTAGATTGGTGCATTTTAGTTTAAACCTGTATAAGTATATTCTACAATTATAGCAAAAATTTGTTAGCACGTTATATTCTATATTTCCCACCTTTATGTTCAGTCTGAATGACCCTGGAACTCAAATCACCAGTCTGCTGTGCCCAAGTAAGAAATCTCACGTTCAACTAAATGTCATGCCCTTCCTATCGCAATGTCTTCAAGTCTGGATGACGAAAGTCGGAGGGACAATTTAATAATATAAAAAAAATAAAAAAAATAAAAAAAACAAAAAAAAAACCACTTTTAAGTGAGAATTAATTTCTAAAATACGTTAGTAGTATATGGGGGCGATAGCCTCACGTGGACTTCTATGTTAAAAAATGGTCACGGCACTATAGCCCCAAGATTTATAGCCACACGTAGACTTCTTTGTTAAATTTGGTCGTTTGTACTATAGCCTCAGGATTTATAGCATCACGCAGACTTAGATCTTAAATTTGGTCGTTTGCACTATAGTCTCAAGATTGATAGCTCACGTAGACTTCCATGATAAAAGAGGTGGTTTGCACTTTGGCGTCAATGGGAATTTAACATGGGAATGTCACCCGAAGATCAATGGGAACTGGACATTGGGTGGCGTTATGGGGTTAATAGGGTCAACACTTTGTATAGGGTGAAATGTATTTGTAGGGGCAAAGGGTTGATAGGGACAAACATATACATACAGAAACAAACAAATACTCATCCAAACACACATAAAAGAGGGCAGAAATGTTCTAAAGAAAGACTCACAGATAAAATAGAGACTCCACGAAGAAAAATATGTTGTATCGATACAAAACATTTATTCAACTATATACATGGGCTCTCTGGCTTGTACTTTGGCCTAAGCACTATCCGTTTAATATATAAACATTTGGACATGAAACAAACCGATTTACTAGTTATTTAGTTCTTGGTTCTATTAAACTACTTTTTAAAATTAAAGTTCACGCCTTTCTAAAAATCACTTCATATACAATTTATTTACATTAAATGTTCATTTTTAAGAAAAAGCTAAAACAAAACAAGTAACAAACAATCAAATAGGACAAAGTTCATGTTTCTCTCTATATTCGTCACACACGTCATTTAAAATCTGTTCAGATACCACTTGTTTCCATGCATAGGTGTTTCCCATCACGTACTCAGTTTCATTCGTAAATCTGCTGTTATGTCCATTTTGCTAGGTATACTTATCGGTATGCATATCAAGTGCAGTCATCGTCTTCTTCCCATGGAGGTACAACATATGCCATATGAATAGTCACTTTTCCATCGGTGATGTCAAATTTTTCTATCATCGACTGCACGTCTTCAATAGCCCTCAAACGTTCGGAGGAAGTTATTTCTGCAGGTGTGCTAAATCCGAGACATACAGGCGAGTTCAAACTGTCGTGATACATAGATAGGCTCAAACGATCTCGATCTTTGACTTGGGAAAGACATTTGAGTTCCTCTAACAGTGAGTCAAGTAGATTCGTAATGAAACCTGCTACTTCATCGGCTGGAACGTCGGACACGAAGTCTTTGAATTTCACCGTGTAGGTGTAAGTTGTCGTTCTAAATTTTCTCGAGGTCGCTGTCTGAGTCCTTAATGCTAAAATACTCTTTTACGTCTACTGAATCCTTTCCCTTCTTGAAGGCACCTTGCCGTGACGGTATAGTGGTGAAAGAGGTCAATGATGTTTGTTCCTTCTCTTTTTTCTTCTGACTAGAGTTATTCATCTTTCTCGTCGCTTGTCCTCGCAGTGAAGTGTCGTTCTTGGAAGTCGTCCCTTTTTATACTGGGTGATATCAAGATGTCAATAAAGTAAAGTTTTGTGGTTTGGAACTTTCACTGGTTGCACGTAGTTTGTCATTACGTTAGTAAATAAACAACTTAGATGTGGTACTACATTGGTGATGTGATCGTGAGGCATAGAATCACACCCGAGTTTCTCGTTGGACTTGAGTCTTACGCTCGATACTTGCTGTTTGAAAGGATACAATTTTCTCGATTGACGTTGGTAGTGACAATGAACTATCGGTCTTGGACATTGTCCTTTTTTATATGCTGACCAATATCGACGTGACCGTACGGCAAAGTGAAGTGGTTGGGAAGCCGCACTCGCTTCTGGTACACGATTTGATACAACTTTTCCAAGGGTCGACTGACGATTTGGTGAGTGGGTAAACGTACAATCTTATGCGGTTCGTGGCTGGTCACTTTAAAGTTTCCATCCTCTCCAGACTGCAAGACTTCTTTCAATACCCGAACGTTCACCACTTAACTTGTGCAATAATTGAGTCAATCCTTTCACTTTACACTCGGTGTGCACTTCTCCTTGTTTGTCCCGGTATTCGTAGCCGTAATGTTTAGGACCACCACTAGCAAAACTGAGAATCTTGTCGTCGGGGTGCTCGCCTGTCCAGGCTCCTAAACGGTCTCCTTCGATGTCAGGGTGATGCTGACTCGGGCAATCAATGTAGATGCAACTATCCATGTCAAAGTACAGCACACGATCACCTAACAGTTCTAAAGCTTCGTACAATTTTAAGCGAGCATGAGCTGTCACGTAGGCTGCTATGATGACATTTCCAAATTTGTCGGCTTGTACAAAGTCCAGATCTTCGTAATTGACTAAGATCAAATCCTCATGAACGACGTCCACGTGTTTCATGTATTTGGTTTTGTCGTAAATCATCTGAAAGTACCGGGAAGGTTCTGTCAAATACTCTGTCTTGGGGAAACACGGTCGTTGTGCCATTTTGCCCTATTCTGCATAATCCTCTTACGTAATGCCGTGACTAATGTTGGTTCCTAACTGTCATGTGGCTTCGTACAGGGACAAGTACGATCTCAAGTAATTATTCTTCTCGTCACTAAAGTCAGGTTCGAAAGGTCTGGTATACAAGGTTTTGCCATCTCAACTGTTTCGATCTTGGACACATTGTAGTGCTGAAACTCTAAAGGATTTTCCTCGAAGGCTCCATTGAAGGCTGTATTTTTGACGATACCAATGATTAAACATTTGGGTAACTGCCCTTGGAATAGACGATCTTCAATCATGGATTGACGTACAGCGGGAATGGTTAAAGTTTTCACTTCCACACGTCGTATCGGATACTTGGCGGTCGTTTTGCACAAAGTTTGACTGTTGTCGTTTCCCACTTTAGGTAATACTTCCACACGTCGCACGTAGAGCCTGGTTTCTTGTATGATGGTTTTGTAATAGACAGCATCACTTATCAAATGGAAAGCGACACTGCTACGATTCAGTCTCAGGCGGACATCCACACCGTTCAGCAAATACTTCTCTTGCAACCACATGTCTAAATGCAAACGATCCATAATGTACAAATTCGCTGTGAACGTGATAGGTATTTCCACGTTCCCGGTCATTTGTCGTGGTACTATCCACTTTGAAAGGAATGACACACTGTAACGATACGGAAGTGTGTCTCACCACGTTGTACTCCACTACATCTGAGTACATAAAGATCAAATTGAGTTACTAAGACACACACCACACGACGAACCCAATTCAATGGGCACAGTTCTTGTAATAAGTTTTGGGAATGGTCCACTGTCCGAAAAGTGTAATTGATTTCCTTCTATACGTGTACTTTTGAAACAGCATCGGTTTTATTTTCGTTCCCTACCAAAATGATTTAGTCACTAACTCACAAACCACACGGCATACAGAAGTTTCTTCTTCAACCGAGATTTCTTTGTGTAAAAGATTTTGGTAATCCTCTAACTCATCCATTGAAATTCGGTGTGTTATGATCACCTTGTAAGTAGAATGAGTGGCATCCAAAACTTTATGAATCGCACTCGAATCATCAATGTCCGACCTGTTGAACACTTTTAAATGAATCAGTCCTCTTATACCAGTCAGGTACCACTGGTTTAAACACCGGTGACGTAACGGATGCAAATGTTCTTTGAGTTTCACTTGTATTTTGGCCAGCTCTCGGTAAATGCGTTCTCTCAACTTCACAGGCAAACACGAATGTTCTCTTGTAAATTATCCATCCAGGGATTACAGATGTCGTCCCACTAAAGGTAGGTAGTGACAATTCGGAGATCATCGAGCTTGTTCCAGGTATGCCGAATATTGTTGTTCCCACTGGTGAAGTGATACACCGCAACTGAAGCACTTTATTTTATCCCCTTCGCCCAAGTAGAAAAATCCGGCTCTCGGTAATTCTTCGGGGGTAGGTCCTCCCAGATATGTAGGCCATTTTCCTTGGAAGGTTTGAAAACGATTTTCAAAGTCGCAGTAGTCAGGCAAACGCACAGGGAACGAATATTCGTCTTTCCTAGGTTCGTTTCGATGATGCCATGAATTTACTCAGTTTTGGACGATATCCGTAGGATGGTAGACGCATGCTTAAAAAATGTCAAGCCGTTAGATCTTACTATTTATAGTAATGAAATAGTTCTGGGCTGTATTTTCATGGAAATTTCATCTAATGACCGCCATGCACTTCTTGTATCATGACTGTTCAATCATTGATAGAATATCAACTCTTCGTTGCTGTTCCCCCCGCCCCTCTTAATATACCTCTGCCCAAACACTGGAGATTTAGTCTTTGTGGCCAGTAGTAAGGACTTTACTTTGTAAATTATATCTCATTCCCCACTGTCTAGTGTTTTAATGTCTCCTCGACGAGTTGTTTATGTGGATGTTCCATATTAAATAAATTGGAAATTATACCTTGGCGTAAATTGGAAATTATACTTTCTTTTCAGAAAATGACATCGATACAACTTCTAACAAAAGTATGGAAGGATCTGAGTAAATACTTAAAGTATGTTGATACTGTAGCTACAAAAGAGCAGTAACAAGTTCAGGCACTTAGTCGTCCTCAGAAAGAGTTGCTAGAGGGTTCAGCCAACACTGCTGCACAATTTAGAAGTCACGCTTTGTTACCTTCAATCAGCAGTCAACAGAGGTGTGGACAATCACGTTGACGTAAATTAGTTCCTATTCATGATATGGATGACAGTGCTTACATCGAAAAATCAATAATTGTTATACGTGATTTTAAAAGCTATTTTAATGGAGTCATATCATGCATCCGCTCAGTTTTAGTTTATCTAATAATTTTATTTTCATTCTTTGTATGGTTGAATGCTCTGATTAAATACTTATCATCATGGCTGAAAATCGAATTATGCGAAATTATTATGACATTCATATGTTTCTCGACTTCACATTAATCAACTTGCCCCCACGCGCTTAAAAAATAATGATCTTCTCCAATGCGAAGTTGTTTGTAATACTAAGTGACATGATATATTGTTTGTGAAATTTGTTTATAAATACATGTACGTCTTTTTCGCAGTAAGGATGCTGTCTCTCCTTGGGTTATTTCTGAGTCTCATTCCACCGTCTGGTGTATTTAATAGCAAAGGATAAGTAAACATGTCTGACAAGAATATTTGCAAATTATTCCGATTGCGAAAAAGACCTTACAGACTCATCCTAGCTAGCGCTGAAAACATTTTCAATGCAACGATTGATATTAAAATCATAGCGGTAAATATTTGTGAGAAAGGTAAAACTTCTGCACACAGTTTCAAACAGTATGGCCCCATTACGTCTCAATGAACTATTGCATGTTAAAAAGTATGGCAACACTCCCAGTTGAAGATCATTTTAGCTAACCATATTTCCGCTCACCATACAATGAACTCTACAAAAAGATTTAAATATTTGCGGCCAAGTTAAAGAAAGTATATATATATATATATATATATATATATATATATATATATATATATATATATATATATATATATATATATATATATATATATATATATATATATATATATGCATTTAATTATGACCTAATTCAATGGACAAACGTTGGACTCTTTTTGGCTGATCACTACATATTTGCCCTAGCAACAACGACAACAACAAATAAAACGTTCTGTTGGCGCCACTGGTTTTAGTCTCTAAACAATCTGCTGCATCAGATATATCTTGTGATGTTAAATGGAATTTCTTTTTGGTGATACTATGGTGAAGCCGGCACATTTAGCTTAGTTAGTCAAAATGTACAGGTCATACTACTGGTGCGAGATTTCACGAGATTTCTTTTCATTTAGAAGTTTGACTAGTGTTCAATGCATTCTAACATCAGTAGTGATCTCTTTGAAGATACACTTGTGCGCGAATATATGGCGATGCGCATTACAACACATCGAACCAATATTCTAAGAAATATAACATCCAGTAACAATGGGTTTTTTTTCAACAGAAGCGAGGTCTTGCAGTAAATCCAAAAAGCAACAACTCCGATTTGTAAAATTTATATATTAATCAAAGACTAAATGTTTTTGAAAGTCGTTCTGAACGTGTATGTAATAAATATTGCTTAATGCCTCGTGGAATCATTTTAAAATATTGGATGAACATAAAATCTAGACATATTTTATCCTCATATTGGCATTGAAGTTCTTTAAAATACTTACTTAAACCTCTAAGATTAGTACTTAATCTAAATATAGTGTTATGGATACACAGAGATACACAGCAGGCTTTACTATACCATTCACAATTAGCACTTGAACGAAATACATCTTGAACACCTTGTGTGGCAAATCTCGTGACCTTGTGTAAATAAACAGGTTCCTGCTTTTTATTAAGAAACTTTTACAATATCCTGAATGTGCCTGGATTGTGTGCACAAAGTTTGGTTTGTATTGGATGTTGCTGTAAAGATATTACAGATCGCGCTACCAAGTACATCGTTATTTGTGGCATATATTTCAATTAGATTGCTATACTGTTTAGTTGTATCGACTTGTGTTACGATTATATGGTCTTTAATTAAGTCACGAGAAAGAACAATACCAACAACTATTGTATAATTGTAATATTAATTTATTCCCTAAAATATAAAGTGAAAGAATTAAAACCCAACATACAGTATCGTGAAAGAAATCACAAAATCCTCAAAGTTCTATCAATTCTAATAGTTTACTTATAGTTCAACCCGATCATTAAATTAATGAATGAATGAATTTATACATTTGATACATGACGCCTCTTACAGTTCATATGGTATTAGCAACAAATCAACTAAACAACTTTTGCATGGACTATTAGCATGTACAAATATACAAAACCAAGATATATATAACACGTACCCTAATAAAGGAAAAGAAAGATTTATGCCATAAAACTTTCTTTTGTAAAGATAAATGAAATGTACATATAATTTTACATATAATTAATATTTCGTAGGAAAATATTTCATTGATGATACAGCGTTATACAGAATAATGCAATATAATGCATTTTTGTTTCTTGAAAGTGTGTCTGCAATCAAATTTTCATTTCACTTGATGTTCCTAACACCAATTTTGTATGACAGCAGTATCATACTCGATGTTAACTATCTTCCATTTTTCACTGTATTAATGAAAGTAAAGGGTTATGATCACTAAACAAAACCATTGGAGCTGCACAAGCATACCCTTCAAAGTGTTGCAAGGCCAGTATTATAGCCAAACATGCCTTCTCGAACGTAAAAATTAATTTATCTGTTGCTTGTTCAATATTTTTTTTAAAATAGCACAACACTGTTGTCTTCCTGTATCAATCCTCTACCAACCCCTACATTGCTTGCATATACAGATATTGTAAATGTTCTGTTTTTACATATAGAGCTGAAAGTACTAGTGCACTCTTGAAAATGGCCTTCATTTATCAAAAGCCTCTTGACATTTGTCAGACCATTGAAACTTGATGTTTTTACTTAACAAATTGGTCAGAGGTTCAGCAATAATGGAACAATTAGACTAAAATTAATAAATAATGTAAAGCCATAGGAAGGAATAACGTAACCAAAATACATGCAAGCATGAAGTGTTAGAATATTATAATATGTAATGTGATGGTGTTAAAATTCTGTAAATTCTATATAAAATAACAGAAAAATATTACAACAAAAACCCTTAATACATGATTAGTATGCATTGTCTAAACTGCAGTGCGTTAAAAGTCCAAGATTGTCTAAGTACGTCTTTATGCACTATTGCCGGAGGATTATATATAGAGGTGTGCAGGACACTGTTCACTTTATAATTTATTTTTGAAGTCGACATATTTTATCAATCCGAAAGGCAACTATAACACTGTTCCGTTGAATACGTAACGATATAGTAAAAACATTTAACGGTACGTTGAAACAGATGCTGCATCGTATGTGTGCGAAGAGACCACAGGAGCTGGACCAGTATTTGAATAAGATTCTTCTATTAGCGTATCGTGAGAAACAACACGAGTTTTTCTTTCCTTGAGCTATTTGTGTGAATATGACAGTTTGTGGTCATATGTGCATCCTACGTAAGATGTGCTCTGAGATCTGATGGAGAATGAGATATTATCAACCTGTCAATGTGCCCTAGACTTGAGCAAAATAATGGAAAATAAGTGTATCTAGAGCCCGATAATTCAGACAGGAGATATGTGATCTACTACAACCGTGGACGAATAGTTGGAAGTTTGAAGTAGCTTATATGGAGCAGGTGCAATCAAAAGGCGGAAAAAGATTTATAAAAAGTCCTGGGAGAGATAAACTAAAATAACGGTAAGTGTAGAGCTATCAGTGAACGTAAATAGAACGTAACGAAAGTAATATGCACTGCAATAATAGAGAACAAATCATGTAACGAATAAAAAAATACCCCAGCAGCACAGGAATTTCCGTACAGTATCGCACACATTTATTTCGTATTTTTATTCATCGGATACGTACTCGCCTTTAGTTCCGTGTTTTGTAGAGCAAATATGAAACGCTATTCAGTTGTGCTTACTAAGTATTTCCACCTGTCTTTGTATACCTATAATTCTTGGCATTCTTCATAATGTCATTTCATAAACTGACAGTGTTAAAGGGCTAATATCTATTGATGTTGTCTTTGTAAAGCCCGCTCAACGGTATGACTTGGAGCTCAAGATAGAGTTGATTATAGTATCGGGCTAACGTATTGAATGACTAACCGTTGTCTGAGTTGAGAATATCGTACAAAGGGTAGGTTTACATGCCAACAGGCAAATTGATATGTCCATCTGTCTAACCGTCCGTCCATCTATCTTTGTAATCAAACTTTAATAAAGTCGTTTATAATGGATCCCAGGGATATAAAATTATCAGTTAGAAAATGAATTTATAAAAGGTCTATCTATTTGCTTCATTATACGCTATGGCGGTTTCACGGTTGCAACGGAGTTAGTGATCGTAGCGCCTCCCTTAGCTCCAATGTGCATGTCCACAAAAAATGTCCAGTTCCGGATAGTTCACCGTTCTACACTTGGTTAGCGAAACATAAAGTCAACAAAGTAAGGTATCTTAGCTGTACTACATATCATTATAGTTAAACCAATGAATCAATTATATATGTCAAACATCTTTTGTTCATACTAGGAGAATAATTATAGACATTAAATCAGATAATTAGATTCAGTGTCCGTACTTACATTATATCAGATAATTAAATAATATTTACTTTCCATACTGAAATGATATCAAATAATTAAATTAAATACACTGTCCATATCTGATAAAATAGATTCATTATCCATAATTTCAGATACATTTGTAGGAACATTTCACTCTGCTCTCCGATTTTAAACATTTATTGCACATTTTTGGTTATATAACTTTAACGAAAACAATCTCAACAATTTGCATTCTTCATATGTTGATATATCCTTCTTTCTCAGTTATTTTCGCAAGGCTAATAGTTCGTTTATAACACGAGTTAAGAAAGTTATAACACAAGTTCGATAAGAAAATTATAACATGAATTCGATACGTCAGCTGATTTGTAATGCTGAACATTTTAAACCAGAAAAGTTTTCTTTAAAAAAAATGGAACACAGTATTTTAATGTATTCAGAGGAACTTAACAAAGCAATAATTACATTAGCTATCATAATGATAAATGAGTGTAATTAATGCAGACGAAATATTTATTCATATTTGGGTGTAAATATCGTACAATATTCAGATTAAATAACATGCCCAATGACGTGTTTTTGTGTGGATTTTTTTGTTTCATTTTCTTTTTGACTTTTGAAACATCAAATATCGGACGGTACAGCCAATAACTTTCAGCATGATTTTTCTTTGCTTATGCTGACACGTAATAACTCTCAAATTTGCTGGGGTCTTTAGACAACATTTCTGATTGCCACTAGCAAATTCATCTGGAGCAGCCTTCTTAAAATTAGTTTAATTCTGTTTAACTTTCCTTGCATCAAATATGTACATTTTAAAGATCCAGTTATTTCACAGATTCCGTCATATTACTTTGGTTCGACTTTTATGTCAATATTGATCCACGTGACTGGATGTAAAATTGCAAACAGTATGATTTAAAAAAGAGACTGCTTGTAAGAACATACTCTACAAGTCAATAATAAATGGATACTCACAAATATTCATAGTTGTTGTCTTTATCTATCAGTCACTCATTCTAACTTAGCATCATTTTATACTCGTTTTTAACCAGAAGTATGTTTATGTAATATACGTATGCGAACACACATTCATTCGAGGATATACATACCCATGCGCCAGATGAAAGAAGACAGACATACATACAGACAGACAGGCAGATAGGTGAGAGCCATAAATGTCCTACACATACATTGTGTGTCTAACATCGATATTTCTCCAAACTGTATACTCTAAAGTTTCCAACCGTTCAAGGAAATAAAATTAAAATAATCATCAAGGAGACTCGTACGTGCGCCTGTCTGTTCAAGGGTGGTTGACATTTGTAAAGCAGATCTGAAAAGGAATGGTTTTCCAGCAATAATTTAAAAAGACAACGTTACTCTCTCTCTCTCTCTCTCTCTCTCTCTCTCTGCTTTCTAGGATACAATGAATGCTCTTTTAAGTCCCATCACAAGGTAGGTGGGAAGGTCCATAGGGCGTTTTACAATAAATCAGCACAATACTGGTTATATACTGCCAACTAAAAAACATATTTTAAATTTTAAATGATTAAAAGTTCTTATATAATGATGACATTTGCAAAATGCTTTAGCTAGAAAAAGAGCCAAAAACGCTTTATTGTCAATTTATTTGGCTATATAATAATGTTTACAATGACTACTGAAAATTAGCTGAAACGTAGAAATGAATTTTGTATTCGTTGATTACACTCTGGTTGTCAGAGATACCCTTGTTTTGAAAGACCTTAGACAGGATTCCTATCTATTATTCAGAAAGTATTCTTCTATTATTCTATGATTCATCTATTATTCATAACGTATACTGATTTATAATATCTAATATATTAGTTCACTCTCTCAATTTTGTATATAATTATCCTTTATTAAATACATATCAATGTTCTACCCAAGAATGAGCCAGAATTTTACCGTGAAACTCAAAACGTAAAAAATGATATTATCATTTTCTGATCCCGTATAATGACCATACACTCAATTAAGGCTAAACTATAATTCTTCGAGGTTTCCTGGTTGCAATAAATCTGAATAATTATGTCGTAGCCTCACTTCACATACAAATAGAAGCGAGTTTTTTTTTCTTTTCATCAAGTCTGTATCAAGTTTCAACACTTTGTACAATCCCGTTTTAAATTGCTGTCGATCTGAGTACCACAATTTTGTTTTTACCGAAGCATATCGCGGTAGTTATGAACATACGGCGATACGTACCACGGTCTAAGGTAAATATATATGGGACCATCACCTTAAAATTCTGGGGCAGTGGCCTGTTATTTAAACAAAAAAAAAATCACTTAGCTGGATCTGATTCATTGCACAATAACACGAAACTATATCTATTACATTATTTGAAACAAATTAATTATCTTGAGATAAAAAGAAATAAAGTATCTCGGCTTGGAAGAAAATAGCAGATCCCTACATTATTGATATCACCTGCAGGGAAACCTTGACTGGGATGCCAACATCCGGGCAAGATATTTAATCAGACAATTACTCGTGAAACGAGAAAAGATTTGGTGGACTAGAGAAATTACATACAAGTTTAACAGTCAATAACTGCTCTCCTGAAAATGTTAGGATTATTTGCGATCTTACAAACGGATAATTTTTTTTAGCACATTAACATGCGCTAGTAAATAAATACAGTAAATACATGATTATATTTGTAATATTCGAAGTTAACCTGTCACAAATACATCAATTTTGCAAAGAAAAATATTTTGCAATTATCTGTTATGAAAATTGAAAGCACATTTTTAATATCGTTAAATTCCGTACATTCCCTGCTGACGGAAACTATCGAAGTACTGATGCAGTAATAGATTACCATGGTATGCACCATCTGAAACAATTACCTCGGTAAACCAGTATACCGGTTATACTGCTTACCTCTAGTTAAAATAATGTCAATCTCATGCCAAGTCCTTATCAATGCCTCTCGCAATGAAATGCAATAAATAGTCGTAGCTCTTTCAGAAGGAATAGAAACTTGCCTAATTATTCAGCCCATGAAATCTTCCGTGATGCAAACCTTTGACAACTTCTTTGTTACTGAAAAGACATTGTTTATAATGGATGTATAAATAGTAACTCTGTCACGCCATGTATATTAGCGTACTTATTGTAGCCGTACAATTGTTACAAAATAAAGAGGCAAACAAATGTATTTCTGTGACATCGATTTTTTTTCCATACTACCTGACTGTTATGGAACTGTCAAAAGTACTGTTCAAATGAGATATGATGCCTTAATGTGTCATAATCCAGGGATTTTTTCCAAAAACATTGTATTGCTTACAAATAGAACATTCGTGATTCCAACACACAAGAAACATATCATGGTGATTTCGTTTTCGATCGCTGGTCTCAGTTAAATCCTACTTGTTTGCTGCTGTGGTTATAAAAACTGAAAATCCGGTGACGTATTGAAATAAGTCTTTGCTAATGTTAGAAATAAAGGGCAATAGTTTCAGATAATGTCCACGTGTATTAGTATATTACAAGCTTTAATTGTTATTCCATACCACGTTAATTAAAATACGATTTATTTTTTAATTGTTATGTTCCAGCGTTGCAAAACAAATCTTGTAATCAATTTTATTGTCATTTTAAAAAAAAAAAATGTTTTGTTGATTTACGTCGACTGTGGCCCAAATTCCTTCTTTATGGTTACACCTCTCGTCGAGGTAGGCACTCTAATTGAAAACTAATTTACCTTACCCTTAATATCTATTCGCCATTTTGTTAATTAATGTTCCATTCATCACATTAATGTTTGTTACAGCTTCGTTTAATGTGGACAGTAGTCACGATTACTTCTTTCAAGTTTCTTCATTAGTCAGAAAAAAGTAATTCAATGATGGGAAGATAACTCTTTTGTTGTTCATAAAAGTTTCATAGAACTCACATCCGTTTCATAAGCACTGTGTATTAGACAGCAGACAGTCCTTAAGGTCTTTATTTGTATCTACTACGAAAAATATGTAAAACCTCAATAGGCACTGCTAGCAGAGTTATAGATATCACTTTTTCTTAAATCATCTCCGAGATAAAACTTTCACGTATTGAATTGAACAGCTGGTACATCCTTCCTTAAACGTCTTCATTTGGAGTTAAACCTCAACTTAAACTTTGCATGATGTTCAGTTTTGTATACTATAACATGATAATCGAATTAAACGTAAATTTCAATGAAGTCTGGTAACTTTGTGACACCTTTGTTGTATATTCGTACTATCCGTCACTCTAGCCAATGCGAGTTGAATAATTTCAACACTCTGAAAGAGGCTGGGAGATAATCATACGGATAATTTGCATATTGGTACGATTTTGGCGGACGAACCTCGGGCTAGAAGTGAGAAGATTCGACCTATATAAAATTATGTCTTCCAAACTTAAACCACTCGGTGATAGTTCGACGATCATTGAGATAGCTGCATTTTTAATTTTAATGTTAATTGTTCATGAAAATATTGTAAAAATCATTATCTTTCAATAGCCTAAAATTATTGTGTACGTTGCTAATATTGTTGTTACGTCATTGAGCCATTGTGAAGCCAACAAGACTATTATGACGCATCAACATATACGATCTCGATAGAAGTTCAAAATTTACCCTAATGACATCTGAAGCCTCTTTCTATGGCCGAGGTTTTTTCGGTTACATAAGTTACTCACCATGAATCTGATTTTAAGAACGCAAATACTGGTTGAAAACGTGTATGAAAACGGCACCTGGGAGTCTTTCATCTTGATAGAGGAGTTCAAGAAATCTGTACATCTGATTATATTCTGAAACATTTCGAATTTGGAAAACAAGAGATCAACTGAAACCAAGCTTCAATTTCACTAAAAGTTTCTTCCTCGATATGTGGTTCATTAGTTATGCTTTGAGCATACAAGATTCATTTACCTTTTGGATGAGTTTATAGTATCGAATTATGGTGCAAAAATAATGTAGCAATAACGTGAACTAATTTTGTGCTAGAAAATAAATACAAATTATAAATAAATTGTTGTCAATAGAAGTTAACAAAAGTATGAGGATAAGGGTCTGGAATTCTAGAAAGCAATTTGACCGTTTAAAGTGAGACAGTTTTACGTAAAATTAATATTTTGATAGCAAATATAATTTATCAAGGAAAAAATCTTAAGACTTGGATCAGAAAAACCCCATACGTTTAGATCCTTACACATGGAGCATGGATCCGGTCAGGTCAGATTAGTCATTGCCTATAGTACCTACCAAAGCCATGCTTGTGACAGATAAAATGAAACAAACTAGTGATTAAGTAGTTTTATTTTATGCTTGTCCTTGAATTATACGATTTCCTAACAGAAATAAATTACTTTTAATACTTTGCTAAAGTATTAAAAACATTATTTCACTGCGGTCAAATGACATCGATAATGTTATGACCAATAAATTTGATCCACCGTTTTTTCATTCGCTTGTAATGCCGTATGTATAGCCACCGTACACTAAGAAGGATTGCATTCCATAAGATGCTATATTTTTCCTTATATATCCTTTAATGTGCTTATGACCTTCAGCTGATAAAGATAAGCATGTTACTATAGATAAGATATACACAAGCAAAACCCATCATTTGTAGTAAACAGTTTATATCATCGCGTGTGATATCTTAAGAAACCTCGTTGTCTTTTTCCCAGTGAATAACGAGTGTGTTGAATGCATATTCAGGAAACGGGAGCATTATTAATGGAGTTTTAAGACTCCGAATAACCTCGTACAACTTACGACTAGAGATAAATTATTATCTCTTTGTGACGGGTTTCTCACTAATGATTAAATAATTGCAAGTGTTGAACCTGTCTTCAATAGAAATATATTGATTATAAAATCTGTAGGCAAATCTCTTTGATTGCTTAATCGAAGAAGATCATGGGGAAAACATTGCAATATTAACACAATCAGTTATCTTCAAACGAAATTATTTATGACCCTCAGTATTGCTTCCTTATATATATATATATATATATATATATATATATATATATATATATATATATGTGTGTGTGTGTGTGTGTGTGTGTGTCTGTGTCTGTGTCTGTGTGCGTATGTGTGTGTGAAGTATATTCTCTATACCTCAATAAATTTGATTTGCGATACCACATCAACAGACAGTGTTTTTATGGACCTTGCTAAAACTTTCGTAAATTCCTCTACACCTGTAAGATCTTGCAAGATCTTAATCTATGAACTGAAAGTACATGACAGTCACCAAATACATTTAGCTAGAGAGAATCCTCGATGTGTAAAAGAAAAGAAAAACCTTGGACATGGAAGTGAAATCCTTGATCTTGTTCATGTCACTTCTAATGTGCCATATCATACGTTTGCAGGTTTAGGTTCTTGGCTATGAAATCAGTATTAATAGGGTCATATTATTACCAGAAAACTGTCTAAATTTCCTGTCTGAGCTTAATGCAGCAAAGCATTTGGAATGTGACTGGTTGTGTGTTTTCCACCAATACAAATTAACAATAATATTATCACCAAAGAGAACTCCACTCGGATACATCGAAACCCAATACAGCCACTTGAAGCAAAATAAATTTAAATGGATTGTTATATCACGAGGCTTTTCAGATTATAATATCAAAAAATCAGTAACAAGAGAAAATGCTAGAGCTTCTTATATTTTCCTGTGCACAAACAGGGTACAGCTATTCAGCGTTGAAGTCGTAAAACTCTTAAATGTTCTTCATTTTCGAAAGGGTGGATTGATGACCACAGCGGGTATCATAACACAGCTAGTTTATTATACATTAAGTACCCTATATTTTCTACAGTAAAAGATTGGCGTTTCTAATGCCTGTAATGATTTTGTCTGAAACATTCCACAACCTGGTAGAAATTTTCTGTACACAAGATGACCAAAGGACATAACCACTATTCTTAGACGTAGGAGTATATCCCTACATCGATGACCATATTCAACCAAACTAAAGCGTCGTGAATGAATCACAGTATTTTTTTTTATAAAATCCTCACATGAAAGGCAATCGTAATTGCAGTTCTAACACACGCTACTTAAAAATATAATTTTCTCCTTAATATAAATTTTCCATTTTATTAATTAAAAGTACTTTGCTTATTTTACTTCAATCATCTTTTCGTTACATAATTCATCGGAACAGCATAGTGCTGTATCGACAGTAGTCCGAATTTTATTTGTCAGTGAAAAGGTAATTATTATGTCAATGAAAAAGTAATTATTATGTCAATGAAAAGGTAATTATTATGTCAATGAAAAGGTAATTATTATGTCAATGAAAAGGTAATTATTATGTCAATGAAAAGGTAATTATTATGTCAATGAAAAGGTAATTATTATGTCAATGAAAAGGTAATTATTATGTCAATGAAAAGGTAATTATTATGTCAATGCTGCTCGAAGGTGAAACGTATTCCCATTCGAAAAGAGCGTGTGTGTTTTTACTAAACACCCCAGTGATTGCTTTGCTTTTATTTTTACGTGATGCACTCATTGCCGCTGTATAATTACAATAATAATTTTTGACCGTGCAATCTCTTGTCCTGGAGTTTCTTGTGCTCATTAGTATCAGCTGAATAACTACACATATTAACCTGTCTTGCGTAAATACAAAATAATAATGCAAATATATAACAATTACAGCAAATTCCAAACACAATTAGTGGTAACATTAATTGTGATAGTGATGGGTGGTTTGTTAAATATAAGCTTCTAAACGAATTTGCATTTATTAGGTCAGTTTGATACATACTATAAATGTGTCACTAACGATTGTAATCTGGATATTAAGAATGTAAAATGATTTTTCCACTCCTTTTCATTAAAATAAGATAATGAGGTTACATCTTTCCTAAGGATAATCATTATTTACTTATAATATCGTTATATTTTTGGCAATCTAATTTATCTTAATTATTGATCAATAAGGTTTTAAGTATGTTTTTTCATATCTAGTGCATTAGGAAGTCGTTGCAGTTTTCCAATTTTATATCTCACAAAGTAATAGTGTTTGGTCACAGTTTGGTCACAGTTTGGACACAGTTTGGTCACAATTTGGTCACAGTTCAGTCTTATGTTTGCTTGCGATACTGTTGTAATATTTTCGAATGTAAGGTTTGCTTAAAAATAAGATTAAAATTACTGCTCATATTTGAGATCTAAAATCCTTAGACCACAATTGATGAAAATCTTTGTCAAGAGCAAAAAGAATCCGAAGTATAATTTCTGAACAAAATTATAGATATGTTTTATCCTTTTTATCATTTCTGTGTCTGTGAAGCAAACCTTCCCTCAACAATATCAGAAGCATAGTCATGTACTAGAAAATATCTTAATTTGAGAAATTATTGATACCTGAAAAAATTATTGACATTGGTGATGAACGTATTGCCTTAGTATATTTAATAGAAATAAAATATTAATTTGGTTGATGTCATTAATGTACACAGCAGATGTCTCTCTAGCCTATTATGTGCTGATTTTCACTAATTTTCAAAAAGTAATAATATTGCACCAAACTCTTCTTTTTATTCTTGTTAAAAATAGATCTTTATGTAAGTAAATCATCAGTTAAACATAAAACTATGTTATAATTACTTTTGTGGTGAAATAGGACTTGAACCTTTTGTATTCATACCAGAGGTAAACAAAATAGATCCACACTATTCAAATGTATTCGAAAGTCACGTGATTGAGTGACTGCTCTTATCTAAGCTCTTAGTGTCAAATGATTCATTAATCGAAAGCCAAAACTGTACACATTTAGTTTCGTATTCTTAATCAGAGAACTGATTGTTTTTACTTCGGTGTACGTAAAGGAAACATTAAAAACAGAATTACAGATTGAAAGGTATTTATAAGGGTTTACTTTCAACTTACATATATATTTCCGGTTAAATCTATCTTGAAGGCAATCATAATTATAATTCTTTACATTGAAAACTTAATTGGCTAATTATATGCGGCTTCCATTGAAACCGTTCCGGTGGCCTAGTGTTTAGAGCCTCCTCCTCGGAAGCGGGAGGTCTTGGGTTCGAACCCGGAATGAGTCATACCAAAGGCTTACAAAACTGGTACTAACAGCTGCTTCGCTAGGCACTCAGCATTAAGAGGTTAGTGTTAGGACTGGTCGGCCTAGTGTCAGGATAATGCGACTGGGTGGGACATTATGCTGCATGATGTCCCAGTGCTAGACATCACTATAAACTGCCACACTGCAGACATCGTAGTGATATGACTGAAAATTTTTTATAGCTACGTCTAAAATCCTAGTCACACACACACGCACTTCCATTTGAAATCACGTTTAAACAAAGTTTTAATATAAATTTTATTGCAATCTTAACAAATACATTAGTTGAGAATATGGTACGAAGTTTTACACACACACACACACACGCGCGCGCGCGCACACATATATATAAAATGAAACTGTTAAAAACTCACTTATCCAAGAGAAATACTATACGCATAATCTTTAGACAATAGGTTCCATCTAAAGTTAAATTGGTTGTTTCATTTCGCACTTAATGAATACGTTTCAGATGAAAAATTAACTCAGGCGCCAATTTATAAGGTATATATGTATATTGATTATACAACAAAATCGTAATAGTGTATAGGCACATATAAACTCATGCCACTATCTTCCATACATCCCCCAAACAAAAATGAATCAAAATTCGATTGTTTTGAATTTGAAATATCAAAGGTGATAATGGTGGCATATAGATTTATGATATAAGGTGGTAAAGAAGCCATAGACGAAACAATTACGTCATTCATATTTTCTAAACATTAAACTACCACATTAAGCAAAATATTCTAAAACGGATGGTTTAATTGACAAACTTTAAAAGGTATTTAGCATGGAAATACCATCGAAATATATTGGCATTGGCAAAGTTTCCATGATGTTTGTGTGGGTTTCTATCCCGACAAGGTTAATCGAACTGAGAATAAATCTTTAGTGAATTATTTTGCGAGGTTTTTTATTTTTGTTTTGCTTTAGATATAAGCCTGTGAAATAAATATGAAAATTATAACTTTAAAACATCTATATTTGTCAGAATAGGTTGGTTCCTTCAGTCAATTATTAGCAACAGAAACGAAATAATGAAGGAAATGTTTGACTAAAAGCCTCGCTATATTGGTACCGATGGTGGTTTTAGTGGGGACTTTTACGAACATTGTCATACCTTTGCTCCCTGATCCAAATTACTTAGGTGTTACCTTGAACAATACCGTTACATGACTAATTATATCATAGTTCATCTAAATACATTTAGCATGTCTAACGCTACAGAAGCTATCATGTCGTCCCCCAGTCATACGATAGCAAAAATGACAAAGAAACGAAAGCAAACATCTTAAGTAGCGCAATGTGTCCTTCCTGATCCGGCCCGGGCAGGATTCGAGTTTACAACACTTGTTCTCTTGAGTCCAGTATGCGAACCATTTTTTTTTTTTTTAACCGCGATTCAAGAGTTAGCTGAAATACGGGCTTTATTCCACTTATTAACTTGCGTCAAGTACACGTAACACCATCAAATATCTTTCTGTAACGGACTGAAACGTAAGCCTACGTATCGAAGAACACACAAAACAGTGTTCATTAAGACACACGCACACACACCAAATTCTGATTCAGCTCTCTGTTTGAAAGTCACATAAAGCACAAGATGTGTTTTGTTACTAATTACCGTCCATAAACACGTGCACGAAGCAATAAATAGCATAAAAGAACCTGTTTTTTTTTTATTCATGAATATCTTCTCTTAGAGGATGTTCTCAACGACAGACACTTATAAGAAAGATATCAATAATGCGAGAGAATGTCTAAAGTATTGTAAAACATTTTGGAGTATGCGCATTTGGTTATAACGCCCCGTTTTAAGGAATTCTTAGATTTGTTTGATTACTTGTCTGATTATTGGTATTTGGTGCAATATAAATATTATTTTGCCCAAAATAATTAGCCAGTTACTAGGAGCAAATGTCACGGAGTATAGTGTTAGTGAGTTCCCATGATGCCATGGTTCACTAGTAGTGAATTTAGGTCCAAACCGAATGAGTGTCCATGGAAATAACAAGGTCCCTATTAAAATCTAGTGGTGTTCATTGGTGGTATGACTGCAGTGGCAGTATTTACGGTAGGAAACCGGTAAATTACACAATGGAATCAATAAGAAGGGACTCGGCAGATACCGTTCATGTCACCATGGTGGCAAAGGTGATGAAGTTGTACTGGCGAAAAGTGCCTGGAAACCCTAGTTTGACTGGCCCAAGGTGACGTAGTTAAAATAGTTCCTTGTGTTAAGGGTTCCTTGTATAGTTTCTAGGCGTGAACTGCTGGCAATACGGAAACCTAACAAATAGAAACCATATATTTGGCAGGTTGTGAGATCTGTAGTCTTGCATGGATTAGAGCAAAATGTTTGTATAGAATGGACACGTCGGGCTTTCTAATTTACAACTGAAGTTGTATGGAAGTCTTTCGAAATTTGGGGTAAATTTATGACTTCTAGCGGGAATCGCGCCAGGGTTTGACACCGCTCGGTCAAGTAAGGACCCCTGGCTTGTAACAGTATATTATTCTTAAACATAGGTCCTGGTAAAGTAGGATGACGAGGTCGAGTTAGAACTAACTGATACGTTTAACAAAGATTTTTGTGATGTTGTTTAAATCCCTCTTTAAATATTGCGCCTTTAACTACAGCACTGAGGTTACCTAAGTGAAATGCCAATGTATTATGTTTTATCACTAGGTTTCAAATGATCTACATGGAAGAATTAGACCTGACGCACATAATCCCGAAGTATTAATTCAGTTCTTGACGGAATAGCGTGTGTTCACAAAATATGCTTGACCAAAACTTCATTTTTGCTGAACCTGGCCTATTGTTAAAGACTTTTGGTCAGTAAATAGAACAAATCCATTCCATACGTGATTACTGTAAATGTTCAAACGCTCTTCTGCAAAATGGACTCAGATTTATCTATTTGCACGCAAGCTGAAATAATCGCCCATTAACTTGTCCAAAAATGGTCCTTTTTGTAAGTCACATTGCACACTAAAGATCAATAAATTAAACTTAAAGCAAGCAAATTAGTCGATTCTAGAGATGGAAACGCTTAGCCGTAAATGAAGCGTACGTCTTGCAGTCCTTGAATTTCCTGCACGGGCCAATACACGGACCACACTCTAGACAGATAGTCAGGAAAAATAATGCAGACATTAGTGGAAATGAAGGACAATGTTAAAGCTACGTATAAGATATTTGATAGAGTGCCAGATATGATTAAGCAAAGAATGATATGAAAGTACACTCATGGACAAAACTGCATTTTAGAAAATAAGACCCAATTTGATGATTATCATCTGCGATAGATCTCCGAAAAAACGGATACCACGCACTCTAAGTACCATACCATTAAGCATCGTGACCATGTAAATTGTAAACACTCTCTCAAATGAGAACAATAATTTCAACAAGGAATGTTCATTTTGCCAGGAGCAAAAACAAAGTTATTAAAAGTATTGATACAAATCCAATTTTTAAATGAATTCGTTGATTCCGTGTATGGTTTTCTGGTTTTGGATTAATACATTTTTATTTATTAAACAACTTCTCATATACCTTTTTGGAGTACCACAATGCTGTATTCGAAAGATTATATGTACAAACAAAAACGCATCAAAATACACAACAAAATAAACTTATGAAAATATGTTCAAATAATTTGTCCTTAATATTGAGTTGAAACGTTTTTGGTCTTATCTGTTGGTCTAGCAACGTTGACTACTCTTGGTAAGTTATTTGCAACATGAAATAATATTTTAAAAAATTGTTTTCATTATTTGTTTTCCATTTACTGTTTGGTCTCTAAAATGACATTTCATCGATACGTCGGTTGACTATTATGTGGCCGGTATGAACCTTATTAATATGGACATGCATTATACTAATTCCGCTCCTAAATCTTGGTTATAATAAAATATGGCATCGTGTTTGATAAAAAAAAAAAAAACAAAGAAGCAGATATATGTATACACTACTTCTAATAACCGAGGCAGACTACACAATTGTAGGGCTCTGATAGATTCATACCTGTGTCTTTGATCACCGTTACTTTCAGAGTCGAAATTATAAATAAATTCGGCATCTTCCCTGGACATGCATCACCACTTAATGTAGCAACATGCTGATAGGAAATGTATTCCCGCTTCCAACTAAATCTTACTTTGCAAAGTTTCAAAAGTTTCAAAAAACATTTTGGGGCTAATGGCGTCATAAAAAGAATCCAGCACATTATGAGACTAACTTTTCTTTCTTCAGTCTAATATTTTCTGACATTATCAAAATCATACTTTGTAATATTAAGTTTCAAGCACTCTACTTGTCCAACGGAAATATGATTATTCGGATACTTTCGTGCGCTGTAGTAGATGGCCATGGGTATATTCATATTCGGATACTTTTCAAACACATAATCATGAAAGGTTTTCACCACCAGTATCAGGCATAAACAATGAGTGTTTCTTGTCCAATGCTTTCAAAATGTACGTAGCAGAGGAAAAGAAGAGGATTGCATCAATACCGAAGTGTTATTAGAAAGCTACTTAATTGCAAATTAATATTATGCCAAATGCTAATATTTCATTTATACTTTTGCCAACTAACTGTTTTGAAATTATCCAGTTTGCAATATGTTAACTGTACGGTGGCATCCATTGTTGGAAAAACAAATTGGAAACATTCCTTCATTATTGAACTTGGTCGATTTGGTCAAGGGAGTTCACTTCGCTACACTGTTAGGATAATTTTAAGATTATATCTAGCAAAAATATGAACCAAAATCATTTCTGAATGCACAGATCAAGACAGGTTGTATTTTACTTGCTTTTCTTAATGGATGTATGCTATGTATATATCTATATTTTGTACCTGATCTTCAGTAAAATCAAGTTCATGGCGTTTCTGACCAGTGACATTTATATGGTACATAATACAAATAGCAAGCTAATATTTCTCTATAAGTGTTGATTAAATATTCAGCTCATTAGTAATGTAAACATGTTTACCTGAATCTGAGTTAAAAGATAGACTTGAGTATGGCCCTAGAACCTTCTATAATGGAAAATTCCATTAAGTAAACAGAGTATTTTCGGAAAAATGGCCATTGCGATCTAGTTTAAGTCGAGGTGTATATAATTGTGTTTATCTACATGTTGCTCATTCTTGCCGTAACATCTGAAGCAGAATCGATCTGATTGTTGTTAAATTGTTCATTTTAGTTGATTTATTTATTCAAAATTATTATTCACTGGAAATGCAATGTGCTCATCAATAATATTCTTGGACTGTATTATTAATTTGGAATTATGGTCAATTTAGACTAGAACATTTTGGATTATATTATTGTGATACATCAAACTCATAGCATATCGCCACACACCAGGCCACTGAAACATTAGCACGTTCTAGACAACAGGCACATCAATACATTCTATTGTAATTTTATTCATATGGAAATGTGATAGAACTGTTAGGACTATTTATAGATTTAACTCATAATGATATAATTTCTTTTTAAATTTTTACTTTGTTTTCTTGGGAAATAAATTATTTGTTGAATTTTAGAAAACTTGTTGGTTCTCAATTTCATCATTACTTAGTTTAAGACCATATAATCAACACACACACACACACACACACGCATATATATATATATATATATATATATATATATATATATATATATATATATATATATATATACATGTGTGTGTGTGTGTTGCTCTAAAGGCAAATAATAATAAACTTTGGTATAATAGTTTCCACACTTTTCATATGATACTGAAAAAAGTAAATTGAATCCAAAGCTAAACATTCTCAAAGAGTTAAATTTTCTTCTTTCAAAACAAAAAGTAGATATATTTTAAACGAATGTCACACCTAGTTAGCTTTCTGAAAACCTAGATAATAATGGAATCACTTATATTCGTGATTCAAACTTAGAAGGGTGCATGAAAGAAGACTCATTACGCAGGTAATGGTCGAGATAATTGGGATCATTATGATTGCTGCTTTTTTGTCCCGGCACAAAGCAATCAATTGTTGGAGATAAATGACACTTTCTAAAGCTATTGACGCATTGAAACTATTAATGTGTTTCATGTATGCCTCTTTCAGTATTTCAGTTGCAGGTAGTCAATTGAAAATATTCGGTATTTTCAGATCTGGTTGAAGATAACTTGCTGAAAAAGTAATCAGCTATATTGATTTCAGTGATGTGAGTCAATCTGATGAATCAAATGCAAACATTTGAAAAATCCTAATTTTTGTTGGAAATTTTGAATATTTTAAACATAAAAGCAAAATCTGTAGACATGAGTCTTATACTTCAAATTGCACTGAGAAACAAAGATGAAAGGTAAATATTTGAAAATATGAGAAACATCACTTCACGCAAAAACAGTTATATTATCATAAAAGAAACACGCGTTCCACTCTTCCAAGCATTCGACTCCAGTAACTTGAACTAATATTCTAAAAGAAAATGTTTCATGTTCGAGGTGATTTACTCAATATCTTTTGATCTGTAAAACTCGAACTATTTATTGCCCCAATCATTTAAAATAATACCGGTGGCTATTTCACACACCTCAGTCTATTACCCGAATTATTTAAAATGATACCGGTGGCTATTTCACACACCTCAGTCTATTACCCGAATTATTTAAAATGATACCGGTGGCTATTTCACACACTGCAGTCTATTACCCCAATCATTTAAAATTATACCGGTGGCTATTTCACACACCGCAGTATATTACCCGAATTATTTAAACTTATACCGGTGGCTATTTCACACACCGCAGTATATTACCCGAATTATTTAAAATTATACCGGTGGCTATTTCACACACCGCAGTCTATTACCCGAATTATTTAAAATGATACCGGTGGCTATTTCACACACCGCAGTCTAAAGGATCAAATTTCTATTGAAGTATATGTACCTTTACCTAATGGCAACATGAACACTTGCGCAGCTAATAACTCAATAGATTGAGAAACAAAGAAAAATTATCTTCTAAGCATGCGCTACATTGAGATCTAAGAACTGATTTCACTATGATTGATATAGTTAATTAAGTGTCATTAATGCATAAAGTGGTATAGTACAAGGCCTACTTCCTAACAAACCTCTGCATATGAAGTGGAAAGCTGAGGAAGTCAATTACTAGAACAATGTTAACTTATTCGAATATTACACTATTGCTCGGAGATACGTCTAGTTTTATTACAGTAAGTACATAGTTAAATACAAACTGATTATCATGGGTGGATCGAAACACATTTACTATAAGAGATCTGTACACATTACTGTTGGCTGATTTATACGGTTTGTAACATTGGATCACAGATATTAAATGATAAAATGATGGTATAAAATCATCCATAAACTGAACATATGTTGATATACGAATACCCAATTTTAGATGTATCGCATTATCGCTAATTATTTTCAAATGTGAATTTATCTGGATTTTAAACTAATGAGTGATTCATGCTTGTAACCAAAAATCATAAAAGAGTGTGACAATAATTTTTCAAAAAGGGAGTAAACCTACAAATATTCTGCTTGGGTTAATAATTTATAACCCGTATTCTACCCAGTAGTATACCCAGTATTCCACCCACTTTACAATCTGTAGCTCAAGAGGTCAGTAAAATGTATTGTTATTATTATTACGTTTGATGAATATGTATCCGTTGCATGGTAACCGTACATTTCAACAAACATACTTCAGTCGAATTTTACTTTATGCTGAAAGATGATCGTGATAATACTTCAAGCATCAACTTCTTTGCAAAACGTTCGTTATAATATTTTGTTGTTTTTATCGTCACACCTGCGTTAGCAAACATCATCCGGCGTGATTTTCCAGTTGATTTGAATTTTGCAAACTGAAATTCATATAATTACTACAATGTTCATTACTTTGAAATTAGTGTTAAGTTTAAACGCATTTATCATGCGAACCAAATTTGTAATATCGTATGCAACTGATTTAATTTTAACCAGGTATGGTAAAGGCAGGGTTTCTGTCTTTACGAATATGAAATAAAGTGCAGTAAGCATGGGTATAAGTGACATCTACGTGTGATCTGACTCTCGAGGCAAAATGAATGTAAACAGCAAACTCAAAAAAAGTTTTAAAATTTAATTTTAGTCCTCAATCTAATTTGAAGGCTAATCGTATTTTGGGAATTATTTGAAAATAAGACAGTTGTGTCTTCATTTTTGATTTGATTGTTTTTTTCTGGTAGGAATATCTATATTTCTGGCTGTATGCTTGACACTTTTGGCCATCGTGGCTACCAGACGACACAACCGTCATCGTTACTGTGCCCATTCATCGTTCTGCGATCCGTGCGTGGGCAACGTGTTGGTTGAAATCGACGGCAATCTTGAAGATAGTCCGGCTGTACAGCCTGGTTGTCCCTCCATTCCCTATCTGATGGAAGTATATATCAACGCTATGACCAACGATACTGTGGAGATAAGAGAAATTCTGGAAAATGAAAGAAGTCAAATTGTAAGTGAAAAATCCATTGATTATTTTCAAACATTAATTGTTTACATACATTGTTGTTATTTAAATATAGATACATGCGTTCTGCAACCATTTATGCATAATGCACAGGAACACACGAGAAGCAATCTGTTCAAGCATGTAGTAACGCACTTAATTATTTGTTTCAAGATCCCATTTTATTTATTCCAGCTCCTACGCCATATTTCGCATCCAGATTTCATTCCGATGACAGTACATGTATTGCAGGCTCCCAAAATCAACCAGCTCATTCATGATCTCATCCCTAATGGAAAGTACCTGGTACGCTCTCTTTTCTAGTTTTCTGATCTCGAATCTACCGCAAACATCCGAATTAAATAGGTTACAGTTAATGATAATGTTTTCAATCACTAAGTGAAATATACCAAACCCATTTAGTGCATGTTACTTCCTTAACTAAAATTCTATTTTGCTGATAATAATCTCAATTTGGATATTTATCTTTGTTCCATTTCGTTAAGTATATTCAGAAGTCACGATACTCTACAATCAGGTTAACGCTTAACGTACACAGTGTAACGCAACAGGAAACAAAGTTTCAGACTTAATGGAACAATATAAATATGAACGTTTCATTTACTAATGTTGTATGTGTGCAATAACTTGTCTTACTCTAATTTTAGGACGAGTACACAGCACTTGTGTATGGGAGATTCATCGTGCTGGCTTCACATCTGCGCGTAGTGGAATCTTTGGGGATAGTAAGCCCAAATATCGTCGCTGCCTGCAACAAGTTTGGCCACGCCCTCTGCAAAATGAAACAGTTTAGAATAGCGTTGGGTATGAACGCGTCTCTGTCAGACATGTGTCATTACAACCCGAACATCCCCCTGTACAGCAGGGCACAAAAGATTGGTTACTCAATTTCCGTGTTGAAACAAGGCGCCGATTCATTGTCCACCATTCTAGATGAAATAAGGGAGGTTGCCTTGAGAGAAACTAGCAGATGCGTGTGTGACTCTGCACGGCAGAACAAAACCCTTTTATGCAATTAATATTCTAATGTATTTTGCAATTGTATAGATAATTTTATAGATAATTGTATAGATATTGTTTACTTTTTACAATAATTACAAACCGTTTACAGGTGGCTTTCAGGAAGATGATCTCGTTTGGTTTCAGCTATTCGCACAGCATGTGTTCCATTTGTGTTCATTTATCTATAATGGCAGATAAAGAGTTTTCTGTAGATTTATCAAATCATTATAAAATAGAATCATTATAAAATAGAGTGTTATATGATATTTTTCCATAACAAAACAAAATCGCAGCATGAGCGATTCGCATGATCCGAGATCATTTATATGCAAAGTCTAATATCCACAGTTAATGCAGTATAATGTTATAATACTAATGCACGAACTGTTTTACTTTTTAAGCTCGTCCCTAGGCTATTATCTTCCTGTCGGTTGCATAACATAAACTGAATGCTTTGTTGAACTTTGTCTTCTTGAATAAAACTGTCGCCAAATTGACAGTTATGGATGTAACACGTCGAAAAAAATACACAAGCATTCAGCAAGCTAATTTTGACCATTTTTAGGAAAAATTGCTACTATTGATGTTACAAATGTATTTTAATTTTGGGAGGAAAGACTTTTTAGCGATTGTGTTTCACAAATAACATATCGAAAATTTATAGTTTGGCAAAATGACCAAGCTACTATTAGCACGTGGTCTTAAGTGCTCAGATTTCTTAACCAATTCTGGGTCTTTTAAGCAACGCTATAGACGATATAAATGAAATGGACAGTTTTGTCATGATGTTACAAGAATTGATACTTACGTCCCTTTGACATTGTCATCAGGCATGTTTGCAGTTGTCACTTTCAATTTCTCTAGCTGCTGAATAGCATTCATACATTACAACAGAAGCTGATTCGTTATTAGTGCTACAGATTTGCAATGCAAAATTTTTATATTCTTTCATCTGTTAAGTTTTTATACACAAATTTTGCTTTAAAAAGATTTTCAAGTGCATTCATTCTTAAGACTACCTTCAATTGTATATTTATTGATTTTAATTTATTGCACTTTTTCATAAAAATAAAGAATGAATAATCGGAATATGCATTAGTTTTATGTACTGTCACCTATCTGAGCTATATTTTTATAACGGCGAAATGCGCCGTACTGTTATAATTGGGAAATACGCTATATTGTTATTACGGGTAAATGCGCTTGATTTTTATAACGGTGAAATGCTCTATACTGTTGTAACGAGGAAATAGTCTATATTTTTTATAACTGTGGTATGCGCTATATTGTTATAACGGGGAACTGCGCTATATTGTTATAACGGGGAAATAATATTTTCCAAATTAGTGTGCAAGCATGCAACAGAATTCGCATACATTTGTAGTATTTTATTTTTGTATTGATTTATTCCATATACAGAAGGAATTTTATGCTCATATACGAAAAGAACAAATATCGTTCTTTTAATGTGATTATATGTTTGACCATGAAGAGCTATATTCAAAATTAACGTTAGTTTGCTAGTTTTAAGTTTTGACAGAAAACGTGAAAGCTTCATTCAGACATTGCGAATAAGCTTTTGGAAAATACAAACTCTTGTCAAGTTGCAACACATGCCAGCAGTGCATTGTTATTATAAATACTTCGAAACTTTTCTCTGCTTCGGTGTTCTATACTAACTAATGCATTTCGCTCTACATACATACAAACATACTGTTTGGAATACTATGGTCAAATATCTGAAAATAAAGATAGCAAGATTATAATTCCCCTACAATGGTATCCTACATATTCAAATGAAACAAAGAAATTGATAGTAATTTTCGAATACCTCAGTATTAGAGAGAAAAACAAATAATCGAATTTTTACTCTCAGGCTATAGAAACATACCTGGGCAAGTAAGGGTTAGTGACAGTGGAAAAAGGATTAAACAGCTTGTATTTTCATTTAAATTATTCAACATCGCACCTATCCATCCATCCATACAACCACTTCCTCAAACAACATCGTCCAGCCTCGTTGAATTTATCAAGATTATAGAATAAAGATGGAAAACAATTCCTGCCATCATGCACAAACTTAAGTACCTGTCTTAAGCAATGCAGAAGAAGTTAGTGGACAGAACTCACATACTTGAAAAGTGGCGTGCATAGTTAAGCGGAATTATATGTCCTGTACTGTAAAAGGCACAGAGAAGGAAATATGTTTATCTTTTTTATCATTTATATTACAAATTCTTTTTGTACTGGGTGAAATAATACAACACGATCAAAATTTACTAATATGAAAATTGAGATCCTTTCATTAGCGTATCTTTTCATATAAGTTCGCTGTTTCTCACTAACAGAACATTATTAATGTTCAGAATAATACCTTGTTTTACATGAAAACTGAATGCATTGACCCCTGATTTTTACACTTACCAAGGGGTTTAATCCTTTTTTTCTAAATTCATCACCTGACAAATTGCACAGGTCAGATATCAGTATACAACCTCAGTATGATTGGCATGCGGCGACGATAAGAGGGGAGATAAGTAATTATTGGTTCCCTCGAAGATAGCGAAAGCACGCGTTATAAAAGCATTGTAGCTCTTAGAAAGCCGTTAGACGGTCGGAAGGATATCAACCACTGAGGGATGTGGATTTAATTTTATCATGATTATAAACTGAAAACAATATCCGTACAAGACTTAGAATCCAAAGCCTAATCTATTTTTACAAGCTAGTGTAATTTTTCCCTGACAATGATTAGACTTCCAGAACAGTTTCTGCGTGTTAGGTCACATGGGCATGTGCATATATATATATATATATATATATATATATATATATATATATATATATATATATATATATATATATATATATATATATATATTGAAATCGACACGAACAGGGTTGAAATCGACACGAACAGGGTGTAGGCATTAAGGGATTAATTAAAACTAGGTGAGTAGTAAATGGGGTCACTTTAGCATCAAGGGGAATTAGCATTAAAAAACACCCTGGGTCACTTTGGCGTCAATGGGAAATTTAACATTACGAAAACCCCTGCGTCACCATGACGTCAAGGGAAATTCAACATGGGAATATATTTTGGGTCTGTTGAGCGACAAGGGAAATTAACATGGGGAATAAATCGTGGGTCTGTTGGGCGACAAAATGGAACAGGGTCGGGACCCTATTTTAATAAGGTCCCGACCTGAAGGGTCTATGGAAAGGGAACAGGGGAGAGGGATAGAATACACACACACACACACACACACACACACACACACACATATTAAATAAAAAAGGGGTAGGCAATTAAAAGTCGATCTCTTTCGAGAGATGTGGGTGGCCCTGAAAAGGGCCTTTGGGTTTATATATGCCCTTAACATGAAGGGCATCTGTGACTTCTTCTTGTCCTTAGGCTTCGTCTCACTGTAGGACCGTAAATCAGGACTCTTTTGAGGCATCCTTGCCTCTCCACATAAATCCTACGTATCCATAGGTTGCTGGCGGTCCTATGGACAACTGTCCATTCAGATCGGACATACATCGGTATGTCCGTCCTAAACATCATTGTTGACACAAGGGTGGAAGATTCAACGTCAGTCCACATGCTGAGGCGACGAGAACAGGTAAATCAATGCAGTGAACTGCGCTTATTTATAGGTAGAGGAAGGATTGAAACCGATTGAGTTCATTGACCAATCCAAACACGCGTTACAAAATTCAGTCAGCTCGCATCCAATCCGAAGAGAACAGTCTGTGACGTCACGTGGTCTATATAGATTCGCTACCGCCTGTGTGCAGTCAGTCGATGCGAGACAGTGATTCAACATGACGGAAACTCAGAAAACGATCCATTGGGGTGCACCAGCAGTGGAGACTACACAAGGGAACCCGGACTTACTTTCAGAAGAGGTACATTGGGATTTTGTGGATTTTCTTACCTCGCAAGAATTTGTTCCGGAACCTTCGTCACCTTCATTACCACACGTGGAGAATTTTAGACAGAGACAGAAAGAAAAATTGGAGAAATTTATACAACGACAAAAGGAAGCGGAACAAGCTTTTCTTTTACAGCAACAACAGCAAGAAGAGGTAAGTAAAAAACAACAACAACAACAACAAGAAGCAGCAGCAAAGAAACAAGAGGGTGAAAATCAAACGGTCACGGTACTGTTAGACATTTTAGCGGAGTTAAGAAGTCTGAAACAAATGTATCAGACTTCTTTATCACGACCGAAGAGAATACGACCTTCCCGAGCTAAACACGCCAACCCTGTGACTAAGCCTACCGTACCACCCTTAGTGATTTCAACCCAATCATCATCATCAGAAGTAGGCCTCGGCCGTGGCAAAGGCTTAAGGCAGTTAAAGTTGATTGCTTAAACTCACCTCTACACCAAGAAAAAAGGCCCTTTTCACGACCACCTACGTCTCTCAAAAAGAGATAGACTTTCAATTGCCAATAACAAAAAAAAAACATTATACCCCTATAGTACGTGTCTGTGTATGAGTGCGTGAGTGTACGTTCTTATTTTAAAATCAAAACTCAAAGACACTTACCTTATATAATTAATGTATTCTTTTATCAGTAGTTACAATCCAATTCACAATTCACAAGTGAGCACTTTAAAAAGTTCATACACTTCTTCTGTCTCATTGTTTAGTCTCTCTGTTTTTTAAATTTCTTCACCGTCACAGTCTTTTCCTCTTCACTTTCTTCCCTTCGTCTTTTCTTCTCCTGTTTCTTTTTCTTCACCTGTCTGCTATCTTCCTCCTCTTCTTCTTCCTCTGAAGAATCCCTCTCTTCTTCTGACTCCTCTTGTTTCTTTTTTGGGCAATCTGGAGACCAATGTCCTTTTTCTTGACAATAATAACAGGTATCTTGACTTTTGTATCTTTTAACCCCTGTTTTTCTTTCTTGACGGTCTGGACACTCTGAAGACCAATGCCCTTTCTTCTGACAGATATAGCAAGTATCTTCACTTTTATCTCGAAAAGAAGGAGAGTAGTCCGAAGGCCGGTGTGAAGAAAATTTTTTAATGACCCTCGCAAACCTCTGATGAAACGTTCGATTTGGCTAGTCTCTTCCATCGTTGTGCTCGGTTAGAGAGTGAAATGAATAGTGAAAGGACAAGGCACACACCCTTTTATACACGCTGGTGTGCCATGACTATGAATTAGTCGATGCTGTTTAAATTTTATTCATTTGACCTTTTTCACTCAAGATGAAACGATCCAATTCATTTGAGAAGAAAGAACAAGAAAGTAACAGGCAGAAACGTGATCTATCGCCTCGTACCAGGGCTGAAGTCTTGGCACAAATTCATGCCAGTGATTTTGAAGAGGACATGAGTGAACCAGAATCCAAACCCTCTAAACAAAGTTCACCACCCTTAGTCAACCTGAAAAGTACTATGACATTCGAGACAGAAAAGCGCTCCTCTAGAAAATTTAGAACCACGGCTTACAAATAAACGGTGAAGTTTAAAAATTTCAAGTCCGAAGTACCGTTGGAGAAAGCAGAAGGGTTCATCACCGGGGTGTGGGATTCTTTACTTACCACACTCAAGCGCCAATGACAACCCAAAGAAGACGATCGTTTGAGACTTTCCATACAACACGACGGTTTGAAATCCCCTGTTTTGATCGAGTTTAGCACCCCTGCAGAATTGACTGCTTCCAAAGTCATGGACAAAATACAACACGTACAACAATCCAATGATCAGTTTGACATCACCGATGGAAAAGCCACACTGGACATGACCCACGTCCTTCCTCCTCAAGGGACTGGCCGCAAAAAAGTCTTATTGGTGAACGACCTTCGCAGCACCAAAAAGAGTCTCGTCCGAATTCATAACCCTCAAGACCAGATGTGTTTAGCCCGAGCCATCGTGGTGGGACGAACCTATGCCGACAAGAACGACACGGTAGAATGGAAAAGAGACTGGGAGAACATTCGAAAATCGAACCGAGCCAAACAACGAAGTGAGGCAGAACTCCTGTTGCAACAAGCCGGCCTGTCCAAACACACTCCCTGCGGCATTCCTGAAATGCAAAAATTGCAAGATGTCCTAGCTCCATTCTACACCTTGAAAGTGCACCCTCAAGAAGTGCGCGGACCTCTGTTGTTTCGAAGGAAAGACTTTAAGGATGGAAAATACATTCATGTCTATTATCACGATGACCATTTCGATACCATTACCAGTATCACTGCATTCCTGGGATACGGTTATTACTATGAGAAATGTGACCATGGTTATAATAATCGAAAGCAACACAAACATTGTCGATCGAAATGCTTAGGATGTTTGGCCTCTCCACATTGTCTGAGCGAAGGGCAAAAACCAGTGCATTGTTCAACTTGTCTGCGCACGTTTGTCAGCCCTGTCTGTTACCAACAACATCTGAAGACGCAAGGTTCACAGCAGAAATGTGTTTGTCAACTGCTGAGATTGTGCCCCACGTGTGTACAAGGCATACGTACCAATAATGCCAAGGCACACGTATGTTCAGGAAAGAAAAAATGTCACATTTGTCACCACATCCTGGACTTGGAACACGAATGCTACGTACAAAAATACCAACCCCCACCAGAGAAAGAGGATGGACACAAGAAAAAAAGACAATTTCATCTTTTTCGATTTCGAATGCATGCAAGAGACTGGCATTCACATTCCTAATTTCTGCGTGGCTCATCGAGCGTGCGAGAAGTGCATTCAAGAACCTATCTTCAGTCATTGCCCTCACTGCAGCAAGATTCCCGGAGGGCGTGAAAAAATCTTTCGGGGACCGAACACGCTAGCCGATTTAGCCCAATGGGTCTTAGACCCCATCGACAAGACATGGAGCCAAGAGGACATCGAACGTTACGGAGATTGTCATCGTCATGCCACGGTGATGGCTCACAATTTCTCCGGATACGATGGACAGTTTCTTTTGAGATACTATACGGAACAAGGCACCGAGCGTCCTAAAGTCACTTTGAACGGAGCCAAAATCATTTTCATGCAAGTGGGACAAGTACAGTTTAAAGATTCGATGAGTTACTTGGCCATGCCTTTGAGTCGAATGCCTAAAACGTTTGGAATGACAGAAATGGCTAAAGGGTACTTTCCACACTTTTTCAATACCGAAGCCAATCAACACGCCGTTCTACCCCATTTACCTGAGGCTCACTATTACGACCCGGACGACATGCGTACCGAACAACGTGAAGCTTTCTACGCTTGGCACCAGGCTCACGCCTCGGACCCTTTCGACTTTCAGGAAGAAATGTTAAAGTATTGTCGTTCCGAAGTGGACATTTTACGACGTTGATGTGGAAAATTTCGAGAACTGTTCATGGAACACGGAGGGGTCGATCCTTTGAAAGAAGCTTGCACCATTGCCAAAGCGTGTTCCTTAGTGTACCGGCAACGATTCATGCCTGAAAACACCGTGGCTGTCATCAGTCCTCAAACGACCAACTATGTCAAACGTCAATACTCGGTCAAAGCCCTACGCTGCTTACGTTACTTGTGCGACAAGGAAGACAAATGGATGCAGCATGCCCGCAACGGAGGAGGCGAAAAGACCATCGGAACGCATTCGGTCGATGGCTGGGACTTAGAAAACCCCAAGATCGTGTACGAGTTTAGCGGCTGATTATTTCACGGATGTCCCGTCTGTTACCCTGACCGTGGCACTAAAAATCAGTTTTTACAACGAACCATGGAAGTCTTGTACCAGGCCACTTGTCAGCGACGCCTAAAGTTAGAACAGGAAGGATACCAAGTGGTGGAAATGTGGGAACACGAGTACGATCACCGTTTGAAAACCGATCCCGAATTTAAACGCCTCGTGGAAAGTTACCAGTTCATTGATCCCCTGAACCCGAGGGATAGTTTGTACGGAGGAAGGACCAATGCCACCTGTTTGCTATACCAAGCCGACGAAGAGAAAGGAGAAGAAATCAAATACTTGGACGTGTGTTCGCTGTATCCCTACGTGTGCAAATATTGTCGCTTTCCTGCAGGGCATCTACGATTGTTCACGGAACACATCGACCTGAAAAACATTCGACAATACGAAGGCTTGATCAAGTGCAAAGTTTTGCCTCCCACGGACTTGTACCATCCCGTCTTACCTCACCATTGTCAAGGCAAACTGATGTTTCCTTTGTGCCGTACTTGTGCCGAAACGTGCAACCAAGATCAGCCTTGCCAGCACACCCAGGAAGAACGCGCCTTGACGGAGACGTGGGTCAGCGTAGAATTGTTCAAAGCTCTGGAGATGGGATATCAACTGTTAGAAGTGTACGAAATTTGTCACTTTCCCAAGACACAACAATACCACAAGGGTGACCCCACGCAGAAAGGCATTTTCGCAGACTACGTGGATGCCTTTTTGAAACTGAAACAAGAAGCCAGTGGCTATCCTTCCTGGTGTCACACTCCCGAAGACCAAAAGACATTCAAAGAGAAATACTGGGCACAAGAAGGCATTACTTTAGATCACATCGAGAAAAACGAAGGCAGGCGATCGTTTGCCAAAGTGATGTTAAATTGCTTGTGGGGTAAAATGGCACAACGTCCGTGTTTACCCAAGACGGAGTATTTGACAGAACCTTCCCGCTACTTCCAGATGATTCACGACAAAACCAAATTCATGAAACACGTGGACGTCGTTCGCGAGGATTTGATCTTGGTCAATTACGAAGAAGATCTGGATTTTGTACAAGACGACCCTTTTGGAAATGTCATCATTGCGGCTTATGTGACAGCTCATGTTCGCTTAAAATTGTACGAAGCTTTAGAACTGTTAGGGGAACGCGTCCTGTACTTTGACACGGACAGTTGCATTTACATCCATCACCCGAGTCAACAGCACCCTGACATCGAAGGAGACCGTTTAGGAGCCTGGACAGACGAGCATCCCGACGACAAGATTCTAAGTTTCGTCAGTGGCGGTCCAAAAAATTACGGCTCCGAATACCGGGACCCACAAGGAGAAGTGCACACGAAGTGTAAAGTGAAAGGATTGACTGAATTATCGTACCAGTCGTGTGGTGAACTTTGGGGTATTGAAAGAAGCCTTTTAATCTGGAGAAGATGAACACTTTAAAGTGACTACCTATCAACCCAACAAGATTGTACGTTTACCCACTCACCACATCGTCAGTCGACCCTTGGAAAAAGTCTATCAAATCGTGTACCAGAAGCGAGTGCGACTCCCCAATCATTTCACCTTACCGTATGGACACGTCGATATTGGTCTGTATATAAAAAGGAACCCTAGGCAAGATTGATAGTTCATTGTGACTACCAAGACCAAGCGAACAAGCTGAATACTTTCAGAGAAACACAAAACAAGTTTAGAAAGGCACAATTCAAGTTTGGGGCTTCTGAAGTGGAATGCGATTTTGAGCCTTGCGACTTTTCAACCTGTGTTAGTGACAGCACCAGAAGAACCCGTCACCCAGGACAGGACTGTCGTGGACATCCCTGAAAGACCCTTTCGGAAGGACAATTGTGTGACCTTACCCCCTATAGAACTGGTCAGAACATTACCCAAAACATGTTGTACAGACACTTGTGTTTATTCCACGTTGATGGTTATCATATGCCTTTTATCGTTGTACTTAAGCCTTTGGCTTTTATGTATTTTTCTCTTTCGTATTAATGTTTAAAACATTCAATAAACTTGTCCTGAAAAAAGTATATAAACTCTCGTCTCGTTTGTTTTCGTATCACAAGTGACATTCCTCACACTATGGCTATCTCTGCTGTCTCTGCTCCCTCTTCCTCCACTGTCAAAGTCATCGACGAACACTTAGATCGTGCCAGTTGGGAGGCTTTGTATCTTCGCCATCCCTTTAACATGCTCATTGCTGGACCTAGCGGTTTAGCCAAAACCGAATTCGTCAAACGCATGATCGAACATAAACATCATTTGATCGATCGTCCACCTCAACGCATCGTGTGGTGTTACAAAGAGTGGCAATCGGCTTACAGCCTCTAGCGAGAAAGTCAAGGCGATTCCATTGTGTTTGTGGAAGGCATTCCTAAAGAAGACGACGGCATCGTCTCTGACTCCCGTCAAACCCATTTGGTCATTTTCGACGACATGTTAGGAGAAGACGAAGAAGAAATTAAACTGTGGTTCACGCGCAATGGGCATTATCGTAATGCCAGTGTCGTTTACATCACTCAAAATTTGTTTCAACAAAGTAAAGCCCATCGCACCATCAGTCTCAATGCGCATTACGTGGTCTTGTTTAAAAGCCCTCGAGATAAATCTCAAGTGCAAGTCTTAGCCAAACAGTTAGGGACACCTTAGCTGACTCAGGCGTACGACGATGCCACTCAAACTCCACACGCCTATTTACTTGTCGATTTGAAACCTACGACCCCCGATGATTTGCGATTTCGTACCCACTTGTTTCACCACTGGTGCCAGGACGGAGGGCCTGTCCTGTACACGTCTCTGTCCTCGACTTAACTTCATTCCACACAAAAAATCTATAAAGACCTCATACCCTTTTCGTCTGTCTCACACACATTTTGAACATGACGTACCTTCAGTCGCATCTTCCCGTCAAATTGATTCGTGCCTTGTATGGCATCAGTCGAGAAAAAAAATCCACAGACACGAGCTCGTGTCTTAGAAGCTAGTCTCAAAGAAGTCTTACGATGGTTCACGGTGACGGCACGTCAATTACTACAAGGGATCATTCAGATTCCTCATCAAACCAAACGCTTTTTGATCGAAACAAAGTCGCTTTGACCCAACTGGCCGATCCCCGCATCGACACTCAAACCAAAAAACAAATCATTTTGAAACCTGGAGGGAGCGGTACTCTAGGAGGGGTCATCATTCGCTCTCTCTTAAGATAGGATCCTAATGCCCCCAAAGTTCTCCCCAAGAATAAAGTCAAACGAAGCTCCAAGAAGAAGAAAAAGACCAGGTCCTCAAGGAGAACTTCTCCAGTGGCGGGACCCTCCTCTTACCAGACACCACCCCGGAAAAAGAAAAGAAGCCCCCAGAAAAAGAAACAGAGAAAATTTCCACAGAAAAAGAAAAGTCCACAGAAGAAAACTAGTCGCAAGAGAGGCATTTCGGCCAGGACGCAACCTTGCACTCGCAAACCACGACCTGCCACGGCGGTGACCGCGTCTCCGGCAGCCTCAAGTTCATCCACTTCTCCGTTGAAGACACCAAGAACTGAAGAGTACTTGGAGACGTTGATCACACCAAGAACTTCTCCGTTGATGACCCCAAGAACTTCCCCTGTGGCAGGACCCTCCAATTTAGCGGCAGTGGCTGCTGCTCACAAAGTACCTTCTCTCAAAATCAAAGTCCAAGAAAGATCGGGCATGTTACAAAGTTTACTGGATTTGTCCAAGCAAGAACTGGCTCGATTTAGTCCGTTGCGTACCCCTGCACGACGTGTCATGCCTGTCCTGAAGTTGATACGACGTAAAGACAATCAGTGGCGACGCGTTCCAGTATAAAAAGGTGTGTGACCAAGTCGGGGTATCAGTGTTGTGGTGCTCCTGAAGATTCAAAGACGTCACCATCCAAAAAACATCCCTCTTCTAAACAACCCCAAGGAAAGAAAAGGAAAGGACTGCCGCCACGTTTAGTCAAACATGGGGACATGTTATCTGTCCTGTCTAAAGCTTCTCCACCCCTACGAAAAAATCTCATTCAATCAGCTTCCAAAGAGGTCATCGATACCGTGTGCGAATGTTGTTTGAACGTCTTGAAAGGTACGATCCGTTTGTCCAAACACCAGAAACAATGCTTAGGCAAACATCGTCACGTTCTTCGCCAAATGGTTCAAAAGAAAATCCCCCTTCGTCAAAAGAAGAAGATGTTGGTCCAACGTGGAGGCATTTTACCGCTCTTGTTAGGCCCATTGCTGAAAGGAGTCTTGGGAACCATGTTGGGAGGACTGGTGGGAGCAAGATAAAAAGGCCCTCGGAAGTCCCAAGATCTCAGAATCGACCCTTGACAGCCCCATGGAAGGACGAAAACTAGCTTTAGTGCCTTACAAACTATCGATGGAATACCATCGTTGGCAAGAACAACGCACCCCGCATTTACCTCCTAATCCCCATTTGAGCGAAATGTCCCAGTTACAACACGAATTGCAGTCCTTGATGGATCGCCAAGATTTGTACGAAACAGAAAAATCACAAAAGTACGGTCAACTCTTGCAACGACTACAACTCTTTCACCAGAAAGTTTTAGACGAAACAGCTCTACCCACTCTGAAAGATTTTAAGACCTTGATGAAAAGTCCAGCACCATCACCAGTATCACCACCACCACTACCAGTGACCAGGACAGAAAAAGAAGAAGAAGAAGAAGGCTTTAAAAAAAGTACGCAAGTTAACAACACCACCTACCTCCAGAATTGGATGGATTAAAAATATGATGACCACCCCTTCTTCATCACAAGAGAAAAAGAAAGCGAAGACAGAAGTGAAACAAGAACCGATATCCCCTGTTCCGACATCCTTCTCTGCGACATCTATTGCTGGTCGCACACGCAAAGGATTGCAATCCAAGAAAATACCCCAAGAGAAAAAGAGTAGCATCTTCCAAGAGTGGGTGCCTTATTAACACACAAACACAAAATGGAAAAAGTGTTAGCCAGCATTTACTACGATCCCTCGCATCCTGCAGGTTACACAGGAGTTCAAAAATTGTATCATGCTGCCAAAATCCGACTGAAAAGTCTCCGTTTACCTCAAGTGCAACGATGGTTACAAGAACAAGCTACCTAGACTTTACACAAACCCATTCGACGCAAGTTTGCCAGAAGTCGCACCCGAGTGGAAGGCATCGATCATCAATGGCAAGCCGATTTAGCCGATGTCTCTCATTTGGCCAGTACAATCGTGGCTACAAATATTTGTTTTGTGTCGTCGACGTCTTTTCCAAATTTGCCTAGGTCGTACCCTTGACTTCCAAATCGAGCAGCGAGTTAGTGCGAGCCCTGCAACGAGTGTTGAAACAAAGCGGTCGTCACCCTCTTCGATGGCAAACGGACAAAGGCACCGAATTTCTGAACCAAGCTTTCCAAAAAGAATTAAAGAAACGTGACATTCATTTTTTTACCACCGAGAATCCCGAAACCAAAGCCAGCATCGTGGAACGCTTTCAACGCACTTTGAAAGAACGTATGTGGAAATATTTTACGCATCACCACACTCTGAAGTACATCGACATCTTACCGCACCTGGTGCAAGCGTACAACCAATCTTACCATCGAAGCATCGGACGTGCCCCGCAAGAAGTGACTCCCGACAACGAAGTGCTGGTGTTTCAGCGACTGTTTGGTACGTCCCCGACGAGAGCTGCCCCCAAGAAAAGTGAAGTGTTGACCGTAGGAGATTGGGTACGCATTCGCAAAACCAAACGCACTTTCGACAAAGGTTACTTACCTAACTGGACGACCGAATTGTTTCGTGTCACTGGACGAGTGCATGGCCGTCATCCTGCCGTCTATAAATTGGAAGACATGAACGGAGAAGTGCTCAAAGGAACGTTTTACTTACTCGAGTTACAACGTGTCACCAAAAAAGAAGACGACGTGTACGACATCGAAAGCATTCTCGAACGCAGAACCCGTAAATTGGTTAAACGACGTGTCAAAGAAGTCAAAGTACGTTGGAAAGGATATCCACCCAGTTTTGATTCTTGGATCGACGCTTCGCAAGTCATCGACTATAAAAAGAAGTGACCATTATGCCCTTTCACACAGACAAAGCTATGTCGACCTCTCCTTCACCTAGTTGTTCTCTGCAAGATTTACAAAAACAACCCTTGTGGGTGTGGTGTGGAGAACGTGTACCTAAAACGCAAATCGTCTTTTTCTGCCAAATCTTCGTGGTGTATTGTGTCATCGGGGCAGCCATCGCCAATTTGAGTTTGCAACAAGGAGACAAACAATTGTGGACCATTTTATTGAGCAGTTGCATCGGTTACCTGCTTCCCAATCCCTCCCTGAAATTCTCTTCCAACGGGAACCAGGGGAACCTTGTGTCCAGTGCCAGTGTCAGTCACCACTCCAATAACAACAACAACCCTATTTTGGGCGGAGACACGCCTCTGACGTCCAGTAACCCCTCGGATAGCCACAGAACTCTGGAATTATGAGTCACCAAAACCAATTTTACTTAACCTTACCCAGTGACAGTTCCATGGAGCTGTTTCCCAAGAACACGTTGTGCTGTTACACGGCCAAATTACCTTAGACCATCCCATTAGATCACGAAGCCCACTGGGAAGTGGCTTTAGTAGAAATCATTCACCCGACCCAAGTCCTCAATGTCCTTCCCAATCAAAACTTTTTTGATGTGGAGGTTTATGACGAACAATTGCAACAGTACTTGGATACATATGGCAAATATGACAGGAAAACCCCTGGCACAAAAAATCAAAAGTACACCACCTATCACTTGTTCATTCCTCCACGCTATTATTTTAGTGGTCAACATTTGGTGAGCACCGTAACCTCCAGGTTTAATGTCGTGTTTCTGAAAGCTTTGGAAAGTGTCAAAAAAAGTGTCACCATGGAATACCACAAAGCAGCTAGTCGCTTCTTGATGAAATTTGACGGGAGTAAAATCGTGTCCATTTTATTTTATCCTGAATTGTTTGACATATTGGGCGGAGACATGGACATGAGAAAGGCCGTGCTCAAGAAAAACGAATTACCAATCATTTACGACAACGAGTCTTTTAGCAAGTTATTTCGTGCCCCCGGTAGAACTGAACCAAGGACTGAATTTGATGTTTGTGTACTCCGATGTGGTGGAGTATAACGTGGTGGGACACACCTCCGTACCGTTACTGCGTGTCATTCCTTTCAAAGTGGATTCTGCCACGGTCGCTGACGAGGAAGGTGGAAACACTTACCACGTTCACCGCGAATTTGTACATCCTCACTATTTGCCTGTCAGCAAGTCGTATTTGGACACGGTCAACATTGCTATAAAAGGAGATCTGGGACAAAATATTCCATTCACCAAAGGAAAAGTCACGGTGAAACTCCATTTTCGAAAACGGTTCTCTCACGACTCGTAAGTCATGTATCCAGTGTACCGAGGGGTTGCTCGACAGCGAGGACACGGTTTAGGAGATATGTTAAAATCGGCCTTTCGTTCGGCGGCCCCGGTGTTGAAGCGATCGCCATAGGATCAAGTTCCCAAAAAAAAATTTCAGGGCTACCCCATACTCTCGAAAAGAAATAACATTCCATTGCCTTTGATATGTCAGTCAGTTAGAAGAAAAAATACAGAAGTGAGTCTATCAGCACATGATTTCTTTATCTTGGTTAGAAAGTGTGACTCTAAGTTGTTCGTTTCCGTCGCTTATCAAAATTTTAAAAATAGTAATATTCTGTAAAAAGTGAGTGAATGTTTCTTTTAGGTCTGTGCGTTTTTTGTCTTTTTTTTGTTGGTGATAATATGGATAATGTAAGTTCGGGTACAACGAAATTTAAAGAATTAGGCCCAGAACTCGGTGTGGAGGGAAGAAATATACGCAACAGCAGCGGGAGCAAGAAATGCAGACCTAGCCAGTTAGTATTGAGGCATTCTGCGTTTGACAATGCCTTTGATGTCGTACACGTCGTCTTTTTTGGTGACACGACTTGATTTGAAATAAGTACGGGCTAGCGTTTTGGTGAGTACTTAACATCCATGGCTGTCTTGCTGAGCACCTTTTTCCTCCTTTACCACGCTCGGACAGAAAAATGAGTGTGTGGTGAGACAATTCCCACTCATGTTTAAAGCCTTTCAGTCAGGTTGTTAAGGACTAGTTAATCCTACACCTGAGTGGCTAAATTTAAAAGTAGTCTGTGAGTACACAAAAGCGTGGGGGGATGAGGCTCTCTTTCCTTCCCAAGGAGTAATTAAAAATCACGCGGTGCGTTATTAAACCAGTGATACATGCTCCATTAGAGCGAAAATCACTTTAATTCAAGTAAGCAAGCAAGCAAGTTCGGGTACCGTCTCTAGCACTCTTGATGACACCAACTGTCTGGGTTATTTTATTTCTTGCAAGCCCCTATGTTCCACTTCTGTTTGTCATAATAACTTGTGATACTTCACATTTTCTAAAGTGGAAATCTTTACAAGCCGTACAAAATACAAAACTTATATGACTTTGGCTTTTGACACTTGCACAGACTCTTCACTTTATAAGTGTCCCGAGAAAATTGTATATCCCATTTTTACCATTTTCGAAAACACGCACACACTTGCAGCTTGACCAGAAATATGTACATCTTGTTTTGTGGATAAGTCACAGACAAGTCCAAGCATATATAGGTGGTTATGAACGTTAGGAATATCCCCTCATTTTTTCAGAAATATCAAAGCTTGTATGTGCATTTTCCCTTTTCCACTCTATATTAGTGCTTAGATTTGTTCCAAAAAAAAGAAAAAAGAAACGAAACAATTTTGAAGAAAAAAAACAACTGAATTTTGAATTCAGGTTTCTCTCTGTTTATAATTTTTTTCAAGTTGATGGTGCATGACAGAGTACATTCGCCTACCTTTCCAAAGTGAGAGGCATTTCTTCACATGTCATTGCCTTTGTTAAATTCGGTTTCATTGGTTAGTTATCGTTAATCTTTAATTTTTTTCATGCATTTCTTTTTGATAGAAGATTTAAGGCTTTCTATTGATGTAACGGTATTTGTGTTGTTTAGTCTGTTGATGAAATTATCTATAGCAAAGTGCTTAAGATTTTTCAGTTTTTTTTATTATTTCAAGCCCCACAAAAGGAGACCAAGTTTGTCTTCAAAGACGATTGAAACTCTAAATTACACGGGCGTGAAGGAAAACATCGTTGTGTTTAATCTAATCATGCTTGCCGTATCTCTTTGTGTTTTAGAGGTCATATTTCTTCTTAAGTAAATACACGCATCAATAGACAGACAGATTGGGTCATCATCCTTGAGTTTCACTGTACTTTCGGTTCTTTACTTCATACAAACCCCAAATTTATTAGTTTGAAAAAAAAAAGATAACATGCCCCTCAATACTGTAACACGTCTGTTCCGACTCTACCGATGTGAGTGTGAGTGTTTATGTCGAAATGTTTAAGTGAGATATAAAAATATGGTCAGCTTGAAAACGCGAACCAATACTGTGACGCTCAGTATTTTTATGTGGTAAGAGGAAATGGTACAACACACACAAAGAGGGCTTGTAAGTTCACATTTCAGTCTGTCTGCACTGTAATGGTAGCAACGCAAGAACATAGGGATTATTATGCCACACAGTCCTAGAACAAAACAATGCATCACCCGTTGTAAGCCATTTCATTGGCTATACTTATTTTCTTACCGCGTTCGCTTCGAATTGACTTGAGTAGCTATTCAGACAGTGACGAGAATGGCCATGCTTTACTGGGTCTATCCTATAGGCGATTTATATAAAAGAAATATTTTTTAAAATTAAACTAATGCAAGAACAATCGTACCATGGGCGATCCCATGGAAATTGTGTCCGTCTTATTGCAAAATACATCAACATTTAATTTAACCGTGCAGATTGCTAGAACAAACCTCTGATCATATACATTTTGAAAAGTGTTGTGTGACACGGATTGCCATTGTCGCTTGGTGTCTGCTTTCTTGTTCGAAAAGAGATCGTTTCGTCTTGACTATAAAAATTTAATTTGACTAAGTTTTACGCACTACTTGAACTCATACATTTACATTGTACGTGTAAGCCGTCTTTCTCAGTTTTCTGGAAGTTCGTTTTTGCGTTTCTCAGATGTGATACTATTTTTTATGGACCGAACGAAATTTCTTTTGGCGTGAATCAGGACTCGTGGTTTTGTGGCATAATTGGAGAGCATTGATTAAAGCTCAGTTATGTCGTCTTCGAAATCGCTGACACGGATTTGAGCTAACACTTCAGGTCTTGTGTGAGGCGACGCGGCACGTCATTGCCTTTTACTTTCTCAATGAAATCGTTTCAACTTATTGCAAAATTACATTTGACTAGGTTTCATGCGCAGCACGTCACTGTATATAGGGAGAGTGTCTTAGCGTCAGAGTATTCATTCCAGTCTCAAACGATCAAGAAGATGGAAGAGTCAGCACAGATCGACCTGCTGGTCAAATATATGCTAAAAGCCATACGAAAGCATAATTCACAGGCGAAAGTGGCAACAAAACTTACCCTTTTGGTCGTTGATTTGACGAGAGTCATACGAAAGTGTGTAAGTGCTGATGAAGTTTGCTATATCTGCAAAGGTAAATGGGTATTTGTCTCCAGAATACCTGCTTCGTCTAAGAAAGAGAGACAAAAGTCAAGATACCTAATATCGTTGTCAGGAGAAAGGACACTGGAATTCAGAGTGCCCTACGAGAAAAGAGAAGAAACAAAAACAAGACGAAACAGAGAAGAGGGATTCAGAAGAAGAAGAAATTGAAGATGATGAAGAACTTGTGCCAGTAAAGACATGGAAATGGAAAAATTGACAATGTGAGCCGATGCGTTGGCCCTGATGTGAAATTTCATACTACCTTCTAAAAGAGAATAGACCAGAAAGAAAAGGTAAGTGTCTCTTGGTCTTGACATTGTATAATAAGGATGGCGTGTTTTGTTTTTACTCACACTTTATGAAATTGTGCTCTTTCACCTCTCTCTGGATCATGTTTTAGTTAGAATTGAAATGGAAGGATGTTTTTCTTCACGCACGCTCTTTAGGCATGCAAGTCGGTAAACAATAGTCAGTCTATTCATCCATCATTTTGTGTCTTGATGTTTCCTAAATCACACACTGATGCCATAAAATAACGGGTTAAATGGGTTTTGTAGTGTTGGGAGTGGGGGGTGGGGTGTAGGTGTTTGGCAGAGTTGGTCATTGGAGGTGAGGGCTTAGGTGCTTTCAAAAAACTTTTTCTTCTTCACTCTGTGTTGATAGTATATTTGGGGTTTGTATGCGTTAGCGACGTTGTGTGAATAGTATATTTGGGGTTTGTATGCGTTCGCGTACGTTTGTGTGGATAGTTTATTTGGGGTTTGTATTATCTCCCTTCTGTGTTGATAGTATATTTGGGGTTTGTATGCGTTCTCGTACGTTTGTGTGGATAGTTTATTTGGGGTTTGTATTATCTCCCTTCCGTATTGATAGTATATTTGGGGTTTGTTTTTTCCTGTTCCCTCTGTGTGTGTGTGTGTGTGTGTGTGTGTGTGTGTGTGTGTGTGTGTGTGTGTGTGTGTGTGTGTTCGCGTACGTTGTGTAGATCGCATATTTGGTTGTTTTTTTCTTCTTCCTCCCGAGTGTGGATAGCATATTTGAGGTTTGTATGCGCTCGCGTACGTTTGTGTGGATAGTTTATTTGGGGTTTTATGCGTTCGCGTACGTTTGTGTGGATAGTTTATTTGGGGTTTGTATTATCTCCCTTCTGTGTTGATAGTATATTTGGGGTTTGTTTTTTCCTCTTCCCTCGGTGTGTGTGTGTGTGTGTGTGTATGTGTGTGTGTGTGTGTGTGTGTGTGTGTTCGCCTACGTTGTGTAGATCGTATGTTTGGTTGTTTTTTTTTTTCTTCCTCCCGAGTGTGGATAGCATATTTGGGGTTTGTATGCGTTCGCGTACGTTTGTGTGGATAGTTTATTTGGGGTTTGTATTATCTCCCTTCTGTGTTGATAGTATATTTGGGGCTTGTATGCGTTCGCGTACGTTTGTGTGGATAGTTTATTTGGGGTTTGTATTATCTCCCTTCTGTGTTGATAGTATATTTGGGGTTTGTTTTTTCCTCTTCCCTCTGTGTGTGCGTGTGTGTGTGTGTGTGTGTGTGTGTGTGTGTGTGCTCGCGTACGTTGTGTAGATCGTATATTTGGTTGTTTCTTTCTTCTTCCTCCCGAGTGTGGATAGCATATTTGGGATTTGTATGCGTTAGCGACGTTGTGTAAATAGTATATTTGGGGTTTGTATGCGTTCGCGTACGTTTGTGTGGATAGTTTATTTGGGGTTTGTATTATCTCCCTTCTGTGTTGATAGTATATTTGGGGTTTGTATGCGTTCGTGTACGTTTGTGTGGATAGTTTATTTGGGGTTTGTATTATCTCCCTTCTGTATTGATAGTATATTTGGGGTTTGTTTTTTCCTCTTCCCTCTGTGTGTGTGTGTGTGTGTGTGTGTGTGTGTGTGTGTGTGCGTATGTCTGCGCGTGTACGTTGTGTGTGTGTGGGTGGGTGTGTATTGGTCTCTGTTTGTCCCTATAAAAACTCACTTTATCCCTATCAGATACACTCTACCTACTTACCTGCAGTAGCGTGTATTCAGGTCAGCCACTTGCAACACTGTTGACATTTATCCCCTAGTGTTCAGTACAGTGACGTCACTGACGCTGGAAATTTCGAGACTATAAATATGGACTTGGGGATTTCCATAGGTTGTAGCTATACATATGTACTAGAGTTCATAAACAGGAACGTCACTCAAGCTGAGGCTATAAAATGATAGTGGGATTTTCCAGAGGAATAACCCACAAGTTGTAGTGTAAATAGATAGTGGGATTTCATAGGAATTTTAGCTGATTATAGCTATAAATAGATACATGGGTGTTTATCCACTATCGTCACACAAGTTGATATTGTAAGTAGTTACTAATTTTATCCATTTTAGTCTAAACCATTGTAACTTAATTTTCGGGGATATGTTTATTTTCCTTTAAATTCTGGGACAATTTCGTCATTTTAGCGTTACTTTTAGTCACATCCATTTTGTCGTTGAACATTTCCTTGATTATAGCTATTTATAGCATCATTACAGTTATGCAAATTTTTGAACACCCCAGCAAGATTTCAGGTCTTGGTAATGCTTTATATATAAATCTCACGCTTGTACTAGTGTATGTATGTCTCTGTCTCTGTTGTGTTTGACCCTCTACCATCATTGTCCCTAGACAATCCCACCATGTTCAATTCCCCTTGACGCTATACAGACCCACCATGTTCAATTTCTATATGTTAAATTCCCCTTGACGCTAGACAGTCCCACGATTTATTCCCATGTTCAGTTTCTTCTTGTCCCTATGTTCAATTTCCCCTTGTCCCTAGACAGTCCCACGATCTTTTCCCCTGTTCAATTCCCCTTGTCCCTAGACAGACCCAAACTCTATTCCCCATGTTCAATTCCCCTTGTCCCTAGACAAGCCCAAACTCTATTCCCATGTTCAATTCCCCTTGTCCCTAGAAAAGCCCAAACTCTATTCCCCATGTTCAATTCCCCTTGACGCTAGAGTGGCCCAGGGTTTTTTCTCCATGTTTAATTTCCATTGACGCTAGAGTCGCCCAGGGTTTTTCTCCATGTTCAATTTCCCTTGACGCTAGAGTGGCCCAGGGTTTTTCTCCATGTTAAATTTCCCATTTACGCTAGGGTGGCCCCCTTCACTACTATTGCGTCCCTGAAACTCGAACATACTGCTTAGAAAATTGACTTGGAAACACTCAAGGATTTTAGCCATTCATTAATTCATTCGTTATATCTTCCATAAGGAGATTTACAGATACATGCATGCCGAACAAAAAGAACATAAAATCACTTGTAAATAATATACAAATATACAAGGGTTAGCATTTAGGTCATCTGTAATGTGGATGTTTCTCTGTAATCACAACTCGAGAGTATTAATTTTATCCTGCATGTAGGACCTATAACTCCAATTGCCTATTTCTTGGTTCATTCATCATACTCACGTGACCTATGTTAAAAAAATGTCATTTATAATAAATTAGAAATAAGTGTTACAATTAAGGAAAGGAAAAATATGTTTTCGATATCAGAACAATGAACTGGAATAAAAAAGTGCGAAAACGGTAAAGCTGATTTTCATCCTAGGGTGTATCAGGGGTAAGTCTGAGTAGTTTCAGCAGCTGGAACGCATCACTACCGTGTAGGGCTCAGCCAAACTGATCATACATATACGACCTGCCTCGTACAAATGCATGTTTTCCCAACACATTGAAGTAGGTCAGTATAGATATAACGGTACGAATTGTACCAGCCCAGGTGGGCGGAGCTTAAGGTGTAGGAACATTGTATTCAAAAATAAAGAACAACACTAGCTGTGATTGGTGCATTATGTAAGAGTTGTACTTTCTGTTTGGCTTAAAAAAAGGTCAAGCCTCTTGGCAACACGTGAGATTATGTTAATTCTGATCTAGATCATATTTTGTATTTTTTATGATTTTTTTAAAATGTGGTACACATGGCTGAAAATGTGACTGTTGTAACTAGATAACTCTTACAAATGTCTAGTTCCAAAAGAATTATCTCTCTTAAATGCAATGGAGTACCTGGTTTTGTCCTTGTCAAATTGACAGTCTAACATTGCTCTCTATGACAGTGTGTGACATGCATGCTGAGGTAGGATATAAAGTATATTTATTTCACAAAGCATTAGCATTGAGGTGTATGGAAAAACAATTGGTACCTTGATACCTATGTTGGTGACCGCATTTTTAACAGATTAAAACCACAGGGGCTCGTATCGTTGCTTACAATTAACCTGTCATACATGTACCACGTATCATTGTATAGTACATGTATGACAGGTAAATTGTAAGCAACAATACGAGCCCATGTGGTTAAAACACAGTTTTTGTAAGTCTCATTTTGGCAAGCTTGGTGCATATATTTATTACAAAATTGGGCAGGAACATCCTCCTTGATTATTAGATTACTGCATGTGTTTGAACTTTTGTATAATGTACACATCTTTATACTCTTTGAATACATTCCATCGCTTTAAAATGTTGCAAAATACACAAACACACGCGCACGCACGCACACAACTTAATTGTATATATTTATTTGGAGATGGAAACGAAATCCGTGCTGACTGCAATCTCATACGTTCAAAGATACGCATACCAGTTAATGTAGTTCTCATTTCTGTTACACCATGATATGGTTATGCAACTGGCGATGATGTGACTTTTGATGTACGTGTCGATAAAAGCAAATCAATACAAAGCTTAGCATTATAAAATTCAATTAAATATGAATTTAAACTTACATTAAATTACGTATCACAGGTTACATTTAAGACAGTGTCCTGTAATGAAGCAATTATATTATGTTTATTCTAGTGGCAGATCCAGCGAGTGTGGAGAGAGTGGAATCCCAATTATTATACTTTTCAGTCAATACAATGAGGTAATAACGAATCCCACTTCTAAATAGTAAACCCTAGTTGGAAATAAATTAGAGATCCGACTCCTCGGTCCATTTTCATTATATAAGTTAAATGCTTCTTAGGACTGTAGATCATTGCCAGTGAAAGGCAATCATACGTAACACATAAATCATGGTAAAGACATTATAATATGAACATGACGTGGCCTGAATCTTTTGTATTCAATCACACCTCACTCTTCTCGTACAATGATTTAACGTGTCCTTCAAACAAAAGTAACGACTCTGTTTGTCTGACAGATATTGGAATTTTGTTCGATAGACTAGACACAGAACTATAGAAGCATAGAACTACAGCTGGCCGAGTTTTAGGTATGTTATTTAATTAATGTGTGACATACGGAGTACATATACGTGTCATGGCGATTAATATTCATAATTGTAACTATCATCATGTAGTTCCACTTTTCTCCCGAACAGAGATTGAGCTAAACTGTGCAATGCCGACTTTGAAGTTTAGAGTTTCCTTTTAATCGGAGGGGCTTTTGCTTCCTTTTATCTGCTGGGGGGGGGGGGGGGGGGGCTAGAAAAACGTTGTTGAAATTTATATCGAAATTTACAGTGGTAAATATTAAATTTATCAGTTACAAATAGGTTTAAAGTCAATACAAAGGTTGTTTTCTCTTTTGATTTTTATATGCTAATTCAGGGATATGTTTGAATAATCGTGGCATATGGCATTTTATAGCGGAATAAAGGAATGTCTGATGCAATCACCGTATCAAGTCTCACTGACTGGCAGTTCAGATGATATAGACCGTTTCAAAGTTTCATATGAGAAAATTACTGAAGGTGATATTCGTAAATACACAGTACTAAAGGATATTAGGACCTACATATAATGATTAAATTGTGATGTGGAAGATGATTCAAATAAGCCACAAAAATACTGAGCCCTAACAATAACTTCTTGTGAATGCCAACTGCTTTTGTTTTCAGTGAATTCAGTAATAATACTATTCTTTGCAGTTTTTTACATCTGCATTTTACATATCGTGGACTAGTAACGTGTACATATTTACATATCGTGGACTAGTAACGTGTACATATTTACATATCGTGGACTAGTAACGTGTATCGTGGACTAGTAACGTGTACATATTCAAGCAGGCAATACAACTTTTGGATAAATCATCAGTCATCTGTGGGTGCAATTGTCAGTCAAGTATCATTGTTATGATGTCATGATTGTGTCCGGTAATGCTTATTCGCAGTAAATCGCCTTACACTGTATTCTGATTTAAGACTTTAAATGCATTCATCTAAATCTTCTTTAGCCATCACCTACGTCGTCTTCTACCATGTTTACAACGGAACCTTGAGCCGATATTGTTAATAATAATAATAATAATAATAATAATAAAAATAAATTAATAATAATAATAATAATAAGAAGAAGAAGAAGAAGAAGAAGAAGAAGAAGAAGAAGAAAAGAACAACAACAACAACTATTGGACGCTCATATTAGATGAAAAATTGGCATCAGTTTCAGGAGGAGGTGCAATAACTATACTTTCGAGATGGCCGTAGTAGCTACTATATTGGATGTAATATCGTCACTATTTCCTTTAAAACAACATCTAGATATCACAAAATATGTTTTGATTTTGTTAAGATGTTAAGACCCTATGGCAATACTATGACCATTCATTTAGGAGTCCATGGCGATATGACCATTCTTTAGGAGTCCATGGCGATATGACCATTCTTTAGGAGTCCATGGCGATATGACCATTCATTCAGGAGTCTATGGCGATATGACCATTCATTTAGGAGTCCATGGCGATATGACCATTCATTTAGGAGTCCATGGCGATACAGCCATTCATTCAGGAGTCTATGGCGATATAACCATTCATTCAGGAGTCCGTGGCAATATGACCATTCATTCAGGAGTCCGTGGCAATATGACCATTCATTCAGGAGTCCGTGGCAATATGACCATTCATTCAGGAGTCCATGGCGATATGGCCATTCATTCAGGAGTCCGTGGCAATATGACCATTCATTCAGGAGTCCGTGGCAATATGACCATTCATTCAGGAGTCCATGGCGATATGACCATTCATTCAGGAGTCCGTGGCAATATGACCATTCATTCAGGAGTCCGTGGCGATATGACCATTCATTCAGGTGGAGCAGTGATGAACATATTTTCAAAATGAATGCTATGGTGGCCATATCTTATGTCAAGTCGACATCTTTTATATTTAGTCAACTATATTTAGTTAACTAGTCATCACAAGAAGTCTTCTGGTAAAAACTCCATGTTGATAAATAACTTTCCATTTAGAAAAGGTATCAAATACAAGAAATTAAGATGTCCTCCATGGCGCCTATATTTATTGTAAATCGGTATAATTTTCGTTACGAACCAGCTAGACATTATAAGAAGTTTGCCGGTGAAAACCTTATTTCAATACGGCCATCTATTTAGGATAAGCAGCGATAATATGATATTTAAAGTATCCACCATAGATGCTGTACTGAATGATAGACTGGTGTCATTTTCATTTAATACCAGTTAGATATCATTAAAGTCTTTCCGTGAAAACTCCATGTGGATGCAACCATCTGTACAGAAGTAGTGGCGATTAAAAACACAATCATAATTACTTTTTTGCTGTTTTACAAATTATCACGAGAAGCCTTTCAGTGAAAACCAGATGTCAATATGTCCATCACATTTAGTAGGAGTAACGATAAAAAGTTTTCAAAAAAGTCGTCATAGCATCACATTTGGATATCAGATAGGTATCATTTCACTCTCAGTGAACCGGACATCGTAAGAAGTGTTTTAGTGAAAGCCCCATGTCGATAGGACCATAAGTTTAGGCTAATACAACCATTTTGAACATTTTGTCATCACTACTACAGTGATAACAAAAGCTTCAAAATGGCTGCATAAGAAACCATACTGGGTGTCAGAGAGGCACAATTTTCGTTGAGAAGCAACTAAATCGTTGGATGAGTGCCTGTAGAACTTGGTGACAATCTTTAAGTCTAATTGTTCTAGGAGGAGTAGTGATAACAAATTTTGCTATGAACGCCAGATGCCAAATGACGAACGGCACGCATAGTCCACTTGAAAAAGTAAATTCCTATCCCATCAAAGCCACTCCAGATTTGAGTATGAGTATGATACTGTATATGAAATTCTCTCCTCAGATATACGTTCATTTAGATTAACATTTTTTTAATAAATAAAAAAAAAAACTTTTTTGGTAACGGCATTTAAGGAATGTTAAACACCGTGGAATTCAGTACTGGTCCCTCATCGGCATTTTTGTAGTCCTGCATGGCGCCATTAGTGTTCCAGAGTCTGACTCGCCACCCTGTCCTTCCCCCTAGCCCCGAAGAACTACTGTTGAATTCAGTATAGTGTAGTTTTGTACCATTATTTTGCGCGTAAACACACACACACGCACACACACACACACACACACACACACACAGATTGTGCTTGCGCGATCTAGCTCTGCATAACCCTTCGCTGCTGCTTTTGTCTTCATGATCTGACCGGTCCATGAATTTTAGTGTCGTTGTTGTTGTTGTTGTAGGGTTTAACGCCATTTTTTAGCACACGATAGGCTATACATGGCGGCCAGTATTAATGGTGGAGGAAGAACCCGGGAAAACCCCGGAAAGAACCACCGACCCACGAGAAGCTACTGACAAGCTTTCTCACATAACCCACATTGGCCGAATCGGAGACTCGTACCCATGCAGACAGAGGTGAGATGGCAAGGATCCGTAACGGAGGTCGCTTTAGACCACTCGGCGCCCCTGGATTTTAGTGATCTTCACAATGAATACCAAGTAGTGTTGAATTATACTTATAAAGTTCTCGAGTTAGAATACGACAACATTAAAATGAAGAGCAGCAGAGGGGGGGAACAGACCGAAACAGTTTTACAAGTAACCCCTTCCAGGAAACTATTCCTCGATAGAGGGCTTATTTCGACGAAATAAACCCTTCTATTCAGATCATAGAATAAAAAAAAATGTCCCCAAAAATTCGGAGAGTCTCTCCTCGAGAAATTTTTCGAATTTCCAGGGGAAAATGCAATACATTTCCGCTGGCAACTTGGTTTACTTCAATAAATCTGAAACAGTTTCCGTGGCGGGGTCGTCATTGAAAAATCCATGGTCGGTCCAGCCCCCCCCCCCCCTGCTGCTCTGGGAAATGAGTTTCCAAGAAAACATTTTTATGTTAGCGGAATTAAATCATTGACAAATAAATAATGGCAAATATCGGAGAAGCACTTACTACTAGATTAGCTCGAGAACGTCTCGAAGCAATTCAGAAATTTCTTCCTGTCCGTGATAGTGTCAGACAAAAATTACAACTAAGACAGCAAGCACGGGAAGGCTTTGCAGAATCCGCGGAGGAATTATTTAAACCCGTGACCAAAGCTACTGAAAAATCCGCAGCTGTTACCAAAGAGGCTTTAATAGAGCAAAGGAAAATTTTACAGGATATTTCAGCTGGACTTAAACCCCCGCCTCCACCCGATGAAGTTGTTGTGTCAGTACCTGCTGGTAAGCGAGTAACAGGGAGAATTACTGACCCCGCCAAAAGATTTACGCCGGATTATATTGAACTTCTTAAAAATGTACCAGAAGAGAAATTACCTGAGACAATACTGTTAGGATTGATTAAAAGAGATGTGTCTTTAAACCCAAAACACGGTTCTATGACAGATGATAATTTTATCAAATATTCGTATCGTATACGTGAAAATAAAAAACAAATCAGCAGGGACGATACAAAATACGATAGACTTGTAAATGCTATACGTAAACTTGAAATTCCACCATCGCAACCTCAAGAAGAAAAATCACCGTTGCAACACACACAACGACAACAATATCCTTCACGGCGAAGAGCAATAGATCCTGACCTAACTCCGTTAGGTGAATACGAGGCTGCATCTGAAGGAAGTCCACGCGGCCAAAAATCCAAACAAACTAGGTCGCCGATAATTGACCTAACAACGTCTCCTGAAAGTTTGCCGCAAGACATTTTATCCCCAAGAATTGTGCCACCAACGACGACAGGAAAGGGTTTAGGATCCGGTTTTATTGCTTGCCCTGATAATATCGTCAATGACGTATCACGGTTGGAAGTTCTCATCGGAGGAAGACGTGCCGGAAACAACTCTCCGGAAATTATAAATGAAGCCGCAGATATCTGTCAGAGACTATTTCAGCGTGGCATTATGGATATCGGCATTTACCGGGGACTCATTGATGAACTCGCGGATGGTTACTACAGCGACTAGCAAATTTAGTTAGAGAAACAATAATTAAATAAAATGATCGTGCACAATTCTCAACCTAGACACGCTAGCGTGTTACCAGTCCGCGTAGTGAACTCGCGATTACCAGTCTACAGAGCAACCTACGGAGATGGTCTCGGTGATACAGTTACTGGTTTGTTTTCAAGAATAGCCCCTAAGGTGTTACCGATTGCAAAACAATTGTCGATGAAAGCTATTGATGTTGTCAAGGATAAAGCCCTTGGATCTGTTGGTGATCTCGCCGGGAAGGCATTCGCGTCAATCAAGGATAGACTGTTACGGTTAACTCGTAGATCAAAAAAACCGCCACCGGTGAAACTGGCCAGTACTGAACTTATGCCCGCGGACGTCAGTAAAGTAATAAATCAGGCTGCCAATCAAAAACTTGCAGAGCTTGTAACCCAAACACCCGAACAAATAAATACAAGCCTGATATCAGGAAGCGGATTTCGTTTTAGAAGACAATAATTTTATATAAAATGTTTAAACCTATATCTGATCCAGCGTTCGACATGGATGCACCAACACTAAAAGATGAGTCCGTGCGCGATTATCAGTATTATTCTTATGAGGCAACAGTACCTAATCAACGCGGACGAATTGAATTACGAGTCCAGGATACAAGTAGATATTTCCTGCCCGCTGAAGCATTTCTTGAAGTCACGGGTGAACTTGTAACAGATGTTGCCGCTAATACAGCATACGGAGCTAATGTTCGAGTTGGTTTTGTTAACAACGGTATCATGGCGCTGTTCAAAAGTGCTTCATACAGCATTGACGGAAGAGAAATTGAAATAATTCAGGATAATGTTGACGTTGCTACAACAATCCTGGGATTAGCGAGATACTCAGATGATTACACTAGATCAGCTGGTCCGACTATGATGTTCGCTAAGGATAATTCTGATCATCCTGAACACAGATCTGCTATTCAAGTACAAACAGCACGAGGCACTGCTTCAGACCCACAACCGGCTGGATTTGCGGCCAGGCCAGGTGCTGATTTTTCAATATTAAGGCCTAGTCCAGAGTACAATTTAGGTTTTGCTACGCGTAAATTAATGTTATCAGGTGAACGTAGGAGATTTTCATGCGCAATTCCACTGTCTCACATCTTTGGATTTTGCAGACATGTCAGAAAGGTTATTTTTGGAGCCAATCATACAGTTGTACTTAACCGAAAAAGTGATGACGTTGACGCCATCTGGCGAGAAGACGGTGTTGCTGGCGGTAAAGTAATATTATTCAAGCTTGCTTTGTGGATGCCAGTGATGTCCCCATCGATCACTGAAGAGCAACGATTACTCTCTTTCATGGACACAGGCGGTAAATCACTGATATCGTGGTTAACAACATCAACAGATTCCATTCAAGGTGCCGGTCTCGGGCAGTTTACGTGGCACATAGCATCACAACAGGGAATATCAGCGCCGCGACATATTTTTGTTGCACTCCAGCAAAATGCGAGGTTGACTTCCCAACTACAGAGTCATATGATATTTGACAAACTTAATGTCTCTGAGGTTTCGCTGCGAATAAACGGGCATCAGGAACCATCCGAGGATATACTGATAGATTATACAAACAATCAGGTCGCGCGTGCGTATCATCGTTTGATGACATTTATGGGACGTGATCAAAATATTGATACCGGGTTGCAGATATCACAACTGGATTTTACAACGCTGTATCCGATTTATTACTTTTCGCTGGAACATTTGGATCTAACAAAATAATCTGTCGTTGATATACACTTCAAGGCTAACGTGGGCGAGTTTCCCCTCGGCCCGCCTGCTGGTTTTAGAGCTGTCGCGGTTATACTCTCCGATAAAGCAATGCTGCTTGAAGGTGTTGGCGGACGAATGAGAGTTATTGACGCTCCCGTAGAAAACATGTGATGTTTTCCAAAAACATGCAACAATTAGATTAGTTTCTGAAATATAATGTCATACAGTCACGTTAACGTCACCTTGACTTCCGGTCAAACGAAGAAATTGCAATCGAAGAACGCAAGCACGTGCGGGACATCAATAACACTAAAACGAGATCAGATTACTGGTGGTCCAAACAAATTGTCGTTGACTAATACTCAGCTTAAACATTTTAATAAGGCACTAACAGCAAAAACCGGTGTCCGACTTAATTTCTCTGCTGCAGCTATCAAGGACATGACTAAAACCGGTGGAATATTTCCTCTTCTCGCAGCAATACCGGCGTTGATTGCCGCGGCAGCACCAGCCGTAGCAAAGGCAGCAGCACTTGGTGCAGTTGGAACCGCAGCTGGAATGGCACTAAAGAAAGCAACCGGACACGGGTACAAAAAAAAGGGGAGATCCGCTCGCGGATCAGGGCTAACACTACCGGGAACTCCCGCATCCTGGTATCCAAAAAATCTCTAGCACGGAACCACTCTGTGTCCCCGATGAGTAATTTTGATTTACTCGATGCTGTTAAAAAATTGCGCATAAAACATTTCAGAGGAGTATTTATGCGAGATCAATTACCGCAACAACCGAATAATCCAGAAACTGGCATTATCAATCTCGACAACAAAGACGGTCCTGGAACTCACTGGGTTGCTTACGCGATCGATCCACGCGGAATTATTTATTTCGATTCGTACGGTTTAGCACCGCCAACTGAGTTTCTCAGGTATGTCCGCGGAGTGCCTCGCACTCTCAACAGCAGATTTTTTAATGTTCCAGTGTGGCAGTCGACGTTACCAACACAAACATTAGTTGATCCGCCCATTTGTGGGAACGAGGTTTTAAATGTTCTTGATGCAATCTCAAGAAATCCAGCAACTCCTCCTCATAAAGTAGTGTATGAATATACCGCATCGAGAAATGCTAGCATTTGAAAAACAGCAATAAGAATAATGGTGGATATTTACGGAAGACCTTTCACACGAAGAGGTAAACCAAGCACAGATGTTGATCTCTCAAAATATGCGACCCGAGATGAAGTCGATAATCTTTTGAATCTAGCCGGAGTTGACTCAGATGAAGTTGCTGTTTTTCAGGACAAGCAAGGAAAACTAAAAACTAGCAACATCAAGTGGAATGATTTAATCCGTAATGTTCGTACAGCTGTCCCTGGTAACTTTCCCGTTTTTACTGACCGTGGTAGCATCAGGGATTCAAGTATATCGAACAAAATCATCAAAGACATCAACGATGAAATTAAAATGTGTGTGAAAAAAACCGGTGACACAATGACAGGAGAACTCAGCATGAGCGGCAACAAAATAACCATTCTAAAAAATCAGGAAGGTCTCGAAGATGCCGCAAATAAACAATACGTCGACACGCAGTACCAACTCGTTGCTGGCCTAATCATCGACAGAGTAATAAAATCCGGCGACGTAATGACCGGCGAACTCAGCATGAGCGGCAACAAAATAACCGCGTTAGCGAATCCCGAATCCGACCAGGATGCGTCAAACAAACAATATGTGGACATCATCAACGGTAAACTAAATACGCTGCGGTCAGAGTATGATGTTCACGTGAACGGGTTTAAAAGACTCCAAAGAAACTTTCAAAAAACTAGTGAAACCGTGGATAAGTTCTTTGGGCCTCCTCCAGTCGTCGATGTAAAACTCGCTGATGTAAAGACCGACATTAACACGATCAAACAAACACAGCAGGATATCGTATCGGGTATTCCTGATATCGTTAACAAAACCAGTTTGATTAAAGTTCCCACTGGAGTTACTCCCGGGCATATCACCAACATCGTATTCACGGTATCATCGGGATTCGCAACATGGTCACGACAAAATAACACTATCAAATATACAGCAACAGCCACCGGTGTTTACAGGTTGTCTGTGTTTTCAGCCGCTAAATTTGAAATCTTCACAACATATCCTTGGAGACATTCCACCGATAAGTATTCGGGGGTTTGCACTGTAATACTAAACAGCGGAACCGAGGAAACATTTATGCTTGAAGCCGACGACGATAGTTTAACAGCAACATCTTACTGGTTTTGTTTGGAATTCGTCGCTGCAACGCCTCAATTGGTTACCGCGTAATTGAAAATCGGCAGCGATTTTTAAATAAATGTCAACGTTGAAATCCGAAGGATTTCCAGATGCTCAACAATATCGATATAATCAAGTCCGTGAGTGGCAATCTGAGTTAAAAACTGTCATCGAAGTAACCAGTCGAAAGGTAAAAAAATACCGCAGACGCATAACAGTGTTAGACATTATGGTTTATTCAGTATCTGCCGTTGTTGCATCCGCGGGAGTAATACTATCAGCGGTCACTCCGGTAATTGCAGTCGCGGCCACAATCTCTGTTTGTACGACCACTACCGCGGCAGGAGTTTTCGGCATCATAGCAAAAAAAATATCCTCGTGTGCTAACACAAAATTACACGATTACACGACAAAATTAAATACAGCCACGACCGCATATCAGAAATTATCATCACTGATATCATCATCGTTAGACGTGCAGGGTAGCGACGCCGCGTCGATATCAGATTCTGAATTCAAACTAATGTCAGATGCGTACAATGACTATTTGAAAACTAAACAAATAAATAATGTCAATAGAACTGCTTCAACAAATAGTCACAAACACAACACCGGTAAGGACCACAATGATCTCAGTGTCCTCGACTAAACCAGAATTTGGTATTAATTTTCGAACTCCAATTCCAGTGAGTGAAATCGCGTTGGCAAAGCTCAGCGTGTATCACAGCTGGCCCAATATCAGGTCGGCATCATTTGGTGATCTGCAGCCGAATAATTCGTTCGTGTTCGGGAAACCCAGCGCGGACCCGGAACAGGGTGAACTTGAATGGGATACAATTACGCTACCCACTGGGAGTTATCAGATCGAAGAAATCAACAATGAGATACAACGCCAAATAAAACGAATCACCGGCAAGGAAGCCAAAATATCTGTGACCGCGCACGAACCAACGCTGTCTGCGGTCATTGAAATCTCAACACCGGGATACGCCGTGGATATTTATAGCAGCTCAATCCGAACAGTATTAGGATGGCCACAAAAACGACCCGAGGTCGAACCGGGTCCACCAAAACCTAAAAAATCGGATTTTATGACCGATAAGGAAGAACTACACGACCTCGTGTACGGCAATTATTTATTATTTTCAGATCAATTACAATCAGGAGAAGCCTGGTTTACAAAATCAGATAGACACCCCTTGGAAATAATAGAGGCAGCTTTCAAAGGCGGGGAATACCATCTTTACCTTCCAGAAGATATAGAAACTCGTTATTTTATTCCGATCAAACAAGCACATAAACAACAGCTAGAACTGTTGCGAGTATATTTTCAAGATTATATTTCTGATTTAACAAGTTCGCGCAATAAAATTATCACAGCCATAGAAAAACTAAACAAACTCGCATCCGCGATGGAAATTATAAATCAAAAAATAATTCAGAATCTACTGGATTACAAAGATGATTATGGAAACCAAAAAAGATCGGAGTTTGCAACCCGATTTGGTATTCCGGTGAAGGATATTCCAGATTTTAAACTTCCTGGATATAACGCGCACACGCTGAGAAAATCGGTCTCTGATCTTGTCGCGGAATCTTTCGAAGATATTTCTGCCACGTACGCGCGAACACTACCACAACCTGTTATTCTCAAGCACGACAACAGTACAGCATCCGATGGCAGACACATCTCACCGGGGATCGTAAATATCACAGATGTTATCGCGGTCAATCTTGTATGTGACGTCATCGACGGTAGCTACAGCGCTGGCAGCGCTAGCGCTGACACAACTACGGCCCAACAGGGGTTTATCCTGTATACGTTCACACCAAAAGACCCCCCTGGTTTTCTGATTGTGCAAGAACCAATCAATCCGGTCTATCTGCGGTGTCATACCGTGTGGTTGTCAACGATAAATTTCAAACTCACCGACCAGAGGGGAAATTTGTTGGACCTGCGTGGCGAGACTGTCTCCGTGAACTTACTGGTGAAATCCTAAAATGCTCTCCCCGGTGGTTATCAAAACCGGCATAAGTTATCGTTGGAAACTCAAAGAGTTTCTCCTCGAAGAGTTTCTCGTGCTAGCGCGCATTTAAAAAAAACGGTTGTATATAATGTATCAATGTGAATACATTCACGCACGAGTTCATATTCATGATAAGCAAATTCTTTACGAGGCAATAAAAACCGCATTCGGACAGACATTCCCAGAACAGTATTTCCCCGTTAAAATAATCGTTGACGTGTATGGTGACGAAGACTTCTTGTTAACTCCGTCACAATTGACTTTGTTACAGCAAAATCATATGATCATAGTTTGGTGTCAACGAGAACAGATTATGAACTATTCTCATTGTTGTATTGATGCTGAAGCGCTTAAGCAAATCCTGAAAATCTGAAAACGCCCCTGGAACCGTTAACGGTTCCCAGGCAAAAAAAAATAATACACTTTTTTTTTACCCGGAATTCATTCCCGAATGTGCTTTACATTTCCACGCTGGCGAGGAAATTCATTCCCTGGTTCAGGTTCTACTTTCGGGTGTGAGTCACACGCGGTGGTATTTATACTTCTTCGGCGTCACAAATACTAGTATTTTCAGGCATTTCCGCGTCTAGATTCTTTATATACCCTTTTAACAGTCTCACCCTGGTGTTAATTAATTTTCGAGTCTCATACTCTTGTGACAATCCAAGACGAATCTTCTCAACTGCATGGCACAGTGGAATAAATTCAGATACCTGATTTTCAGTTATCCCGGCAAGTGATCTGTAAACACGATCCTGTACATTTTTAATGAACCTATATCTGGCAGGGAGATTGTTCTTCCCCAACCGTGATAGCTCATTCAGGGATTCAAAATCTGACATAATTGTTTCAGTGTCTAGTAAAATATTAAAACCTCGCTGTTGTAATTCTTTAATTTCAACAAGTATGGTATTTATGTTTTCGTGATTCATATTATTATATATTTTCATATTTTTAAATGCATGAGAAGTCCCTTGGACTTCCAGAGAAATGCTTTACTGGGCGATGCTAGCATCGCCAAAACAAAAACACACATAGATAGATAAGCGGTTATCACTTACCCGGTACTCTTCACCGGGTTACTGTTCTTTGTTAGGATTTTTTTTTGTGATTGCATTTACAGGTCTTATATTGAGTTATCGTTGTTTGTGTCAATGATATAACAGAATGAAATCTTCTGTTTGAGCTTCTTGGAAAATGCTGTTTTGTAGATCCCATCTGCGACATGCTGTACAGCAGGTGGACAAATACCGAAATACCTACCGGCGGCGTTTATTGACTGGAATACAATTTCTTCACCTGTAATTGCGTTTATAGATTTAATAGCTCTTCTTGCAACTGTTTTACAACGCCCTGTGTTACCCAGTAGGCAGTTCTTGCTCTGAGTGACCACGCGAAGATTGTTTATAGAGTTATCAAGTATGTTACCGTTAATGTGATCAATGACAAAACCCTTAGGGATCACTCCAAAGAAACATTCGTAAATAAAACGATGACATAAATACCTCTTTCCGCACGTGGCAGTAAATCTTGAATAACCACCATTATCAACTCCACCAACTGGTCGTCTTCGCGTGCAGTGTCTCACTATGCCATCTCGGTTTGCCTCATAATTTGGAATAGTTGGATGTGGGACGAATTCTTGATTCATTATACTATAAGCAAATCATTTGTCTAATTTGTCTGAAAACTTATTTATGTAATCACGCTCCGAGAGAGTGTTATCACAGTCTGGATATTTTTTATCATAATACCGTTTTAGTTCTCGATAGCGTTTTCCACCACACGCTGAACATAATTGCGTTTTTCCTCGTACTCCAATGCCGCATCTGATACACGGTATCGGTCCTAGACTTCCCCCGCGGACCTGTTGAGCATGTTGTCCACAGTATTCGTGTCTGCATGGTTTGCTACACGGCGCTGATGAATTTAGTTTAATCCACTTGCATCGGTTCATTATATATAATATTTTTGTCTATTTAAATACTTGTCTTAATTATAATATGGAGGAATTTGAAAGACTATCCAGAATAAAACCCGTATCAGGTTCTCGATTCGATCTTGACCGGTTAACCGCTGATCCACGACGAAGAGAGTTAGCAACGGTAATTGGTGTTATCAAGAACGCCAAAGAAGAGTTTCGTCGTGATGGTGCCGCACACACGTGGTCTTCGTATAAAATTATCCCCGACGCGGGCATTTCTCGTGGCCGTATCATTGATGCTACCATGAACGATACAATCGCGCGTAACATAATTGGGTATCTCGACGATAGAAGATATTTCATACAGATAAAATTTATTGTTGGAGTCGACGACGGAAAGTGGATTATCAGAGACAAACTAGACCCTGTTCTTGATGCCAAGGGGGTTCGTGGAAAAACCGTTCTGTTAAGTAAAGACTCAAACCCGGGAGTACTTGTTGGGATTGATATACCATATTATGCCAGAGCGTATCCTGTGACCGCAGTCATTTATGGAATTTATCCGATGAAGAAACCAAGCGTTGATAAACTCAAACCGATGAAGGTGTCGCCGTTGACAGAGTCAAAGATGAATTGTGTAGCTGAGCGAGTAATGGAACATTTTAAAAATGCAATGCGAGGAAACGGCCTAACACCGCTAAGACAAACTAAAATAACAGCGTGGGCGACACGAGTAGCGGATAAAGGAGCGTCAATAAATGATGTTGCTGAGCTAGAGCGATTACTAAAATTTCCTATAACGGTTTCATCGTTAACCGGTGAGGTATTGTATGAGTGTAAATACAATTCCCGTGGAACACCAATAACTATTATCGATCATAACAGTCACGCCTGGACTGACTCGGTTAGGATCTTCCCGCGAGACCGTGTTGTGAAGTATTATCCGGAATTGCCGAGCAAGGGAACCGCTAGCGGGGAGAGTGCGAGGCACTCCACGGGTATGTTTGATTTTATTTATCAGATAAGTAAAACCGATCCGGTGTCTGTGTGGTTATTCAGAAGTAGTGAAGATGGAGAATATGATCAGTTTGTGAGACCCGACGGGGAAATATATAGAACAACGGCGTTACAGCAGGAAATGAAAAAACTCGCAGAAAAATATCATGCGGGCAACACTGATACATTACTGACACACTGTTTTACTGTCCCGGGTGTTGCCGCACATGTAGCCCGGGAACGAAATTCATGGAGACCAACTCCGAAAAGTTTTCTTGCGGATATCCAACAGAGCTGTGTTGAATACGGACACGGCGGTTTGTGGAATACTCGATATGATCACCGCGGTATGATATCCGTGGACATGACGGCGTGTTATCCAGGAAGTTTCCTTGGGCGTGGAGAATGCAGCGAATATTTTAAACGGTTTGGCCACGTTACAAACTCGATGACAAGAGTTGCTGTAAACGGACCATTGCCTGATTTTGACTTGACCGGATTTGCTTGTGTGTCGTCGTTTAAATTCGCTAAGGATTTACATCCTGTGTGTTATGTTTGGTTTGGCAGACATTTCGTTGAGAAGCGATGGGCACCGATAGTGTTATTGCGATACATGCTTGACAGTCGAATACTGTTGTCGCTGACGGTCAGCGAAGCGATTATATGTTATTGTCGTCAAACCGAAGTTTGGTTGCCAACTCCAACGCCGGTTACGTTAGAAGAAGTCATCGAAGATTGGTCACGAGAACATCCGGAAACTTCTATCGACGCTATCATCAAGAAAGCTCCTGAAGTACTTAAAAACAAACTCAGAAATGACGAAAGCACAGCAAAAGATCTAGGACGAAGAATAATAGGGAAATTCACTCAAGGTGGAGCGTATGATCATAAACAACATCACAGTCGATTAATCATGGACAAGACTGAATTGGATCTTGTTGTCGCTGATGCAGCCACGAACAACATGTTCTGTAACCGCGAAGATGTGTTTCTGTCAAACGGGGAAAAACTAGGGACTGTTTTTAGTTATATCGACGGAGAATCATCTCAGTACACACATTTGAGATCTTCGATGCTAGCTTATGTATCCATAAATTTGTTGTCGATGATTAATAGATTCCCTGTTGTCGCAGTGAGAGTTGCAACGGATTCATTTTATATTGATAAAAAACACTCAGCGCTGTTGGATAATGTTATATCGGATGATCCATCGTGGGGCTCGTGGAGAATAAAGAATGAAATGTTACAAGGATATTGTGAATCAGCTGACGTTGAAATCGTGGATGAGTATCGCAGCGCAGAAATGTCTTCGACGGTTTCGTTGTCTCCGCCGGTGCACGATCCTGTTACAAGACACAAAACAGTTTATCTGAACGGCCCTGGTGGTTCTGGTAAAACAACTCGGGCGATTGAATTATTTCGCGGTTCTGACTTGGTCGTGCTGACTCCCACACACAGACTTGCCAGGGAGATGAGACAACGGGATGTTAACGCGTGCACGTATCACAGTTTTTTCAAATACAGCGGCGGCACGTGGACACCTGAACGAATGGGTAAGAAATATATTCCCGAGAAAATAATCTGGGATGAGATAGACACTGTGCCGTTAGATATATTAAAACAGTTTCTGGATTGGTTGCTAAAGAAAAATACCGCAGTGGTGATGTGCGGCGATCATGGTCAACCACCGCCATTTACAGGTGAATCTCCACACGAGTGGCTGAAAACTTTTGTAGATTATTATGAGGAAATAACTAACGATCACAGAGCACTCGATGAAACGCTGAAAGAGTTTAAGACACTGATCAGGCTACAAACCAATAAAGTCCAGTGTGAGATAATGCGTGAAATAATTCCAGAGACTTCGCTGAGCGACTTTTGGAAAATGTGGAAACCAAGTGATCTCATAGTGGCAAGTAGAAAAATAGTCAGGGACACACTTCAGCAGCGGTTATTTCAGTTACATCAGAAGAAATTTCCCATGTTGCCAGTGCCGTTGTGTTATAGACCAGCTGATACGCGATTGCAGAATATTGATGTTGATATTCCAGGAAAATCGGAAAAACAAAATTTAGTATTAAATGATATTGTTATCGTTGATGTTGATGCTGTCGAACAGGCACTGAAAATGAGCAAATCCCCGTGGACGCTAGGATACGCTATGACCATCCACAGTTCGCAGGGACTAACTATTTCAGATACAACAGTTTGGATTGTTGATGATCGCATCGAGTGGTCAAATTTAGTTTATTTAGCCGTGTCAAGAGTAAGAAGGATAGCTCAGTTACAAAGAATTGTATTAGATGATGTTATCAACGACAGCATCAACAGATCAATCGCTGATGATACAATAAGAAAGAAGTTAGCCGGTTACAAACAGAGCGACAAAAAAAATGGTAGAGAGTTTGATCCCAAACAAAGTTTGGATGTTGAATTTGTAATACAATTACAACAACAGCAAAATAATCACTGTGCGAGTTGTAATTGTTTATTGCTGTGGCAGTATTCGAAAAACGACCCAAGACAATTTACCGTAGATAGAATAGATAGTAACCTTGGTCATACACGTGAAAATGTGATGTTGACCTGTCTTGAGTGTAACCGACGCAGGGGGGTTGCTGCAGTTATTTAAATGATTGAATCACTTCAGTGCGGATCACTTTAGTGCGAATCACTTTAGTGCGAATCACTTTAGTGCGGATCACTTTAGTGCGGATCACTTTAGTGCGGATCACTTTAGTGATCGGGGTGGTAATTGTGTATCCGTGGGAATCACCTGAAGTTGCTCGCGTGTGAATCCACGCTGAGGAGCAGTTGAATCTAATCTGTAGATTGCGTTTCTCCCAGTTGATCTTGTTATGCTGGATATCTTATGTGTAGTAACACTCCATGTGGGATCGGTTGCTCTTTTTTTTCCTCCTTCTAGTTCGCCTGGTTCGTATAAATACCTAACGGTGACATTACCCAGCAGTGGGGACGCTAGCGTCCCTGGCTGCGTTGAAACATGTCCGCGTTCACTGACGCGGGGTATATATTTTTTTGTGATTGCATTTACAGGTCTCATGTTTGTTGTTCTGGTAATTTCATTATTCAGCGCGGCTATCACGTTTGGCAGTCTTGCAACCCATTCACGAGATCTCGTATCGTAAATGAATTCCCTCGCGTACTGGTATCCGAATAATCTCTCAGCGAGTGTTCTATTAAATCGCTCAACAATTGCCTGATCCCGATGAATTTCAGTATGCCCTCGTCGTATAACAACGTTATGCTGCTTTGTCAGTAATGATACCGCGCCCTGAAATTCTTTACCAGGATCAACTTGTAATAATCGGGGCCAGCTTAGAGGTCCTCGCTGATAAATTCGTTTAAACGCAGAGGCAACTTCAGCGGCTGTTTTAGTCGCTAACGGTTCTGCTTCTTTGTATCTACTAGCAACATCAACTACTGTTAGCGCGTATTTGTATGTTTTTCTACGGACAGTATCATGAGGCAGGAATAGTATGTCAGCCTGATGAACTTCATTGGGCACACTAACATCAAAATGTGCAAAGTTGATTTGTCGAGGTGGTGGTAAGTAGATTTGCCATATTGCTTGTTTTGACAGCCATTTTTTGGCAACCTCGCGTGTTACTGATGCCGCGTTGGCGAGTTTATTAATTGCTGAGTTACCTCTCCAGTATCCGATTGGGGAATAATAAATCGCTTGCATTGGAAATGCTTCCATTGTTATTAATTATCCAGCGCCTAATGCTAATTTAGATTTCATCGCTGATCTTACTAACCAATTAGCGAGTGACTCCTTAAATGATTTATTTTTTATGGCGCTTAGTGCATGAATTAATTTCACATCCGCGATATGCCTGTCTTGTAGATCTTTACTTCGATAAGCAACATCATGTATGTGACACGCTGCGTCGATAGCGTTTATCGGATACTCTCCCGGTTTTGGTTTAGATTGTTCATCAAGTCTGATATCTAGTCGTGTCCCTGGACCGCAGTAATTGTATCCTGGGAGATGCTTTTCTCCGGGATACTTTGCCCAGGGAGTTCCGGGGAGCTTTCCAAGTTTGGCTGCAATGTCACCTCCGCTAAATTCTCGCTTTTTTTTTGAAATCTAAATTTTTTTGTGCCACATCGCGTACACTTACCAGAAAGTGCTTGTCTGTTATTTTTTGTTGTAATGGTTGTTAGATCATTCGTAGGGGTTCGTGCCTTACACTTCACACAATATAAATCCATAATTATTATTCTTTATATACAAATGGAAATTACAGATTTTTCTGCGACGCGAAGAAAGGAGCCAGTTAAGCATAATTCAGTGCTACCAAACTCTATCAGAATGATCATCATAGGACCGTCAGGATCGGGTAAAACGCAACTGCTGTTGAACATGATAATGAAGTGGATGAAGTGGGATAAGCTGTATTTGGTAGCACCATCTGTAGATGATCAGCGATGCTATAATGTTATAAAAGATTTTAATGAGAGTGCAAAAGCGCTGAGTGAAGACGGCGAGGAAGTAGTTGAATTTATCACTGATATCGAAGAAGCTCCCAGCGTTGAAGACCTTAACGGGGAAATAAATAACCTAGTAGTGTATGATGATGTGATGCTGGACAAGCAAAAAAATCCTGCAAGAATATTTTCCCGGGGTCGTCATAAAAACACCGATGTCATTTATATTACTCAACGTTACACACAAATACCAAAAGTAATCAGGGATAACTGTAATCTTCTTGCTGTGTTTAATGGAGTTGATGTTCATACGCTGAGAAATATTCATCAAACCTGGTGTAGCGGCGATATGGATATTAATAAGTTTAAGAATTTCTTTAGTCACGCTCAAAGAAACCAGCACGGATTTGTGACAATAAATTTACACGACCCGCGGACACGATACCGTATCGGACTTGATACATTGTATGGCTAACATAAAAATGTTTTCTTGGAAACTCATTTCCCAGAGCAGCAGGGGGGGGGGGGGCTGGACCGACCATGGATTTTTCAATGACGACCCCGCCACGGAAACTGTTTCAGATTTATTGAAGTAAACCAAGTTGCCAGCGGAAATGTATTGCATTTTCCCCTGGAAATTCGAAACATTTCTCGAGGAGAGACTCTCCGAATTTTTGGGGACATTTTTTTTTATTCTATGATCTGAATAGAAGGGTTTATTTCGTCGAAATAAGCCCTCTATCGAGGAATAGTTTCCTGGAAGGGGTTACTTGTAAAACTGTTTCGGTCTGTTCCCCCCCTCTGCTGCTTGAAGAAAAATAAAAAAAGAAATATGGATTCATCTCAGGATCATCGGCCATTTGCCGTCTTCTCTTAATAACTCATTCAAAGTACTAGAAAGTTAAAGTTCCAGTCATTTCCGTCAAGAAGTTTAATATATATATATATATATATATATATATATATATATATATATATATATATATATGATCAAATGGAAGCCTTGACTTGACTTTTATATTGTTTTGACTCCGACATTCTTCAAAAAGCGAAAGATTATGTCGCAGACTGAATTGTCTTCGTAATGAATCGTACGAAGTGATCAGAAAATCTACTAATGCATTTATATAATCTAGGAACATGAAACGAACATTAACCAACCCTTAACGCTTCTTTCTTTATGACTGTGAACTTGGCCTATTTGTTAAAGCAGAAAGCGAATATATCTTACAATAAATTCTTTTCTTCATAATATGTCATGCCATATAAGATGGGAATCTATCAATGAATTTATAATATATATATATATATATATATATATATATATATATATATATATATATATATATATATATATAAACTTGAACACAAATCTTACTGCTGAAGACGATGACGAAATCCTCGCCAGCGCGGAAAAGAGAATGCTATGTCGCGCGTCCCACAATTTGAATATGACCTCGATAATAAACTTTGCAACTTCTAAACTTTTTATCTTTTTCAAAAGACATTTTTAAAGGGCCATAGAGGGAGATTAGTGTGTGTAACTTTATCTGTGTTACCATCTTAAAATAGGTTATTATTATTATTATTATTATAGTTTCATTTAGATCTTCTATCCTAGACTTGACGAAGCCATACTTGACCCTCTATGATATTTCCGGTTTGTTTCGACCAATCGCATTTCAATATTGGCGCACACCTCCGCCAACATGCACTATGATCATGCAGCTTGCAAGTGGAGAGGTCAATAGCTGTTTGGCGAGATAAATTTCTTGACACCATAAACCAAGCACCGGACAACTGCAAGAGAAATTACTTATCGCATTTTTTCAGTGCAGAGTGGTGTTTGATCGTAAGTTTGATGCTTGGCTTAATTTTTATCAATACTGTACTGTAGTGTAGGTAACGACACCTGACCCAGCTATTCATGTCAGATAATGACAAGAGACCCAGTGAAAGAGAAGTACAAAATCGCTTGCAAATCAGGCCTTGCTTATTCAGCGAAAAGTTTTTGTGTTGCTAATATACATATGTTCATACACACATAATGACAAAATCAACGGTATCTGAACCCTAATGCCCACGTTGTATGCTGTGTACTAATCGCTGGTTCGGACTGAATAAAACCGGATTAGGCGGAACTGGAACTAAAGTTTAAATGTGATATTTTGTACTTTTTCATCTTTTTTTTTATAAACAAGGTGATTGCGTGAAAGGTTCATAACTAAAATCTTGAGATGCAGCTTAAATGCTAATTTATTTTCACGTAATCATTTTTGAAGTGTGTATGGCTGCATAGTCCTACAGCACTCTTTTTGATCCGAAGAAAATATTAATTGTTCTTTAATATAGTATTAAATATTGTTTTAGTAGTCTCTGAGTAATCTGCACCATGGTTGTCATCACAAACTTTCAACTGAAAATTATTGATTGACCTGGACTTTTACCATGTTGGCAGGGCAACACACATTTAAAGGCAAAATATTGAGGCAGAAAAAGAAAATGAAGGTCATTACAGAAAGATTTTTTTACAAATTTCATTTTAGCACTGTCAACATAATTTAGAAAGTAAAAAAAAAAATAAGGTAAAAATATGTGTAGATGTATAATTTAGAAGATTAAGAAGATTTCAGGTGTTGTTAAAATAGAATTGCTAATTTACCTTCAAATGGAAAATGAGAAATATTAGCTTTGTAATAAATTGTTTACAGAATAAATGTCAATGGTCAGTTACATCATGAACTTGATTTTGGACAAAGGTAAAGTACGAAATACATATATGCATAACATATAATCATTAAAGAAAGTCAACAAACAATACAAATTAAAGATACATAAGACAGTTTTTAAATCACTTATCCATTTATCTTGTAAATTAGTGTGATTATTTTCAAAACAGTCTTCACACACTTTGACCAAGCCTGGTGTACCAGCCCCAAGCACTGATTTCATTATTGATGATAACAAAAGGCATAGAGTATCAGGCTGGTAGTTACCAGTTGGAAAAGGTAATGTTCACTGATTCCGTAAATTGTCCAGAATTATACTGAACAATAATAATAATAATAATGAGGACATGTTATAGCTGTAAGCGCTTTAGACAACACCCATAGCATGAAAAAAAATGTATAATGATATGATTAGAAAAAACAAACACCATGAAATTAGAAAACATAAAAAACATGCTGAAAATATTAAAGGCAGGAAACATTATTAGGTCTTTAAGTTTGTTCTTGCAGTCGAAATAAGTGAGTTTTAAGAGTCTTTGTGTCTGAGTTCAGTGGGCAATTCATTCCACATAGCTAGTCCCTGGTATGCAAAAGAACATTTTCCATATGACTTCGTTTTCATAGTGGGAATAATGAGCATACAATTGTCAGAAGAGGAGCGTAAGTATCTTGCCGGTGTGTACACATGGGTTAGGTCGGAAGATATGTTGGACTGTAGTCCGTCAGTGAAACATAGCACAGAGAACAAATTTTGTGTTTGATTCTGGATTGAATGGATAGCCAGTGTAGGGTACAGAACAGCGGGGAGGTGTGCTCTGATTGATGGGCATGGAAACTTTTATAAATCATCTCTGGAATCACACAGTACAATCCCGCTACACATGAATGTAATGGCAGAAGGATATGAGAGGTCAAAACAGAAGAAGAGCAAACTGTGGCATCTTTGCACAAGGGCATCTTGAAATATAAACATGAACTATCATCTTTTCATAAGCCTTGTTATTGAAATGCAATTGTCATTGCCATAGATTCTTGCTAATGAATAATAAATATTGAACTAGAAACTGAACTAGCCTTGGTTTGATTTTAGCAGAATCAGTGAAATTTAGGCATGATAGTTGAACATTTGTTATGATGGTCCTTAAGGTTAGTGAAAAAAATCCTGATTTCAACCAGTATGTGATGGAACAGCAAACAACATTTATCAGATAAGAAAGGAAAAGAGAAGAATGCATTAACAATGGTCAGTACTATACTAGAAACAAATCTCCAGAATTGGAAAATATATTCACTTTGGATAAATGTATGCTCTACATTATCCACAAATACACTTTAGAATAAGTAATCCAAGGTTACTATCAGTGATAGTTACCAGGTTTGATAGATACCTCAGTATAATCCACATCACTAATAGTTATCTGGTTTGATAGATACCTCAGTATAATTGACATCAGTGATAGATACCTCAGTATAATCCACATCAGTGACCCAGATCTTGCTTTGCTTCATGTCTTTGTAGATTGGTGTTTTTTGTTTATTTGAAATTATAACTGTAGAAGTAAAATAGTATTGACCATAATCTTCAAGCACATTGTGTGTTAGCAGATCTTGGTCTTTGCACTTTTCAGTTAGATGTTGAATACAGTGCACATGCCATGTTCTGAGCAGTGGCGTCACTCGGGTTGGTGTCACCCAGTGTGGTAGCTCATGGTGTCACCCCCATGGTCCTCCTTCCGTAACAGACCATACAGAATCCTTAGTAATGTCATTTTGGTGTCACCCCCTCTGATGGTGTCACCCGGTGCAGTCTGCACCCTCCGCATCCCCCTAGCAACGTCACTGCTGTGCCTGCTAGTCATGTATTTAACTATGATCGGTTATCCGCTTATGAAATCCGACTAGACCGAGCAGTGTGTGCTCTGTAAAATTTGCAATTTTTCATTTTGGTGTCACCCCTCTGAGATGGTGTCACCCGGTGCGGTCCGCACCCCCCTAGCGATGCCACTGGTTCTGACTATCTTGTGTTGGTGTTAGTGTTACCTAATTACACCCCACTTTACAGTGTAACATCCAGGTATTACGAGTGAAGTCAGGCCTATGGGTATTAACCTGTGATAGAGTTATGATGGTTGAGTTATAACCTTCTGTAAGGTTTTTGAAGGGGTAGTCAAATACACAGAGGAAAGAGTACTGAGTGGAATTAACATCCATCGAGTGCAGTACACAATTTTTCTGAATTACACCAATGTCACTGAACTACACTCAACATAGCTCTTCACCAGCAGAGTGTAACATGATCTATCCACATTTTGCATATCATTACAGGTAAATACATTGTGCATATGAGGGAAGTTAATGTTATGGGGGACATGGGTAATGTCATCGTCTTGGTGTTTTATGTCAATATTAAACTCTGAAATAGCTGCTAGAATTCTTTCTTGAAAAATTATGAGAAGATGTGAAAATTTCATGTATGCACAAGAACAAACTCTAGTTCTTAAGCCGTAGTTTAAATTTATTATCACAAATAAAAACATGTTTGTCTTAATACATTTGTTTTATGTCTTCATCTTTTCCATCCAGATCTTAAATAAGGAGCCATTGTAAAGAGATACATCAGATACTGGTACCATGGCAACCCATATTGACCTTGACAAACCTCGCTATGACCAGAGCACCTTTGTGGGCCGAGCTAAGCACTTTTTCATCATCACAAATCCCCTGAATCTGTTTGCCACAGGGAAGCAGCTGGAGGAGGCTAAGGCAGTAGTGGAGAAATACAGGTAGTAAATAAAACTAGTTCTTTGAGATTTTTCTCACTTTTATGACATTGATCTTCCAGTCCATGCCTCATTTTTAACATCATACCAATTATTTTCCAGAACCACTTGTCTTAGACAAGTGTCCAAGGAAAAGACCTACTTATCTTATGGAATATATCACTTGTACTTGGATTTAAGTAACATAACAAAGTGATTATTGTTGATTTTGTTTTTATTTATTTTTTTAATGCTTTAATTTTAAACAATAAACATAGTGAATTTAAAGAAATAGTCATCTCCTTTGTTGTATGGCTTGTATAGCATTTTAAATCCATTTTTTGAAAATTACTATCAGTTGATAAATTGTAAGACTCCCCATCCCCAGTATTTACATTTAAATAGAATGTATAGCACTAACCATTGCATAGCAATATACAAACTGAATACATACTATTAGTCATGGAGAGGATTCATTTTTAATTGTTTTAAGAATTGGTTCTGTTGATACATTAAAAGAAAAAATGTTATAAAATAAGTTTAATAACTGCTTAAATTTTCTAAGAAGCTTTAGTGTTGTACCTCTTGCATTGCTGAGCCAGTTTTTGCATAGTGAACAAATATCTAAAAGAAAGGTTTTAGTTAATATATTCTTCAGCTTGTAAATGCAGGTTTCCTCTTTAGTTTTGTCATGTATAGCAATACTGTCACAGTCATGAGTTGGGGTTTATGGTACTACTCAGAATATATGATATACTTGCTCATGTAAGGAACAAAACCAACAGCTGGGTACACTTCGAAATGTCAGTTCTTTGATCTTTGCACCACATGAGGTTAACTGTAGTAAAAGTCACACAGGTCATGTATGCACATTTACTGATTTTAAATGAAATATAAATTGTTGTTTTAAAATTTGATAATAATTTTGTTTAACCAAAATCTATTCAGTCCTGATTATTGAATGACCTTCACCTTGAATGTCATAAAAAAAACTTCCAGATGAAACTTATTGATTGCTGTGGACTTTTACAATGGTGGCCAGGTGTTAAACTGGGTCAGTATAAGAGCGCATCTAGCCTTATCGTCACAGTATAGTAGTGCTGATTTGTTTATCAATTTTCATCATGACATCATAGTGCATCGCTGTAGACTTCTACAGTGGTGGTCAGGTGTTAAACTGGGTCAGTATAAGAGCGCATCTAGCCTTATCGTCACAGTATAGAGTAGTGCTGATTTGTTTATCAACTTTCATCATGACATCATAGTGTGTGACGTTCAGTCCATCTAGTACTGGATCACACATTTAGGTAGATCTCATCCAAAAATGTCCTCATATTTTAGTATTGATTTTTCATATATATACCTCAGGGCATGTAAATAATGACCTTCCAAAGGAATATGGATGTATGAGGATCGAGCTAAAGTGAATAATTGCCATTTAAATGTATGTAGACTTAAATTATAAAAGATTGACACACATTACTGAAATAGTTGGTGTTGAACGCCTGCATGACCTGTATGATTTTTACTATAGTACACTACAGAGTGTCAGCTCTTTGATCTTACCACAACATGAGGCTTAAGTTGTACACTGCAGTATCAGGTCATTGATCTTAACAGCACATGAGGCTAAGTTGTACACTGCAGTGTCAGCTCTTTGATCTTACCACAACATGAGGCTAAGTTGTACACTGCAGTGTCAGGTCTTTGATCTTAATAGCACATAAGGCTAAGTTGTACACTGCAGTGTCAGGTCTTTGATCTTAACAGCACATGAGGCTAAGTTGTACACTGCAGTGTCAGGTCTTTGATCTTATTAGTACATGAGGCTAAGTTGTACACTGCAGTGTCAGGTCTTTGATCTTCCCACAACATGAGGCTAACTTGTACACTGCAGTGTCAGGTCTTTGATCTTAATAGCACATGAGGCTAAGTTGTACACTGCAGTGTCAGGTCTTTGATCTTAACAGCACATGAGGCTAAGTTGTACACTGCAATGTCAGGTCTTTGATCTTAACAGCACATGAGGCTAAGTTGTACACTGCAGTGTCAGGTCTTTGATCTTAACAGCACATGAGGCTAAGTTGTACACTGCAGTGTCAGGTCTTTGATCTTAACAGCACATGAGGCTAAGTTGTACACTGCAGTGTCAGGTCTTTGATCTTAACAGCACATGAGGCTAAGTTGTACACTGCAGTGTCAGGTCTTTGATCTTAACAGTACATGAGGCTAAGTTGTACACTGCAGTGTCAGGTCTTTGATCTTATTAGTACATGAGGCTAAGTTGTACACTGCAGTGTCAGCTCTTTGATCTTACCACAACATGAGGCTTAAGTTGTACACTACAGTGTCAGGTCTTTGATCTTAATAGGACATGAGGCTAAGTTGTACACTGCAGTGTCAGCTCTTTGATCTTACCACAACATGAGGCTTAAGTTGTACACTACAGTGTCAGGTCTTTGATCTTAACAACACATGAGGCTAAGTTGTACACTGCAGTGTCAGGTCTTTGATCTTAATAGGACATGAGGCTAAGTTGTACACTGCAGTGTCAGGTCTTTGATCTTAACAGCACATGAGGCTAAGTTGTACACTGCAGTATCAGGTCTTTGATCTTAACAGCACATGAGGCTAAGTTGTACACTGCAGTGTCAGGTCTTTGATCTTATTAATACATGAGGCTAAGTTGTACACTGCAGTGTCAGGTCTTTGATCTTACCACAACATGAGGCTAAGTTGTACACTGCAGTGTCAGGTCTTTGATCTTAATAGGACATGAGGCTAAGTTGTACACTGCAGTGTCAGCTCTTTGATCTTACCACAACATGAGGCTTAAGTTGTACACTACAGTGTCAGGTCTTTGATCTTAACAACACATGAGGCTAAGTTGTACACTGCAGTGTCAGGTCTTTGATCTTATTAGTACATGAGGCTAAGTTGTACACTGCAGTGTCAGGTCTTTGATCTTACCACAACATGAGGCTTAAGTTGTACACTGCAGTGTCAGGTCTTTGAACTTAACAGCACATGAGGCTAAGTTGTACACTGCAGTGTCAGGTCTTTGAACTTAACAGCACATGAGGCTAAGTTGTACACTGCAGTGTCAGGTCTTTGAACTTAACAGCACATGAGGCTAAGTTGTACACTGCAGTGTCAGGTCTTTGATCTTAATAGCACATGAGGCTAAGTTGTACACTGCAGTATCAGGTCTTTGATCTTCACAGCACATGAGGCTAAGTTGTACACTGCAGTGTCAGGTCTTTGATCTTATTAGTACATGAGGCTAAGTTGTACACTGCAGTGTCAGGTCTTTGATCTTACCACAACATGAGGCTAACTTGTACACTGCAGTGTCAGGTCTTTGATCTTAACAGCACTTCAGGCTAAGTTGTATACTACAGTGTCAGGTCTTTGAACTTAACAGCACATGAGGCTAAGTTGTACACTGCAGTGTCAGCTCTTTGATCTTACCACAACATGAGGCTTAAGTTGTACACTACAGTGTCAGGTCTTTGATCTTAACAACACATGAGGCTAAGTTGTACACTGCAGTGTCAGGTCTTTGAACTTAACAGCACATGAGGCTAAGTTGTACACTGCAGTATCAGGTCTTTGATCTTATTAGTACATGAGGCTAAGTTGTACATTGCAGTGTCAGCTCTTTGATCTTACCACAACATGAGGCTTAAGTTGTACACTACAGTGTCAGGTCTTTGATCTTAACAACACATGAGGCTAAGTTGTACACTGCAGTGTCAGGTCTTTGAACTTAACAGCACATGAGGCTAAGTTGTACACTGCAGTGTCAGGTCTTTGATCTTAATAGCACATGAGGCTAAGTTGTACACTGCTGTGTCAGGTCTTTGATCTTAATAGCACATGAGGCTAAGTTGTACACTGCAGTGTCAGGTCTTTGATCTTAACAGCACATGAGGCTAAGTTGTACACTGCAGTGTCAGGTCTTTGATCTTATTAGTACATGAGGCTAAGTTGTACACTGCAGTGTCAGGTCTTTGATCTTACCACAACATGAGGCTAACTTGTACACTGCAGTGTCAGGTCTTTGATCTTAATAGCACATGAGGCTAAGTTGTACACTGCAGTGTCAGGTCTTTGATCTTAACAGCACATGAGGCTAAGTTGTACACTGCAGTGTCAGGTCTTTGATCTTAACAGCACATGAGGCTAAGTTGTACACTGCAGTGTCAGGTCTTTGATCTTAACAGTACATGAGGCTAAGTTGTACACTGCAGTGTCAGGTCTTTGATCTTATTAATACAAGAGGCTAAGTTGTACACTGCAGTGTCAGGTCTTTGATCTTACCACAACATGAGGCTAAGTTGTACACTGCAGTGTCAGGTCTTTGATCTTAACAGCACATGAGGCTAAGTTGTACACTGCAGTATCAGGTGTTTGATCTTATTAGTACATGAGGCTAAGTTGTACACTGCAGTGTCAGCTCTTTGATCTTTCCACAACATGAGGCTTAAGTTGTACACTACAGTGTCAGGTCTTTGATCTTAACATCACATGAGGCTAAGTTGTACACTGCAGTGTCAGGTCTTTGAACTTAACAGCACATGAGGCTAAGTTGAACACTGCAGTATCAGGTCTTTGATCTTATTAGTACATGAGGCTAAGTTGTACACTGCAGTGTCAGCTCTTTGATCTTACCACAACATGAGGCTTAAGTTGTACACTACAGTGTCAGGTCTTTGATCTTAACAACACATGAGGCTAAGTTGTACACTGCAGTGTCAGGTCTTTGATCTTAATAGGACATGAGGCTAAGTTGTACACTGCAGTGTCAGGTCTTTGATCTTAACAGCACATGAGGCTAAGTTGTACACTGCAGTATCAGGTGTTTGATCTTATTAGTACATGAGGCTAAGTTGTACACTGCAGTGTCAGCTCTTTGATCTTTCCACAACATGAGGCTTAAGTTGTACACTACAGTGTCAGGTCTTTGATCTTAACAACACATGAGGCTAAGTTGTACACTGCAGTGTCAGGTCTTTGAACTTAACAGCACATGAGGCTAAGTTGAACACTGCAGTATCAGGTCTTTGATCTTATTAGTACATGAGGCTAAGTTGTACACTGCAGTGTCAGCTCTTTGATCTTACCACAACATGAGGCTTAAGTTGTACACTACAGTGTCAGGTCTTTGATCTTAACAACACATGAGGCTAAGTTGTACACTGCAGTGTCAGGTCTTTGAACTTAACAGCACATGAGGCTAAGTTGTACACTGCAGTGTCAGGTCTTTGAACTTAACAGCACATGAGGCTAAGTTGTACACTGCAGTGTCAGGTCTTTGATCTTAACAACACATGAGGCTAAGTTGTACACTGCAGTGTCAGGTCTTTGAACTTAACAGCACTTGAGGCTAAGTTGTATACTACAGTGTCAGGTCTTTGAACTTAACAGCACATGAGGCTAAGTTGTACACTGCAGTGTCAGGTCTTTGAACTTAACAGCACATGAGGGTAAGTTGTACACTGCAGTGTCAGGTCTTTGAACTTAACAGCACATGAGGCTAAGTTGTGCACTGCAGTGTCAGGTCTTTGATCTTAACAGCACATGAGGCTAAGTTGTACACTACATAATGTCAGTTCTATTATCTGAACACCACATGAGATGAAGTTGTACACTACAGAGTGTCATCTATTTGATCTTACCATTACATGAGGCTAAGTTGTACACTACAGTGTCAGGTATATACTATCAGTTCAGTGGGGTATATACTATGATTTCAGTGGGATATATACTCTGAGTTCAGTTTGGGTATATACTATGATTTCAGTGAGGTATTTACTATGAAATCAGTGTGGGTATATACTATGATTTCAGTGAGGTATTTACTTTGAGTTCAATAGGGCATATACTATGAGTTCAGTGGGGTATATACTATGAGTTCAGTGGGATATATACTATGAATTCAGTGGGATATATACTGTGAGTTCATTGTGGGTATATACTGTGATTTCATTGAGGTATTTACTTTGAGTTCAGTGGGGTATATACTATGAATTCAGTGGTATATACTTTGCGTTCAGTGGGGTATATACTGTGAGTTCAGTGGGGGATATACTATGTGTTCAGTGGAGTATATACTATGAGTTCAGTGGAGTATATACTATGAGTTCAGTGGAGTATATACCGAGTTCAGTGGGGTATATACTATGAGTTCAGTGGAGTATATACCGAGTTCAGTGGGGGATATACTATGAGTTCAGTGGAGTATATACCGAGTTCAGTGGGGTATTTACTGTGAGTTTAATAGGGTATATACTGTGAGTTCAGTGGAGGATATACTATTGAGTTCAGAGGGGTATATACTCTGAGTTCAGTGAGGTATATACTATAAGTTTGGTGGGGTATATACTGTGAGTTCAGTGGGGTATATAGTATGAGTTTAATGGGGTATATATTATGAACTCAGCGGGTATATACTATGAGTTCATTGGGGTATATACTCTGAGTTTAGTGGGGTATATGCAATGAGTTAATCATTTTGTTTGTTTTGTTAAATCACTGCATTAAATTTAAAGATATTTTATCATATACAGTGATATTTTTACATGTTAAATTTTTACAATTACGACAATTTAGCATAACTTTTGCAATTGGGGTACTTGGTGATATGGTCTCTATTGCTTTTAATTATCTGCAAGCTTAAATTATCAGGTTTTTCAAGTCATTGATGAAAGCTGCATGTAAAATACTAGAGTTATGCTCTCTTATGTGGTAAATCAACTGCTGAATATACAAAATTACTTTATAGAAATATAGTACATTACTGTTGCTTTCCTCTGTCCGTCATTGCTTCAGTTTTACATTTTGGTCAGTTTCTGGGTGCAGAGTCTAACAGCTTGATGTAGGGATGCATCAGAATAAGTTCAGAAAAACTTGCCATACTTATGTCAGCATGACCTGTATTTCATGCTAGATGTAAATGCATCAATTAAAGACCTACAGTGGGTTTGATTTTCATGACATTATTGTAATAAAAGTTATGTTCCCTGATTAACCATCCATCTGAATTTGGTTTGACAAAGCTTTGTTAGATTTCAACCATATATGTCAAGTAGTTTGTATGGATGAGACAGACCTATGTTGAGATTAAATTTAAAAATTGCACTTTGTCGTCATTTAAAAGAGCAATGAATCCTGGTTGCCAATCCTCCAAAATTTGCTTTCCACAGCATGACTTGAATAAAGTCCAACCAAAGTTTGCATGTGCCATTATATTGATGAAACAGAGTCGAATTTCAAGCGTTATCTGTCATCGGTTAAAAGAGCTATGACCTCCGTCTTCTCCAAATGTTTGGATGTTGCAATTTAAGCACACACTTTTCATTAAAACAAAGACTGAGTCTCTTTCTACTAGAATTTTAATAATGATTTGGATATTTTTAACAAGAAAATTGTTAACAATACTGTTCTTTTATCATTATACTACCCACCTGAACAGTCACAATAAAATGTAAACAAGCATACATTTCCCTGTTTGTGTTCCAGTGATAAAAATGTCTCGGCAACATTGTAACAAGATGTAATTCTTGTAAATTTGCATCTTAGTCAAAACAGCTACTGCTTATGTTGCAAATATTTGTCAGTTTTATCCCCAGATTTACTAGAAATTAGTTTGATTTCTCAGTAATATTAATATAAAAATTGACTGTTTATCAACTTAAATTTGCTCCTAAACAATATTTTTTAAAAAAAAAATTGGCTTACCTTATTGTTGAAACAAGCAGAAATGGTTTATAGTTTACTTTTTTGCTATTCTCTATAATTTACATTGTGGAATCTCTCCTCTCTGTCTTAGCGTTGTTGCAGCTGGGAACTAGATCAATGGTAAATGGTTCAGAAGTATTTGTTCTTCAGTTTCTTTGACGTTTTTATTTAAGATAATTGCTCGCAGAATTAAATAATGTTAATTTCCAAAAAATTTGATAGTATAAAACTTTAACGCAGTGGAAATTATTTATTTTATTTTAAAATGATTTGTTTGATTAAGGAAGGTTAACAGAAGGATTTCAGGTGCAAATTCTAAGCGTTTTGCATAATATAGAACATCATCATGAATGAAGGTTCAAAATTCACTTAAATAAAACGCTACTTTCAACATTCATTTTGACTGTAATTGTTTTTTAATATTATATGTTTGTATTGTTATTGTTATTGATTTGCCAAGGAATTGTGTGTTCACCATTTTATTCCTCCTATATTATTTATTACATTGTTTAAAAACTTTAATTGCAAATATCTGCACAGGTTATCCATACACCCATTGATATATGATTTTATCCATTGTGCCTAATGATTATTCATTAGTTACTGACATTTATTTCAAGTGTTCAATTGGAAAGTTTGCCCATTCACTTTGTTTTGTTTTGCAATGAGTGAATATTGACCAGCAATACCTACTGGAAATGCTTCTTGTGCAAACTCCATACACTAAAGAGCTTGAAAAGAAAGGGCAGATAATGAGGTTACCGAAAGAGGCTATAGGGAGAAGGAAAACCAGATTAAGTTAATGTCATCTTCCAACTAAAATAATATACATGTTTTAGGACTCACTGAAACCAGATTAAATGCTAACATTATTGATAATCTATTCCATTGTCAAGACTATAATAAACCATCATGCAGGGACAGGGAGACAACTGGGGGAGTTCATGTTGTATACATGAGGAAAGATGTAAATGTAGAAAGGTGACCTGACTTGGAGTCACAAGAAATTGAGAGTATTTGAGTGGAAATTCCTCAGAATAAAGTAAAATTATTCCTAGTTTTTTCATTTACAAGCCACCTTCCTAAAGAGCATTTTTGGAATGATAACTTTTTCAAACAAATGGAAAATGTTTTTGCACAAGAGAAAGAAACACATACCCAGTGACGTATAAAAAGGACTTGCTCAATGCTCAAATAAGAAACAACTGGGTGGAATTTTTTTTATCATTGGGCCTTGTCCAGCTGGTAAATGAACCCACAAGGGTAATAGAAATATCAAGCACTCTTGCAGACCATGTTTATACCAATCTACTAGACAACGTGACTTATGTTATTGTATGTAATATTGGTCTTACTGACCACTACCCTTCTTTTCTCACAAGAAAGATAAAATGCAAGGCAAATGAAAATTAGTCACAAAACCATCACTTAAAGATGATTAATATTTTAATGAGGAATAATTTATGGATGACCTAAATAAAATCCCATGGAATATAATCCAAAATTTTGATGACAGATGAAGCTTTGAAAGTATGGACTGACTTATTTAAGGTTGTAGTATCTAAACATGCACCACTGATAGTATGTCGGGTAAAGTATGAAATCCAACCTAATTGGCTTACTACTGAAATCCTAGATACCATGAAAACGCGAGACCAAATTCAAGGTTATGGGAAACAGTGTACAATATAAAGTATGGAGAAATTAAATATCATTTATAATTAAAAAAGCTATATATTTGTATGATAAGGCTATGAAAGAGGTCAATTTACGAAAAGGTGGTGCGGAGAGGGTGTTTTGCTGAAGAGTGAGTTTATTCTTGTATACTTCTGGAGCAAGTTTGCTATATAATAAAAAAAATGTTCTTTTCCTACTTTAATATCAGATATATTTCAGCATGTGATATATATATATTTTAACTCATGACTATGACACTGATTAAAATGTCAAGTACTACATGATGAAATATATCTGGTATTAAATAGGTAAAGAAAATATCCTAGGCTATTACATCATCTTCCATATGTAATTTTGGACTAGTGACAGCCAATTTTACTTTTCCTTATTTTGTCTTATTTATCTAGACGTGGAGAGAATTTGCCAGGCTTGACTGAGGATGATATATGGAGAGCCAAGAATCTGTACGACTCGGCATACCATCCCGACACCAAGGAAAAGATGTTCATCCTGGGGCGAATGTCAGCCCAAGTCCCCATGAATATGACAATCACTGGTTGTATGATGACCTTCTATAAGTAAGCATATTCTGATTTTAAGTTCAGATTTGGGTGGTCTCATGATGAAGAACTGTAATTTCTTCTAGGAATTAACTTTAAAACATTTCAATTGTTTGGCAGTTCGGTAATTCCTAATATTTGTATTTGCAACTAACCATAATATTAGGTGAGACTATCCCCACATAAAAGCTTTTGTTATGTATGTTTAATTTGTATTGTTTATTGCTATGAGTTCAGTGGAGTATATACTGCGAGTTGAGTGGGGTATATACTATTCAGTTCAGACAAGTATGTACTATAAGTTTGGTGGGGTATATACTACTGTATCCAGTTTATAATTTGGGTGGATTTATTTTTTAAAATTTTTCGCTGGAATAAAAAGTGCTCATTAATACTTTTGGGACTAAATCATTAATTTGTAATTATAGTGAATTCATTCAAGGACATTTTGGATTATATTATTATGATACATTGAAGTCTGGTAAGATATCGCTGCATTCCAGGTTGTTGGCACATTCGAGATGACAGGCACATTAGAACATTCAGTATTAGAATTTATTTTGAACACTGCTAGAATTCAGTTGGAAAAATTAATACATTTGGACTTGTGATAGAACTTTAACATTAATCCCTGGAGCTTTTTGTCATTTTCGCCTGAAAATTGAGTAGGAAACACATTTTGAAAGCTATTTCTGAACAGATCCAAAAACACCAAATCCCAGGTGATCTTTCAATGACATACTGCCTAGTTGTGTTAGAAACATCGTTTTTCATTGGCTATTTGACTCATGCATGAGCAGAAGGGTAAAAGTTGGATCTTTTTAAAAAAATTTGCTAAACGAAGCCATTATTTTTTTATGGAGACCACTCTTTTTTCCAAATGCCCATCTTATCCTACTTTTTGCAAAGGCTCATCTGTCTGTTTGCAGTTCATACTAGTTTGCCTTAGACCTGAGACCAAAAAGTCTAAAATCTAGACACAAAATCGGTTTCCGACCACTGACGAATTTTCTGTAGAAAAAAGTCGGGTCAAAAAAATGAGTTTTTTTTATCTGTATTTTGTAGTGCAGCTACATATTCCAGATTATTTGGTATCATTGTAGAGCTACATCTGTCTACCTTTCTATAATGCTACCCACGTTAGTGTATCATGCATGACCATGATGATACAGAGCTTGGCAGTAGGCTACTACCTGCCCCGTTAGGTCGTCGCTAGGGGTTAATGTGTTAAGGACTATTTGGGATTTAAGTCACCAGGACTATCTTAGATTTAATTCACCATAATGCAAGTTCTTTTCAAATTTTGACTTTGTATTATAGGGAAATAAATTATTTATTGAATGTTGCAAAACTTGTTGAAGACAGGAGGGTTTTAACACTTTACCTTTTTTACAACTACTTGTCTTTAAATTGTGTCTAACTTTGGTTCATGGGATCATATAATGAATGCTCTGTACAGTGTGACAATCAGAAAATGAACCCACAAATTCACAGAAAAGATCATTCATCTATAGGATTCATAGAGAAAGAGTTGTATATTTAAAATATGCAGGGTTTAATGATCTGCTGCTCTTTTGTTTTTAAAGTACTGTTGTGGTGGGCTAAGTGGTTAGGGCATCAGATGCATGTGGTCATAGGTTCAAACCCTGTTTGAGCTATACCAAAGCATTAAGAGGTTAGTGTTAGGACTGGTAGGCCTCATGTCAGGATAATGTGACTAGGTGGGACATGATGCTACATGTCTGCAGCATAATGCCCCAGTGCTAGACATGACCGTAAACTGCCAGATTGCAGACATCATAGTAATATGACTAAGTAAAAATCCCAAAACAAAAAACGTACACACTTTTATAAATACTAGCACATCCCTGTCTCTGTATTTATTATTCAACAGATTTTCCTAAGGTCAAAAAGACTGTACTGCAGTAGATTCCTTTCAGTTTTAAAATGTTTTTTTTTATTTGTTTTACTCACAGAACTCCTAAGGAAGTAATCTTTTGGCAGTGGTTTAACCAGTCCTTCAATGCTATTGTAAACTACACAAATCGCAGTGGAGACCAACCGATTTCAGAGAAGTAATTAGTCATAGCTTTCTTACCTGACCTTATTAATTCATTTGACTTTATAACTGACTTTTCTAACATGACTTTATAGTTTTTGAAATGTATAATGATAAATTAAAGTTTTAAAGCTAATTCTGAAACATGTGACATATAGCCTTAAGCCAAGTTAATTGATCTGTGACTGATTCAGCATGTACTAAACTTATTTACTTCAGTAATAGTCTAAGGTAGTCAAAGGATTGACATAATGACTTTATTTATTGAACCATACCAGAATTGTTGGAACTGATATTTCATAAACATGTAGTCCCAGAATAAAATGAACTGTTCGGTAACCATTATATGGTTTAGATTGACATTTGTCAGAGACTTGTAGGAAATTAAATTCTCTCTCACCAAATCATGTGTATATTTTCATTTCACTGGTCATGGATAATAATTTAGATGTAGCCCAAATAGTTTCTAGTTTACCTTTCAATATCTCCAGGTTTTCATTGACATTCAGGGTTAATGATAGATTCATTAAAAGTACTATCAATTCCATGTATTTAATTTACTAATGATCATAGCTTTATCAGTTAGGGTTGATATATCATAGTGTTAGGAGAATTAAATGTACAGTGCAGTCACTACTATTAATTGTCTCCTTGTTGCAGGCAACTGGGCTTGTCCTATGTTCTTGCAACAGGTGGTGCTGTGGGTACAGCTCTCACAATAAACAGAATGGTTAAGGTAAAAAAGTTCAGGACAAGTATCAAAAGAATGCATTGTTAATGATTTGACATGAAGAGCATGAAATAATTCTGATTTTGTAATGTCATTAGAGATTATGGAATAATTCAGATATTGTCACGTCATTGTAGATTTTGGAGTAATTCAGATATTGTCACTTCATTGTAGATTATGGAATAATTCAGATCTTGTCACGTCATTATAGATTATGGAATAATTCAGATATTGTCATTGTAGATTATGGAATAATTCAGATTTTGTAATGTCGTTATAGATTATGGAATAATTCAGATATTGTCACGTCATTGTAGATTTTGGAGTAATTCAGATATTGTCACTTCATTGTAGATTATGGAATAATTCAGATAATGTCACATCATTGTAGATTATGAAATAATCCAAATAATGTCTGAGCACTGGAGAATATTCAGGATATTTTGAAAATAATAAATATGTTTTCATTATTCCAGAAATTTTCCTGTACTTTCATTTTACCTCGTCCTTAATGGTCAAACTTGGATAAAATCTTAAATGCAATTTTTCTCCGTCATTTTATTGAGCAAAATATCTGCATTGTATGTATTGGAATATTGGACTGCACACACATACGTACATACACACACACACATACGTACACACACATACTTACACACACACACACACACACACATTGGAATACTATTAGCTGAATAGTCAATATCTTTTTCTTCTGGCTTATAAATATTTTCATGAATTTGTTTTCCACAAGAATATATATTGCCTTATTCATAGGGTTATCTCTATATTTTTTTATAAGTATTATTTTAAACTGAATTTAGGCTCTCATGTTCGATTACTTTGATTATTATAATGAAAGGTGCAGATTAGTACCAGTGATAAAGGTAAAGATATCACAAATGACCATTACTTCCAAAGCTTCCAAACTATCCTTGCAGTTCAGGAGTACATATTAAATCAAAGTAACAGCACTCCCACTTAACTTCTTTTTTGTTCCTTTGCCCTTAAATCAAGCCCTGTCCATCATGGTAGTAAGGAAAAATGTTGAGAGGGTAATCAGTGGAACACGAGTCCATGCAACTTTGATTTCTGTCTGAACTGAGCTGATTCCATGACTAACATTTGCAGCCTTCTCTTTAACCAATACCAAAACTGTTCTATTACATTTGAGTCTGGACTATGGCTTGTCAGTCACAAAATTTGTTCTATTACATTTGAGTCTGAACTATGGCTTGTCAATCACAAAAATGTTCTGTTACATTTGAGTCTGAACTATGGCTTGTCAATCACAAAAATGTTCTATTACATTTGAGTCTGGACTATGGCTTGTCAGTCACAAAAATGTTTGTTACATTTGAGTCTGGACTATGGCTTGTGAATCACAAAAATGTTCTATTATGTCTGGACTGTGGCTGGTCCATCATAAATATGTTCTATTATGTTTAAGTCTGGACTTAAGTTGTTCTTGTTATGATCCCAAGATATTGGTGTGTCCATTCTTTTCTTACTGTTTTCCTTTTTCAAACTTTCAATGGTCTGCTATCACAACCAGTGCATAAATAAGATGAAGTTCCTCCAATAATTGTCTACATTGTGAAGGAACTTCCATGCAATCCTGTTCTGATGTCATTCTTTGCTTGTATTTTCTTCCTTACTGCTTGCTCATGATAGCCTTCCTTATACACTGGTTTTTGGATGGTTCTTTTGAAGTTAGATCTTGATCTGTTCTTATTACAAATGTCAACCATCCTGTGTGACTGTATTCATGAACCACATGTGTGTCTGTATTCATGAACCACATGTGTGTCTGTATTCATGAACCACATGTGTGTCTGTATTCATGTACCATCTTGTGTGTCTGTATTCATGTACCATCTTGTGTGTCTGTATTCATGAACCACATGTGTGTCTGTATTCATGAACCACATGTGTGTCTGTATTCGTGTACCATCTTGTGTGTCTGTATTCATGAACCACATGTGTCTGTATTCATGTACCATCTTGTGTGTCTGTATTCATGTACCATCTTGTGTGCCTGTATTCATGTACCATCTTGTGTGTCTTTATTCATGAACCACATGTGTGTCTGTATTCATGAACCATCTTGTGTGTCTGTATTCATGTACCATCTTGTGTGTCTGTATTCATGAACCACGTGTGTGTCTGTATTCATGAACCACGTGTGTGTCTGTATTCATGAACCACATGTGTGTCTGTATGAACCACATGTGTGTCTGTATTCATGTACCACGTGTGTGTCTGTATTTCATGAACCATGTGTGTCTGTATTCATGAATGTGTCTGTATTCATGAACCACGTGTGTGTCTGTATTCATGAACCATCTTGTGTGCCTGTATTCATGAACCACATGTGTGTCTGTATTCATGAACCATCTTGTGTGTCTGTATTCATGTACCACGTGAAGCTGGCATGAGCATTGCTGAGAGGTCAGTGAGATTGGCCACTTTTAGGCATATTTTACATTTGAACAATTTTAGCAAAATCTGTGACATGGTATACTGTAGTATGGTGTAATATTGTTTATACTTGCATCTAAGGCAGAGACAGGCAACACCATTTTGGAAATATACCAGTCATATGTACTGAAGTGTGATTCTTGCTATTATTAGCCTACTTTACCATTTCAGAAGCTATAAAAACACTTTATTAGTTATGAATGTAAACAGCGACCACACGTGACCTGACACTTTGGTACTAAGATTTAAATGTGCCATATTTATGAACACCTACTTTTGCTATAAGCCTACGGGTTAGTGGTTCTTTCTGGGACTCTACCAGGTTCTTTGTCCACCAAATGCACTGGCACTCTTGTATAGCCTATCATGTGCTGCAAAATAGCATTAAATCCATAACAACAACAATAACACAGTTCTGTTAAGAATTTCATATCATTTGGTGTATTAATGCTTACAGCAGGTCATACTCTGTTAAATTTCAGTTCAAGGAATAAGTGGATTCTTCATTTCCACATAAAGCAGAATGCTCAGGCAACACAGCAAACAAGTAACAGGAAAGTAGTTATAAAATGAAAACTGTCAGCAGGGATTTTCATGGTAACTTTAATCAGGACCAAAATGATCACTCTTTGTCAAATATCTAATAAAAAGAATTGATCAGGTGCTTAGGTTAGATTCTGCCTTTTCGCTTTTGTGGCAATATTTGGTCCCATTTTTAAATGCTCTAAGTTATTTATATATTTTATGTGTCTTAATTGCATCGTTCATTCTTGGTTTTTTCATATTTAATTGAGTAAATTTCCACCCAAATGTTAGTTGGTTATCTAGCATGGGAGCCAAACCTTCATCAGCTTCGGTTTTTTCCATTCATAAACCATACACAGCTGTTACAGCACAACAGCTTGTTAGAAACAGAAGCAATGCATTGTTTATTGTACCTCCATATATAATTGTAAAATATAGTCATTAAATTTGAGTTCATTTGAATGAATTCAATACTTACATGTTTCAATCAATGTCTAATCACATTTCAGAAACTACCTCCAATAGTGGGTCGATTAGTCCCCTTTGTTGCCGTGGCAGCTGCCAACTGTATAAATATACCTTGCATGAGAAGTAGGTAAGTAGTTGTTGCAGCTGAGTAAATTAGTTAGCATCATTTTGTGATCTCTTTCAGACATGTAAGTGTGCTACACACGTAACATTCCATGTTACTAGGGCTAAATTTGGACTACACATATAACACTCTATGTTACTAGGGCTAACTTTGGACTACACACCTAACATTCCATGTTACTAGGGCTAACTTTGTACTTCACACATAACATTCCATGTTACTAAGGCTAACTTTGTGTTACACACTTAACATTCAGTGTTACTAGGGCTAACTTTGTACTTCACAAATAATATTCCATGTTACTAGGGCTAACTTTGTGCTACACTCATAACATTTCATGTTACTAGGGCTAACTTTGTACTACACACATACATTCCATGTTACTAGGACTAACTTTGTGCTACACACATAGCACTCCATGTTACTAGGGCTAACTTTGCACTACACACATAACATTCTATGTTACTAGGGCTAACTTTGTACTACACATAACATTCCATGTTACTAGGGCTAAGTTTGGACTACACACATATCATTCCATGTTACTAGGGCTAACTTTGGACTACACACATATCATTCCATGTTACTAGGGCTAACTTTGTACTACACACATAACATTCCATATTACTAGGGCCAACTTTGTGATAGATCATTAGTCCCACATTATAATTTGTTTTGTTATTTAAATTATAGCAGATTATTTATCAATTGGTCATGCCATTATAAGACATTGAATATGGCAGTCATTATATGAAGATGAATGTTAAGGCTAATAATTATTACTACACAGTACAAATTATGACTTGTGGCCTAAGTGGTCAAAGAACCAGCCTTGGATGAAGGTGGTTGTGGGTTCAAACCTCAGCCTAGTCGTACCAAAGACGTTTAAAAATAATGTAATAGTTAGGTCAACATCAAGCAAGTAATTCCACCAATGGTAGGCGATCTAAAGTTTTTTAACATTGTTCAGCATGGTCCTAATAATTTATTTAAATTGGCGCATGTGTTTTGAGTGGATGTTCATTATTCAGAGCTAAGGATGTGTTTTTTTGTTGGACATAAGCATGACTCTTGGATTGGATTTGGTATATTTGTTGGACATAATCATGACTCTTGGATTGAATGTGTTATTTTTGTTGGACATAAACATGGCTCTTGGATTGGATGCTTTCAGGAGTTGATATTGAATTTGCTGATTCATTAATGTCCAGACTCGTAAATAACCAGTTTTCAGTTTTAAGATATCTATTTTTCTGTTCATTAACATTTGACGTTTCCTACAGGGACTACTTACAGATGAAAGTAAGACTGATGGTAAATGGCTACAGTGATGGAGGTCCAATAGTCAAACAATGCAAAACATTGACCACGACAGTTACGATGGATGAAGGGTGGGATTTGCCTCTCACCCCCACATCATAACTAGCAGGGTCGGCTTTTTACATTGTAGGACTACAGGTCCAATTGTTATAATGTTAGTGTTTTTGAACCCCCTCCTCCTAATCCCTATATCTATTTACTAATAGATTTTAAATTCAAGGAAAGTGCTGTAGCTGTAATGTTCTTGGAAGATTTTGAGTTTCCCAGCATTTTTTTCTCAAATCTAGCTAAAGAAAGTATTATTTTCAGAACAAATTACAAGATTTTTTATTTAATTCTGTCAGAGTGAATTATGTTTTCAAACTAAAATATAAACTAAAACTACCATTTTATGTTGTTTCAAAGGCATGTTGTATGTATGCCATCTGTTTCAGTCATTACATTAGTTACTTTGCTGTCAAACACTTTATGATAGAGTGTTTTGACCTGCAACCTACGCGCAATCAGTATTACAATGTGCATGACATGAAGGAACTTTTTGATACTATAAACATCACTCGTATTATAGAGTTCCTGAAAGCAGTGAATATTTACACTAAGCTCTAACTTTTTATGCTATCACCTTGTTCATTTTTATGCAGTATATATACCGTCCCTTTTTAATACCTTTTCATTATTTTTCATTAACATACAACATTTACATCCCCCGTTGATTGGGAAGCTTTATTTTGTACCGTTACCATCTTACTGTTTAAATTTCAACTATTTGTTTTTTTTATATCACTGGTCGATATGAGACTTTTTATAATTTTTAAAAGATTATACACATAACATTTTGTTTGGCGCTAAATAGCCTTACAGTGCTGATGCGCCTTTAAAAATAATCAATCAATCAATCAGTTACTTTGCATTTGACTCTGTCTATAGTAGTATGGTATAAAGTAGTTCTCCATACATCTTATACAGAAATAAACACAGCTTGACATGATTACATGGTTATGTTCAGACCAATGGAAATCTTTTCTACACTGACCAGCTGTATTCGCAATTATGATAGTACGTTGTTAGTGAAATGATGAGAGACACTCCAGATGTTCATTCTGACATTTTGTACTGTTAAAAATCATATGGTGATGCTTTTAAAATTCAGCTGTTACAAGGCATATATTACCTTTACAACAAAAGTGGCAAGTAACTATTACTTTCTCTTTCTTTCTCAGATTCCACATAGCCACATAATCATTATACTATTATATGTTATTTATTTTGGGAAGCACCTAAATATTGTGATAAAATTCATTGCTCTAAAGTAGTGATGATTAAAGGCATAGTGCATTGCTTCAAAAGAGTATTTCGTACTACCACAATTACTTCATTACATTGCTTTCATATTTCTTGGGAGGACACTGAAATTTAATCCATTCACTGCAAGCCACAACATGGATAACCATGACCACTATGTTAGGTCCATGATGCCACTATGCTAAGTCCATGATGGCCATATGCTTGGTCCAAGGTGCCATTATGCTAAGTCCATGATGGCCATATGCTAAGTCCATGATGGCCATATGCTAAGTCCATGATGGCCACTATGCTAAGTCCATGATGGCCATATGCTTGGTCCATGATGCCATTATGCTAAGTCCATGATGGCCACTATGCTAGGTCCATGATGCCATTATGCTAAGTCCATGATGGCCATATGCTTGGTCCATTATGATCACTATGCTACATCCATGATGCCACTGTGCTAGGTCTCAGATGTCACTATGCTAGGTCCATGATGCCACAATGCTTGGTCTATGATGACCACTATGCCACTATGCTAAGTCCATGATGACCATTATGCTAGGTCCATGATGGCACTATGCTAAGTCCATGGTGGCCATTATGCTAGTCTATAATGGACGAAGCATGAGTAGAATAAATATCCATTGCTGTGGCATGGATTTTCTAAAGTCTGTGATGCACATACTGTGTATAGCAAATTTTGAGTTGCATCTTTTGTTTTGGGGGGAATTTAATGACAATTATTGGGTTTTGCAAGGAAAGTACAATTAACTTGAGTTTTGCATTATATAAATCAAATACATTACTCCATACCTGTAATGTCCTGCATTATAACATAATTCCAGACATAATGTAATAACCACATATGAACCCATAATGCAGACTCATTGAGTAAGTGAGGAAGAGCTGTATTTGATACATTAAATACATACTGAGCTTTGTCTTTTTTATTATAGGGAACTGATGGAAGGTATTACAATATTAGATGAGAAAGGCCAAAAGCTGGGAGAGTCCAAAGTTGCTGCCAAGAGTGCTATTGGTCAGGTTGTGTTTTCCAGAATCACAATGGCTCTTCCAGGAATGAGTGAGTACTTTAAGTGCTTGTAAAAAAATTGCAATCAACTGCATACATCATAGATCCACATGTGATGTTACATGCTGCTCCAGCAAGTCAGGTCTGTGCCATTTATTGTGTCTGATTTCAAGCTCAAATCTATCAGCACTTATGCTATAACATATATAGATCTGTACTGTTTGAAGTGCATGAGTCCCTATTTAAAATACATAAAACAATTTGAATACTATTATGTGAAACAAGCTACTTGCAGTCAGTATGGCTTTTGTGAATTTTGTCTCCAATAAAATGGGTTTGCAGTTCTGTTTTGTATTAGGAGAATTTTATGTTAGATAAACAGACAATGCTCCTCATTACTGGCTCAATATTTGGTGCACATGTTGCAAAAGGAAAATGCTCTATAATATATATATATATATATATATATATATATATATATATATATATATATATATATACTATTGTTTATTATTGGCTAAACATTGTATACGTTAGGAATACTGTTATGTATATCTATAATTTTTGTCATTTTTATTCATGACTGTATTGTAGTGTACATCTTTAGTTGAAATTTCTTCCATGTATAGGTTCTATTTAAGATATTAAGAATGTAAAATTGCATAGGATCTATAAATAGATGTTTATGAACCTTACTGACAGTTACTAATAATATTAATGATAAACATTATGACAAGTTTCAGGCTGTTTCCGTTTGGTTGGGTTTAGGTCAGGTCGGTTCTTAGATAATTTTGCTATTTCCCATTGGATGAGATAGTTCACATGAATAGGTATTTTGAAATATTAGACTGAGTAGTAAGATCTGTCACATGGGGTTTATTATGTCATATAGTCATAATAGACACTTGAAGGTGTATATAAGGAGAGAACTGAGCAATTAGATTCATTCCTTGTTTTTGGATTCATTCATATTGCAATTTCTTATTTCTTGAGTTCTTGTTGTAATGTCAAGTGTGCAGATATGTTTCATGCTGTATTTAAATATTGTTTGAGAGGAAAGACATTCTTTCAGATTATTCATTAGAAATAGAAAGTGCTCATTGGACTAGAACATTATTATGGAGCAATTATCAATTGTTCAGGGGAGTTCTTGACAGCATGATTTTGAAAACATCATGATTCTTGGCAGACCAGTACATTTCCTGATCTGAATTTATATGGAACATTTGATTCTTTTGGACTTGAACAGAACTTTTTCAGCATTTTTTGGATTCAGTTCAATTGTGCTGTAAGTTTCCTCTTGAATTTTCATTTTATAACACTGATAATTGAATTGTTTGTATGAATTGTTTGTAAAGTTTTACAATACTTGATGGTTTTGCTTTTTTCTATTAATTAGTTTATGACCAGAGTTGTCACAATACAGACAGGCTATGATCAGTTTTGGCTCAGTTTGATGTGCATTTCGGTCAGTTAACTTTTGTGTATGTCAGATGTATGCAGAGACCATGCTCAATAATGGATTACTGCATGATGCTCAAGTAAATGCTGCATATCTCAGACACACACACACACACTGTGTTGTGTTGTATTATAGAGTGTTATGTAACAGTGTAACAGGTTTTAAATCATGACTTCATTGTGCAAATAAAGGTGAACATTATTTGATAATTGCTGGCATATTATATATATATATATATATATATATATATATATATATATATATATATAGAGAGAGAGAGAGAGAGAGAGAGAGAGAGAGAGAGAGAAACCTGTCTTAAGAGACCACACCTTCTGCCAGGAAAAACGGTCTATAATCAAAGGATGTAACCAGCTGCTGCAACTTGAACAGAACGACTTGATGTTTGGGATGTAATCACTGTAACATCAAAAACATAAAACAACCAGCAATACAATCCTTTAACAATATCAATAAATCTTGGAAACAATTCTGACTTGCTAGTTAGTTTAATAGGCAAAGGCCTATTTCACCACCACCAACCCCCAGTAATACAGATTAAAGAAACAATGTATGTGACCACTATCATGACTTCGGCACTACAATGGCAGTTCTTTACATGTTTTAGGCTGGTTTTCAGTTTATAACAAATGACACAAAGTATTTGATTTGCCCAATTTACACTTCTGTTTGCTGTTTTATCAGAACTTTACTTTTCATGCACTTGTGGTTACAAAGGATTAAATAAAGGTCAGTGGTGCTTGTCTTTGTTCTTGTGATAGTGTTGTTCATAACGCTGCAATAATTAGAATGGTTTACAAGCTACAATGTATGACTCTACATGCAAGACCTAAGAGGTCAGTAGCTAGCAGTCTAAGCTGTCATAGTTACAAAGGACTAAGTAAAGGTCAGTGATGTTTATCTGTAGCTTTTGTGATCTGGTCATTAATAGTATCATTGAAATGCATATTGTTCCAAGTTATCGTGTTTGCTGTTCAAGTTCAACAGCTTGTCGCCTACAACAGTGTGTTTTTATAATAAAATTGATCCATACATTACACTTGTGGTCATAAATGATAGGTGGTAGCTCATAGCAGAAGATGCTCTTGACAGGTTTTACTGTATGTATAAATATGTTACATACAGTTTTTTAGTCTAAGTATTATGCGGTAAATGCTGGTTAATTCACATGCTTTGTAATTTGCATACTGACGCTTCTGGCCATTCATTTTGCCTTTGTATTAAATGTATCATAGTAACAGAGATATTTTCAGTTATTGCTCAGTTTGTGTTTTCATTAGGACATTTTCAAGTACACTATACTAGGGACCAAGTTCATGCATATTAAATGTGAAGCACTAATCCATAGATGTAATTTCAATTTTTTTGTCATTTTCTTATGAAGTCTAAAAGTAATCTTAGTACCTTGGCATATATTTTCTAAAGATGCCTTCCCTGGGTACCATGTATGTTTAAATGTAACAGCCTTTATATCATGTTTCTAAGATTGGTAGCATGTTGCATCTCATATTTCACGTTTCAGTGATTCTTTCTTTCATAGTATTTTTACTTATGCATTTTGTGTTCCAGTGATTCCTCCTTTCATAATGGAATATCTGGAGAAGAAACCATTCATGAAGGTGAGTCTCATACATCAAAAATTAATTGAGATATAGGTTAGCTTTTCTCCCCTTCTCAGTCTTCAGAGATAATTTAATAATCCTTTGACGATGCTAGAATTTTAATATATTGCCAATACTATTCAGTAGGTGAAACTTTATTTAAAGCAACAGAAATGGTTTTGTTTAATTATTTGCAGAATTAATGTGGATGTGAAAGGCCCCACTCCAAGTATATTCTTGATGATGAAATCTGTTGTCTCACATGGATGGATCGATTATGCAGTGATCCCCATCTTATACAGCCAAATCTTCTGCAATGGGAATATGCCGGGGGGGGGGGGGCATTTCCAGAGTGGGATTATATATGTGAGAAGTATTTGTATGTGTATAAAGTAAGAAAGCTGCATGTACATTTAATATCTTTATTTAAATTTAACATTAGTCATCAAACGGTTCCTATTATCATAAGAATAGATTTATAAAGTGAATATAAGTTATTGGATGTTCTTGGCTTGTACAATGCAAAATAATAATGGTCACCAAAATAATGCAAAAACCTTGCCATTTAAGTCTTGGTACAAACATTGTTTGGCATTCAGAATTATTCTTTTTACACTTACTCCATTTTCCCACAGCTGCAGAATATTTGCTTTATTGGTTACAATATTTGATTTTAGTCTTTCCAACATCAATTTATTCCTTCATTGCAAATTGTACTGCAGGTTAATCATGCAGATGAAACCAAGATAGAGTCAACAAAATGCTTTGTTTATAAAGGAAATGATACTTATACTGTCACATGATTTTTTAGTCTTTGTCTGGTACCCTGTTTTGTTCAAGGTTAATTTCTCTTTTGTGTGAATCCACTAAAGCTATATTTAGCCTATGTTGACCAAGTTATCATCATAAAAATTACCTCTGGTTGTAATCATCAAAGAGAAGAACTCAGCAGTCCAATACCTATCACAACACTGTTGAGCCTATTTCCTATAAACATTGGCATTTGTAGATAATAATATAATATTAATTGTAGTGGAACATGTTATAATGTTCTATAGGCAGCAATTAGCTCAGTAATCAAAGCCAGAAACAGAAATCGGAATTTATGATCTGTTTACTTACCTTACTGTATGAATTTAAAATTGGTTTTGAACACATATTAGATAGAATGTGGTTTGGAGCAAATATTAGAATGTGGCTGCTTGTAGAAAGCAAATTTGACATTTTTGGACTAAATGCTGGGCACATATTGGTGGCGTCCCACAATGCGTACTTTTGTACATAAATTTGTCAGTGCCAAGAAAAAGAGGAGATATCTGCAATGAGGGGAGCCATTGGGAACCACTGTACATATTACATCGAAATATATGATAGTGTAATCAGTTAAGTCTGTATAAATTTTGTATTGGAGTACAACATTTATTTTTCAATTTCCAGAGGATGCCTTGGCTAAGTGCTCCAATTCAAGTTGGAATTGTTGGTTTCTTGTGAGTATATCTATTAATGTGAGCATTTTGCACATGGTCAGTTCACTCATAATATTGGTAGTGAATACAGAAGGCTTATGAACAAAGTCTGTATAGAAATGCTGTTTTATTTTCTTCTCAAGGTATAATAGGCTTTAAACAGAATAGCCTGATTTTGGATTAGGGACATCTAAAGGCTGGCAGCATCCACATTTATTATATATTTGCATACATGCCACGTTTTCTGGAACTCCACATTTATTATATATTTGCATACATGCCAAGTTTTCTGGAACTCCACATTTATTATATATTTGCATACATGCCAAGTTTTCTGGAACCAAATCAGGGAGATTTGTGTTTAAACTAAGATTGGGTCCAAATAAGGGAAATTAGAAAAATGACTATTTTTCTCATAAGTTTAAGCGTGAAAGTGCAGATCGTACCACATCTGAGCAAAATAACTATAATGAATAATAGTTACTGAACTTTATTAATTTTGCTTTATGTTATTTTCTTAATCTCACAAAAAATGATTTAAGAATCTTCACAAGAATCACTGGTTAAAAAAAATAATGACAACTGGAACCTCAAACACTCAAACAAACTTAAGTTTTTTTCAACATGTGTTGGATGTCTTTCAGCCTTGTAGAGAAGCTCCTTTTGCAGTGATACACAAATCATTTGAACATCTGAGCTCAAAACAGCCACACTTTGCATTTTTCTTACATGATATTAGTGATGACAGTTTTTCCATATAAATTTCCACGGTGGTCTGTCTGAATCTTCCTCAGCATGCTGAAACAGTGCGCAGGGTCTGCATTACTGTGTGGCAAGCTGAGTACTGTCTTAGAGAGCTTCACTAGATTTGGGAATCTGGGTTTCTTTAAGGGTGTGTAAACTCTGTTCATATCTACCCAGAAGACATCCAGTGGTATTTCTTCCTGAGTGAAACTGGGCAGGTCTGAGGCCAGGGAGAGCTGGAAGTCCTAGAACTCATCTTCAAGTTGACACTGTTTGTCAGTTGCTGTAACCAGTCTGTCACTCATCTGAAGCACAGCTTGTACTGAGATCTCCAATCTCCTCTCAGGATTCAGGTAACCAAGGGCCTTCAGGGTCTGGTCATTAAATGGAAACTTGGCTAGCATCTTTGCTGTAACTTCCTCACTGAAGGACCTCATACTCCTAAAAGAGCTGAGCTAGGTTGGAGAAATGTTGTATCGGTTGTTGCGAACGAAACGTCTGGCTTCCGTACCCACTGCTAACAAAGAGTTGTCGTGCTGGTTTTTTGGTGACATAAAGTTGACCTCTGTTATGCTGGCTGGTGCAGTGATAACACTCGTCTTCACAAACTTTCCCATGAATTTCCATAGAATTCATTCCATCTCCACACAGAGGTATCCCACCATAGCATCACCAGCCTGGAACATGGTGTTAAAGTCATTCAGTATTTCCGTGATGTATAGAAGAAAGTGATATGTCAGTTTCATCTCTGGAGTTTTAAGGTTCTCCACAGATCTGTTCACTCTACTCCCCATCTTCATGGCTCTGGAAATGACTGAAGAGCTGTCCACTGTTGAAGGAAGCATGCAATGCATTTCTGGAGTGACAGCCACCTTGTGCTACAATGCTTTACCAGTTTGTACTCCTCATTGTTGGTAAACTTAAGGAATTCTTTATATACCTCATTACGCTTGGAACTGTAAGTGAAGTGATAGTAGGTGTCAACCAGATATTCTTCAACAGGAACAGCCAATTTCTTCAAACCATACTGTGTACAGGTACTGGTCAAAAGGCAGATACACCCAAATGCCATTACATTTGGTTGCTATTCACAAACTCTGGAAAGAACGGAATTTCTATTTCCAACTATTACATTTGCATTGTCACTGCTATACACTACAAGGTTCTACCATGCATGTTTAAATAGAAAAGCCATCAGATATATACTATAGCACTCATTTCAGTCAGTATAGAATGGGAAATACTACTTAGCAGAATCATTGTTCCAGCTAAATGTGTTCATGTTCAAATTTTTCATTCACCTTAAATGTGACATTATACCAAACTCTTTATTCTTTTATTCAAGTATTCAACTTTTTATCATTTAGAAAGGATATAAGTTTGCATAATAATTTTTACATTTTTTTTTGTTCTATCACATAAATTATGCCTTTTAATTGATATCAAAAGAAAATGAAAGAGAAAAAACTATTTTTGTTTTCTTTTATCTCCAGCCTAGTGTTTGCCACACCACTGTGTTGTGCCCTCTTTCCTCAGATGAGGTAAGTCTCTCAATACAGGACATGTGATACTGATTACATGGAAAAATGTTTCAAGCACACTTAGATAAAAAATGTTGTGGCTGGTATGCAGTTTTCAAACTTAAATTTAATTTTTTAATATAAAGGTGGGTATTCCTATCTGGGTAATTTGGAGTTTGAAATAGTTCTGTGCTTCCTATTGAGAACAATAGGCTAACAGTGGTTCTATGTTGTATTTACAAATAAGTTTCAGTAAAATATACAAGCCAATTGTGGTTCTCTTTGTGGATGGGATAACAAGGAGAATGAAAACCTTTTGTCTGCCTAAGAAATAGTTTTTTTTCAGTAGGAAATTTTTTAATAAACCACTTTCAGATATGATAATGTATATACACACTTATAAGTCTAATCCAATTGCAAACAACAAAGATCCTGATCTGCCTGCAGATCAGGGTCATTGTTGTTTGTTCCTTAGATTACTCCTAACAAACTGCACAGACCTAGATCTTCCTGCGCAGTATGTTATGGCAGATCTGGATCTGTGCAGTTTGCTGTTGGACTTGTCTTATAAGCATGTACATGCAGTATTTGTTGCCATGAAAGGGTGGGTGGAGTGCATGGATTTTATAAGTATGGTTGGATGTTTTGCACATCGGTTAAGATCTCTGCAACCAGAGTATTATATTTTTACAACTTACCATTTACAGAATAAGTATGGTCACCAATTTCATATTTCCTAGCTATGTTTTGAAACATTATTCTGCAGATTTGATCACTTAGATCTCCACCACTATGGATAATGCTGATGATTGTATGTCCGACCAATTTCATTGAGTGAATGTTTTGGAACTTCATATTTTTTTATTTCATTTTGGCTTATACCTGTCTTACTCTAGTTTTAAGAGGTATTTATGATGGAGTAATTTTAAGTAATTTCTGACATTCAAATACCATTTTTGGATTATTACACATAGATAAATTTTCCGATTATTACACAGAGATACATTTTTGGATTATTACACATAGATACATTTTTGGATTATTACAGAGATACATTTTTGGATTATTACACATAGGTACATTTTTGGATTATTACATAGGTACATTTTTGGATTATTACACATAGATACATTTTTGGATTATTACACAGAGATACATTTTTGGATTATTACACAGAGATACATTTTTGGATTATTACACATAGATACATTTTTGGATTATTACACAGAGATACATTTTTGGATTATTACACAGAGATACATTTTTGGATTATTACACATAGATACAGATGGTCTCTTTGACCTTAGGTTCATTTAATACATAGTATGAGATGGATGTTACTATATTTCAGTATAACATTGAAATGAAATAAATGGTAATAAGTAACTCTTAATTAGACAGATTTTCTTATTTCTCCAGCAAATACTTTACCTGATCACATTTGTAAGAGTTGCTTCCCTTGATCTGCATATTCTGTAGGCAGAAAGACATTTTCTGTCTTTCTGGAAAAGCTGGATTCAGAGGTAGCAAAGAAAGTTATCCTAATATAATGTAAATATGCTGGATAAGATGGTTGATACAAAAGTTGCTTCAAAGTACCTGTTTCATTTCTCAGTAGGAGCCACTCTGGTAGTGAAAACACCACAGATCTATTGCAAAGGCAACCATTTTAAATTTCATTGGAACAGTTTTTTGCAGTGACACAATCTAGTGTTTCATGCATGGACATTGATGACCCAACATTTCCCAAAGATTTGGAGGAGAAAATAAAATCATTTAAAGAATTTGTGAAGGCCAGAAGTAAAGTCGATTTCACCAACAGTACGATCATTAACAAGGATGAAATTCCAGTGTACTGTAATCTCATTACTGGATGAATTGTTTATAAGAAGGGGGTTAGAAGAATTTGCATGGCTGATAAAAAAAAAATCTAACTTTAGTCCTTGCAATTTCTGCAGCAGAAGATGTGTTGTCTCCAGTATTTATTTTTCATGGCATGTGGGAACTAAAAAATACTAATGTATTAAAAGGATGGATCATACTTGTACAGGAGAAGAGTCAGGTTGATGAGGTAATGCTGCATTGGGTTGAAGAGTTTTATCTTAAGTATACATTTTAGTCATTTTTTAAAATGAAATTTGAGTGCATTTTCTGATATGGACTGTGTGAATAATTTAAAAGGTGTCCCCACAACTTATGACTTGAAAACAAATGATGTGTCTTAAAACATTCAGCGCACCAAAAATTACTTTAAAAATTAATTTATAGTATCTCAAGAAATATGGCAAATATGGTGATATAGATCTCACTTTTACTTCCTCCAGGGTACAGGCCAGATAGCAGTTTTTATTTTAGTCTCACCATATCAATTTAAATTGCCCAAACCAGGTCACTGGCCATAGGTTGCACAGGCAAGTAGTTTTTTTTAGCCTCACCATATCAATTTATACTGCCTAAACTAGGTCACAGGCCATAGCTTGCACAAGCCTGCTTCACTCTGACCATTATTTGAAATTTATTTGATTTCATGGGTATTTATTTTTGTGGTTTTGTGAAAAAGTGACTTTTTTGTTGGCACTGAAATGTATGTTTGAGAAAGTCATATTGTTTCCATTGAGAAATCATTGTTTATTGATATTTTAATTTCATAGTTTGTAGCAGCCTTGAAATCCCTGAAAATTGGTACCTCATGACAAATAGTAAATTCCCTCTAGGTTGAAATGATATATTTTGAGACTTTTGTTTTATCTCCATTACAGCTCCATAGCTGTGAGCAAACTGGAGCCCGAGATGCGCAACAAACTGATGGCCCTTCCATCCCCACCCCAAGTTGTCTACTTCAACAAGGGTCTTTGATGATAGTCTTTTATAAACTTGATAGTAAAAGTTACTCTGTGTGAGAGAATGCTGAAGTTGAGATTTTTTTACAGAGTGATACATAGTAGATGCCATGCAGAGAGATTGATTTTTAAGTATTAAAGTTATTATTTATTTTAAGACAGGCATGACAATTAAACATGGATTTGTGGATATACAAGTAAATACAGCCATATTAGGATTCTCTTACTTTCATCATTTATACCAGTTCAGGAAGCATAAAATGGAGTATCTTAAAGATAAACAGTCAAGTTGACTTTTCTGCTTTTCAATTAAGTATTACAATAATTTTCAATTAACTATTACAATTTTTTGAAGAAATATGACAAAATAGACGATCGGTTTAAGTTATCCTCTGGTGATACGAAATGGCAAGTACACATACCATTTTTACAAAGCTTTGGCAGTTTTCCGTCAGCATGATGAGAAACCCTCTCCTATTTTTGACATATATATTTACTGTACAGCTAGTATTGTGAGTAACATAGTATAAAATACACTAGATATAAATCTTACAGTCAAGTTTTCTGTTTTCATTTGGATATAATATTTTTCAAAGGCATTGGTGTGTTCACACTAATTACCAACCTTATTCTCTTATAAGTCGAGTCCAACTGCAAACTGCACAGACCCAGATCTGCTGTTGCATAATGCACCAGAAGATCTGGGTCTCTGCAGTTTGATAGGAGTAATCAATAGACTAATCAACATTGACCAAGATGTGCGGGTGCATTATGCTACAGTAGATCAGGATTTTTGTTGTTTGCAGTATGACTTATAAGCAAATCTATTTGGTTAAGGCATTTCTCTTTCATTTTATTGTAGAACAAAAAGTATATATGCCTGACAGATTATTCTCCTGTGTTACTTAATATCATGGTCTGTTTCAGACATTTCTGTTCAATATAAGGCTGTATTGTCACTCATTAAAATAGGGAATGTGTATGGTATGCTGTGTTTACTAATTTGCCTGATGACAAGGAAAGAATTTGAACCCAGAGTTTGAGGTCCTCCCATGGTGCTCTAGCTGAACATTAACATACAGTAACATTTCATGATTGTTGTTCTTACATCACGTGTTACTAAGTGCAAAAATTATTTATATAATACCAACAAAAATTAGTTTTTAACACACAGAATCAGTCTTACAATTCTTATAATTTGGTACAGTTTTTGTAAGAAAGCATTGCATGTGAAAGGGCATCTATAATTCTCCAAACAGGGTAAGAATAACATATCTAATCAGAGAACTGTGAACCTAAAATATTCAATGACACACACACACACACACACACATATATATATATATATATATATATTGTAAGTACATATTTTCAAATGTTGCTGGCTATTTGCTAATATTTGTTTACCAGAACAGTGTACAAGACATTCAGTAGATGGCAATAAATGGATTTATATAGACTAAACTATATTCGTACCTCAGTAAGCTTGAATTTCTTTCAATTGAATGTTCTGTTTGAAAAATCTTAGATTCATTTGCTTGAGACTATTGTCCAGAGATGGAAAAAGTAATAAACAAGGTATGGAATAATCAGATATTTTAGAGAATTATTGATATCATATATACATGTTTATTGTTATTCATATTCAGAATTTCGAATCAAATTCTTTTGTCTACACAGTTGCTAGCAACAGGTCAGCTATTTAAATTCTTATTTTATTATACAAATACCAGCGGTTTACGAATGATTTATTCTCAAAATATTTGAATTGTACTTTCTACAGAGTCATTCATGAGTGTATAAAGTTTTGAAGAGAATTTTTGTGTTGTGTCTGTGTTGGTAAGAGGCTTATTTATATATTATTATGGGAATTAAAATTTAAATTTTCAGACAGTTTCTCAAAGTAAAATTTATGATGTAGGATGTTATTTTTAACTGTAATAAGTATAAAAAGATGCAATTTCTTATTGCGGGTTTCTTTTCAGTCAGGATAATATAATGGTTATTGTAAACCGTTTTTGTACTAATGGAAGTGATACCTTTATCAAAAATTTCTTTTCTTTATTACGAAAATATGCAAATAACCATTATGAAAGTGATGTTCAACTAATCTGTTTCAGACTACGATCCATCCCAAAACCAGTTTTTGTCTCGATGAAGCAAGACATATGTCACTTTTTAGATCCCAGTGGCTATGTTGGCATCAATTTTTTTTGTTTACCTTTTATTAATTGGTGGGCTGTATATAGTTGCATATGACATTCTGACCTTTTGCATGACAACAATTGAATTTTAAATGATGGAATGCATCTTAAATATGAGACTGTAAAAAGAAAATATTGCATGGCATATATAAACCTAAGGTAGGATATAAAGAATATAATAGAGCATGGTATATGAAGACCCAAGGTAGGATATAACAAATAATACTGACAATTGTCCATTTTCTAATTACCAGCTGAATGTAAGTATTTTATACGAATTATCTATGCAGATGATAAGGGGTTAAAAAACACAGTTTGTTTGTTTCTGCAAAAACGTTCAAGGAGAAATTTATAAAGCTATGTCACTGTCTGGTTATATAAATGTCGTAGAATTTCAATTTTAATAATTCTAGAAACACGAAATTACTTGAATCAGAATACTTAGTTTACTGCATTTGTATAGGAAAATATGAATGAGTATTTTCGGAACAATACTACCCGCCTTTGGGGGTGAAGTATTATTCAGAGAAAACGAGTTTATAGTTTCACACAAATGCAGTAACTGTTTTATTATCTACTGCTTTTCTTATTCTACATAAGGCTAAATTATTAACAAAAAACACAAGAAACAAAGTAATCAAATTTATGCTGTATTGAAAAATAAATACACGACTGTAGATTCATCAGTACACAATAACAATATGCTTGACATTAGTTTTAAAAAATTGTCATTTTGGTCTACTTAGAATTGAAATTTAGAGTCATATTTAGAATGAATGCGCATTGCAACAACTTTTCCATTTGGTCTGGAATTAATGGATTTTGTTTATATGTTGATCCAACCTTATTCTGCTTTTCTGATTATGTTGGACTGGATTAATGGGTCAGTTGAGTGCAGTAAGAAAAATATGATTTCATTTGGAAATGTACTCAAAATTCCATTAGTTTTGGCATGTATCAGGTTTTGCAGGACATGTCATTCAGATCTGCAGAACTAATAAATTACAGTTTGAGGAAATTCATGATGCATAAATGTAAGTAGATTTATTACCATTCTTATTACCAGTGTTAGAAGAATATGCTTATGCCCTGTTACTTGCATCTCATTGGAGGGATTGCAGCTATGTCCTGTATCATACATCATGTCTTCTGTCGCTAGCCTAACATTGTATCAAAATAGTTACACTGGGAAAATTGCAAAGCAGCTGTTGTGTGACAGTCAATTTACCCTGCAGAAATAATACTTTTCATCATCTTGGCTTATTGGCTGTGAGGCTCATAATTTCCCACCAAAACCATCAGTTGCATTTTTTTCTTGAATCTAGTATTTTGACAGGCTTATAAAATGTACTTCTCTGATAGATATGCAATAGCCCTTGGCCTCAATATGATCTTCTATGCTACATTTGTATTGACCCTCGAGAGCACTGGTCATAGTCTGAACCATTCTGTTGGCAAAAAGATATGGATATTTCTCCTAAAAAACTGTTTCAATGATCTTAACAGTATTTTCAATTACTGCGTCTGTCACATTTGTTATTGACATTGCATATATCACATTCATTCGTGTGCTTGTTTGAAAGTTTTGTTTGTGTCTCGGTGAACTCATCCACATCATTAAGTTTTATCATCTATACTTTCAAATGGACAAAACAGCTTGTTTAGTTCATTCACAAACAAATCTAATCAACCAAACCTTAAGCATCTACTACATTTGTGTACATGGTTTTGTTTACAAAGTAGTTCCTAATACACTATTTTATTTTTAGACACGTGCTGTGCACATGTATGCAATATCAAGGTGTTCAGTATCATAAAATACTGCATTGATTCTGGTAATGTAGAGTTACTGAGACAAAAATGAGCATATAATAAAAATAAATATTGTACAGTGGAAGTGATAAAGATTTGTTTGAATTATTTGATGAGCCTGAACCATACATGACAAAGTTAATATGTATAAAGATTAGAAACTTTGGATATTGTAGTGTTCAGTTAGATTTAAACACTGTAGACTTCATTCAACAAGGAGAACAAGCTGTGAGTTGGTTGTTGTATCACAGAACCAGACATTTAAACCTAATGAACAGAGGTGGTACAGATAATGCCACTTGATGTTTATTCAACAATTTATATACCAAATAAGTGAAAGCACATGGCAGATGTTCTGTATAATATTTCACATTATGCATTGGCACATACCAACCCTTTAGGTAAAAAAAAAAATCACATTACAGATTGATGTATACCAACAATTTAGACTATTTCACATTACAGATTGACACATGCCATTCATTTAGGTAAATAATTTTGATGTTACAGGTTAACATAACCAACTAAACCAATTAGGTAGGATATTCCCATTAGAGACTGACATAAACCAACCAATTAGGTAGAATATTCCCCATTAGAGACCGACATAAACCAACCAATTAGGTAGAATATTCCCATTAGAGATTGACATAACCCAGTTAGGTAGAATATTACTATTAGAGACTGATATAAACCAATTAGGTAGAATATTCCCATTAGAGACTGACATAAACCAACCAATTAGGTAGAATATTCCCCATTAGAGACTGACATAAACCAACCAATTAGGTAGAATATTCCCATTAGAGATTGACATAACCCAGTTAGGTAGAATATTACTATTAGAGACTGATATAAACCAATTAGGTAGAATATTCCCATTAGAGACTGACATAAACCAACCAATTAGGTAGAATATTCCCCATTAGAGACTGACATAAACCAACCAATTAGGTAGAATATTCCCATTAGAGACTGACATAAACCAACCAATTAGGTAGAATATTCCCCATTAGAGACTGACATAAACCAACCAATTAGGTAGAATATTCCCATTAGAGACTGACATAAACCAACCAATTAGGTAGAATATTCCCATTAGAGAATGACATAAACCAATTAGGTAGAATATTCCCATTAGAGACTGACATAAACCAACCAGTTAGATGGAATATTTGGCATTACAGATTGGCATGTACCAACATATTAGGTGTAATATTCCCATTTCAGATTGACACATACCAACAATTTAGATTATTTAACCTTACAGACTGACATATGCCTCAATTTTGGTTGAATATTTCATATCACAGATTGACATCAACCAATCAGTTAGGCAGAATATTTCACATTACAGATTAACACTAAAAAGTTTTGAATATTTCACCTGACAGAATTACATATAACAGCCATTTAGGTAGAATGTTCTACAGAATTCACTGGGATTATGTTTTCACCTCAAATTAGTCTCCAGAGAATACCAGTCTGTAATATACAGAGGACAAGACTGCTTCAGCATTTTATATAAAAGCTGCCAATTTTAGATGAAGAATTAAAACAAAAGAATATGTAAAATATGTTTTATGGAGGAAGATGAAATACATCTTTGTAAAATGGGTGCCAGATATGTGAAAAAGAAACCTTATTGATTCATAACTTGTCTGAAAGCCAGGGCTGTCTTTGTTCTTCCAAATAAAGGAACCAATATCCTATCCAACAATTATACACAACCCATATTGCTTAGCAAAGATTTCACAGTGAACAGACTTGAAAGAGTTGACATTGACATCACCTACAAAAGCATATTTGTACTCACTTTTATATTCATGGTACAAAGTTTAGATCATCTGCCTTATAATTTAAATGATGAAGATACACATGGATGTGGAGACATTTTATTAACAGGCATGGTAAGTACTTGAAATAAACCTGTTCACCAATATGAATATATCAGATTTCATTAAAAAATTTCAGCAACACAAATATTTGTCCAAAGAGGAAGTTCTAGCCATTATTGAGATAAGTAGATGTCTTTTCTTAAGACTATCGATATATGAAAGATGTGATGAAAAACTTGTATGTTTTAATCAATAAACATTGGGTAAACTGCATGGTTACTACATAAAGAAAGATGTGTAGTGCTGTCTGATATTTTTCATGGAATTTCATTATGTATGTGTGCAGTTGTAGAAACTCAACCTGCATATTGTTACAGTAAACCACTTTTAGCACATGGTGCAAGTTTAAAGATAAAGTTGATTTATAATTACTAACAAATTACAAAGTTTTTGTTGATTAAATTTGGAATACGTGAAGGCACTATTATGATGCCTGATACACGTGCAAGAACAAATGTATACTTCCCAAAAGATTGTATGATTGAGTACTGAAAGACTGTTACGTCTTTGTCTATACAAGCTATTCAAGAAACATAGACAGGAAGCTGAAGAACAAAGAGTAATGAAAATAAGAAATGACTTTGGTTTCAATATGATTATGATGCTGGTGGCATGTTAAAAGTTGATTTTGAAGCCTGCACTTAACAGAAACTAATTGTACAAAAGTAGTTTTCTGACCGATCTACCAAATAATTGAGTAGAAGAAAATGAGTTTAAGTCATCAGTACCAGTATTTTTATGCATGGTGAAAATCAAGAAAAACCTCTTAGTCATTAAAAAACAAGACTTTATCAGCAGCTATTGTTCAAGCAAATGAAGGGTTCCTGAGTAATTTGGTTCAAAAAAACTTTGGAAAAATTCAACATGGAATGAAACACCACTTTTAAACAGAAAGCAACCAAGTATTTTGAGAGAAATTAGTCATGTCAGAAGAATGTCAAAAGGAAAAATATTTTACAATGTATGCTGTTAAATACAACTTTATAAATTATCAATAATTTACAAGATTTTTTGTTTTTGCATTAATTTTACTTTAGTACATTTTTTATTATATCATTCTGAGATAATGGTAGCAAAGTGCCTTTCCCAAGGATCCTGAAACAACTGATACTCTCTGACTTTTGTGGGTATCAAACCTACATCCCTTGGATTACTTATCTGGCTATATACCAAGTGAGTTGCTGAAGCCAAGACCAGTAACAAAGGATTTGGCATAGTAGTCTAAGAACATATATACCAATTTGATTCAAAAAAAGTAAAAATTATTGAAGTCTATTAGCAAACCAATTTACTAGTTTGAGTAAATGCATTTGATGTGTGAATATTTATGACTGCTTAAAGTGACAAATAAATACTGTGATTGGATATGATTGTAGCTGACAAGATACTTTCACACTGTGACAAATAATGTGATTGGCTATGATTGTAGCTGTCAATACACTTTCACACTGAGACAAATACTGTGATTGGCTATGATTGTAGCTGACAAGACACTTTCACAGTGTGACAAATAAATAATGTGATTGGCTATGATTGTAGCTGACAATACACTTTCACACTGAGACACATACTGTGATTGGATATGATTGTAGCTGACAAGACAGTGTCACACTGAGACAAATAAATACTGATTGGATATGATTGTAGCTGACAAGACACTTTAACACTAAGACAAATACTGTGATTGGATATGATTGTAGCAGACAAGACACTTTCACACTAAGACAAATACTGTGATTGGATATGATTGTAGCAGACAAGATACTTTCACACTAAGACAAATACTGTGTTTGGATATGATTGTAGCTGAAAAGATACTTTCACACTAAGACAAATACTGATTGGATATGATTATAGCTGAAAAGACCCTTTCACACTAAGACAAATACTGTGATTGGATATGATTGTAGCTGACAAGACAATGTCACACTGAGACAAATACTGTGATTGGATATGATTGTAGCTGACAAGACAATGTCACACTGAGACAAATACTGTGATTGGATATGATTGCAGCTGACAAGACACTGGCACAATGAGACAAATAAATACTGTGATTGGATATGATTGTAGCTGACAAGACACTTTCACACTGTGACAAATAAATACTGTGATTGGATATGATTGTAGCTGACAAGACACTGTCACACTGAGACAAACCAATACTGTGATTGGATATGATTGTAACTGACAAGACACTTTCACACTGAGACAAATAAATACTATTATTGGATATGATTTTAGCTGACAAGACACTTTCACACTGAGACAAATAAATACTTTGATTGGGTATTATTGTAGCTGCAAGACACTTTCAAACCGAGACAAATAAATCATAGCAAAATATTAAAGATTTTGATACACTGGATTATCACATTTTTTTGTTCCTCAAATGAAAAGAAAAGATGCATAAACTTTTCAAATATGAGTTATGTGTTACACCCATTCCAGAGTTTATAAATCTAAGATATATATAAAGATTGCTTCTTTAACAAAACAGAATGCTATCAAGCCGCGAGTATTAATAGATCATAAAATCAAGAAACAGCCAAAGTTATGGTGAAAGAATCGCAGTGGTTTTTTCTGTGACAAAAGTTCTCTAGATGACTACAGAAATTTATTATATGTTTATTCTGTCACCTTGTAATTAAAGTTATACTCCAGTGTCATCAAAACGTTGTTTTGTGTTGTGTAAGAGTGTCAAGTATGTAATATCATAGACAAAAAGAATTTCTCTCTCTCAATATATATATATATATATATATATATATATATATATATATATATATATATATATATATATATATATATTTGTCTTTGGAATAAAGCCAACAAGAAACCAGATGCTTCTTCTGTGTAATTTCATGATGGAAGCCTCCGTTTGGATGATTACCCACACATATAGATAGTTCCTGAATAATGTCAGAAGCCATATTTGTGGTTTGCTAGCAGATTTAGTGTTGAATTTATATGATGTTTGGAAGTTGAAATTCATTGAAAGTCAAAATACTGTTAAAAAATGACATACATAAACAATGCAAATCAGGCTTTCTGTTAGTATCCATATTTGCAATTTATAAGCTCATTTTGTTTCAGGGTGCCCTGTTAAAAAGTGTCAATATTGGTGGTTGCATATAGGAGAAACTGCCAGGTTGCCCATCATCCAGATAAAATGTGCAGAATATCGTCTGCTATGACTTCATTGGGAAGCATCTATATACTAAAATGACAAGTTTTTATATTTTTAGTATCATTTAAATTTTTGCAGTTATCAATTAAAAGTGCTCTTTGTCCTTGGTAAATGTACACTAGTAACTTCCCTAGATTTACCATGGCCACAATCTCATGTAAATATTCTTTGGTAAAAGTGAAATTGGCACAGATGACTATGTAGCAAAAAATAAGTATCCAGTCTCTATAAGATCTAAAGGAAACTTTGTTTTCAACATTTTGTCACTCCACTTATCATGTTGTGTTGTTCTTTTGTCGCTTATGTTGTTCTGTTCTCTTTGTCACTCCACTTATATTGTGTTTTTCTTTTTATCACTCCACTTGTCATGTTGTCTTGTTCTTTTTGTCACTCCACTTGTCATGTTGTGTTGTTCTGTTTGTCACTCCATTTGTCACGTTGTGTTCTCTTTGTCATTCCACTTGTGTTGTTCTTTTTGTCACTCCACTTATGTTGTGTTGTTCTTTTTGTCACTCCACTTATGTTGTGTTGTTCTTTTTGTCACTCCACTTATGTTGTGTTGTTCTTTTTGTCACTCCACTTATGTTGTGTTGTTCTTTTTGTCACTCCATTTATTATGTTGTGTTGTTCTTTTTGTCACTCCACATATCATTTGTTGTTCTTTTTGTCACTCCACATATCATTTGTTGTTCTTTTTGTCACTCCACTTGTCATGTTGTGTTCTTTTTGTCACTCTACTTATCATGTTGTGTTGTTCTTGTTGTCACTCCACTTATCATGTTGTGTTTTTCTTTTTGCTAGTTTATTCAAAATGTAATTGAATATGGTTGGTTTTGAAAATTGACCTATCTGATATGAAATGAATACTGAAATTGAGAAACCACTGGTGGCAAACCATTACAATTCAAGGTAAGAAGAGTGACAAATCCTATCCTTGGGGTCTGTCGTGTACACCACCTTGATAGATGGTTACCATGCAGTTTTACAGACCTGAAACAGTGTTGTGGGCATTTTGTTAAAAAGTTTAAGAAGGTGTAGAGTTGCATGCAAAACAGCTGAATATATACTGAAATACTTCCCATTAAATCAAAGTGAACACTTGATGCCTGATGTGTCTATACAAAAACAAGTGATACAAATGTATGCATCTTGAATATGTCTTCAAACTAGAACAGAATCAAAGAGCATCTATGTTATTTCTCTGCTGATTTGCAATCGAATGCCTACCTGAATGGTATCTGAGTAAAGACGATTATGGTAACCAAGGAATATATTATCATGTTTACTTCTCAAATCATGTCCGATGTAATATTTATCAGTTTAAACAATTTTAGCACTCATGTATGCAGTTTGTTTGCCTTTGCTATTTATCAAAAATATACCTTGTGACTTCTGAAAAATGTTGGAATTGAAAACCATGGGGAAAAATCACATCTGGCATGTCTTCTATAAACACTAATTTATTTTTCTATTCGGGTTGAGAAAAAAATTCTGGATAAGATTATCTACTTTGTTTCATAGTACCAAAAACTGCTTTTAAACTCCTTGTGTGAAAAAGAAGTACAAGTTTCGTCAAAGCTGTAATGATTGATGTTTTTATGAAGCCATAATAGAAAATATTCTATTTCTATATTAATTTTTACTGATTGTGGAATCACATTTTACTGGGGGGAAATATTTTATTGTTACTTGTTTTTCTTCAGTTCATAGCATTTTTAACACCATTTACAACTTTTGAGAATTTACAAGATAAATTCAAATTTTGGAGATAAACAAGGATACAGTGAACAGTGAATTTAATTGTAACCTTCTAACTTTTAATCTTTTTTATCCTAACTGAAACCAAGTAAGCACAAATCTTTGCTTATGAAGATATAGTTATTTAATTTTAAACATAGCTTTAGTAGAATCTGGTGCAGTTATTCAGAAGTTTCTACCCAAATTTTTTCCACTGCATTCACATCTTTTTGCACATTCTTGTCGCATGAGACAAAGATACTTCCTAGTTTTTACAATCATGATATTTGGGCCTAATTTTTTAATAGATGTTTGACATAGGTTTTTTTTTCCTCGGGTTTAATCTTGCTTGATGTGTATATGATGCAATATTGTTTTCAAATGAGTTATTTAGCTTCTTGTATCTTTTCCTTCTCTTATGAAATATGTATTTACCATACATTGATATCTTATTTGTTTTGCTGAAAAGCACTCTTAAATATAACAACTTTTAAGCAAGACTAATACTAACATCCATAACAATTGCACTGAAAGTTACACTCGAATTTTGCTTGATCATTAGAAGGTTGGTAAAATTAATTAAGTTTACATTGTCTTGGTTGTTTAAATTTTCCAGATTTTCTGAAACAGAAGCCATGTATAGAGCCAAAGCATCATCTGGGTTCTTTAAAGTGGTTTACTAAAACATCTCAGTCTTTCATCCAAGTGATGTTCAGTTTTTTTTCTCAGTTCTTATGCTTTCCTTTGTAGATTATTCATGTGGTTTTCTGGTTTAATTCTTTCAACTTCAGTTCCATTAGGACAAAATAATTTGAATGTATAGTTGTATGATGTAAATGCTGGACCGTTAGATCTCACTTCTTTGATAACTACCGATGCTGTTGCCATTTTACTATTTAAGTGTAACGAGATTTTATACTGCATATATATCATCATGCCAATTATCTCATTTTGCAATCTAATTATGAAATCATTGTTCTCTTCTGGATAGCATGAAATGATTGTTCTCTTCTAGATAGCATAAATGTTTCTTTAACAGTGTAGATACTAGTGTTGGGTATGAAATGATTGTTCTCTTCTTGATAGCATAAATGTGTCTTTGACAGTGTAGATACTAGTGTTGGGTATGAAATCATTGTTCTCTTCTAGATAGCATAAATGTGTCTTTAACTGTGTAGATACTAGTGTTGGGTATGAAATCATTGTTCTCTTCTAGATAGCATAAATGTTTCTTTCACAGTGTAGATACTAGTGTTGGGTATGAAATCATTGTTCTCTTCTAGATAGCATAAATGTTTCTTTAACAGTGTAGATACTAGTTAATCATTGTTCTCTTCTAGATAGCATAAATGTGTCTTTAACAGTGTAGATACTAGTGTTGGGTATGAAATCATTGTTCTCTTCTAGATAGCATAAATGTTTCTTTGACAGTGTGGATACTAGTGTTGGGTATGAAATCACTGTTCTCTTCTAGATATCATGTTTCTTTAACAGTGTAGATACTAGTAAATCATTATTCTCTTCTAGATAGCATGTAGATACTAGTGTTGGGTATGAAATCATTGTTCTCTTCTAGATAGCATAAATGTTTCTTTGACAGTGTAGATACTAGTGTTGTGTATGAAATAATTGTTATCTTCTAGATAGCATAAATGATTCTTTGACAGTGTAGATACTAGTGTTGGGTATGTAATCACTGTTCTCTTCTAGATAGCATAAATGATTCTTTGAGTAGTATTTAATAAAATATTGTATAGGTTGCTTTTAAACAAATATTGTTGTATAGCATCTACTGTATATAATTTGTATTCAACAAAACGGGAAGGAATACAGTTGAATCCATATCTTATAACTAATGTCTGGGCTGTCATTTCAGACTTTAGAACGTCTTTCACTGTCTTTTCATGGCATTCACTATTAACATTACATTGAGAAATTTGTATTTCTTTAGCAAATTTTTTTTATCTCAAATTTGCTAGCGATTTACCTAACATCTTGTTTCTTGGTAAAAAGTGACAATTGTTATTATTGATTTTACTTTTTAAATTATTCATTGCAACATTTACAAAACTTGATTAACACTTCATGTTCATTTCAATTTTGAACACCACAATGCTTTTGTTTAATTTAACTTTATTATTGTTCCAATTTGTTGTCTTATTATCTACCATAGTTCAGAATTAGTCTAAGTTTTAAACTCTTGTTTCAGCTTAGTTCAATCTTTTTTTTAATTCATTTCATCATTTTGTCCAATACTACTCGTTATCACACCGATGTTATTAACCACTTCTCAATCAACATATTATTTTGTATCAGTTGCAAAATTTATTGTTAAATATTTTATAGTTTTTATATTCTCTATCAAATCTGTGAGAGACCAATGGTAAGTTCTTTTCACAGGTCTCATCTAGATTTCATTCATGTTCTTGTCACAGATGTCATCTATATTTCATTCATGTTCTTTTCACTGGTCTCATCATATTCTTTTTACAGTTCTCATCTATATATCATTCATGTTCTTTTCACAGTTCTCATCTATATTTCATTCATGTTCTTTTCACAGGTCTCATCTAGATTTCATTCATGTTCCTGTCACAGGTCTCATCTAGATTTCATTCATGTTCCTGTCACAGGTCTTATCTATATTTCATCCATATTCTTTTCACAGTTCTCATCTATATTTCATTCATGTTCTTTTCACAGTTCTCATCTATATTTCATTCATGTTCTTTTCACAGTTCTCATCTATATTTCATTCATGTTCTTTTCACGGGTCTTATCTATATTTCATTCATGTTCCTGTCACAGGTCTCATCTATATTTCATTCATGTTTTTTTCACAGGTCTCATCTAGATTTCATTCATGTTCCTGTCACAGGTCTCATCTATATTTCATTCATATTCTTTTCACAGTTCTTATCTATATTTCATTAATATTCTTTTCATAGTTCTCATCTAGATTTCATTCATGTTCCTGTCACAGGTGTCATCTATATTTCATTCATGTTCTTTTCACATGTCTCATCTATATTTCATTCATGTTCTTTTCACAGTTCTCATCTATATTTCATTCATGTTCTTTTCACAGGACTCATCTATATTTCATTCATGTTCCTGTCACAGGTCTCACCTAGATTTAATTAATGCTCTTGTCACAAGTGTCGTCTAGATTTCACTCATATTCCAGTCACAGGTCTCATCTATAGATAATTAATGTTCTTGTCACAGGTCTCATCTAGATTTCATTCATGTTCCTGTCACAGGTCTCATCTATAGTTAATGTTCTTGTCGCATGTCTCATCTAGATTTCATTTATATTCTTGTCACAGGTCTCATCTAGATTTCAGTCATGTTCTTGTCACAGATCTCATCTAGATTTCATTTATATTATTGTCACAGGTCTCATCTAGATTTCTTTCATGTTCTTGTCACAGATCTCATCTAGATTTCACTCATATTCTTGTCACAGTTCTCATCTAGATTTCACTCATATTCTTGTCACAGGTCTCATCTAGATTCATTCATGTTCCTGTCACAGGTCTCAACAATAGTTAATGTTCTTGTCACATGTCTCATCTAGATTTCATTTATATTCTTGTCATAGGCCTCATCTAGATTTCACTCATATTCTTGTCACATGTCTCATCTAGATTTCACTCATATTCTTGTCATAGGTCTCATCTAGATTTCACTCATATTCTTGTCACAGGTCTCAACTAGATTTCACTCATATTCTTGTCACATGTCTCATCTAGATTTCATTTATATTCTTGTCACATGTCTCATCTATATTTAATTAATGCTCTTGTCACAGGTCTCAACTAGATTTCATTCATGTTCTTGATACATGTCTCATCTAAATTTCATTTATATTCTTGTCACATGTCTCATCTAGATTTCACTCATATTCTTGTCACATGTCTCATCTATATTTAATTAATACTCTTGGCACATGTCTCATCTAGATTTCATTCATGTTCTTGTGACAGGTCTCAACTAGATTTCATTCATATTCTTGTCACAGGTCTCATATAGATTTAATTAATGCTCTTGTCACAGGTCTCAACTAGATTTCATTCATGTTCTTGTCACATGTGTCATCTAGATTTCATTCATATTATTGTCACAGGTCTCAACTAGATTTCATTCATGTTCTTGTCACATGTGTCATCTAGACTTCATTCATATTCTTGTCACAGGTCTCATCTAGATTTCATTTATATTCTTGTCACATGTCTCATCTAGATTTCACTCATTCTTGTCACATGTCTCATCTAGATTTCATTCATGTTCTTGTCACATGTGTCATCAAGATTTCGTTCATATTCTTGTCACAGGTGTCATCTAGATTTCATTCATGTTCTTGTGACAGGTCTCAACTAGATTTCATTCATATTCTTGTCATATGTGTCATCTAGATTTAATTAATGCTCTTGTCACAGGTCTCATCTAGATTTCATTCATATTCCTGTCACAGGTATCATCTATAGTTAAATAATGTTCTTGTCACAGGTCTCAACTAGATTTCATTCATATTCTTGTCACAGTTGTCATCTAGATTTCATTCATATTCCTGTCACAGGTCTCATTCATAGTTAAATAATGTTCTTGTCACAGGTCTCAACTAGATTTCATTCATATTCTTGTCACAGGTGTCATCTAGATTTCATTCATGTTCTTGTCACTTGTCTCATCTAGATTTCATTCATATTTCTGTCACAGGTCTCATCTATATTTAATGAATCTTCTTGTCAACGGTCTCATTTAGATTTCACTCATATTCTTGTCACAGGTCTCATCTAGATTTCACTCGTATTCTTGTCACAGGTCTCATCTAGATTTCATTTATATTCTTTTCACATATCTCAGCTAGATTGTATTGATATCCTTTTCTATTTTTCCCTGTTAAACCCCAAAATGTCAATCAAATTAATTTTCGTCTATGCCATTGCTTGTATAAATTGTTAAATAGGTACTGATCAATTATGGGTAAGTTTATATATGCCTAAAATGGGCATACAAAACTAAAGATGAAAGAAATAAAGTGTCCAAACTTAATTCAATACAAAGTCAAATTTTTAAAAAAAATATATAAGCAGCACATTTCAAAAGTCCAAGAATCTTTGCATCTATAAAATCATCACAGGATTCACCCTAAGCTGAAAATGTTGTCATTATTTGTTTCGTATATAGGTCATTATAACTTAAATTTCTGAAAATAAGATGAAATCTATGTATTGAAACATTACATCATGAGTAGATATGTATGTAAAAGCATTAAATTAAGGTACTCAACATTAAATTAGGAAAATTTACTAATTATGTACTGAAAACATTGATAAACTGAAAAAGTATGTGAAATACTTCATTTAAATCACCTTGCATGACACTTGTAAGGCTTTTTTTTTTTTTGTTCATTAGCAGAATGTATCACAAGCAATACCTGGTAAATCTACTATGATTAAGTGCTATCAAATCTATAGTAAGTGTATGTTTGGAAAACCTAACAATGACAGATTCAAGACATGGAGGTAATAAGGAAATGATTTATGACAAAGTGAATCACGTTTAACAAGAATGAAAAAATGACACCCGTTCTTAAGGTCTCACTGGACAGTTTATCTGGTGAATTTTTATACGACAATGACCTACTGCAGAAAAATGAGAATAATTTTATACTGAAGAAACAAATTTAAAAAAGTAATGATTTCTGTAGAAAGCATTAAATATGTGATTTTGACGTCGGCAATCAGGTTAATTCCTAATGCAACTGGTGGCTTTTATACTGAACCAACACTGCCATCAACCCCTAAATTTTACATTCATTTTTGACAGCAAAGAGCTATTTTGGATGTTTTCCTGTGACAAGGCAGCTAAAAGAATCGGTATGTGCCTTATACATGAATAAAGTTCACTAGTACTGTAACAAATTAGCATACTTTTCATCAACCATCAAGATTTGTATATATTTACCACTGTAGCAGACACATGTAAATACGTAAGCCAAGTCGACTGCTCATTTGCAGCCCAAGTTACGCCTCCAATGCTCGTCTGTGACAGGCAGTCACCAACAAGCCCACCCATTTCCAAGCCTAACTCAAAGTAAATCTCAACCACATTACAGATTTTGATTCTGTGTGAATTTGTAATGCTAGGCTTGTATAAATTAGGTTCATGCCTTCAACCTGTCAAAATACAAAACTTTCCAGTGAGACCACAGGTCTTTAACCGCATTTCCGGTTTCAATCAACTAATCAAATCTCGATACCGACACACACCTCCACCAGCATGCAAATCGAAAGTAGAGAGGTCATCAACTGTGTAGCGACGTAAGTATTTTGATCTCAGTAACCATTCATCACAACCATATCCACTGTATCTCCAATTAGTCGAAGTTGCCTATAATGATTTGTGTTATAACGAATCAATGGTTTGGATGTAATAGAACTAGAATAAGCAAAACTGAATAGAACAAGATTTAAAGGTCGTATTCAATATTATTTAACGCACGGTGATTGTGCCAGATGGTATCCCGGAGTCATTGTTTTGGAGCAGTTAAGCACACCCTTAGACCTTTTAAAAATTATACTCTATTGGATTTAAAATTAATGAATCGGTTTAATTTCAAATCGAATTCATTTTACTGAAGTAGCTAAAAAATGTCGAAGCTAAAGTGGATACTCTTCTAAACATGTTTACAATCTGTAGATTGCGTTTTGACCTTGGTTTAACTCGCTTATCGTGCATCTGCTTGTACCCACTGCACTGATGTGCATACTATCAGTGGCGAAAGTGTATGGATAAGGAACATCAATATTTTTTAGTAAATGAAAGCTTACCAAGAAATAAAATCACTGAAATTTCCTTGTCATTCTTGGTATTATAATAATTTTACTATGGGGCAATTTTCTATAATTAGTTTAAAATAACAAGATTAGGGAAAATCAAGTCAATATGAAAACTTTTGACTTAGTCTTTAGTTGTTACCCATTTTAGTGTTGGGCATTTAGAACATCTGTCTCTTGAATGCATACTAGTTTGGATCAGCAGGACTTGCAACATTCTTTAAAATGGATTGCACTAAAAAGTGAAAATATTCAGGAACACAGTGTAACATTTCAATTTATTTTTCATTTTTATTACAATCTACAAGTTCAGAAAGTCCAAACATTATTAAATAACAAAATATAAAGAATTATGTATTTAAGAAAGAAATGTAAAATACTGTTCAAATAAAATTGCTAATTTACCTTCAGATATAAGAGTAAGAAATCAATAGAACAACAAACACAAATTGTCAATCATACAAAAGAACAATACATAAACTATAAGTAATAGAGTTAAAGTATGTTTTTCTTTTAATTAAATACAACTTTTAAAAACAAAGATCCACCATTGACATTAGTGACAAGAGCTCCACATAAAACTATTTAGTGTTTATTGCTGGGGCCCTAACTACCCCCAATCTACTAATAGAGAATGCTTTCTAATGCTGTTATGATTTAATGTAAAGCTGTTGCTAGGTTTAGTTCTCCATGTAGCTATGTACTAATTTATTTAGTACAGGTCAGTTTCAACAATTTTCATGTTTTGGGACAAGGTGATCTAATAACTGCTGTCGTATAACATTTTAGGTCCCTTGAATAATTTTCTCACTTTTTAATATGCGGTTATTTTTTTACCAATATAATTAGGCCAGATCCTCAGTAGTATGATGTATCCTTAATCATCAAAAATGAAAGAAAATGAGCAAATGAATTAACCAAAATGAATTTTAAAAAATTTTAAAAAATTAAAATTAACTAAAAACAAAATAAAAACAACTGAAAATAAACATAAAGAACTGAACATGAACTGAAAGGAACAGAAAAGAATTGTTTCCAAATTAAATTTATGCATTTAGGTGTTACCTTTAATTATTTTTAGTACTATTTGTGACCATTATAATGATGTATTATGAGATACCAAAACTGAATGAATGATTATGCAAATCTGGTTCAGCTTGAAAGGAAAGGGCAGGTAAATTCTCTTTCATTTCCTTTAATATAAAATTTACTGCTTTTATAACGCATTCTTGCTGATCATAGTTGCATACTTTTAGGTGTTTCACAAGGGTCCAGGCTATAAATGAATTGCTTACTGATCCAATTGTACACTTGTAGGTGTTTGAAAAGGGTCCATTATGCAAATCAAATGCTTGAATATCCCAGATAGTGTACATGTAGGTGTTTAAAAAGGGTCCATTATCCAAATCAGATCCTTGATCATGATGATCCAAATTGTTTACTGGGGCCACGAGTGGCCGAGTGGTCTAAAGCACTCACTGTTACAGATCTCTGCCATCTCTCCTCTGTTTGCGTGGGTTCAAGTCTCGGGTTTCAGCTAATGTGTTTATGTAAGACAGTTTGCCAGTAGCTTCTTGTGGGTCAGTGATTCTTTTCAGGGTTTTCCTGGGTTCTTCCTCCACCATTAATACTGGCCGCCATGTATAGCCTATCTTGTGCTGAAAGATGACATTAAACCCTACAAAAACAACAACAACAACAACCAAATTGTTTACTTGTACGCATTTAAGAATGGTCCAGGATACAACTCAAATGCTTGGTCATCCCCTTTGTTTACTTGCAAGTGTTTAACAAGTGTCAAGTATGCAAATTAAATGCTTGCTGATCCCTGTTATATACTTGTAGGTGTTTAACATGGGTCCAATTTTCAAATCAATTGCTTTACCACTTTAAAAGTAATTGGATGATCATAAATATAGAAGTCCAAGTCAAACAGAAAAAGACATTAAGAAGAATACTGTTAATTTTCTTGTTCCTTTATTTAAAATATGCTTGGCAATTAACTCTTAGTAATGTTCAACATAAAAATATCATTTAGGGATACTAAATATTATTTTCCATACTTTGTATTGCTAATTTTTCTTCATTTTCTTGCGTTTTTGCTAAAAACTTCATTTATATTTTACAACGTTTTATTAATTTTTGTTTTTGCTCCCTTTTGTTCATTTTGGAATTTCAGCACCACATTAAAAGTATGGCAAATATTGTTACTAGCTATTAGTATCAGATAGATCTTTTAATCATAATAAATATAGCTAATACAAAGGAAATAAGCATGAAGTTTTACTTACAAGTAAAAATGAATGTATTTTGTATGCTGTATCCTAAAACAGAGAGTGGAGGAACTGGCTGGAAATATTTAAACAGATTATGATTTCTGACTATCTTAATGAATTAAATTTTGCCAGCTGCAAAATGAGTCTGTGAGTTTTGGAACGCACCAATACAATGATATTGTATAATTGACAATTGGTCGCTTGTTCAAAACTTGTCGTTGATGCGGATGTCCACTGAGTCACACTGTTATCAGTATGCTCATGAGGTAGCTGTTGTGAATGAATGTTGATTTTTATGGTGTACACTAAGGTTGCCCTGGGGCTTTAATGTGAAATGTAAGGTTGCCCTGGGGCTTTAATGTGGAATGTAAGGTTGCCCTGGGGCTTTAATGAGAAATGATCCACATTATCATTTTAAATCCAACACTCACAAATCTGGTTGTAAAACGGAGTGTAAATACAGGGAAATACGAGATTTCAAATGTTCCAGAGTACAAAACTCTTTTCCATTTCCTAGTAAATGCATGAGTTTTAATTCCGTAACATTTAAGAGTATGAGTTTGTTGGAGTTTAATCAAGACTTAATTCAGAGTATAAAGTAAATGAGTACGGTGTATTCTGTACGATGTCTGTGACAGTGCATCCATTTTGCATATGCCATTTGAAAGAAATAGAATTGCCTCATATTCATCAGTATGCATAAAGTACATTGACACTATGAGATTCATAGAGTCCATGGACACATTTGCATGCACAGAGTACACTGACACCATGAGATTCATTGAGTCCATTGACACATTTACATGCCCAAGTACATTGACCCCATGAGATTATATCATAGAATCCATTGGCACATCTACATGCACAGACTACACTGACTCCATGAGATTCATAGAGTCCATTGACACATCTACATGCACAGAGTACATTGACACCATGAGATTCATAGAGTCCATTGCCACATCTACATACAGAGTACATTGACCCCATGAGATTCATAGATTCCATTTACACATCTGGATGCACAGAGTGCATTGACACCATGAGATTCATAGAGTCCATTTACACATCTACATGCACAATACATTGACCCCATGAGATTCATAGAGTCCATTGACACAACTACATGCACAGAGTACATTGACACCAACATAAACCACTTAAGTGACATAAGTGGTTAGAGGATCCACCTCAGATGCAGGAGGTCCCAGGTTCAAACCCCTGGTGAGTCATGCCAAAGACTAACAGCTGCCTTGCTTGGCCCTCAGCATTAAGAGGTTAGTATTAGGACTGGTTGGCCTGGTGTAAGGATAATGTGACTGGATGGGGCATGATGACACATGATTGCAGCATGATGCTCCAGTGTTAGACATGACTATAAACTGCCACACTACAGACATCATATTGATATGACTCAAATTGTTAAAACTACATTAAATGTTTATATACAAAAACACAGACACCACCAGATGCATAGAGTACATTAACATCTCCACATGCATAGAGTACATTGACATCTCCACATGCATAGAGTACATGGACCCTCATTCATGCATAGAGTACATTGACAGCTCCAAACTGTTTCTCAGGTGTACCAAGCCCTAATAACTATGCTAACAAAATGTCAATAGGACAGGTTTTTCTTGTCAGCCTATCCATGTATTATGTTACACACTAATAATATTGTGCCAATTAAATTGTGATAGAACAAGATTTTGTGTTCTTCTAAGACATTATGTTTATGTCACATAATCTAATCTACCGGTACTTTTCTTTCTTAAAAAAGGGACTGACATACCACTAACCAGGTTACAAGTTTCTTCAGTGCATGAATGAGATTTATTTCAAAATAACAGGTGCTGAACAAATCAGGCATTTGAGACTTATATTCATTGCCAGTACTTACTCTGCTATCAGTCAAGTCAAAGTTAAACAGCAATATACAGTCAGCCATTTTCTACCCATTAATCAAAACATGAGCTAATGCAGGGCAATCATTGTGGCAGATGCATTATAACAAGGCAAGGGCAGTTTCAAATGTTGTATTAAACTTAGTATTGTCAGTGCCAGAGAGGATTGCATTGTAACATTATGGAAGAAAACCTTCGACTTACAGCTTTAAGCAAATAATTTACATATATATCACAATCTACTACTAGACAGACTCACTTATAATGAGAGTCCAACTGCAAACTGCACAGACTCAGATCTGCCTTCCCATAATATGCCAGCAGATTTGGGTCTGTGCAGTTTGTTAGGAGTAATCAGTAGAATAAACAGTATAGACCCTGATCTGCAGGTGCATTATGCTTTGGCAGGCCTGGAACTTTATTGTTTGTAGTTTGACTTGTCTTCTAAGTGAGTATATATGGTATTTAGTAATTCAGCATTTTACCCAAAAAGGGAAATGATACTTAAACTTTCTTTCATTTACATCTTTTTTTATTTACAATGAAAATGAAGCTGATATAAAAATTTTGTGTACAAGGTTAAATTGGAGAAATATTGATGAATTGCAATAAATAATATCTCTATGGAACTGGAAATTCCCAGCATCAGATCCACAAATCCCCAGCATCAGATCCACAAATCTCTTTCATGGAATACACAGATGTTCTGCATTAAAAACAAATCTCCTGAATTTGCAGTCTGGAACTTTGTTGTAGATCACCTTCGTGTACATTGTAGGGTAAGTTTAATATCAGTCATACATGGCATCAGTGCCATACAGAACAAAAATAACCCCTGGGGCAGAGGCCTGAGATTCCACCCTCTGCTGTTTATTTTATGGCAGCAGTATCATCAAGGGTGACATCACCAACTTTCAAAATATTATCCTCCTTTACACCCTCTCTCTTTCATTTTCCTTTCCTTTTTCCTCTTAGCTGATTTCTTATCTGAGACCCTCTCTTTCTGCACCTACAGACGTGCCACCCAGGGGTAGTTTGCCCCCATTTCCAACTATTAAGTATGCCAGTGTCTGGTTTAATGGACACAGTTTAAAACCATATCATAGACTCTTGAATTTCAGTCACATTATATGCATGTATACTGGGGTCCATGCTGTTTTTTTTTAATTATAACTTTAAAGCTAAAACAGACTGGCCATGATCTTTTGGCACATATTGTGTTAGGAGATCTGGATATTTTCTACATCTTGGTGTGGGTATTTTTCTGTGATGTGACAGGCTGGATTATTACCAGCTGTGATATGACAGGCTGGATTATTACCAGCTGTGATATGACATACTGGATTATTACCAGCTGTGATATGACAGGCTGGATTATTACCAGCTGTGATGTGACAGGCTGGATTATTACCAGCTGTGATGTGACAGGCTGGATTATTACCAGCTGTGATATGACAGGCTGGATTATTACCAGCTGTGATATGACAGACTGGATTATTACCTGCTGTGATATGACAGGCTGGATTATTACCTGCTGTGATATGACAGACTAGATTATTGCCAGCTGTGATATGACAGACTGGATTATTACCAGCCGTGATATGACAGGTTGGGTTATTACGAGCTGTGATATGACAGACTGGATTATTACCTGCTGTGATATGACAGGCTGGATTATTACCAGCTGTGATATGACAGACTGGATTATCACCTGCTGTGATATGACAGGCTGGATTATTACCGGCTGTGATGCCTTTGAGTTAAATACACAAATATTAGGTAATCCACAAACAAGTTGGGTAGACTCCATTTTGGACCTGAAATGTTGAATGGAATTAATTCTGAATCAGTAAGTTCAAGATTTTCCTGATTTACACAAGTTTAGGCCACTGAACTACACTTAACTATGTTTATTGCTAACACATCCATTGTATATCTTCATCTTTCCGATACAGGTCATAATTAGCATAAGTATCAAGTGGCGATCTGCCATTAAAAAATACACCAGATACTGGCACCATGGCAGCCCTGGGCCGAATTGACATTGACAAACCTCGCTATGATCAGAGAACCTACATGGGCCGAGCTAAGCACTTTTTCATCATCACAAATCCTCTGAATTTGTTTGCCACAGGAAAGCGGCTGGAGGAGGCTAAGGCAATAGTGGAGAAGTACAGGTAGTAAACAAGGTTATGAAGTAGCTCTCTTTTTCTTTAAGAGTCCTTGTTTCCAGGACCTCAGGCTTTTGGACCTGACCATATTTTTACCACTGTACCTTCAGTGCTATTAAATATTTTCTTGACACTCTTGTGACAGACAAGAAACTGAGAAAAATTGAATTGTCCTGTAAAATATATCACTTGTCCATTGATTTAAGTATACATGAGTACACTGTTTTTGAGTTTTTTCACTTAATATTTAAATATTTTAATTTGACAGAATAAACTTATTGAATTTAAAGAAATATTCTATTTCCTTTTTTACAGCTTGTAATAAGATTATTAAGCTACTATTTTAAGATAAATATCAGAAAATCAAATTTTAAAATCTCATCAAAATTGTGATAGTAGTGTATGACATGTATTTCCCACAGCCCCCATCTTTCCTTAGAGATATATGACATAAAAAAACTGATAGTTGCATAGGAACTGTATGTTTGATTGCTGTGAATTTGTACAATTACCGGTTCTATTGAAAAGTTACTGTAAATAGAAAATAGAACCATATTATAAATTTCACATATACTGATGTCTTTCTAGGTTGCTTCCATGAAATACATCTTTTAATATTAAGCTAGTTTCATCACACTGAAAAGGATCTAAATAAAATGTCATGGATTGTTTATTTAATATCTTCAATCAGATACTTTGATTCTTGGCTGTTTGTAAAATTGAGGTTGTGCCCACAATTTTGTCTCCAGAAGTTGTATACAGTAGTGGCAATGAATTCCCCGTCAGAAAATACATGCTGAAATGATTACTCTAAGAAGTCAAATAAATTGGCATCTGTTTAGTAAATGATGTATAATACTCAGTAAAAGGCAAGCATAATCAAATATATTAGTCTCAAACAGAGAAACTTCCGAATGATGTATGGATCAGGCTCTCACATGATGTGTGTGTAGTTGCCAACATCATCAAATCCAGTTTTATTCTCCATTTGATGACTGCAGGCTTGGTGACAAATTTGGTGACTGCAGGCTTGGTGACAACTTTGATGACTGCAGGCTTGGTGACAAATTTGGTGACTGCAGGCTTGGTGACAAATTTGGTGACATCTTTAATCAGATTTAGGATGTTCTTGATTAATATTTAGATTAAATGTCCTGCCATATGCCCTTGTCCATGAAATTACACTTCAAAATAGTTGGAAGATGAAGTTTACTTTGTCATGGATGAGCACATACTCCCAGACCACTTCCCCGACTAAACCCAATGATAATACTGAATCTTGGGTGGTCTCTTGTCTTGTCTGTGAACATAGCTACAACATGACATAACTTTTTTGACATTATTGGTGCCTACATTAAGGTTTTGCATTTTGTTAGGTTTATCAGTTGTATGTACAGCTATGAAACTTGATGGTATATACATTGCGGAGACTACTAATTCCAACCTGCAAATGTAGTTAACATTGATTGACCAAATGTTCATGCTTTCTGTGATTATGCTATCAATTTGTTCAAAGATGTGTTTCTCAGATTCTGTTGTATGTACACTCATGTATGCAAATTCATCTACTAAATTAATACAACCACAGGCCAAAGTGGTTCACAGTGACCTAGATTTATGCTCCATTAATTACCCAAGTTGTATGTAGGTCATAAATTGTAATTGATATTTCATTTTGAAGATTGCCACTAACAATTGGTAAATACTGACCGTGATGAGATACTTTTCTTGCTGAGCCATTAAATCAAATTTACAAGCTTCTGGTGTGTAAAAAATAATGCACCGAATTATGATTTGTTTTCCCTTCCAACCATATAAATGTAAAACTTTAACTTACAGAGACAGAAATCAGCATTTGTTGGCAAAAGTCATTAACAAAATGAGGCCTCAACTCTCTTCTTCCCATGTTCCCATTCATTTGCCCTATTTAAGCCTGAGGTACGAGTTATATTGACAAAGGTTAGATTCAAGTATGACCTCTGGAAAAATTCAGAGATTTCACTTAAATTATTCATTTTTCTCACACTTTGGTCAGTGTACAATGGGGAATGGAATGCTTAGCATGCACAAGGAGCAACAGCTTATTGAGCTTAAGGATTTTTTAAATCATATTAATTCCCTGAAATTTTGTAAAGCTGACTAAAATATTTGCTGATTATTGCAGTGCCTCAAGTAATTTTACTTCTGGACATGTGGTCCAGTTTAAGCTTACAGATGATAACATTTTAATTCTAATTGGCCATTGTTCCTAATTCTGTGTTAAGTAAGTTTGGTCTTGCCAGCAGTATTCACCCCTTTCTCAGAAATAGACTCATCTAGCTTTGAAATCAAATATATATGATCAACAAGGTAGGATGAGATTAACTTTGGAAAAGCAACTTCAAGTATACATCAGTATAATAATGTTTGCATTGAGAAAGAGAGAGGTTGGTCTAACAATGTCAGGTGTAGCATGATTATACTTTGATCTTCAAGTTAGTGATACAAGATGTGGAGGGACCTAGAAAAACTATATATTGTAATTACACGTAGTTCCAAGCAGTCTCGTTCCAAAATTGAAAATAAGTTCAATAACATGCACAAAGATAACTAATATAATTGAATCTTTGACCACATGTACATGACGCTATGGCCAGCAGTAGGCAGATGGACTGTAAAAAGTAAGAGATCTAAGGCTAGAAAAATCAAAATGATCAACTTGCCTGGATTTAAAATGTTAAAAAACTTTCAAAAAAAATATATATATATATAGATATATAGTGGACAAATGAGAAACAATTTTTTTTTACCCAGATTGTGTTTTTTTTTTTATCTAGACATGGAGAGAATTTGCCAGGCTTGACTGAGGATGATATATGGAGAGCCAAGAATCTGTACGACTCAGCATACCATCCCGACACCAAGGAAAAGATGTTCATCCTGGGGCGAATGTCAGCCCAGGTCCCCATGAATATGACAATCACTGGTTGTATGATGACCTTCTATAAGTAAGCATATACAGTTTGGCAAATAAAGCAGCAAGGGTGATTATAATTTCAAAGTAGTATTCCCTCTTGATGAGCATCCAGGAAATATCTTTAAAAGTTAAATTGCTTTTTGCTGATAAATTTCTTATGTCTGTATAAATAACCATAACAAATAGTAAAAATATCAAATAATATCTTTACCTATTTTATACTTCATCTAAATTTTTCAGGGTAATATAAAAAAAAACAGCTAATCTCACATTGATAACTAGAGAATGAATTCTCGAATTCTCTTGGAAAGATCATTGTTTAAAGAACTTATTGGGGCAGAGATTTTGAATTCAAAAATTTGGAAGGGTTATTGATGGGCTAGTCCTTTTAAACTACCTGCATATCTCTGTCTCTGTACATATTATTCAGAACATTGTCCCAGGAATAAAAAGAATATAGTAGATAACTTTTAGGTTTAAAGTGTTTTTTTTTTATTTGTTTTACTCACAGAACTCCTAAGGAAGTAATCTTTTGGCAGTGGTTTAACCAGTCCTTCAATGCTATTGTAAACTACACAAATCGCAGTGGAGACCAACCGATTTCAGAGAAGTAATTGGTCATTAGCTTTTCTTACCTGACCTTAAAATGTAACGGAAAATCAAAGTATTAAAGCTAATTCTGAAACATTTTGCATGCAGTCTTGAGCCAGAATAAAGGGGCACAACTGCTTGATTTGTAAGTGATTCCATCAGCTTTTGAATTAATTAATTCTAACAATGATTGAAGATAGCTAAAGGATTGACAAAAATAATGACCATAATACTTGAAGCATACTGGAATTGTTGAAAATGGTATTTCTTAAGATGTAGTTCAGAAATAAGATGGACTATTTGGTAACCATAATATGTTACAGCTTGACATTTGACAAAGAGAAGAGTGACAGATAATTGGATTCTGTCTAGCCAAATCAAGCATAGATTTTGTTTTTACTTATTGTAATTTAAATTTATCCTAGCAATTTTCTTCCTGGCTTTTCAATGACATTCAATTTTTTATTTGTTTTTATTTTATTTTAATGTAGAGTTCATAATAGTATGATCAATTCCTCATATTAAATTGAATAATGACAGTAGTTTTTTTTAGCTAGGGTTGATATATCATAGGAGAATTAGATATACAGTGCAGTCAATACTATCAGTTGTCTCCCTTGTTGCAGGCAGCTGGGCTTATCATATGTTCTGGCAACAGGTGGTGCTGTGGGCACAGCTCTCACAATAAACAGAATGGTTAAGGTAAAAATAATGTCCAGGACAAGTATCAAAACAATGCATTGTTAATGATTTGACCTGAAGATATGAAATAATCCAGATATTGTCTCGGCATTGTAGAAAATTCAGGATATATTTTCTCATTCTTTTACTTAGACTATAATGAACTTTGAGTAAATAGCTTTATTGGTATTTCAGAATTTTGCATACCATTGTATTTTAACTCATTCTTAAATGTTGAATATGGATAAAAATCTTACATAATTTTCTGTAGCTTTTCTTGAGCAAATTATCTGATTCTTCAGCAGAATTTATTGCCACCAAACAGTTTATCCTGAACCTGTTGCCAGACCACATCAGTGTCAACATTTATAGCGATAAAATGGTTTAAACTAACCAAGCCTCCATTAGCACCTAGCAAATATGTGTAAAGTCATTTTAGAATGAACATTCCATCCATTATTCATACACGGTATTGATGAAATGGCAATATCAAGTGAGCCAAGCAATATGGTCACAACTTCCAATCAAAAGTAAATTAGTCAAAATATATTTCTTGTTTAATTTTTGGAATAAAGGACCTGAGAATAACAGTGAAACATTAAAAATGTGACCAGCCAGGAAATGGCATCAAAGGTATTGCAATTAGTGCCGATTCTTCCACAATCAGATCATTGAAAATCCTTCTTCACAATAAGAAAAAAAATTAATAAACCAATTTCCAACTTTCTTTAAGATTATATTTGGTGCGGTATTTTGGATTGATGGCAGATCTAGAGTGACTGAGATTAAACAAAAAAATCAACTTCATTCATATGGTACATAGTTTTTCTTTTTATTTTAAATCTTGCTTTGCTTTAACCAGAAGGTTAATGGAAAACAGCAAATATCAAGTGAAACATGCGCAAAAAATATTTAATTTAATACTAGTGTATTCAGAGTTGTATCCCCTATCACAAACTCAGATGAATGCAGCTTATTTCCAAAAAGTCATATTATCAGTAATGTTTTTCACAAGTCTGAACTACTTCTGTAGCCTTGTTACTTATACGATATCAAAGTTCAAGAAAAATTAACTGGTAAAAGCTTAAGATTGCACTAATGCATTGAAGTGTATTGTATTTTCGTAATTCTGTCCAACTGTTGTCAGCAATGTTATTGTTACTTTTAGCCATCAATGACAAATATGGACTATGAGTGTAGCCTTTTGGAAACGTGACTTTTCTGTTCTTATTCAAATGCCAGTAGTATCAGGGAAACCTCTGGTACCTTTACTAAATGAAGAAGCTAGCATGTTACATGAGTCTGTGTAGGAGAGTGAATGAAGACTTATAGGCCTGTTTACCACTGAACAATTTCAATGACATCTGTCTATGACTTGGTATACAGTTAAGTGTGGGGATTATGTAAAGCAATGAATATATTTGTGAAAGGTCAATTCTCCTTTCATGCAAATGTATTATCAAAGTTTTTTTTCTCAACTACTCAATTCTATACACTTGGAGACCATATGATTTATATACGTCTGATGCAGAAGCAGGTGACATAATTCTATAAATAAATCAATGACTCATTTGTCATTCAGATGCTAAAAAAATCACTTCCTTAATTACAAATCTAAACACTGAGCATGCATGACATGTTGTCCGCATGTTTGCCTTAACCTCTGGCACTAAGCTGTGCATATACATCATTTATGAACACATGCTTTTCGATCTGATACTAAAATGCTGAACTAAACTTAATCTGCTTGGTAAAGGTCAAATATTTTCCACATGTAACAAAGTACTAATTAGAATATGGGATCATTGCTCAATAATTCTCTTTGGAGAAATATGCTCTGTTCAGTGTTCTATACAAAGAAAAATGGTTTGGTATATTTCCAAGTAAAGCAGAATGATGAGGTAACATAACAAATAAATAACATTGAAGATAAAAACATTTATAATATTACATCAAATCAGATGAAAACTGCCAGTAGCAAATTTCATGATAATTTTCATACAGACCTAAAAAACTTCTATTTGTCAGATATCTAATTGTTGTTGATGAGTTGTGTTAGGATCAGGATGTTGAGTTGTGTTAGGATCAGGATGTTGAGTTGTGTTAGGATCAGGATGTTGAGTTGTGTTAGGATCAGGATGTTGAGTTGTGTTAGGATCAGGATGTTGAGTTACTTACGTAGTAGGCTAGGTTAAGTTGTATATTGCAATAATTTGCTCCTTTTTTATCTCATAAGTTTCTTGTTGACAGATTTATCTAGATTTCTTAGCAGCACAGTTCTTTCTTAGCTTTTTAGATTTGGCTGAGCAGGTGGAGAAAATATATAGGAGTAATTAAATTCTTTAATTTTCAACAATCAAGTATTAATTGAAGTCATTTAATCATGAAAGCCAAAACTTTTCGACCCCTGCCTATTCTTTGCACTCCAGTCCCTTCCTATTCTTTGCATTCTGATCCCTGCATATTCTTTTCATTCTGAACCCTGCCTATTTTTTGCAATCCAACCCCCTACATATTCTTTGTTATCCAGCTTTCCTAATCTTTGCATTCGTAAACCGCTGATACCTTTTATGATGTGCCAACTGTATAAAATATGTAACTATAGTTACAGTAGGAATGAACTGTGATATTACCACTGTCTATAATTTAATATATGGCCATGAAATCAGTCAAATACACGCTTAAAACAACAGGATGTCATATTTCAGAAACTGCCTCCAATAGTGGGCCGATTAGTCCCCTTTGTTGCCGTGGCAGCTGCCAACTGTATAAATATACCTTGCATGAGAAGTAGGTAAGTGTATATCTCAGGTGAGTAGGTTATCTAGCAGCAGAAAGGATCATTTTGGGATTTCTTTCTAGAAGGAAAGTGTACTGCATATATAATCTTCAGTTTTAAAAGGTAAAATTTATTCATAGATCATTAGCATAACATTAACAATGATTCTGTTTTGTTGATGCCAGATCATTTATACCTTTCTTGAAATAAATAGCATTTTTCTTTTGGTCATGGTAACTGAAAATTTACATAAAATTAAAAAAGATATTCCTAAATTTAAGTTCAGAACTAGTATTCATCTCTTTTGATTTCCTCATTTGGCTGCTTACTTCTTTGAATGGAAAAATATTGTAATGTTTTGCTGAAGGTTTTTAAAATAATTATTTTATATCAGTTTCAGCATTTGTCATGCAGACATCATGGAAAAAGGATGGAGAACAATGTGTCTTTATTTATTCCTTCTGGAATGTGATTTACATTTGCATTTGTTGCCAGGTTTTGGTTATTAGCTATGTGTTTTTGCTCAGTATTCCCACTCTTTATTTGGGAATATTGTGATATTCTTAATAAACCCAGCCCTCTATCTTTCCCTGTGTCTGTACCATTGTATGTACTGTAGGTTCCCTTATATAATAACCAGCTGCATAAGTGGTCAGGTTTGGGAGCTTGTCTCTGGTATATGGTCATTTATACAGAACTGCAGTTGAAGTGACATTTTTTAAGCAACTTTAAACATGCATTCATAGGAATAGTAAAATCATGTACTGGATTTGCATTACAACAACTTTGTCAGGATGGTGGTGCTAGTGAGGGGTAGGTGGGTAGGGCATAATGTAATAGGGATTTGACATGGCAGGCCATGCATGCAGCTCAGGTTTTATATTATCTAAATTATTATTTGATACATTAAATACATACTGAGCTTTGTCTTTTTATTATAGGGAACTGATGGAAGGTATTACAATATTAGATGAGAAAGGCCAAAAGCTGGGAGAGTCTAAAAATGCTGCCAAGAGTGCCATTGGTCAGGTCGTATTTTCCAGAATCACAATAGCTCTTTCAGTAATGAGTGAGTACAATGTATACCTATAACAATGTGCAAGTGATTACAACATCACTGATGTAGATCATATTGCAAGGCTATTATTGTATGTATGTTATTAATGTATGTATGCTACCAAGCTAAAATCAGAGATTCTGATTTTACATCACATTTAGCATTGGCACCTCTGGATCTATTGTGTTCACTGTTTGATGTACATAATACACTTGTCACTGCTGTATACATACATACAAACATACATACATACATACATATTACATACATACACACACACACATATACATACACACACACGCAGAGACACACACACACGCACACACACACACACATACATACTATTATGATTCTATGGTCTTTAAGTGCCACAACACTGAAGATCAACACCACGTATTCAATATATGCCCAAAATATCAACCCGCTCGGAAAATATTTATCAAAAACCAAAAAGAGATTGGATCACCACACACATACCCAGAGTTACTTATGGACTCTAATAAAAATAAACAATCAGCATATAAAAATATAAATCAATTCATAGACTCAGCAGGACTTAGGAACAAAATATAATTACTATCCCCACAAAACCAAAAGACCCAGTAACTAGCTAAATAAATTTAGAAGCCACCACATAAAAACCCATAACATATCTTTCAATTTTATAAAAGTATTAATAAATAATTCACTTACGAAGCACCTATAAAAAACTAAGGAAACCGCAAAATCGAATGTCCTAGATGTCCTTAACGAACTGAGTAATCAGCTAGGATTCCGGTCCTAGATGTCCTTAACGAACCGTGTCATCGGCTAGGACTCTGGTCTCTTGCTAAATAAAGTATAAATAACATTCAATCTCTAAAAACATTAATTAATAAATAACTTAAAGAGGTAATATCTAAAAACTTATAAATAACATAACGTAGGAAACACACCCTAAACACCTCGACTAGTAATACCATAATAACCTTGAAAATCTCTCTTCATACATGATTTCTACTAAGAACCTCTATAAACATCATAGAACATCCCCCCTCCTTTTAGAACATTTTGAAGAAGAAAAAAAAAAAATTGCAAGTAACACCAGGCAAATGCAACAAGAAACCAGTGATGTAAAGCAAGCAGGACCGTTCCTGAGCTCTCCTTCCCACTAATGACAGCCAACCATTCAACTGTAGGGACCTTTATGGACCCACAGATTGAGGCCAAACTATCAGGGTTCCTTGAATCCATAAAAGCCTGGGGGAGGTGGCACCATCCCCTTCCCCAGGAACAACTAGCAGGCTGCGGTGCAGTCAGAAAAAAGTGGCACATGCACAGTTGTGCGCATGCCACTATAATCAAACTCAACAACAACAACAATGGTCTTTAACTATATAACATAAAGAAGCAAAACCAATTAGTTTTGTAAAGCTCAAAAATAAGTTTTTACCTAGAATACAAAGTGAAAATTTTAAGGGACATACAGTATTGTGAATTAAATCCCAAATAATCCAAATAATCCAAAGAGTTTTATCACAAGTCCAAAAGTATAGAGTATTCTGAATGAATTCCAATCTTGAATGTACCAATAGTCATGATGTATCACATTGATATAATCCAGACTGTCTTTATAAATCCTGAAATAGTGTTTTAGTCCAAAAGTTAATGAATACTTTGTAACTCCAATGAATAATTTCTGTAAATAATTCCTCTCAAATTATAAATGAACATAACTAAAACTGATTACACCACAGACTGAAGATAGGAATGAAGACTTTGTTGACAAAACCACTTTTATATACATCCCCATTTGACCTATGTTGCAATAGCACTATAAACAAATTTGCTTCCACAACCTTCTGAGGTCATAATCAAGGATAGATCTTAAACACAAATTCATCTTTAAAAAAGAGTGACATAGTCAGGTGGGCCCAAAGTCCTACCCTCAGTTATGAACAAAAGTGAAGCACACAATGCAAATTAAATATACATATAACCACACACACACATAAAATAATGACTCACTATGTGATGTGCATGATGGATAAGCAATTGATGTACACTTTAGATAGACATACTTACTATGCCCAGTACTGTCTTAGTGTGTAATGTGAATGTTTTTGTTGCACATGTAAATGTTACATCAAATTTATATACAGACCATGTAAGTACTGGTGTGATGTGCATGTTGCACAGGTGAATACTGTATATGTCAGATATGTGTATAGACTGCTCAGTACTGGGTCCCTTTTTGATGTGTATAGACTGCTCAGTATTGGGTCACTTTTTGATGTGTATAGACTGCTCAGTACTGGGTCCCTTTTTGATGTGTATAGACTGCTCAGTATTGGGTCACTTTTTGATGTGTATAGACTGCTCAGTATTGGGTCACTTTTTGATGTGTATAGACTGCTCAGTACTGGGTCACTTTTTGATGTGTATAGACTGCTCATTATTGGGTCCCTTTTTGATGTGTATAGACTGCTCAGTATTGGGTCCCTTTTTGATGTGTATAGACTGCTCAGTATTGGGTCCCTTTTTGATGTGTATAGACTGCTCAGTATTGGGTCCCTTTTTGATGTGTATAGACTGCTCAGTATTGGGTCCCTTTTTGATGTGTATGATGTAAAGGTAAATGCTGTCTTTGTGTATATCCCATGCTGTGTTATGCTGCCAAGTGTTATATACAGAGAAAGTTAGAAAATTGCAAAAAGTATGGATAAATACTCTGAATGACATTGGAGAATCGAGTGCCAACATGGAACAAAACAAAATTTGTTGTCAGGAGAGATATGTTTCACAAACCTGGCCATGAAATGTGAAATGCTGTTTATCAAATGTGTTACAAATTTCAAATATTATTGTGTTCTCATTTGTTTCTTTTTTAATTTTTTTTTAGACCCATTAAATTCGTGTTTGATAATGATTCACCTTTGTGAATTAATTTGTTTTACATTCTACTGTAATTAAATCTTTCTGTCTATCTAGTGATAGAAAAATTAAAAAATTAAAACAACACAAGTTTCAATGTTGTTGCTTCTCAAAATGAATGTTGATCTTTTTGAAAAAAGAAATCTTGTTGAATTTTGAATGAACAATAAAACTAGAATGTTCCCTATTAGACACAAATAGCAAATGCATAATAGCATGGTACGCATGCTAAGTCTATGGAAACTATGTGAACTAATGTTTTTAATGATCTCATCACTATATTTATAATTTATAACTTTATAATTTTATCCTGAAATTAAAGGTAATTTATGAAGAAAAACAAAACACACCATTATAAAGATATATTTGCTGCCAGTTAGTTAAAACAAAATTATAAAATGAGTATTTAACAATGCAACCTGCCAGCCCCCTCTACATTCACCTCCCTCCAATGTGTTTCATCCCTCTACTATTTTTTTCTTGATCTCTTATAGTTCAGTCATTGTCGTTGGACCCTGTTGTATGTGAGCTATCTAGTGAGCAGTGTAAAAGTGTTGAATACAGTTTTTGATTGGACCCTGTTGTATGTGAGCTATCTAGTGAGCAGTGTAAAAGTGTTGCATACAGTTTTTGATTGGACCGTGTTGTATGTGAGCTATCTAGTGAGCAGTGTAAAAGTGTTGCATGCAGCTTTTGATTGGACCCTGTTGTATGTGAGCTATCTAGTGAGCAGTGTAAAAGTGTTGCATACAGTTTTTGATTGAACCCTGTTGCATGTGAGCTATCTAGTGAGCAGTGTAAAAGTGTTGTATACAGTTTTTGATTGGACCCTGTTGTATGTGAGCTATCTAGTGAGCAGTGTAAAAGTGTTGCATACAGTTTTTTGATTGGACCCTGTTGTGTGTGAGCTATCCAGTGAGCAGTGTAAAAGTGTTGCATACAGTTCTTGATTGGATCCTGTTGTATGTGAGCAATCTAGTGAGCAGTGTAAAAATGTTGAATACAGTTCTTGAGTGGGGAGCATTATTTTTATACTGATACTCCTGAGTTTTAAATATATCAGAACCACAGAGTTACTAATAAGGAAAATAAACAAGTTATGTAGAGCTATTGCATAACTTGTTATATTTTCATGATTGCACAATTTTTTTCAATATTGTATTATATCATGCATTTTGTGTTCCAGTGATTCCTCCTTTCATAATGGAGTATCTGGAGAAGAAACCATTTATGAAGGTGAGTCTGTTGCATCAAAAATAACTGAGATACATGTCCATTGTCTCCCTAGATGAAATAATGCCATTGTTCAAATGTCCATTAATATATGAATTGATAATATTGCATTTGGTGAAATTGGAATCTAGCACAAACATTATTGGATGAGTAGAACCCTTTGTTAATTTAAGCACAGTAACACATGTTTATATTAGGTTTATAAAATATTGGATAAATAAAACCCTTTGTTAATTTAAGCACAGTAACACATGTTTGTGTTAGGTTTATAAAACATTATTGGATGAGTAGAACCATTTGTTAATTTAAGCACAGGAACACTTGTTTATATTAGGTTTATAAAACATTATTGGATGAGTAGAACCCTTTGTTAATTTAAGCACAGTAACACATGTTTATATTAGGTTTATAAAATATTTTTGGATGAGTAGAACCATTTGTTAATTTAAGCACAGTGACACAGGTTAGGTTTATAAAACATTATTGGATGAGTAGAACCATTTGTTAATTGAAGCACAGTAACACATGATTATATTAGGTTTATAAAATATTGGATAAATAAAACCCTTTGTTAATTTAAGCACAGTAACACATGCTAGGTTTATAAAACATTATTGGATGAGTAGAACCATTTGTTAATTTAAGCACAGTAACACTTGTGTATATTAGGTTTATAAAACATTGGAAAATAAAACACTTTGTTAATTTAAGCATAGTAACACATGTTTATATTAGGCTTATAAAACATTTTTGGATGACTTGAACCATTTGTTAATTTCAGCACAGTAACACATGTTTGTGTTAGGTTTGAAAAACATTATTGGATGAGTAGAACCCTTTGTTAATTTAAGCACAGTAACACGTGTTTATATTAGGTTTATAAAATATTGGATAAATAAAACCCTTTGTTAATTTAAGCACAGTAACACGTGTTTATATTAGGTTTATGAAACATTATTGGATGAGTAGAACCAGTTGTTAATTTAAGCACAGTAACACATGTTTGTGTTAGGTTTATAAAACATTATTGCTATTATATTGCTTGACGACTATACTGGATAATATATCTCTTATAATAAAAGAATCTGTCATACATGTTACATTGATTGACACATGATTGTATTAGCTAAGCTATATAATTTATCATAATAGTTTGAAAGTGCAGCATTTTGTTCAACTTTCAGAGGATGCCATGGTTGAATGCACCAGTACAAGTTGGTGTAGTTGGTTTTCTGTGAGTATATGGCTTCTTATTAGCATGAGTATTTTGTGCAGTCTTTATAACCATGTTACTGGTAAAACAAGGATTATGGGTAAAGTCTATGTATAATCATCTCCTCAAGACAGAACCAGTTTCGTTTATAAGTGTTGTGAATGATTTTGTGTAAAGGTCAGTGATACCTAATGCATGAGAGGAAAGTATCATTCATATTTATTTTTTATTGCTTATTCAGTGATTTGAATCCACACATTCAGCTTTGAAACATTGACGTTACAGGAGAAATGGCCTCCATCAGGTTACATGGTTTTCACATTGAAAAGTAGACCTTTGTTATAGGAATAGGCTCCCATCAGGTTACATGGGATTCACATTGAAAATTATACCTTTTTCGAAGAATAGGGTTCCATCAGGTTACATGGGATTCACATTGAAAATTAGACCTTGTTATAGGAATGGGCTCCCATCAGGTTAAATGGGTTTCACATTGAAAAGTAGACCTTGTTATAGGAATGGGCTCCCATCAAGTTACATGGGATTCATGTTGAAAATTAGACCTTTTGGATGAATAGGGTTCAATCAGGTTACATGGGTTTCACATTGAAATGTAGACCATTCTTATAGGAATGGACTCCCATCAGGTTATGTGGGATTCACATTGAAAAGTAGACCTTGTTATAGGAATATTCTCCCATCAGGTTACATAAGATTCACATTGAAAAGTAGACCTTGCCTTGTATTAGCAATAGGCTCCCATCAGGTTACATCGATTTCATATTGAAAAGTAGACCTTGTTATAGGAATATTTTCCCATCAGGTTACATAGGATTCACATTGAAAAGTAGACCTTGCCTTGTATTAGGAATATGCTCCCATCAGGTTACATCGATTTCACATTGAAAAGTAGACTTTTTTTTGGAAGAATAGGCTCTCATGAGGTTACATGGGATTCACATTGAAAAGTAGGAACTTGTATTAGGAATAGCTTCCCATCAGGTTACATGGGATTCGCATTGAAAAGTAGACCTTGCAAGAGGGATAGGCTCCCATCATGTTAAATGGATCTCACATTGAAAAGTAGGCCTTTTTACATGAATAGGCTCTCTTCAGGTTACATGGGATTCACACTGAAAAGTAGATCTTGTTACAGGAATAGGCTCTCATCAGGTTACATGGTTTTCACATTGAAAAGTATACCTTGTTATAGGAATAGCAAGAGGGTTAGGCATTCACCAAGCAACATGAGTCTCACAAATTGGAAAGAATGCAACCAGTAGATTCTACTAAATGATCATTAGTTACTTTAAATTCAGTATAATTGATTCAAAAACGTTTTTTAAATTTTGAAATGTCAAGTCCAGGGTTATATAGCCAAAAATGGAATTCCATTATACAGAAAAGAAAGGCGTTGCTTTGTGAGTCCATGACCAAAATAAACAAAGCCCATCACTACTAAATGCTTTGGAAATATACTTGAATGTTCAGTCTCAGTAGTGTATTTTACAAAGAATATGGTCTCCCTTGTCAGCTGTATACTGGAATGGTCTCCCTTGTCAGCTATATACTAGATCACCTTTATTTCAATCAGCATGTGATTGTCTCAGATAGAAATGTGTTTGTTACATTTTGTGTCTGCAATGAAAATAAAATATCATTCCTATCTTAGACGTTTTATTCAAGTGTTAAACTTCTATGAATGTTGTGTATATCTATATTGTGTGTGCTTTATTTTTGTGACTGAGGGTATTGCCTATCTGATTTTTGTCACAGTTCTAAGCAAGTAAACAAGATGTATACTTGCATTTTATTTGAAGACATGGGTTTTTTCCTAGGAAATTCATTTGTGTCTTTGGTAAACTGTAATTAATTCTTGTTTTATGGTCAATCTGTGGAATCAACAATAGTTGTGTTCAAATATAATTTCAGAGGAATTATTTATTTAATGTATTCATTGTAAGTACAAAATGCTCAGTAATAATTTGGACTAAAATACTACTTGTCAAGAACTCATTGGTACATCAGAACATTCAAGGCTGTCAGAATTCATTCAGATCACTTTATTCTATAATTTTGGACTCGTGATATAACATTTAGGACTATGTTAGATTTTATTCACAATATTTTAGGTGTCTTTTGAATTTTCATTTTGTATTATAGGGAAATAAGTTATCTGATTTTGCTGAACATGTTGGTTTTGCTTTGTTCTGTTGCAAAGTTCAAGACCATTAAGTTGTAACATGAAGATAACAAAGTCTTGATAATTTTTGCAGAGAGTTTGGGTATCTTTTTTGTGTGTACTCTACACATTTATGGCAATTATTATTTGTCAGAAGATAACAAAAGAAAATGGAAGAAAACTTTTTTCCTCTTACCTTCAGACTCGTGTTTGCCACACCCCTGTGTTGTGCCCTCTTCCCTCAAATGAGGTAAGTCTCAAAGATGTGTTTACTTTGCATAATATGTATCATAAATTCATTGTGCCATATTACATATAATATGTATCATAAATTCATTGTGCCATATTACATACATAATATGTATCATAAATTCATTGTGCCATATTACATACATAATATGTATCACAAATTCATTGTGCCATATTACATATAATATGTATCATAAATTCATTGTGCCATATTACATACAAAATATGTTTCATAAATTCATTGTGCCATATTACATACATAATATGTATCATAAATTCATTGTGCCATATTACATACATAATATGTATCATAAATTTATTGTGCCATATTACATACATAATATGTATCATAAATTCATTGTGCCATATTACATACATAATATGTATCATAAATTCATTGTGCCATATTACATACATAATATGTATCATAAATTCATTGTGCCATATTACATACATAATATGTATCATAAATACATTGTGCCATATTACATACATAATATGTATCATAAATTCATTGTGCCATATTACATATAATATGTATCATAAATTCATTGTTCCATATTACATACATAATATGTATCATAAATTCATTGTGCCATATTGCATACATAATATGTATCATAAATTCATTGTGCCATATTACATATAATATGTTTCATAAATTCATTGTGCCATATTACATACAAAATATGTTTCATAAATTCATTGTGCCATATTACATACATAATATGTATCATAAATTCATTATGCCATATTACATACATAATATGTATCATAAATTTATTGTGCCATATTACATACATAATATGTATCATAAATTCATTGTGCCATATTACATACATAATATGTATCATAAATTCATTATGCCATATTACATACATAATATGTATCATAAATTCATTGTGCCATATTACATACATAATATGTATCATAAATTTATTGTGCCATATTACATACATAATATGTATCATAAATTCATTGTGTCATATTATATATAATATGTATCATAAATTCATTGTGCCATATTACATATAATATGTATCATAAATTCATTGTGCCATATTACATACATGATATGTATCATAAATTCATTGTGCCATATTACATATAATATGTATCATAATTTCATACAGACTCAGAAATTGGAAATTTTACAACTAAAATGAAAAAGAAATACACATGGAATGCAGAATTAGTACAAGTGGAATGGAAAATGTCTGTAAACAAAATAAAAACATGGGTGCAAATGAAGTGATGAATTTATTTGTATCAAAACTGAGGGCACAGATGCAAAATATACACCAAATGACAAACGAAAATGGAATAACCCAAGAATGTTTTTTTATGAATGTACTTGAAAATTATTTATTTTCAAACTGCTATGATATTTTGATTTATGGTAAATGCACCACTGTAACTTGCATTTAATGCATTTTCTTACTCATTAAAGGACATTTTTGATAGAACAATTTTTTTAAATTAAATGTTCTCTGTCTATAATACTTTTGAAACGGGAAACCTTATCTTGATAATTACATTTCCATTTCATCCAAATGAGTGTAAACAAAAGAAAATTATTAGAAGCAATGAGGGCATCATCTATAGGCATTTCTGAGACCATAAAAAATGACAAAATAATAAATGAAATGTAAGCATGAATAGAATCCAAAGACATCTGTACAGTAAAAGCAAACAATGTGCAGGTTGGAGAAATTTACCCATTTCAGGGTCTGTATCTGAATGACTTTTCATGTCATTCCTATGGGTTCTGGCAATAGATTTGTATCATTCTTACATGACATTCCTATGGGTTCTGGCAATTGATTTGTATCATTCTTGCATGACATTCCTATGGGTTCTGGCAATAGATTTGTATCATTCTTACATGACATTCCTATGGGTTCTGGCAATAGATTTGTATCATTCTTACATGACATTCCTATGGGTTCTGGCAATAGATTTGTATCATTCTTACATGACATTCCTATGGGTTCTGGCAATAGATTTGTATCATTCTTACATGACATTCCTATGGGTTCTGGCAATAGATTTGTATCATTCTTACATGACATTCCTTTAGGTTTTGGCAATAGATTTGTATCATTGTTACATGACATTCCTATGGGTTCTGGCAATAGATTTGTATCATTCTTACATGACATTCCTATGGGTTCTGGCAATAGATTTGTATCATTGTTACATGACATTCCTTTAGGTTTTGGCAATAGATTTGTATCATTCTTACATGACATTCCTATGGGTTCTGGCAATAGATTTGTATCATTGTTACATGACATTCCTTTAGGTTTTGGCAATAGATTTGTATCATTCTTACATGACATTCCTATGGGTTCTGGCAATAGATTTGTATCATTCTTACATTACATTCCATAGCTCCGGTGGCCTAGTGGTTAGAGTGTCCGCCTTGGATGCAGGAGGTCGCGGGTTCGAACCCCGGCCGAGTCATACCAAAGACTTAAAAAATGGTACTAACAGCTGCCTCGTTAGGTGCTCAGCATTAAGAGGTTAGTGTTAGGACTGGTCGGCCTGGTGTCAGGATAATGTGACTGGGTGGAATATCATGATACATGTCTGCTAGACATCACTATAAACTGTCACACTGCAGACATGGTAGCGATATGACTGAAAAATTGTTAAAGCTACGTTAAAAATCTAAATCACACATACACATGACATTCCTATGGGTTTTGGCAATAGATTTGTATCAGTTACATGACATTCCTATGGGTTTTGGCAATATATTTGTACCATAGTTACATGACATTCCTATGGGTTTTGGCACTTGATTTGTGTCATCATTACATGACATAACTCTAGGTTTTGGCAATTGATTTGCATCATTGTTCCATGAAATTCCTCTATGTTTTTGCAGTTGATTTGTATCATTGTTACACAACATTCCTAAGGGTTTAGGTAATTAATTTGCTTCATTGTTACATGACATAACTCTAGGTTTTGGCAATTGATTTGCATCATTGTTCCATGAAATTCCTCTATGTTTTTGCAGTTGATTTGTATCATTGTTACACAACATTCCTAACGGTTTTGGCAATTAATTTGCTTCATTGTTACATGACATTCCTTTAGCTTCTGGCTCATTGCTGAATGACATTCCTATGGGTTTTGGCAATTGATTTGTATCTTTGTTAAATGACATTCCTCTAGGTTTTGGCAATTGATGATTGTTACAGGACATTCCTCTAGGTTTTGTATCATTGCTATATGACATTCCTGTGAGTTTTGGCAATAGATTTGTATCATTGCTATATGACATTCCTGAGGGTTAGGCAATATATTTGTATCATTGCTATATGACATTCCTGTGGGTTAGGCAATAGATTTGTATCATTGTTACATGATGTTCCTGTGAGTTTTGGCAATAGATTTGTATCATTGCTATATGACATTTCTTTAGGTTTTGGCAATTGATTTGCATCATTCTTATTTGACATTCCACTTGGTTTGGCAATAGATTTGTATCACTGTTACATGACATTTCTTTCGGTTTTGGCAATAGATTTGTATCAGTCTTATTTGACATTCCACTAGGTTTTGGCAATTATTTGTATCATTGTTGCATGGCATTCCTCTAGATTTAGGCAGTTCATTTGTATTATTATTATATGACATTCCTACTAGTTTTGGCAATTGATTTGTATCATTGTTACTTGACACTCCTGTAGGTTTTTGCTATTGATTTGTATCATTCTTATTTGACATTCCACTAAGTTTTGGCACTTTTTATGCTTGTTACATGACATTCCTCTAGGTTTTGGCAATTGGTTTCTACTATTAATGGATATTAATCTGCATCATTGTTACATGACATTCCTATTACTTTCGACAATTGATTTGTATCATTGTTACATGACATTCCTATGGGTTTTGGCAATTTTTTTTTTTATCAATTGCCAGAACCTAGAGGAATGTCATTTAACAGTGATACAAATCTGTTGTCAAAATGAATTATTATCATTGTTACATGACATTCCTCTTGGTTTAGGCAATTGATTTCTCTGGGTTTTGACAATAAATTTCTATCATTATTACACGACATTCCCATTAGTTTGGGCAGCAGTTTTGTATCACTGTTAAATGACATTCCTGTAGGTTTTGGCAATTGATTTTTATCATTGTTATGTGATATGCCTATAGGTAGTGGCAATATTTTTGTATCATTGTTACGTGACATTCCTATGTGTTTTTGATATAGATTTGTATCATTGTTACTTCAAGTGTAAACTGCATAGTTGCTTCCAGGTAATCCCTGATTATCTCATTCATGCAGCATTTGAGAAAAGACTATAAGTTTCTATCTAACTTTCAGCAATATATTGGCTATTCTTCTTGAATAATTAGTTTTTCTCTCCCATGCTAAATGATCAGTTTTGTCACCCATGTTAAAGGATCAGTTTTGTCACCCATGCTAAATAATGTTTTGTCACCTATGCTATGTAATTAGTTTTGTCTCCCATGCTAAATAATCAGTTTTGTCACTCATTCTAAATAATCGGTTTTGTCACCCATGCTAAATAATCAGTTTTGTCACCCATGCTAAATAATCAGTTTTGTCTCCCATGCTAAATAATTAGTTTGTCTCTCCCATGCTAAATAATCAGCTTTTCTCTCCCATGCTAAATAATCAGTTTTTCTCTCCCATTCTAAAACCTTGCAACTTGAACAAATTATTCAGCATATAATTAAATATCCTGTGAAGTTAATATTCACAAAAGGTAGTGCTTCACATTATTTGAATGGCCCTGATACAGATTCATTTATGCTCAGTATTTTTATGATGATTTCTTATATTTAAACTGAATTTGTTATGAGGCCTTACATTGAGAATATGTAAGGCAAAGTTTAATTCTCACAGCTTTCTTTCAAACTTCTGTGGAGTTATAGCTCCTGTTGGCTTTAAACTTTGAATTTTGCTCCTCCTCAGTTACCTTTGGTGGATCCAGTCAGAATCCAAATCAAATTTGAAATGATGCTTTACATTTGGAGGATGTGGGTGAAGGTAGATTTTCACACTTTGATCAAGATAAGGCTGCTGTTTCATTAGCACATTGCCACTCAGTTCCACTCAGTAAATTTTGAAATAATCTATGAATTGAAACCAAATTTAGATTTGGGCTTTATATTATGAAAACCAAGATCAGGTTTGAGTTTTACAGTGTTCCTGTGAAACTGTATGAACATGTGGTCCTTGCTTGACCTTGAACTTTGCCCTTTGAACTTTGCACTGCAGGAACACATTTCTGTTTCATATATTAATTTAGTACAAATGAAGATTGTGTTAAGTGAATACATTTATTTTTGTTACATTAGTGCTTGTTTGATATAATATCTTCCTAAATTTAAGTGGCAGCAAACTGAGTTTACATAAATATGCCGGAAAAAGAGATAAGATAGTTGATATAAAAATGTCATGAACCTTTCAGTCACCATGTTCATGACCTCAATCCACTATGGCAAATCAAACATATTCCTGTGCTGGCTAGTTTTTCACCAGGTACTCTGGCTTTTTAAAGATCATGTTTCGCAGTAAGAATGGCTTCACAATACTTGTGAAATACATTTTAATTTTAGCATATTTTCAAACTCAATTTATTGTTAATCTAAGTTGTCATGATAATAATATGTATCCATTTATTTGATCATTTTCATTACTCTGGCCATTTTGCCATTCTTTTGCTTCAATAATTGTTAATTAGGAAAATATTTATCTGGCGACAAGACATTTATTCAGATCAGCTTCCCCAATAGATATATATATATATATATCTATCTATATATATATATATATATATATATATATATATATATATATATATATATATATATATATCTATACACACACACACATACACAAGAGACAGAGAGAGAGAAAGAGTTTAATTCAGTGAAGATGTGATGATAAGAAAGATCTCACTTCCTTATCAATATACTTTGGTTATTACAATGAATTCATATATCTTTGTACATATAGATTTTTGTGGTTTTGTGATAAATGATGGCACATTAGAATTTACTGGGTCTATAATTTCATAGCTTGTAACAGACATGAAAGTTTACAAAAATTTATACCCCATAAAAATAGTGTAAATGACACATTTTGTGTTGGTGTTTTTTCTGTCTATTTCAGCTCCATTGTTGTGAGAAAACTGGAACCTGATGTGCATGAAAAACTGATGGCCCTTCCAACCCCACCCCAAGTTGTCTACTTCAACAAGGGACTGTAGTGATGGTCTTGCCGTAGAGTGTCAATGCATAATAGTCATTTTATTTATTACACATATATCTTGCAGAATGATTGGACAGTTTGTATTCTTATTAAGTAATGAAGGTATTGATTATTTTAAGACAGGTATGACACTTCAGTGGTCGTCTGTAGATATACAAACAAATATAGCATGAAGGGGCTTGGATTTACTTCCTTTCATCATTTTCATGCACTAAATCTGTACTCAACAGCCTGTACTTGCTAAATCTGTACTCAACAGCCTGTACTCACTAAATCTGTACTCAACATCCTGTACCCACTAAATCTGTACTCAACAGCCTGTACTCACTAAATCTGTACTCAACAGCCTGTACCCACTAAATATGTACTCAACAGCCTGTATTCACTAAATCTATACTCAACAGCCTGTACCCACTAAATCTGTACTCAACAGCCTGTACTCACTAAATCTGTACTCAACAGTCTGTACCCACTGAATCTGTACTCAACAGCCTGTAACCACTAAATCTGTACTCAGCAACCTGTAACCACTAAATCTGTACTCAACAACCTTGCAATTTTGAATACTTGGTAATAGCTGATGTAACAAAATGACATGCATGAAAGCAGCTGAAATTTACGTGATATTATAAAAATAACTTAGGGCTTTTCCATTTCAACATACATACATGGTGCCCAGGGAAGGCACTTTTTAACAAATGTATGCCAGTTTTTGGGTTACTCACAAAATTCACATGAAAATTATACAAAATTCTAAATTACATGTTCATATAACTAATCCACATTGAAAGTCATTCAGAGGTCCCATGTATATTTTACTGGGACACCCTATCATAATATTTGATAAGAAATTAAACAATAAAACATAAATATCAAGCTGTACATTTGTAAATTTAAGTACCTGTTTTAACAGTATTAAGGGCTATTGGCTATATTAGCTAATATTTTTTACCGGCTAACAGAGACAGAAAATTTTAAGTCAATGAACTTCTACAAATTAAACAGACTAGATATATTCATATCTTTTTTATATATAATAATTTTATTTGGCTGTTCTTTTGGAAAACTCTCAAGTCATGCTTTTTCAAACTCACTGGTTCCAAGATTGAAAAAGCAGTTTATAATTATGGCATAATCACACATTTCATATTCCTATTGATATAATATATAAATATTGAATATAAATAATAATAAATATGCATATAAATTATTATTTATATTCAAAAATTTTCAAGCAGATTTATTTCACTGTTTCTATCAACAGGTCTGATTTTTATAGTTATATTTATTTTGTTTTACAAACTTGACTGCATATAACTGGTGTTTTTTATGGGGTTTTGTTTGATTGTTTTTTCTTTTTTTATTTATTCTGTTTTCAGAGTTAGTGAATGGATCTTTCTGCATAGACAATCATGATATACATTTGGAATATAATTTGTTTATGGCATACATGTTTTCCTGAGTGTTATGAGGATATTCGTTTTCTTGTTTTTGCTTTTGAAAATAATTAATGTAGAGTGTGCTTTAGTATAGTCAGTTTCAAGTGATTCTAGCTCTTACAATAATGAAAATATGTGGGGTTCCTTTTGCATATTCCTCTTTTTCTGTAATTAACTGGAAAGTCATTTTTATATAGATATATTTTTACATGGTTTTTGTACTGAGTTAAACATTGTATTTATCATTGTTTTCTTTGTTGAAAAACATGCAATTATACTTCATAAAATTGAAATTAAAGTGTTTTTTGTCTAAAACTGTAATTCATCTCAGCACCAATTTTGAACTCTACTGGGCAGTGTATTGGGGAAATGGGAGCCAAGTCCCTTTCCTAAGGACATGCTGAGGCAGCCAAACTAGGCTGGCCATTTTGTCATTGAACCCGAGACCTTTGGATTATAAGTTTGACCTTTCATCTACAGAGCTATGGTAGCTCCCCACAGTCCTCTCTAGAGGCCCTTCAGCCATCATACATCTAGAGGCCCATCAGCCATCATACTTCTAGAGGCCCATCAGCCATCATACTTCTAGAGGCCCATCAGTCATCATACATCTAAAGGCCCATCAGCCATCATTGATAAGTATTTGTTTGTTATTACTACTAGAGGCTCATCGGCCATCATCCGTCATTGAGAAGCAGTTGTTTGCTATTGGTACTGGTCCAAAACTACTTAGTGAAGTTAGTCACAAAACTTTATCATGTCATTTCATCCTTAGATCAGGTTGGTTTTAAAAGTAAACTGCGTCCTTTGTACATCCAGTATAGCCAGCCATCTTGAAATTATAGCACTGTTTTTGATATCCTACAATGTTACTATATTGGCCAACTTTAATAATCTTTCATCACTGCTTGTCATGAACATATAGTCTGTTGACATGGGATTTTCATTAAAACACTTTCTATGGTATGAAGCTGGTATCAAATAAAAATTATTATATGACCTCCCTATTTGGCCCTTACAGTGGCCACCTTGAAAAAAATTGAGCTTTGGTTACTCTTCTTCAATCAATGGTTGCTACTTTGACATTTGGTTTTCATTAAAACACTATGGAGTTAGTCCTATATTCAAATTAAGCTTATCTAACCTCCAGAATGGCCACCTTGCTGACCATCCATAAAATCTTCTTAAGGCATATTTTCCTTAACATATATTTCGTATCCATGTTGGGTTAGCGCTTAGACTGTATGAATCTTGTCCAGAAAGAGATTGGCGCTGATTTAACATCTAGAATATAGCCATATTAACAATCTCAAACATCTTGGTATCACTTCTATGGAATGAGTGATTAATATTGGGTTTTTGCTTAAATGTATATTGCAACATGTAATTGCTCTTGAATAAAGGTTCACAGATCCTATCACCAAATTGTTCCACGCTACTGTGAACAAGTTTTGAGACCAGACTTTATTGACCTTGAGGTCATGCAAACAATTACTGCTTGCATTTCTGTACTTCAATTAACACAAATCAAATCTACCAACGCATACTTACCAGACTTCATAATTTCTTGTTACAACATTATAGTCAGCACTCAAACATAGATGTCAGGGTCAAAACTCTTGACTTAGGTTTTTGTATATGGTTGTTTATGGAGTGTGATAATACAAACCAGTATAAATGGATATATATCAAATACATCAAACCCAAATTGTGTATCCATCTGAAAAATATATTGAATTATGCCAGTTTTACAGCTTAAAAACATTAACGAACCAGACTTAGCATATTACGATCTTTGTATGATCTTAGGAGAACTACTACAATCTTGCAAATCCAGCCCTCCTAGATAACATTTTTGCCATATAAAAGCTAAAAGTTATCTGCCCACCTAGGTGGAGCTCGGGCTGAGTGATCACCCATTTATATAGGGATTGACGCCAAATCCCGTGAGTATATCAGTTACTACTCTGTGTGGATCCAACTGCGGGGTGGCAGGCATGATGTATGTGTATTTTGATTGGGTAAGTATTCTCAAAGAAACATCTTAACCGGAAACATTGGTTTCTTTTTCAAATACGTTACCGAATCATAGTACTTTAGGAGAATAGGTAAGAGTTGTAGGTAAATACATCCCCTACCTTGGAGAGACCATCTCCGATCTCCTAAAGTGTGTGTGACAGTTTCTAGATAACTCCACTGGGAAAAAGAAACATCTGCCAGGAAGTGGCTTCGAAAGGGAAAACACTTTCCTCCCGCAAATCCAGCTGAAGTCATAAGTCGTGTCTGTGAATCTGTAGAATTATCTGTACGGGCAACTTCTGTGCCAGGGGTAGAGGTTCCTCCCAATATATTTGAGTCATTTAGGATGAAAGATCTCAGATAAGAACTTGTGAAGTTTACTCGGATTTCCATAACACTGCATGGATAAAGTTAGAGAACAGTTCACTCATATGCAATGATTGTGCTGACTGTCCTAACTCCGTCAGCCCATATGTGGAGCAAATCCTTTTGTGTGGGTTTAGTCCGATAAGCAGGACAGATGACCTACATTATTCAGGATGAAAATGTTTATGTTGATATATCATCCTTCCCTTCATGAAGCTAAAACGAGTCAAGATTTCCCTCAATGCAACGACTCGATATTCCTGAGATAAAACTTCAGAGCTCCCCCTGGGTCATGTCGATGACCTTGAGATGAAGTGTCCAGAATAGACGGGAATTATTACCATTATCTAATTCTTCATGAATGGAAATACCGCTCCGGTGGCCAATGGTTAGAGCGTTCGTCTCAGAAGCGGGACGTTGTGGATTCGATCCCCGGCCGAGTCCGACCATAGACTTACAAAATTTATACTAACAACTGTCTCGCTTGGTGATCAGCATTAAGAAGTTAGTGTTCGAACTGGTTTTGGCCTGGTGTCAGGATAATGTGACTGGTGGGACATCATGCTACATGTTTGCGGCATGATGCCCCAGTGCTGGACATCACTATAAACTGCCACATTGCAGACATCGTAGCGATATGACTGAAGAATTGTTAAAGCTACCTTAAAAATCCTATTCACACACACACACACACACACACACACACACAAGAATGGAAGCAGGAGGTTTCATGAGAAATATTAATCCATCGCGGTGGAACGACAAGGAGATTGGTCTACCATTAAGAAATGTGTTGTTGATTTTGCCTGCCGACTGCCAAAGTAGTGAGAAAGCAGGACTTAAAAGATAGAAGTAGTGAAGGGGGATAGATTAGCCTCAATGGGAATTAGCATTACAGACCCCCTTGGGTCAGATTAGCCTCAATGGAAATTTAACATGGAGAAAAATCGTGGGTCAGATTAGCCTCAATGGAAATTTAACATGGAGAAAAATCGTGGGACAGATTAGCGTCAAGGGAATTTAAACAGGGTGGGACTTTATAGCGTCAAGGGAAATTGAACATGGGATTTTTTTTATATTTTTTTCAAAAATAAAAAATTTAAAAAAAGGGGTAGGCAATTGAAAAGTCATTTTCTTTTCGAGAAATATGGCTGGCCCTGAAAAGGGCCTTTGGGTTTATGTTAATGTATTCATTAACATAAAGGGCACCGCATTGGTCTTCTTCTTGTCCTTAGGCTGCGTCTCACTGTTGGTCCGTAAATCAGCACTCTTTTCAGGCATCCTTGTCTTTCAACGTAGATCCTACGTATCCACAGGCTGGTGTTTGTCCTGTGGACAACGGTCCACTTGGATCGGACATACATGAGCAAGTCTGTCCGAAACATCATGGAAGACACAAGGGTGGATGACTCAACTGTGGTCCACATCTTGAAGCGACGAGAACAGGTGAATCAATGCAGTGAACTGCGCTTATTTATAGGCAGAGGTAGGATTGAAACGGATTGAGTTCATTCACCAATCCGAACACGCGTTACAAAATTCAGTCAGCCCGCATCCAATCCGAAGAGAGCAGTCTGTGACGTCACGTAGTCTATATAGATTCGCTAGCGCTTGTGTGCAGTCAATCTATGCGACAGTGATTCAACATGACGGAAACTCAGAAAACGATCCATTGGGGTGCACCAGCAGGGGAGACTCCCAAGGGAACCCGGACTTACTTTCAGAAGAGGTGAATTGGGATTTTGTGGATTTTCTCTCCTCGCAAGAATTTGTTCCGGAACCTTCGTTGCCCTCTTCTTCATTACCGCAAGTGGAGAATTTTAGACAGAGACAGAAAGAAGAATTGGAGAAATTTATAGAACAGCAAAAGGAAGCGGAACAAGCTTTTCTCCTACAGCAACAGCAGCAAGAAGAAGAGGTAAGAAAAAAACAACAGCAACAACAGCAAGAAGAAGTAGCAGCAAAGAAACAAGAGGGTGAAAATCAAACGGTCACGGTACTGTTGGACATTTTAGCGGAGTTAAGAAGTCTGAAACAAATGTATCAGACTTCTTTATCACGACCGAAGAGAATACGACCTTCCAGAGCTAAACACGTCAACCCTGTGACTACGCCTACCGTACCACCCTTAGTGATTTCAACCCAATCATCATCATCAACATTGCGCAGTTCAGAAGTAGGCCTTGGCCGTGGCAAAGGCTTAAGGCAGTTAAAGTTGATTGGTTAAACTCACCCCTACACCATAAAGAAAAAAGGCCCTTTTCAGGGCCACCCACATTTCTCGAAAAGAAATACAATTTCAATTTGCCAATAACTCAAAAAAAAAAAATAACCCACCCATTTTACCCTTATAGTACGTGTCTTTTTATATGAGTGCGTGAGTGTAGCTTCTTATTTTTAAAATCATAACTCAAAGACACTTACCTTATATCATTAATTTATTCTTTTCTCCATTGTTACAATCCAATTCACAATTCACAACACAACGCATTTTAAAAAAGGTCATTGACTTCTTCTTTTCTCCTTATTTAGTCTCTCTGTTTTTTGAATTTCTTCACCGTCACACTCTTTTCCTCTTCTTCCTCCTCGCTTTCTTCCCTTCTTCTTTTCTTCTCCTGTTTCTTTTTCTTCACCTGTTTTCTTTCTTCCTCAGAAGAATCCCTTTCTTCCTCTGAAGAATCCCTCTCTTCTTCTGAAGAATTCCTCTTTTCTTCTGACTCCTCTTGTTTCTTTTTTGGGCAATCTGGAGACCAATGTCCTTTTTCTTTACAATAATAACAGGTATCTTGACTTTTGTCTTTTTTAGCCCCTGTTTTTTTTCTTTTTTGACGGTCTGGACATTCTGAAGACCAATGCCCTTTCTTCTGACAGATATAGCAAGTATCCTGACTTTTATCTCTAAAGGAAGGAGAGTAGTCCGTAGGCTGGTCTGAAGAGAATTTTCTAATGACCCCTCGCAAAGCTCTGACGAAACGTTCCATCTGGTTAGTCTCTTCCATCGTTGTGCTCGGCTTGAGAGTGAAATGAATAGTGAAAGGACAAGACACACACCCTTTTATATACGCTGGTCTGCTATGACTATAAATTAGTCTATGGTGTTTGAACTTGAGCCATTTGACGTTTTTCACTCAAGATGAAACGATCCTATTCATTCGAGAAGAAAAAAGAAGAAAATAAGAGGCAGAAACGTGATCTATCGCCTCGTACCAGGGCTGAAATCTTGGCACAAATTCATGCCAGTAATTTTGAAGAGGACATGAGTGAACCAGAATTTGAAACCTCTAAACCAAGTTCACCACCCTTAGTCAACCCTGAAAAGTACTATTCCATTTGAGAGACGGAAAAGCGCTCCTCTAGAAAATTTAGAACCACGGCTTACAAATACACGGTGAAGTTTAAAGATTTCAAGGCTGAAGTGCCGTTAGAGAAAGCAGAAGTGTTCATCACTGGGGTGTGGGATTCTTTGCTCACTGCACTCAAGCGACAATGTCAACCCAAAGAAGACGATCGCTTGAGACTTTCCATACAACACGACGGTTTGAAATCCCCTGTTTGGATCGAGTTTAGCACCCCTGCAGAATTGACCGCTTCCAAAGTCATGGACAAGATTCAACACGTACAACAATCTAATGATCAGTTTGACATCACCGATGGTAAAGCCACACTGGACATGACCCACGTCTCTCCTCCTCAAGGGACTGGATGCAAAAAGATGTTATTGGTGAACGACCTTCGCAGCACCAAAAAGAGTCTCGTCCAAATTAACAACCCTCAAGACCAGATGTGCTTAGCCCGAGCCATCGTGGTGGGACGAACCTATGCCAACAAGAACGACACGACAGAATGGAAAAGAGCCTGGAAAACTATTCGACAATCGGACCGAGCCAAACAACGAAACGAAGCAGAACTCCTGTTGCAACAAGCTGGCCTGTCCAAAGACACACCCTGTGGCATTCCTGAAATGCAAAAATTGCAAGATGTCCTAGCTCCACGATACACCTTGAAAGTGCACCCTCAAGAAATGCGTGGGCCTCTGTTGTTTCGAGGGCAAGATTTTAAGGACGGAAAATACATTCATGTTTATTATCACGATGACCATTTCGATACCATTACCAGTATCACCGGATTCCTGGGATACGGTTATTACTGTGAGAAATGTGACCATGGTTATAATAATCGAGAGCAACACAAGCATTGTAGATTGAAATGCTCAGGATGTTTGGCCTCTTCACCCTGTCTGAGCGAAGAACCAGTGCCTTGTTCAACTTGTCTGCGCACGTTTGTCAGCCCTACCTGTTACCAACAACATCTGAAAACGCAAGGTTCACAGAAGAAATGCGCTTGTCAACTGCTGAGATTGTGCCCTACGTGTGAACAAGTCATACGTACCAATAATACCAAGGCACACGTATGTTCAGGAAAGAAAAAATGTCACATTTGTCACCACATCGTGGACTTGGAACACCAATGTTACGTGCAAAAATACCAACCCCCACCAGAGAAAGAGGATGGTCACAAGAAGAAAGGCAATTTCATCTTTTTCGATTTCGAATGCATGCAAGAAACCGGCATTCACATTCCTAATTTCTGCGTGGCTCATCGAGCGTGCGAGAAGTGCATTCAAGAACCTATCTTCAGTCATTGCCCTCACTGCAGCAAGATTCCTGGAGGGCGTGAAAAAATCTTTCCGGGGGTCGAACACCTTAGCTGATTTTGCCCAATGGGTCTTAGACCCCGTCGACAAGACGTGGAGCCAAGAGGACATCGAACGTTACCGAGATTGTCATCGTCATGCCACGGTGATGGCTCACAATATCTCCGGATACGATGGACAGTTTCTTTTGAGGTACTATACGGAACAAGGCACCGAACGTCCTAAAGTGACTTTGAACGGAGCCAAAATCATTTTCATGCAAGTGGGACAAGTGCAGTTTAAAGATTCGATGAGCTATTTGGCCATGCCTTTGAGTCGAATGCCTAAAACGTTTGGAATGACAGAAATGGCTAAAGGGTACTTTCCTCACTTTTTCAATACGGAAGCCAATCAACACGCCGTTCTACCCCATTTACCTGAGGCTCACTATTACGACCCCGACAACATGCGTACCGAACAACGAGAAGCTTTCTACGCTTGGTACCAGGCTCACGCCTCGGACCCCTTCGACTTTCAGGAAGAAATGTTAAAGTATTGTCGTTCCGACGTGGACATTTTACGACGTTGCTGTGGAAAATTTCGAGTACTGTTCATGGAACTCGGAGGGGTCGATCCTTTGAAAGAAGCTTGCACCATTGCCAAAGCGTGTTCTTTAGTGTATCGACAACGATTCATGCCTGAAAACACAGTGGCTGTCATCAGTCCTCAAACGACCCACTATGTCAAACGTCAATACTCGGTCAAAGCCCTACGTTGGTTACATTACTTGTGCGACAAGGAAGACAAGTGGATTCAGCATGCCCGCAACGGAGGGGGCGAAAAGACCATCGGAACGTATTCGGTCGATGGCTGGGACTTAGAAAACCCCAAGATCGTGTACGAGTTTAACGGTTGCTTATTTCACGGATGTCCCGTCTGTTACCCTGACCGTGGCACTAAAAATCAGTTTTTGCAACGAACCATAGAAGACTTGTACCAGGCCACTTGTCAGCGACGCCTAAAGTTGGAACAGCAAGGATACCAAGTGGTGGAAATGTGGGAACACGAGTACGATCACCGTATGAAAACCGATCCCGAGTTTAAACGCCTCGTGGAAAGTTACCAGTTCATGGACCCGCTGAACCCGAGGGATAGTTTGTACGGAGGAAGGACCAATGCCACCTGTTTGCTGTACCAAGCCGACGAAGAGAAAGGAGAAGAAATCAAATACTTGGACGTGTGTTCGTTGTATCCCTACGTGTGCAAATATTGTCGCTTTCCTGTAGAGCACCCGCAATTGCTGACGGAACACATCGACCTGAAAAACATTCGACAATACGAAGGCTTGATCAAGTGTAAAGTTTTGCCTCCCACGAACCTATACCATCCCGTCTTACCTCACCATTGTCAAGGCAAACTGATGTTTCCCTTGTGCCGTACTTGTGCCGAAACGTGCAACCAAGACCAACCTTGTCATCACACCCAGGAAGAACGTGCCTTGACGGGAACCTGGGTCAGCGTAGAATTGTTCAAAGCTCTGGACATGGGATACCAACTGTTAGAAGTGTACGAAATTTGCCACTTTCCCAAGACACAACAATACCACAAGGGTGATCCCAGTCAGAAAGGCATTTTCGCTGACTACGTGGATGCCTTTTTGAAACTGAAGCAAGAAGCCAGCGGCTATCCTTCCTGGTGTCACACTCCCGAAGACCAAATACAATTCAAAGAGAAATACTACGAACAAGAAGGCATCACTTTAGACCACATCGAGAAAAACGAAGGCAGGCGATCGTTTGCCAAAGTGATGTTAAATTGCTTGTGGGGTAAAATGGCACAACGACCGTGTTTACCCAAGACGGAATATTTGACAGAGCGTTCCCGCTACTTCCAGATGATTCACGACAAAACCAAATACATGAAACACGTGGACGTCGTTCGAGAGGATTTGATCTTGGTCAATTACGAAGAAGATCTGGACTTTGTACAAGACGACCCTTTTGGAAATGTCATCATTGCCGCTTACGTGACAGCCCATGCTCGCTTAAAATTGTACGAAGCTTTAGAACTGTTAGGGGAACGCGTCCTGTACTTTGACACGGACAGTTGCATTTACATCCATCACCCGAGTCAACATCACCCTGACATCGAAGGAGACCGTTTAGGAGCCTGGACAGATGAGCATCCCGACGACAAGATTCTAAGTTTCGTCAGTGGCGGTCCTAAAAATTACGGCTACGAATACCGGGACAAACAAGGAGAAGTGCACACGACGTGCAAAGTGAAAGGACTGATTCTGAATTATCGTACCAGTCGAGTGGTCAACTTTGGGGTATTGAAAGAAGCCTTGCAATCGGGAGAGGATGGAAACTTTAAAGTGACCACTCACCAACCGAACAAGATTGTACGTTTACCCACTCACCACATCGTCAGTCGACCCCTGGAAAAAATCTATCAAATCGTGTACCAGAAGCGAGTGAGACTTCCCAATCACTTTACGTTGCCGTACGGTCACGTCGGTATTGGTCTGTATATAAAAAGGAACCCCAGGCAAGATCGATAGTTCATTGGGACTACCAAGACCGAGCGAACAAGATGAATACTTTCAGAGAAACACGAAACAAGTTGTTTAGAAAGGCACAATTCAAGTGTGAGGCTTCGGAAGTGGAATGCGATTGTGAGCCTTGCGATATGTACGATGCTGTACCTTGTGACCTGAGCGATGCCGTAAAGCATCATGGGAACTTTAGTGTCCCTACCCCTATCATGGAAAGTGATGCTGTGCGTGTCAAACCTGTGGGATGCGAAAGTGATGCCGCTCGTCCTCTTGGACATTTTACTGGGTTTCGTTTTAAAGGGGAATGTTCACCTTCACGTCTACCCCCCTACGGATGTCATCCAGCCCTGAGCAAACTCCTACCCATGTCACTCAACCCTCATCGAAACGAACCTGTGAAAGACGAATATTCGTTCCCTGTGCGTTTGTCGGAATACTGCGACTTTGAAAATCGTCTTCAATCGTTCAAAGGAAAATGGCCTAAGTATCTGGGAGGCCCGACCCCCGAAGAATTAGCCAGAGCCGGATTTTTCTACTTGGGCGAAGGAGATAAAGTCAAGTGCTTCAGTTGCGGTGTGTCACTTCACCACTGGGAACCACAAGATTCGGCCTACGTAGAACATGCTCGATGGTCACCGAATTGTCATTACTTACCCTTAGTGGGACCGAGAAATTGAAGTAACTTCTTACCATAATAATCTGTTCATGGATACTTTACAAGAGAACATTCGTGCTTTGCCTGTGGAGTTGAGAGAACGCATTTATCGAGAACTGGTTAAAATACAAGTGAAACGTAAAGAACAATTGCATCCGTTACGTCACCGGTGTTTGAACCACTGGTACCTGAAGGCTATACAAGGATTGATTCAATTGAAAGTGTTCCATCGGACAGACATTGATCAACGATCCTCTGGTTTTAAAAAGGATTGGTTTGGTATGGACGATTCAACCTACATCATTGTAAACGTACTGCATCGAATTCCAGAGGAAGAGTTAACGAATTACCAACATATTGAACACAATGTCAACTTAGTGAAAGAGGAAACTTCTGAACGAATTGTAATGTGTAGATTAGTGACTCAACGATTTAAATTCGACACTGAAGTAAAACCATGTTTGTGCAAAGAGTATATTTCTTGTGTCAGACCAAAGAGGATTTAGTATGACCTATTCATGGATATTTTGCTAGAGAACATTCGTGCTTTGCCTGTGGAGTTGAGAGAACGCATTTACCGAGAACTGATCAAAATACAAGTGAAACGCAAACTCAAAGTGATTCATCCGTTTTTAAATTATGCTATGTTCCAAAGTACAAGAAGACTGATTATGAGTGGATATTACATTAGGCACAATGTTAAACGAGGCTATTGGCCACCACCCAACGATTCCAAAAACAGTGTATATACTTATGGATACTTTACAAGAGAACATTTTGGGCTTGCCTGAGGAGTTGAGAGAAAGGATTTACCGAGAGCTGGTCAAAATACAAGTGAAACGTAAAGAACAATTGCATCCGTTACGTCACCAGATCTTTAACCACTGGTACCTGAATGGTATAAGAGGACTGATTCGTCAGAAATTTTTTCACTGGTCAGACCTTGTTCAATACTTCCAGGCCCCCGATGATCCACGTGTTGATCATATTGGTTACTTCGAGATTCACCTAGAGCAACGCATTGAGGAAGACGAGTTAAAGGATTACCAACATTTGTTACATGGAATCTGCTTAGAAAAAGACGAAACATCTAGACAAACTCTGACGTTTCAGTTACAGTATTTAACATTTAAATTCCCTACTGGAGAACGAACGTGTTTGGTTAGAAATTACCTTTATTGCTTCCGAAACAAAGACACTATAAAATCAAGTTGCCATGCCACAGATTATGTCACATATCATTCAACAGATTCCGTGGCAGGTACTCATTGACCATATTCAAACCGTGGATCATTACCATCAATTATTACAAGAATTTTATCCATTCAATTTGGGACGACAAGTGGTGTGTGTCTTAGTGACTTGTTTTCTGGGATTTCGTTTACCAGCCGATTCTTTGTGGACTCTTTACGATCAGTACTTACCAAACCCCATGGCCTTAAATGGTCACGAAAAACTCCTTTTGCTCAAAGCCTTGCCTTTTCATCTGGATACTTCTCGACCTCAACAGGAAAAAAAGATTCGTCAACTTTTAGCTACCCAAGACGTGTATGACGATGTGTGTGTAGCTTGTGACTTACATCCCCATTGGACAGATGTCCGTGCCTGGAAAGAATGGGGTTTTGAGGCTTGGACCCAAGAAGTGGCCCAGTATGCACGAGAGTTATTCAAGGAAAAAAGTTACTTTTCAACCCGTGTTAGTGACGGTGCCAGAAGAACCCGTCACCCAGGACAGGACTGTCGTGGACAGACCTGAAAGACCCTTTCGGGAGGACAATTGTGTGACCTTACCCCCTACTATAGAACTGGTTAGAACATTACCCAAAACATGTGGTTGTTGTACAGACACTTGTTTTTATTCCACGTTCATAATTATCATGTGCCTTTTATCCTTGTACTTAAGCCTTTGGCTTTTATGTATTTTTGTCTTTCGTATTCATGTTTGAAAAAAAAAACATTCAATAAACGTGTTCTGAAAAAAGTATATAAACTCTTGTCTTGTTTGTTTTTTCGTGTCACAAGTGACATTTCTCACACAATGGCTACATCTACTGTCTCTGCTCCCTCTTCCTCTACTGTCAAAGTCATCGACGAACACTTAGATCGTGCCAGTTGGGAGGTTTTGTATCTTCGCCATCCCTTTAACATGCTCATTGCCGGACCGAATTCGTCAAACGTTTGATCGAACATAAACATCATTTGATCGATCGGCCACCTCAACGGATCGTGTGGTGTTACAAAGAGTGGCAATCGGCGTACAGCCTCTTGCGAGAAAGTCAAGGCGATTCCATCGTGTTTGTGGAAGGCATTCCTAAAGAAGACGATGGCATCGTCTCTGACTCCCGTCTAACCCATTTGGTCATTTTCGACGACATGTTAGGAGAAGACGAAGAAGAAATTAAACTGTAGTTCACGCGCAAAGGGCATCACCGTAATGCCAGTGTCGTTTACATCACCCAAAATTTGTTTCAACAAAGTAAAGCCCATCGCACCATCAGTCTCAATGCGCATTACGTGGTCTTGTTTAAAAGCCCTCGAGATAAATCGCAAGTGCAAGTCTTAGCCAAACAGTTAGGAACGCCTTGGCTGACTCAGGCGTACGACGATGCCACTCAAACTCCACACGCCTATTTACTCGTCGATTTGAAACCTACGACCCCCGAGGATTTGCGATTTCGTACCCACTTGTTTCACCACTGGTGCCAAGACGGAGGGCCTGTCCTATACACGTCTCCGTCCTCGACTTCATTTCACTCCCCATAAAAAAAATCTATAAAAACCTCAGACCCTTTTTCGGCTGTCTCACTCTCAGTGCGAACATGACGTCCCTTCAGTCGCATCTTCCCGTCAAATTGATTCGTGTCTTGTATGGCATCAGTCGAGAAAAAAATCCACAAACACGAGCTCGTGTCTTAGAAGCTAGTATCAAAGAAGTCTTACGATGGTTCACGGTGACGGCACGTCAATTACTCCAAGGAATCATTCAGATTCCTCATCAAACCAAACGCTTTTTCGATCGAAACAGTCGCTTTGGTCCAACTGGCCGATCCCCGCATCGACACTCAAACCAAAAAACAAGTCATTTTGAAACCTGGAGGGAGCGGTACTCTAGGAGGGGTCATCATTCGCTCTCTCTTAAGATGGGATCCTAATGCCCCCAAAGTTATCCCCAAGACAAAAGTCCAACGAAGCCCCAAGAAGAAAAAGAAAAAGACCAGGTCCCCAAGAAGAATAACTTCTCCAGTGGCGGGACCCTCCTCTGACCAGACACCACCACCTCGGAAAAAGAAAAGAAGCCCCCAGAAAAAGAAACAGAGAAAAAGTCCCCAGGAAAAGAAAAGTCCACAGAAGAAAACTAGTCGCAAGAGAGGCACTTCGGCCAGGACGCAACCTTACACTCGTAAACCACGATCTGCCACGGCAGTGACTACGTCTCCGGCATCCTCACGTTTGTCCACTTCTCCGTTGATGACACCCAGAACTGAAGAGTACTTGGAGACGTTGATCACACCAAGAACTTCTCCGTTGATGACCCCCAAAAGAACTTCCCCAGTGCCAGGACCCTCCAATTTAGTGGCAGTGGCTGCTGCTCACAAAGTACCTTCTCCCAAAATCAAAGTCCATGAAAGATCGGGCATGTTACAAAGTTTACTGGATTTGTCCAAGCAAGAACTGGCTCGATTTAGTCCGTTGCGTACCCCTGCACGACGTGTTATGCCTGTCCTCAAACTGATACGACGTAAAGACAATCAGTGGCGACGCGTTCCAGTATAGAAAAGGCCTGTGATCAAGTCGGGTATCAGTGTTTTTTTGGTGCTCCTGAAGACTCAAAGATGTCACCCTCCAGAAAACCACAAGGAAAGAAAAGGAAAGGACTGCCACCACGTTTAGCCAAACATGGGGACATGTTATCTGTCCTGTCCAAAGCTTCTCCAACCCTACGAGAAAAACTCATTCAAACGGCCTCCAAAGAGGTCATCGTTACCGTGTGCGAATGTTGTTTGAACGTTTTGAAAGGCACGATCCCTTTGTCCAAACACCACAAACAATGCTTAGGCAAACATCGTCACTTCTTCGGAAAATGGTTCAAAAGAAAATTCCCATTCGTCAAAAAAAGAAGATGTTAGTGGAACGTGGAGGCATTTTACCTCTCTTGTTAGGCCCCATACTGAAAGGAGTCTTGGGAACCATGTTGGGAGGACTGGTGGGAGCAAGATAAAAAGGCCTCGGAAGTTCCAAGATCTCAGAATCGACCCCTGACAACCCCATGGAAGGACGAAAACTAGCTTTAGTGCCTTACAAACGATGGATGGAATACCATCGGTGGCAAGAACAACACACCCCGCATTTACCTCCCAATCCCCATTTGAGCAAGATGTCCCAGTAACAACACGAATTGCAGTCGTTGATGGATCGCCAAGATTTGTCCGAAACAGAAAAATCGCAAAAGTACGGTCAACTCTTGCAACGACTGCAACTCTTTCACCAGAAAGCTTTAGACGAAACAGCTCTACCCACTCTGAAAGATTTTAAGACCTTGATGAAAAGTCCAGCACCATCACCAGTACCAGTACCAGTACCACCACTACCAGTGACCAAGACAGAAAAAGAAGAAGAAGAAGAAGGGTTTCAAACTCCACCAGAAAAAGTACGCAAGTTAACAACACCACCTACCTCCAGAATTGGATGGATTAAAAAGATGATGGCCACCCATTCTTCATCACAAGAGAAAAAGAAAGTGAAGACAGAAGTGAAGACAGAAGTGAAACAAGAACCGATATCCCCCGCTCAGACATCCTCCTCTTCAACACCTATTGCCGGTCGCACACGCAAAGCATTGCAATCCAAGAAAATACCCCAAGAGAAAAAGAGTAGCCTCTTCCAAGAGTGGGTGTCTTATTAACACACAAAAAATGGAAAAAGTCTTAGCCAGCATTTACTACGATCCCTCGCATCCTGCAGGTTACGCAGGAGTTCAAAAATTGTATCGTGCTGCCAAAATTCGACTGAAAAGTCTCCGTTTACCTCAAGTGCAACGATGGTTACAAGAACAAGCTACCTACACTTTTGCACAAACCCATTCGACGCAAGTTTGCCAGAAGTCGCACCCGAGTGGAAGGCATCGATCATCAATGGCAAGCCGATTTAGCCGATGTCTCTCATTTGGCCAGCTACAATCGTGGCTACAAATATTTGTTTTGTGTCATCGACGTCTTTTCCAAATTTGCCTGGGTCGTGCCCTTGACTTCCAAATCCAGCAGCGAGTTAGTGCGAGCCCTGCAACGGGTGTTGAAACAAAGCGGTCGTCACCCTCTTCGATGGCAAACGGACAAAGGCACCGAATTTCTGAACCAAGCTTTCCAAAAAGAATTAAAGAAACGTGACATTCATTTTTTTACCACCGAGAATCCCGAAACCAAAGCCAGCATCGTGGAACGTTTTCAACGCACTTTGAAAGAACGCATGTGGAAATATTTTACGCATCACCACACTCTGAAGTACATCGACATCTTACCACACCTGGTGCAAGCGTACAACCAATCTTACCATCGAAGCATCGGACGTGCCCCGCAAGACGTGACTCCCGACAACGAAGTGTTGGTGTTCGAGCGTCTGTTTGGTACGTCCCCGACGAGGGCTGTCCCCAAGAAAAGTGGAGAGTTGGCCGTAGGAGATTGGGTGCGCATTGGCAAAACCAAACGCACTTTCGACAAAGGTTACTTACCTAACTGGACGACCGAACTGTTTCGCGTCACTGGACGAGTGCATGGCCGTCATCCTGCCGTCTATAAATTGGAAGACATGAACGGAGAAGTGCTCAAAGGAACGTTTTATTTGCCCGAGTTACAACGTGTCACCAAAAAAGAAGACGACGTGTACGACATCGAAAGCATTCTCGAACGCAGAACCCGTAAAGTGGGCAAACGACGTGTCAAAGAAGTCAAAGTACGTTGGAAAGGATATCCGCCCAGTTTCGATTCTTGGATCGACGCTTCGCAAGTCATCGACTATAAAAAGAAGTGACCATCATGCCCTTTCACACATCAGACGCAGCTACGTCGACCACTCCTTCTTCACCTAGTTCTTCTGTGCAAGATTTACAAAAACAACCCTTGTGGGTGTGGTGTGGAGAACGTGTGCCTAAAACGCAAATCGTCTTTTTCTGCCAAATCTTCGTGGTGTATTGTGTCATCGGGGCAGCCATTGCCAATTTGAGTTTGCAACAAGGAGACAAACAATTGTGGACCATTTTATTGAGCAGTTGCATCGGTTACCTGCTTCCCAATCCCTCCCTGAAATTCTCCTCGAACGGGAACCTTGTGTCCAGTGCCAGTGCCAGTCACCACTCCAACAACAATCAGAACCCCATTTTGGGCGGAGACACACCTCTGACGTCTACTAACCCCTCGGACAGCCACAGAACTCTGGAATTATGAGTCACGAAAACCAATTTTACTTAACCTTACCCAGTGACAGTTCCATGGAAGTGTTTCCCAACAACACGTTGTGCTGTTACACGGCCAAATTACCTCAGGCCATCCCCTTAGATCACGAAGCCCATTGGGAAGTGGCTTTAGTGAAATGATTCACCCAACCCACGTCCTCAATGTCCTTCCCAATCAAAATAAATTTGATATGGAAGTTAATGACGAGCAATTGCAACAGTGGATGGATACGCATAGCAAATATGAAAAGAAAACCCCTGGCACAAAAACTCAAAAGTACACCACCTATCACTTGTTCATTCCCCCAGGCTATTATTTTAGTGGTCAACATTTGGTCAGCACCATAGCCACCAGGTTTAATGGTGTGTTTCTGAAAGCTTTGGAGGAAATCAAAAAAGGTGTCGTCACCCTGGAGTACCACAAAACAGCTCGTCGCTTCCTGATGAAATTTCCTGAGGGGCGTAAAATGATGTCTTTCTTATTTTGTCCTGAATTGTTTGACATGTTGGGCGGTGACATGGAGCTGAAGAAGAAATTAGAACAAAAAACAAACCCCGAATTATCAGTCATTTATGACAACGATTCTTTTGCCAACTTTTTTCGTACCCCGGTAGAACTGAACCAAGGACTGAATTTGATGTTCGTGTACTCCGATGTGGTGGAATACAACGTGGTGGGACACACCTCCGTGCCGTTACTGCGTGTCATTCCTTTCAAAGTGGATTCTGCCACGAACGCTGACGAGGAAGGTGGAAACACTTACCACGTCCACCGCGAATTTGTCCATCCTCACTATTTGCCGGTCAGCAAGTCGTATTTGGACACGGTCAACATTGCTATAAAAGGAGATTTGGGACAAAATATTCCATTCACCAAAGGAAAAGTCACGGTGAAACTCCATTTTCGAAAACGGTTCTCTCACGACTCGTAAGTAAGTCATGTATCCAGTGTACCGAGGGGTTGCTCGACAGCGAGGACACGGTTTAGGAGACATGTTAAAATCGGCCTTTCGTTCGGTGGCCCCAGTGTTGAAACCGATGGTGACACGCGGATTGCACGCCTTGAAAGATGCGGCACTGACGCAAGGCAAAGAATTTCTCCAAAATGTCATCATCGACAAACAAAACCCTAAAGAAGCCTTCATGAGGGCAGGCAAAAATGTCTTGCTGCAAACGGGCAAAGACATTTTGGGCCGAGGAGACACACCTATAAATGCCCTGCACGCTACCGAGTCAGGCATTCAGCAAGGACAAGGCAGAAAGAGACGACGACGAAGAAAACACCCTTTCACCAGACTTCAAGCTAGAAAGGCCAAGAAAAGAAGAACCGTTCGAGACTTAGACGTTTTCGATTATTGAGAAAAGAGACAAAAAAATGATGCACCGAGAGTCTTGCGCTTGTTCCAAGACGGAACTGGATCTGTTTGCCATGCCACCCACCATGATGACGATGCAAGAATCCCAATGGGTGGAATTTCACCCCGTCTCATCAATGACAGCCTCAGCTCCCATCGAGTTTGAAATCAAAGGACAGCCCGAAGATTACATCGATCTGAATAGCAGTTACTTGTACTTGAAAGTCAAAGTTATCGATGAGGATAATACGACCCTAGACGGCGATGAGGTAATAGCTCCCGTCAACAATTTCATGCATTCCTTGTTCAGCGGAGTGGACTTGTGCTTGAACAACAAACTGGTCAGCAGCAGCATGGATACTTACCCTTATCGAGCGTACCTGGAAAATCTCTTGACGTACGGAATAGACGCCAAGAACAGTCATCTCAATGCCTGTGTGCTATGGGAAGCTGACGAAGCAGGCCAGTTTGAAGAATTCGAAATTGATACAAAGGATAAAACTAAATCAACAAATGATGGATTTATAGAACGAAGAAACAGAATCATAGGACTCGACAAAAGTTTAGAACTGATGGATCATTTGCATTTGGACATGTGGTTGCAAGAGAAATATTTGCTGAACGGGGTAAATGTTCGCCTGAGACTGAATTGGAGCAGTGTCACTTTCCATTTGATAGGTACTACTGCTTGCAAAACTGTCATCGAGGAAGCCAGGCTCTACGTACGACGTGTGGAAGTGTTACCTAAAGTGGGTAACGACATCAGTCAAACATTGAGCAGAACGACCGCCAAGTATCCCATACGACGCGTGGAAGTGAAAACTTTCACCATTCCCAAGGGACAGCGATCCATGATCGAAGATCATTTGTTCCAAGGACAGTTACCCAAACGTTTGATCGTTGGTATCGTCGAGAATACAGCCTTCAACGGAGATTTGGGTAAAAATCCTTTCTACTTTCAACACTTTGGCGTGTCCAAGATCGAAGTCAGCTGCGATGGCAAGACCTTGTGTACCCGACCCTTTGAGCCTGACTTTGAGAAGAAGAATTACTTGAGATCGTACTTGTCCCTGTACGAAGCCACGGGACAGTTAGGAACCAACACCAGTCACGGCATTACATACGACGATTATGCAGGAGGCTACGCTTTGTGGGCTTTCGATTTCACTCCTGACCAAGGCAGCGACGAGGGACATTTCCACCCTATAAAATCCGGCCAGATTCGTGTGGAAATTCAGTTTACTATAAATCTAAAAGAGACGGTGAACGTCATCCTGTATGCAGAATTCGATAATACCATAGAAATCAACAGTTTGAGAGAAGTCATTCTAGATTATTAGAAGCCATGGAAGACTGTTATCCCTCTTTACCTAGTGGAGAAACTTTGGACATGGAATGTGAGGAGACCGTGGAAGGAGAAGAATCTCAAGATAAAGACGAAGAAGATATCATGATGAAGTCGAGATGGCCAGAACAAGAAGCCCATTTAGTCTCCTGTTTTGCCAAACACTTAGTCGAAAAAATGACGGAATTGATCAAGAAAAATTGTTATGGATGTCAAAACGATCATCCCAGTCAAATTCAACACGATAAATGCCTGATGTTAAGTCAAGAAGAAAAATTGGACGAGTATCTGGACGATGCTTGGAGTCTCATCTCGGACAAAGACGTGTTGCACCAGTGGTATAAAGACTTGCGTGAACATTCTTGTCCACCATTAACCACTCAAGAGATCCATCGTATCGAAGCTGTCCTGAATCAGAGTGAGGAAACAGAACGAATAACCGTTTATTCGTCAGACATTTTCAAGCAAAAAGTCAGGATCGAATTGACGACTTATTATTACCTGTGAAGAAGAAGAAAAAAAAAACACACACAAATCAATGGATACCTGGGAACTTTATTACCTTTTGAACCACAGTTCGTATACGGCTTCTTGGAATCCTGTTGTCTGTGCTAAAGATGAACTCCCTCATCGCAAACCTAAAGACCATCAAGCTTACGTGATCAACACGGACGACAGTCATCTCCCAGGAACCCACTGGGTAGCCGTCTACTTTCCTTAAGAAGGATGTGTGGAATATTTCGATTCGTACGGATTGCCCCCTTTGGAAGACGATATCATTGACTTTATGAGAAGAAATGCTCAAACCACCCGATTCAATAATGTGAAATTACAAGGCACAAATTCCTTGGTGTGTGGACAGTACTGTGTGTATTTTCTGCATCATCGCAGCCTGGGCTATTCCTTAGAACATTTAGTGACTCATTTCGATCCTCGTTCTTCTGCTAGAAACGATGTGAAAGTAGATCGATGGTTTTGTGACCATTATGCTTATCTTTTGTCTCAAGCTAGGAAATGTAGTGTCCATCAATGGCCTAATGATTTCCAACAGTGGAAATCACAATTTCATTCACAACGTTGTCAGCCCTGTTCAAAGTAGATTGTCAATTGAGAAAAAATGTTTGTGATTTGAAAAAAAATTGTTTGATGTTATCATGTTGGATTATTGTTAAAAAATGTTAGAGTTGTTGGTTAGTGTTAAGTGATTTTTGAATAAAAAATGTTGTGTTTTGAAAAAAATGACTTTGTCTTTTGTTTAGCTATAAGAATGTTGGATTGATGCTCTTTCATTTCTTACTATCCCTCTCATGACACTCACTGAACGTTGCGACTCGAAAACCGTGTGGGGGATGTTTTCCTTCACGTCCGCGCTTTGACTTTAAGAACCGGGGTTGTTTCCAGTCTAACCATCCATTGTCGACTCATCCTCCAGTGAAGATGTGCTCCAAACTAGCTAAGCTCAACGAAGCCTACGTGAATTTGCATAGGGTCAGACACAGTCTGATACCGAAGCCAGAAGAAATAGAGAATGTGAGAATGTTAAAAATCACTGAAGACCTGATAGAAGAGCTCTTCAGAGAAGAAATGAACAGGGAGAAAGAAGAATGGACAGACTTCAGAGACAGCAGCAACAGCAGCAACAACAACAACAACACCAGCAGCAGCAGCAACCTGAAGCTGACAGAGGCTTTGTCGATTGTCGTATCGACACCAAAGAGTTTTTCTTCTCTTTCCGAAGAAGCAGACCTATCGCCAGAAAGTCAATCCTCAGAGGACATCGCATTCTTAGAAACCAAAAAAGAATGCCATAGCAAAACAAAAAGCAGCCCTTTTCAGGGCTACCCCAATACTCTAGAAAAGAAATAACTATTAATTTGCCAATGTGTATAGGTAGAGTAGTGTGAGGGTATGTGTTTGTGTGTTTGTAAGTGCTCACGTAAGTTGGTGTGGATAGTAGATTAAAATCATGTTTTTAGGTGTTTGAGGTGTATATTTGAGGTTAGATTGGATTGCTTTGCGTATGTGGATAGTCTATTGAAGTAGTTAATAAAAAATTTTCAAATAGTGATGGGCAACATAAAAAATTGAGTGAGTGTTTCTTTTAGGTCAGCGCGTTGTTGTTTTGGGTCATGATCTAGGTAAGATCAATTTTATGTTTTTAGGGGGATGTTTTCCATCACGTCCGCGCTTTCACTATAAATTGAAACTCGTTCGGCAGTCTAGCTACCCTTGTTGATTAATCAACACCGCCAGAAGAATGAACACCAGAATTGTGAAACTGTTAGAACTCCAGATGCACCTGGAATATGCCAGGCGCATAGTAAATGAACTATCAGCGGAGGCTATCGTAGAAGAAGCAAGAATAAAGAAGGAAGAGGAGGAGAGAAGAGAGAGGGAAGAAGAGGAAAAGAAAATAGGAGAGAGGATGTCGTACAATATTCCCGAGACAGAGGATTGGGGTGTTGAAGCGAATCATCCCGCCTCTGCACTCTCAAGACAAAAAGTAAAAAGAGACTGGAGTCAAAGATGTGTGTGTGGCGCCAGGCCTGGAAGGTGCAACCATTAGATAGGTGCATCTGGAGTTCAAAAAACCAACAGCCCTTTTCAGGGCTACCCAATACTCTAGAAAAGAAATAACGATCGATTTGCCAATGTGTAGGTAGAGTAGTGTGAATATAAACACTAACTCTTTATTCATAGTGAGAGTGTATGTGTTTGTGTGTTTGTGTGTTTTTGTTTGTAAATGCTCAAGTAAGTTTGTGTGAATAGTAGATTATGGGTTTCTTTATTGTTTCTTAGCGTATGTGGAGAGTATAGTTAGGGTTTGATTATATGAAATGAGAAAAGTGGGGGATGTTTTCCTTCACGTCCGCGCGTTGTTTGGTCATGATCTAGGTAAGATCATTTTTTATGTCTTAGGGGGATGTTTTCCATCACGTACGCGCTTTTCGTATAAGAACCCTCAGTATTCGTCGTTCAAACCATTCTACAGAGAAGATGGCTTCTAACCAAATGGACAAAATACAAACATTGCAAGACGTTTTAGACAACTTAGGAATGATGGAGCAGATGTTAATAAGACTCGTTGAAGACCATTATTCCTATAGTCCCCATCGTGTAAAGATGGAAATTAATAACTTAAAAAAGGTAAAGGACAAGATTAGTGGTGTCATGAAAGAGATAAAGGAGGAGAAGGAGGATGAAGAGGAAAGAATAAGAATAAGCAAATGGAACGAAAAAATTGAAAAAGAAGAAGAAAATGAGAAGAGGAAGAAAGAAGAGGAGGAAGAGAAGAAGAAAGAAGAGCAGGAGAAAAAAAAGAAAGAGAAGAAGAGAAAGAGTGTAGGAGATAAAATAAGAACTTGGTGGAGAAAAAGAAGAAATTAGAAGCAGAAGAAGAAGAAGAAAACCCAAAGGCCCTTTTCAGGGCCAGCCATATTTCTCGAAAAGAGAATGACTTTTCAATTGCCTACCCCTTTTTTTAAATTTTTTATTTTTGAAAAAAATATAAAAAAAATCCCATGTTCAATTTCCCTTGACGCTATAAAGTCCCACCCTGTTTAAATTCCCTTGACGCTAATCTGTCCCACGATTTTTCTCCATGTTAAATTTCCATTGAGGCTAATCTGACCCACGATTTTTCTCCATGTTAAATTTCCATTGAGGCTAATCTGACCCAAGGGGGTCTGTAATGCTAATTCCCATTGAGGCTAATCTATCCCCCTTCACTACTGATAGATCAAATAAGTAAGCTCTTGAGTATATTTTAAATTGTGTCTTGTTCGGCCATGTTAATACCTATGATAACTTCGACATGCGCAAGTGTCCAATGTCATTGACCAGGTAGAATACAAAAGAATAAAAGATGTGTCTTTCTTTTGTTTGGTATCGTGTCTTCCATGATATTACGGTGTGCAAGTGATTGTCAAACGGTAGTTTTACTTGTGATTGGTGTCCTCACTGAAGAGCCATAGTTATTGAGGTATGGATGTCTATATTGGTATGAAGCGCTCTTGTACGCTTCGCTAAGATTATATTCCATTGCCTTCGTTCGCCTCTAAGATGAATGGCCATCTCACTTGTTGGATTCTCCATCATTTTTGTGAGAACTGTTGGTTCTTAAGGGCGTATTTAATAAGATCCAGATGTACAGGTTAAGTAAATCTTGGTTAGAGTGAAAGACCTGCCGTCGTGGTTTCTTTTTTTAGTTGGGGGAATATCTCAGTTATGGCGATTCTGTTGCGATTGATGAGGTCGCTCAAATATTTTGCATAAAAGTGTATTAGTCAGGATGAGGAGATTCGCTGATTTATATATCCCCTTCCGGATCAGATATATTAGAGAATTGTACACATTAGGTCTGCCCAATGTTAAAAAAAGCATCGATTATTCGAACTTTTGTGTGCAGGACTGGGGAGACGAAGGCTGATTTCTTGGTATTCCACTTTGTCATCAATAGATCCATAATATGACGATTCAATCGATTGTCTATTGTGTAAACACTGTGGGACGAAGGTTGCATATCGTTTGCATTATTTCATTCTTGCAGAAGCACGAGTCTGCCCATACCTTAGCCAGCTTAGTAAATGTATATTTAAAGACAGATTGTTGATGAAGACATCACTTTTGAAAATCCCAAACAAGAATACAAAGGTCTGAGTACGTGTTCCTCTTGCTGTTTGAGATGAGTACTCACGGTGATGTTATCGGACAGAATGCGAAGTCAATTCCCTTTCTCCATCTGCCAATGAAAAGCTCTAAAACTATTGATGATGTTGATATGTAAATAATGACCTTGAGGGGGCCACGCTCTATAATGATAGGAGACTTGCTCCCCCAGCCCTCTGTGCTCGCATCCGTATTGATTGTGATGCCGGAGGTTGTGCATTTGCAGCAGTATCGCCGACGCGATACTAAGGTGGTTTCCTTGCCTACGATATGCAACCTCATATTATTGTAGATTGTGAGAGTTGGCCCAATAACCCCAGGTTAGGTCTTCACTTGGGCCAGGTCAACACAGAAAACAGACATTAGCTATGTAACACAACAATACTCACACGAGCCCAAAGTAATGTGGGACACAAATATTTATTGGACCTGGCGTGCTGCTGACCACTGGTGGGATGAGTTTAGGAATAATTTAGCGAAGGTCACACAGGATCCGTATAGTTTTCTAACTGTTGACTTGACCAGAAGTTCCGGAAAACAATTAACGGGGCCTGACACGGCAATTTAAACGATAAATGATAAATTTAATGTATAAACCTGCCAGTGATATCATATTAGAATATCGGGAGCAAGGCTTCAAAACTGCACTTGAGAACACCATGACATTATTCGTAATATTCATAGCCCACCGCAAACGTGTTATAGATGTATAACAGCTGAGACATATTGCAGGGGAAGATCTCACAGAAGGCTTTAAACAAACGTTTGCATCACTACTCTAAATCATAAGCGAAAGCGCAGAAGAGGTACAGAAAGTTGTAGCAACGATAATGGGAACAAAAAGACCCAAAAGACATCAAAAATATCAAGAAAGCTAAGAAGGAAACCATGCGGAATATTTTGTGCGCTTGCCAGAGGAGATTTTATGAAACCAAGAAGACGATACATTGACGACGAAGCTCGTGTGATTGCAAAAGATGTACGTACACTTGAACAAAACGTTGGAGAAGCAATTGATACTTGTTTATGCTCGAATAAACAGTAACACAAGAAAGATTGAAGACTACAAGATTTGAAAATATATCAAATAAGTTATTTCCCTGGATAAATACCTTAACAATGAAACAAAATAAGAACTTACGGTTTTAAGAATCAATCCAGAAAATAATCAACAATAATCCATGAGTAAAAGTTTAGTAGTCCTAATAATGAAATGTTCTAATGAATTCAAGTTCGAGTCCCGACGAAAAATTCAAGATGGAAGGTGATGACGTATGCTGTATCCTGTATAGTGTGGTTGTCTACAGTTCCTTGTAGAAACACAAGAAATATCACTCCATTTTTGGAACTCAGAATACAATTTTTAAGAAATGTCATTGTTCAAGAGTTCGTATGAGCACTCAAAATATTTCCAGAGAAAAAAGAATTAATCCCATAGAACCCAAATAATTCGAATAAACATTAAAATGAAATTCCCAAAATGACACAACAAACGAGACACCCCTACGTCTCAGTGTTTATAAGTCCGACTGTGTCATCTCTCCCTAAGAATGTTTAAAACTTGAATATTGCGTAAAAGAGATGCCCGGATAAGGATCACGTGATCATGTTTACATCACGTACTCTCAGCATGGCCCTGACAAGAACTAATCATTTTACTCAAAGGATAAAATTTTTAAAAAATTATTGTTTACTTCACTTAAATCTATTTACAAGTCGAGGGTCACGTATCCAACACAGCCTGGATCTCAACCTTACGTGACTGTTGCTAATTTTAAGTTAAGGTCGGGAACCAGGTCAGCCTTATGTGTTTACGAAACTAAACAGTCAACGTCAAACTAGTTTCTGGAAAAGTATCGAGTTCCTCGTAAACAAAACTACATTATTTTGACATATAATGAAATTAAAAAACAAAATGGTTTTAAAACTTACAGACAATTAAATCGGATATAAATTAAATCCATATACACACCACAATTGGCAGCATTCCACAAATACCACCAGAGTGAGTACAGTTGAATATTGAGAATACTGGCTCGATTTCCCAGCATGACTTTTGTATATCGTATCTGATTTATTACTTTTCATTAGAACGCCTGGAGTTATATAGGCAGGCTATAGCCGACATGTACCTTCATGCACGTGTAGGTGCGGTTACAACTACATTGCTGTGGTCATCTTTGCCAAAACTATGTAGCTGGAGGTCGTGAAATGATGGTCCTTGACGAGCCTGTATAGAACTCGTAGAGTCGTAACGTAGTAACTAAACCCGATACGTTTCCAAATAATAATGTCCGTTCACGAAGTTAATGTTGGCTTTAGCCCAAAGCAGCTTGCGTTAGAGATCGTCCGAATCTTCTAGGACGGCTCTAAAATAGGCGATGGGAGGCGCACGCTATCTCGTAGACGAATGGTAAACGGTCTTCTATTTCCCGGGACGACTAGCAAAATACCGTCAGACGGAGGTCTTAAATGCGGCCGTAGACGAAATCACTGTTTCATTACAATCTGTCGTTGCAAATTGGGCTGGATCAAGAATTTAAGACTATTTGAATACTGAGCTTCCTTTTGGTGAATACTACACAACCACTGCTATGTTGATTCCCTAGATAGGTCACATCTGAGACAAAATATTTAGAGAAGTTATGTGGACTGTTGATCCATAGAGTATTCATTTTTGAAGATTATTCATTGCAACTTGTAGAGTACAAAGAAGGACCTGGGATTTCAATAGCCCACGTGCCTTATGATGGGAATCTTAAACTTGTACGGAAGAAAACCCTTTTCTTATTTTTATGCAAACGTTGATAATCCAGTTAGGGGCTGTACCGTCAACTAGTACTGATCAAATCACTAGCTTCAATGGAGGAAAAAGGCAATATATGCTACATCTGGAATTATTGCCGCAATCGGTTATTCTAAAGCAGAAGTGGGTGTTTTATACTAGTAGCTAACAATGTAGTATTACGGATAAGTTTTCTATTAGATTTCATGAGACAAATAAACCACGACACCAACACCAGTCACTTATAACATCAATAAAAAATAAATGAAAATAAAATTGCCTTTGTAATTCAAATGTGGTCAGCTATTACTTGCGCTTTTGCTGTCGAATTAATTTGTGTCCTTTATGTCTTCTAAATAATCATCCTTGAGACTATCATTTGGCTTTCGGTTAATTGCATTGGTATCACTTTATCATTACGTGTCTTTCTTCTCAGTCTTACAGGTTGTTTTTCATATTTTGCCATAAAAGCAACTACATTATTGTTGATCGTTGGACTGAAAAAGAGAATAAAATGGACTTATTCTTTCGTCTTTTGAAGTTATCATTATATCCCAAACATGTTAGTTTCAAATCGCCTTTGCTTGGTGGCCAAATGTCCCTACACCAACTGCTTCCTAATTTATCTTCACCCAGCACCTGCATTTAGACATTACATTTTCATCGCTACTCTAACATTGTCTTCTCTTATTATTTTTATTTTCTCCATGGTTTTTGTTGATGTGCCTTGCATTGTCAAAACATACCGTACCACGATATGTCTGATTTGTACATGAGCACGTAAAACAAATATCTCGTAACTTCTTTGATTCATCCTAGCTATTTTTTTTATGTGCATCTGTTGATATATCGCAGAACAAAAGGAGTTAAAACATAGTAATCTCCCTTATATTGTTTTGGAATGTTAGATTTTACTCCATTTTGTCTGTAATTGCAATGTTTCCTAACATTTTGCTGGTGTAGGTTCAACGAAATATTAGGAAAGACGAATTACATACAGTTTGTTTGATGCGATATTCAAACCTTTTTACAGATGAGGATAAATTGAATCGTAGGCCTACCTATGTTGTTGTTGTTCGAGGAAAATTAGTGGCAGTAAATATAATGATTTTGACTCGTTATTTTGCTAATGAAAAATAAATACGAAAGTAACAGCTAATTTCACCAGTTTGTGGAATAAATTAGTTATGCCAGCAGTAATGAGAAATGCCGCAACTGGTAGTACCACAATGTTTTGCTCTAGTAATTTTATTCTACAACGTTTAATGTCACTTACTAGGCGGTGTCTACTAAACCTATACATATTTATTCGTCGAGGTAAAATTTAAGTTAGTAACCATCAGACGTAATCAAGGCTGATTTTGCAAGAATTTCGTCTCACACCCTAAGTGCCATTTTCTGAACCTACCAGTTGATTAGTTGCTGTCAAACTGAAATTGACTGCCATTCAAGACGTTCGATCTTTTAGACAAAACAGATTTTGTGTACACGATTCTCTTTTTCATTAAAGATATTTGCCATGTTTTAATTGATTATTGATTGAATTTATATTCAGTTCACAATGTTAATAATCCTGAAAGAACCTGGTCATTTTAAATTTCGTCTAAAATATGGATCACACACCAGGCCTGATTTTTCGTTAAGGTGTGTATGGGGCATAATTCTTGTCGGCATAATCACACTAATTGTACAAGTAATCTCCCTTATTATGACTTGCGCGCGGTGACTTAATACCTAGAAATTGAATGCTAGCTACTCGATAACAAACGATAGTTAATTAAATGATGATTCAAATAAGTCTGTGATGTAGAAGGTATTTAAAAATTGTTTAATATAGCATAGTATTTATTATGATATGTCATTCCTTAATAGTCTTGATTTCCTCAATTTCAAACTGGCCTGAATTTTAATGTCTATTTTGTATTTCTTTCAATTGGCACAGTGTTGGTTTTCTTTGAAAAAAATCATCTTAGATCACAGATGACTCACCAGATCGCATAACTCTTTCACATGATTAGTCCCAGTGTTCCAGTCAAATATTTCTTACAGTGGGGAAGGGTGGGAGGTGGTAGGTTATGAAAGTAATGGTACTTTTTACCATAAGATACTTCTTTTAATCAAGGGTCCTTTGCCGATATTTGTAACGTCACAATAACAATTGACGTTGATATTTTCTTCTCCAATTGTTATAAAACATTGACAATTCAGTACGCAAACCTAATGAATCAAAGACAATAAGGTGGGCATGCATGTTTTAAAACACGGTAAAGAGTCAGAGCAAACGTAGTGCACAATATCGTTAGCTGGTGTCCATTTAAACAACGATAATAATGAAAAATAATTGATTACATTTATTTGGAAACAGAAAATACTATTGTTGGAATTGCTTGAATTATATTAGTATCACCACCATATTACATGGCGTCTTGTTAACAACTGAACGCTTCAATGAAAATTGTCATATTCGAAATAATAAACTCAACGAGAGACAATCGGCTATACTCCTTTATCATCCGTGGCTGCCTGTTGTGGACACTTCTTTTTTTCAGACGACGTTCACATGAACAAAAAATACTTCATCCACAAGACAATATGACAATCACAAGCACAGAAATGAAAGTGTCCATTGTTGCAGGTGTGTTTGACAGAGAAATGTTCATTGACTCATTCAAGAAGCATAAAGGGTCATGTTGGGACAAGGGCGAGAATATTGTATGTTCCATATTGCAGGGACTGGTTAAGCCTGCAGCCAGGGGTGATGAAAGAGCATAGCGAATTGTTTCCATGGCTCATCCCACCCCCACCCCGACTTATTTTGGAGTGGGGTATTCCGATAAAACATTATATATTTACTACTAAAATAGTCTTTTGTAAGTATGTTTATGTTCTAGTACTGCTTGTATCTTGCAGCTGAAATAAACGATATAGGCCAAAACAGAATGTGTCAACACAATGACACTCACGTTTGTATTGTAAACACTGTTCTAACGATGTACTTGTTAAATGCATCAGATGTGTAACAGAGCACTGTGGAGTAGGAATGAAAAAAGAGAGAGACCGATAAGGTAGTACGGCTACTTATTGTAGACAATAACTGGTTGGGTGGATCCGTCGCCTTTTTAACTATGGCAAATCAGATAAGGTGTACAAGATCACTATATACCTGTTTCAGGAAGTCGAATCTAGGTTTCTCCACTCAAATATTATCGCATGCACACTCAACGTAGGGCAACGTTTCAGCGATCGTCAGGAACATAGTGTATGTTCGTGAAGAAAGTTTCAAACAAATTTTTAAAGGTTTGACATCTGTACACCCTTAACAGAAATAGTGGGTTAAAATCATAAGTAAATAGTTCAGTAACCTGCCTAAAACAGAAAAGTAGATATAAGCACAAAAATCATCAGAGAGGACCAGGGCAGCGGACATGATTTGTGGGTAAGGTGTACAACGGTGGACCCCCTGACCGTGTTGGTCCCAAGAAGTTTGTCCTACTCTGTCCGCGGACTTGGATAGGACTTACAAAGTTGTATGATCCATTTCTGAAAGGAAAGGGGTGGGTGGACAATTTTCGTATGTGACCAGAATTACAATTTGTACAAATCTACGTGTATTTAAATGACTCATCAAGACCATATACTCGCGAAAACATGAGGACTTAAAAATCTCTTTGTTGCATATAATTAATTTCATAGTGGATCAATGCCAACGTAATCAGATACCAAGCCCAATCCAAGAAGCCACACGAGTTGCACATAGCTGATAGGATGTAGCAACTGGCCATTGCAAATCTATCACAGGATGAGTTTTTTCATGGAGTTAGCAAACGAGAGAGAGAGAGAGAGAGAGAGAGAGAGAGAGAGAGAATAAATTTCTTAGCCAATCCAATGTTTCATATGCAGTTTTGGATACACATTCATTCCCATTTAATTTATTAAATAAATGGCAAATCTTTGAGGAATCTTCTTAATATGTGATGTGAAGCTTTTGGTGTTCATCGTTTGCTGCTAATTAGACAAGTTAACTTGTTTATTTTCGGATTATTCATTACCATACAGTCATGAGAGGGGGGCGGGCGGAGTTTAGATGAGAATCACGATGCAGTAACATTAAGCAATATATACTCATTTATTGTTAAAAATATTTGATGAAAACGTACATTTCAACTCTTATACTTGTGTGCGGGCATATTATTGTTTATTACTATCTGCGGCGATCTATAATGCAAATGTTATATTCATGTAAGAAGAGGTCACTTGAGTTGCCCTACGTCAAATGCGCAAGATCGTACTGGATGCGGCTATGGGATAGGTTTGGCCATCTAAAAATAGTATCTGAAAATGATCAATAGGCATTCGTGTTGCATAGGAAGTACTATTTACACGTAACATCAACCATATCATCAAAAATTTAAATATACTATGGTAGTAAAAAATGTTTTAGGTAATTGACTTGGCTCCTAATTGTGATATATTCAGTTTATCTCCAAGCTCAATATTGCAAAGCATCCAATTTAAAATCAATGGTCATGGTTCTATTTTTATTTTATTTTATCAATGCAATATTGTATATCGTACTCGGCCGGTAAATACACAACCTATGAGTTATTATCTATTCCATGTCCAAAGGAGGCTGGTCACATGATAATGTATAATGTGATATGGAACATAATGATAATTACCGACAGCATAGAGTTTGAGAAGAAATTAAATGAGAAAAAAAAATGCTTTCCTGGGACACTGTTGTTTGCCCAAAATCTTGTTACCTAATGTTCGTCCAACTTAACTTATTTTCCAGTCAGACATTAACACTAACCATTGTGAAATTGTATGGTTTATAGTTGTATTGGAAAAAAGTCAGCTCTGCACCTCTTTGCTCGTGGGTTCAGCTTTTTTTCCGGAATTCCTGTACACATGTAAAATTGTCATTAGGTTTCCTCCGGTATTTTGAATTTTGGCCATGACATTTACAGCCTCACACATGACACAGAGCGTTACATGTGGAACATTATACCATGTTAGATAGAACGTATCATGTCTATTTTATTTTGAAAGTATGCTTCCTTCTTTGTTTTTCACGTGCTTCTGATGAAGTAAGAAAAGAATTTCATCACAACATTGGGTTTTTTTCTTCATTTTCCATTCGCAACAATATTGTTAACATTCAGAAACTTGATATAGGATACGACTTCCTTTTCTATCTAGCTCCACCAATGAAATCTTATATAAGAAACTTGTGCTCATTTTGCTAGACTAGTCAAAACCTGGCTCCACTGCATTCATGAGATAATATACTTGTATGCCTTATTGCTGGATATTGTTCATTTAACATATCATAAAAAGGAGTTCTAAGTGACGCCCAAAATCCTTATGTTGTTTATTATAATGATTGAAAACTGTTTATTAGCTGTATAAGTGACTGCTTTACCTGCTTTACGACAAATTAATATATTATTGGCAGATTGATACTCAAATCACATTACACACACATATATATATATATATATATATATATATATATATATATATATATATATATATATATATATTTGGAATGTAAAAGTCAACTTAAAAAAACGAAAATATTACGTTTTGCAGCACGTGATTGCGATCGGTTTAATTTTATACTGGGCAGAAATACCATTGCAGATTATTAGGATTTTAGTTCGAACGCTACAAACAACAACGTTGAACAAGCAAGTAGTAATGTATTCTCTTTTTACAAGAATAAACAATATGCACATTTCTATCGATTTAAGGTTGCAATTGTTAGATCATACAATGTTACTCATTTTGCCGTCCGAATGTCAGATTTGGAGGTTCGAACATGCTCAACCGATTGGAAATAGGAACTTACAGTCACGCGAATTAAATCCCAAAATACTCCAGAAATCTTATCACCAGACCTAATGTTTAAAGTTCTGATAAAACTTTAGTGGTCTTAGGAATACGATCCAGTCCTGAAGGTGTTGATGTGCCTGTATTATTGAATGCGCTAATGTGCCAATAGCCTGAAGTGTGATGATGTATTAACAGTCTTAATATTAATTACAATAATATCATCCAAGATGTCCTTCATGTATTCATCATGATTCCCAGTAAAAGCCTCTGTCCGAGAATATTAGTGAGCACTTTGTAATTCAAGAAAATAATATAATACTTTGAATAATATATATATACATACATAAATACATTTTTATGTGCGTATATAACTATATATATATATATATATATATATATAATGTGCGTATATATATGTATATCACACACGAAATGTTTGTGTACGGATATAGGTATAGGTGCAGGTATACAGATAGATGCTGTTCTGTGTTGTAGTATGTACATATCCATGTGTGTTCCTGAATATACATAATACGTTACAAAAATTGTTTTTAATAATGTGTTGTGTAACTTATGTTATAAATAAAATTATGGTAACGCACACTTTGTAAAATATGTTTTACACCGCAGAACGTTTAACAGATACCGTATACACCCATCCAAGTTTTCAGGGTAAGACAATCGTATCTGACGAGGACCGTAATAACTCTAACATAGCACACCCGATCTTAGGACGAAAACAGTATTCGTATTATTCGACTTAAGTGTACCGTAAATGAAGATGACCCTGTAACAGTTTCAATCTTCAAGCTTAGTATACGACATGTGACGATGACCATGATATAGTTTCAATCTTCAAACTCAGTATACGATATGTGACGATGACCATGATACAGTTTCAATCTTCAAACTCAGTATACGATATGTGACGATGACAATGATACAGTTTAAATGTTCAAGCTCAGTATACGATATGTGACGATGACCATGATACAGTTTCAATCTTTAAGCTCAGTATACGATATGTGACGATGACCATGATACAGTTTCAATCTTCAAGCTCAGTATACGATGTGTGACGATGACTTTGATACAGCTGCAATCTTCGAGCTCAGTATACCGTACTTGACAATAACCATACTAGTATTGTCCAACTTCAAGCTCTGTACACCGTAATTGACGATGACCACGATACCATTGTCCAACTACAAACTCAGTCTACCGTAAATGACGATGACGACGATACTTTTGTCCAAGTTCATTCTCTGTATGACGTATAGAAAGATGACCATGGTACTGTTGTCCAACATCAAGGTATGTATACTGTAGGTGATGATGATCACGATGTTATCGTCCATGTTTGAGGTAAATATATCGTTAGTGTGGATGACCACGATGTTATCGTTCAACATCAAGCTCAGTATTCCTTAATTGACCATGGCCATTATAATATTACCAAGCTTTGTATTATTTCTTCTTGAGCAAGCTGACCTCACATGTGTCTCAATTCGAGTACTTACCAGCGTTTTCTATCAACAGAGAGAAAAGAAAGCTGAAAAGAAGATAAATAATTTATTTAAAAATTATCAAATAATGAAGTGGTAGATTGAACACGTCAGCCCAGTAGGACCTTTTTCTGACCATCTCCAAACATGATCTAGATATCTGCGTCTTAGCCCAAGCAATGTGTCTATTATTTTTAAAAATAAGCTATCAGTGTTATAGTATTGATTGTTACATTTCGGATTCGTAAAACAATCTGAAGGAACAAAATAAATTGAAACACATACCAGATCCTCTCAAAACGTCTGCCAAAGTGGTTAAACACATACCAGATCCCCTCAATACCTCTGCTAAATTGGTTAGAAAACCTGAATCAAAGCTGTATATTTAATAGACATAAATATGAGAAATGTCTGTTGCAAAAATGTGTATCCTACACTGAAGCGAGACACTGGTATTCATGATAGATTGAAAAAGCCGTACAGGCTTGAGAACTGCAACTTTCAACTTCACCTTCTCGCTCTACATACATATATACATACTTATATACGTTTATACATACATAATGATGTTCATCCATCGGTGTCGATGAGGACCATTTAATGTCATCGATTCACTGGGGGTGGGTCCGGAGATTGCTGATCAGTCCGATCCGGGCCCGGAAGAGTCTCTTGCAGTGTGGACATGGATGAGCAGGTTGCAGGCCGGGAGTTGCAGAACTGCTGCTTCTGGATTTGCGCAGATCACGTTTTCCAGCTGCGTCCACCAGTCTTTTCTGCTCAAATAATAAAAATGTGTATCCTACACTGAAGCGAGACACTGGTATTCTGATAGATTGAAGAAGATAACCTATTTTAAGAATAGTTTGTTTAGAGAGATCAATCATTGCGAAGGCGTCGTAAATATGTTCGAAAACAGTATATACATTTTTAATTGGATATGGAGATTAGTGTGACTAGTTTAAGTGGGATAGATCTTTAAGTTCGTAGTTTATGACTCACACTAATAGCTTATATGGGTTTCATTCATCTGAATTTTAATGGAATTTGATGGAACTTTACTAGGGCTTTGTTGCAAAAGATTTCAAGGAAAAGTTGTTACACAGCAAAGTTTTACAAATTCGATGAGACAGTGACCTCTACATTAGAGAGACAAACTGTGCTGATAATATGGTGAGTAGGTGAATAATAAAATAAATCAAAAGGACTTTCATTTGATGCAAGGAGTCAAAACACTAAGTTTCTAGAAGAGAGAAATAAACCAAAATCGTACGGTCAACGGAAAGTCTAGCATGATAACCAAAATCGTACAGTCAACGGAAAGTCTAGTATGATAACAAAAATCTTACAGTCAACGTAACATCTAATATCACAACAAATATATTACAGTGTACGGAAAGTCTAGCATGATAATGACAGCAGATGATGCAACTGAAACGAATTATTTATAACGTTAATTGTTTAATGTTTTCCTATTTTAAATTAGCTACATAATTGAAAAACAACATTGCGATAGAAGGATCACCTGACAAAAAGAAGCGATCCAATTCATAACAGAAAAATCAAACTTTCCATTTCATTACAGAAAAAATGTAATGTTGATAGTTATTAAAATATTTCACATGAAATAGGTCATATAATGTTCTATTACATGAGCGAGAAGAATGAATCGAGGACTGTCCAAATTTCTAATGCTATTTGCAACCTCGAAATTTATCCTAAGAAAGTAACACAGAATCACTTCGAAAAACATGGACGCAATCGGCGTGGAGAGCTTCAAACGTTATCGTTCTTCCCAGTAATAATTGAAGAATGTATATAACCAGGTACAATTCTGAAAAATGAAGATATTGACTGCTGCATAATTGGACTGGATACGAAGATTAAGAGCTAGGCACTTTAACTCGGTTCTTGCCGAGAATGAATTGTAATCATCTAACCTCTTTTATTATATCGGTATCTTTAGGTATGAATTTCTTTCATATAATTATGTCTCCATATATGCAATGCGATCCTGGGATAAGTGCTTTCTTGTTTTGTATGTAGGTGGTAATTCATAGACAAACTTTGACGAATATTGCTTGCATTCCTAATGTAAATCAAGTGTGCGGGCTTGTTCCTATAAATGACTGCCACTTTGCTTAGAGAGTCAGCTCTGGTGCACCTTAGATCCATATTTTGGCCTGTCTTATGCTTTTAAGCGCATACACTCTAGGAGCCTTTGCAGCATGGGTTCGATTTATGCTTGGAACAATCACAACTCTTTAACCTGTTAATATATATCAGCGCAAGAGAACGCGAGGACGAGAAAAGCTTTTCAAAATGTAAACTGCACATTGACAAATGATGTACGATCAACCAATCACACAGAAATAGAACCCAATAATGTTCAAGCACCGTGAATTGCACAAATGAGGTTGTCAGGTCTGCAGTACTAACTTACACTGAAGTCAACCACGACGAGCAGCCCAAAAGTAGTAAGTTTCTGAGAGTGGAAAAACTAATATTAGCATAGTATTAAACCATGAGAACACAACTGAAAACAGTGGATAAATATAGCCAATTTAAGGAAGAAAAGCTGCTTGTAACTATATCAAAGTACTTTTGAAGCAACAGAGAGAACATAAAGAAAAAATCAGTCTAGATGCATTTCTACTCCAACATTTGGCGTCAATAGTATTCGGGAAAATTAATGTAAACTGCTAATTTGCTATTTTTTGGTTTCTTTTCCCACATAAGAATTTTAGAAAAAGTGCCAACATGTGTCCTTTCCAGTATGAAAACATTTTATAATATAGAAAAACCCGTTAATTTACTTTATATGTACAATGTCTCAAATAGGCAGTTACGGAATAATATTTATTAGCGTCAATGTTTTATGAAGAATAATATCCATTTAAAACATGGTTGCCCCACAATCTGATAATGCAGGCAACCCGTATCTCGGAATTGTAAAGCAGAATCATTAAATTACTCTCTGACTCTCTGAACTGTTTGTAAAATAAACATCTATTGCGAAACATTTTCTATCTGCATTTTCTGCAAAACGTTATATTTTTCCAAATCAAATGTTTCAAATCACAGTTATCATATTAATCCTTACAAATTGGCTTGGGCATTTCGTTTTACAAAACATTTCAAACAGATGTTACTCTGAACATATAAATGGTACTACGAATGTACAAATGAAGGTGTTTGATTCGTCAAAATTGTTCTTGTAATATTTGCAGTCGACTAAAGGTTTATGATGTTAATATAATCAAGAACGAAATGTTTTCCACCCTCGTTTGGTGTTGTCATAATATACTATTTTCTAATAATACATTTGCTTTATACAGAGAGAGTGAATTAAAACGTAGATTAGAAAAAAAATCCATTGTGTGGCTTTTGAAATCCATTTATCATTTTTGAGAAATATTAGTGACACAGCGTCAATTACATTTTTTCAGCAAATTTTAAATCCAGAAATTCAATTTCATACGAAAATATTAGAAAAATATGTAAAAATACTTTGTTCATAAAGATAAATAGAAAAGCCTATATATGATAATTTAAATTTGCATTTTTAGGAAGATTTATTATGTTAATGTTTTTGTTTTAAAAGAATAGAAACATTCCTTAGAAGGCTGCATCATCCTGGTCACAGCATGCAAATCGTTGTTTATGGATGGATGAAGTTTCATTTTCAAAGTGAAATTAACTGGAGAACGTGACTATACATGATATTTGATACAGTTATATACACCTATAAATGCGTTCATATGGAACATGATTTGGTTTTTTCATTGCACGCAACCGGTGTTTGCAGATTGGTTCACTGAATTACCCGAGATAGATACTGTTCACACCTTCGTACTATGGACATGTAGATTTGTATTTATTGGGGAAAAAGTTTACTATAATTGGTACTAGCTCATACTTCCGATCCGAAAAAATCGGGATTGGTCTAACGATGGAATGGTATATAAATCAGAATTGCTTTTTTTGGTTAATATTGTATAGGAAATCTTAAGACCTCAGATCACAATAATAGCAACCAAAAGGTAATTTATTCCCTCTCTCTCTCTCTCTCTCTCTCTCAGGTGTACAGGAGATAGAAAAACTGTTATCAGCGCAACAACATACATCACTAACCCGGCTAAATTTGTGCAATTCAATGCATTAAAGAGATTGCGGACTAGACACATAAAACAGCGTTATTTTCTATGTTTCTGTTCCGTGCAGTTATGAGATATGACGGCTAAAAGAAAGACAGCTGCAAACATAAAATGAACGTACCAGGAGCTAACATGCATTTTAAAAACTATCCGAATCTGTAATATTTCAGATTACATCATATTCGTCCAATTACAATTTATTCTCGATGGGATGGTTTCTTTAATTAAGATGCCAACTGTTAGCAATATGAAATAAAAGTCAGGAACAACTTGCTCCAATTGCCACAATTGTTATCCCTAAATTTATTGAGACTATACAAGTAAACAGTATGTCGACATATGCCAATGAAAAACATAAAATTTAATGACTCACTATGAGTGAGTAATTTTCTTGCTCATAATTAATCGTCTGTTTACAGGAATGGACACAACATAATTAATCGTCTATTTACAGGAATGGACACAACATGATTAATCGTCTATTTACAGGAATGGACACAACATTAATCGTCTATTTACAGGAATGTACACAACATAATTAATCGTCTATTTACAGGAATGGACACAACCTTAATCGTCTATTTACAGGAATGTACACAACATAATTGATCGTCTATTTACAAGAATGGACACAACATAAATAATCGTCTATTTACAGGTATGGACACAACATAATTAATCGTCTATTTACAGGTATGGACACAACATAATTAATCGTCTATTTACAGGAATGGACACAACATTTAGCTGGCTTATCAAAGTTTCTTGCCTCTCCCTTATCGTGATATTGGAAACATCCCATGCAGAGGAATGTGTGGAGCCCAGTGATGACGAACTTCATCACCAGCAGGAAGATGAAATAAACGGCATACACTGGTCATTCTGGATGCTGCCTGAAATGAAGGACACGGTTCTTCAACTGAATAAAATTAACGAGACGTAATGCTTTTAATCTTTTAGCTATACATTAAATAGGAAATTAGAAATAAAATAAAGATTTATACAACTTCGTTTTATGTGCTTTTTATATACTTCGTGCTAAAGGGGTTTCAAGGCGTACAATGAGAATTTGACTCAAAGTGTCAGAAAACTTTTCACTCATAGTCTATACTGCTAAGGTAAAAATCTCAGATCATAATAAACCTGAGAAAAAGCCCTGGTGGAGCTGACTGTTAAAGTGATCTTAATCAAACAAGCTTTGTCTATTGCTAGGGTCTTGTATTCACCCTATGTAAATTTTCATGCACAAAAGCCATTTATGCAATTCCTTGATGTCAGATTACGTATCAAAGAACTTTCCTTGATAACGTGAAAGGATGGGATGAAGAAGTAATAACCTACGTATATTGAAAAGAGACTGATCATTTATGTCAATCATGGCCGCTACAAACTAAATGTGAATAAAAGAAACATTTGCACTATTATTCTAAATTTAATGTATTTTCTCCAACCCACCCCTATAATATGAGTCCGTCACATTAACTTACGTGTATTTTAATATATTTCAGATACGTTCAAAATAAATATAGACACATCTACGGATCAAAGAAATGCGAATGGTCAGGCACATATGATTTTGGTGCTAGTATTTTCTCACATGGATACAAATCCTGTCCAGTTTACTTCGAGCTGCAGCATGATTCAAACAGGAGACCCACAAACATCGTACACGCGAGATGCCGTTGTGAAAGATGCAAGGGCACTACGAAATTGTCACTTGACCGATGTCGTCCGGTGTCCACGTACACACGCGTTCTGAGAAAAACTGGATGTCAAAATGGCGTATATAAATATGAACCTGTTATTGAAGAAATTCCAGTCGCGTGTACATGTCTTCCAACAATAGCTGTAAAGCTAGCGTCCTCATAATGCGTATTAAGCCAGCGTGAATGTAACGATGGATGTTTATGTTAAACGAATGATCCATGTACATCTTTAGAGGAATATAATTTAAAAATTCATACTCATATTCGCAAGAAATTTTACATATATTATTATTACAAAATCTTTGTAATGGTTTCACTTGGTATAGTCAATTATTCTACGGAGATCTGATTAACTTCATCTGGCCGTTCACTGAGTTGAGTTCTTGTGCTGGAATTCTAACGTATTTTCAGTTGTTTAGCGATTTCCGATTTACGAGATTTAAGAGAAAACTAAAATGTTTCTTCATTCTTTCGCTTTAAAATCCATTGGTAATCTCTCCAAGCTAAGGAAGAAGAGAAAGTTTTTTAGTTTCCCTTTTAACGAGAAATGAGTGCAGCTATCCAAGGTAAGGAAAAATAGTTTTCGATTTTCCCTTATAACGAGAAATTAGTATTTACGAGCTCTTTGGTTTAACACTAAACCCACTTAAAATGTTTCTATAACCTTTTCATACAAATTATATTTGCTACACACCATAACGATTTTCTGGCATTTTTGTTTTAAAGATGTCTACCCATTTCAAAATCAAAGCTTTATGTCAAAAGAAAATTTGTCTCTGGAGAGAGAAGGTGGTGGCGATATATTTGTTTTATATCCTTTCACTGGAGCATTGGTAAACTTATTTCAAGCTATAATTTATTTATGTGAATGATCTTCCATTATGTCAACATGAACAGTGCTCTTTTTACAGCGTTATACCACTGGTGTTCATGTCAGTGAAAGATGATTATCTTTAAAGTGGGTTTGCAATGGTTTCCATAGACAATTCTTCCCTTATATTTTAAGAACATGATATTAATATTTTAGATCGGTGTTTTGTTGAATTAGTAGCTATATTATTTGTCAATTTAGAATCAACATCAATAAACTTTAATACGCTAAATGTCGATTGTTGGTTGTCCTTTAGGAAGCTAGTTAATAGTAACTTTTTGATCTAGGTTCTACTTCATATGTTTGATTTTATTTCGTAGACCAGGTCTCGCGTTAAGTTATTTTTCAGTTTCAAAACTGTTCTTGAAGAATCCAGAAGGAAACATGGTCTATTATTCTCGAAACCTTTTGGATAAAATATTCAAGCTTTAAATCAAAACATCAGTTTAAGACATGGTTCTCTGGTGGTTCCTGTAATTAAATAACCAAGTCGATGGTCTCTAATAAAAGATAATCTGAGAATTAGTGATTATAGTTTTATTCAAATTATAGGTATAGCTTGTCAACATTTTGAGAATTTGAGCTTCAGTTTCTTGCTCAAAAGGTTTCAAGAACACGTGTCCTTATTTCTTGTCACAGCCACTGGCAAGTCATGGCAAGAGATACAGCATTTGAGGATGATAAGCATAGAGAAATTTTGTATTTTTAGTGGACGCTGAGACAAATAGTTTTAGCCATAGAATCTGAAACCAAATTTGGATGTACCTGCAGTAATATATACCAAATTAAATTATTTGAACCGTACAGGCTTGAGAACTGCAACTTTCCCCTTCACCTTCGCGCTCTACATACATACAGACATTAGAATAAAAGATGAGATAGGTCTTTCTTTTGTTTCATATCCTGTCTTCCATGATATTACAGTATGCAAGTGATTGTGGAACGGTAGATTTACTTGTGATTGGTGTCCTCACTGAAGAGCCATAGTTCGTTAGCTATTCAGGTATGGATGTCTACATTCATATAAAGCGCTCTTGTACTCTCCGCTGAGATTATAGTCCATTGCTTTCGTTCACCTCTAAGATGAACGGCTATGTCTCTTGTAGGATTCTCCATCATTTATGTGAGAACTGTTGGTTCTTAAGGGCGTATTTAATAAGATCCAGGTGTTCAGGTTCAGTAAATCTTGGTAAAGTGAAACACCGTCGTGGTTTCTTTTTTTAGATGGGGGGATATCTCAGTTCTGGTGATTCTGTTGCGATTGATGAGGTCGCTCATATATTTTGCACAAAAGTGTATTAGACAGGGTGAGGAGATTCGCTGATTCATATATCCCCTTCCTGATCAGATATATTGGAGAACTGTACACATTAGGTCTGTCCATTGTTAGAAAAAGTATCAATTATTCGAACTTTTGTGTCTAGGACTGGGGAGACGAAGGCTGATATCTTGGTATTCCACTTTGTCATCAATAGATCCATGAATGGACGAACCGATCGAGTGTCTATTGAGTGAAAACTGTGGGACGAAGGGACCATTCAGTTTGCATTATTTCATTCTTGCAGAAGCACGAGTCTGCCCATACTTTAGCCAGCTTAGTAAATGTATATTTAAAGATGGATTGTTGATGAAGACACCACTTTTGAAAATCCCAAAAACAAAAATACAAAGGTCTGAGTACGTGTTCCTCTTGCTGTTTGAGATGAGTAACCACAGTGACATTATCGGACAGAATGCGAAGTCAATTCACTTTCTCCATCTACCAACGAAAAGCTCTGAAACTCTTGATGATGTTGATATGTAAATAATGATCTTGAGGAGGCCACGCTCTATAATGGCAGGAGATTTGCTCCCCCAGACCTCTGTGCTTGTATTGATCGTGATGCCAGAGGTTGTGTATTTGCAGCAGTATCGCCGACGCGAGACCAAGGTGGTTTCCTTGCCTACGATATGCAACCTCATATTATTGTAGATTGTGAGAGTTGGCCCAATAGCCCCAGGTTAGGTCTCCACTTGGGCCAGGTCAACACAAAAAACAGACATTAGCTATGTAACACAACAATACGCACACGAGCCCAAAGTACTCTGGAACACAAATATTATTTGGACCTGGCGTGCTGCTGACCACTGGTGGGATGAGATTCGGAATAATTTCGCGAAGGTCACACAGGACCCGTATAGTTTTCTCACTATTGACTTGACCAGAAGTTCCGGAAAAAAATTAACGGGGCTTGACATGGCAATTTAAACGATAAATGATAAATTTAATGTCTTAACCTGCCAGTGATATCATAGCAGAATATCGGGAGCAAGGCTTCAAAACTGCTCTTGAGAACACCGGGACATTATTCGCAATGTTCATAGCCCACCGCAAACGTGTTATAGATGTGTTACAGCTGAGACAGATTACAGGAGGTGATCTCACAGAAGGCTTTAAACAAACGTTTGCATCACCACTCTAATCCGTGAGCGAAAGCGCAGAAGAGGTACAGAAAGTTGTAGTAACGGTGCTGGGAACAGAAAAAGACCCAAATCCTGTTGTTAAGACAGACAAAGACATCAAAAATATCAAGAGAGCCAAGAGGGAAACCATGCGGAATATACTGCGTACTTGCCAGAGGAGATTTTATGAAACCAAGAAGACGATACATTGACGACGAAGCTCGTGTGATTGCAAAAGATGTCCATGCACTTGAACAAAACATTGGAAAGGCAATTGTTACGTGTTTAGGCTCGAATAAACAGTAACACAAGAACGATTGAAAACATCAAGATTTGGAAATATATCAAATAAGTTATTTCCCTGGATAAATACTTTAAAAATGAAAACAATAAGTACTTACGGTTTTAAGAATCAAATCCAAAAAATAATCCAACAGTAATCCACGAGTTAACTTTTAGTAGTCCTAATAATGAAATTTTCTAATGAATTCAAGTTCAATTCAAATTCGAGTCCCGACGATGAATCCAAGATGGAAGGTGATGACGTATGCTGTATCCTGTATAGTGTGGTTGTCTATAGTTCCTTGTAGAAACACAAGAAATATCACTCCATTTTTGGAAATTAGAATACAATTTTTAAGAAATGTCTTTGTTCAAGAATTCTGTATGAGCACTCAAAATATTTCCAGAGAAAAAATAATTAATCCATTAGAATCAAAATAATTCGAAGAAAAAACATTAAAATGTAATTCCCAAAATGACACAGCAAAAGAAACACCCCTACGTTTCAGTGCTAGAAGCCCGACTGTGTCATCTCACCCTAAGAATGGTTTAAAACTTGAATATTGCATAAAAGAGATGCCGGATAAGGATCACGTGATCATGTTTACATCACGTACTCTCAGCATAGCCATGACAAGAACTAATAATTTAACTAAAAAAATAAAAATTGTTCGCTTCACTAAAATCTATTTACAAGTCGAGGGTCACGTATGTAACACAGCCTGAATCTCAACCTCATTATTCCCACAATAAAAATAAACAAAGTAAACAAAAAAATTGTTGATGTGACTTTTACTAATTTTAGGTTAAGTTCGGGAAGCAGGTCAGCCTTATGTGTTTACAAAAATGAACAGTCAAGGTCAAACTAGTTTCTGGAAAAAGTAACGAGTACCTCGTAAACAAAACTACATTATTTTGACATATAATGAAATTTAAAAAAGAAATTTAAAAATTAAAACAATTAATTTGGATATAAATTAAATCAAATATACACAACACAATTGACAGGATTCCACGAATAAGATCTGAGTGAGCACAGTTGAGTATTGAAAATACCGGCAAGATTTCCCAGCATGACTTTCGTATATCGTATCTGATTTATTACTTTTCATTAGAACACCTGGAGTTATATAGGCAGGCTGTGGTCGACATGTACCTTCATGCACGTGTAGGTGCGATTACAACTACTTTGCTGTGATCCTCTCTGTCAATACTTTGCAGCAGGAGGTCGTCAAATAATGGTCCTTGACAAGCCTGTATAGAACTCGTAGAGTCGTAATGTAGTAACTAAACCTGATACGTTTCCAACAAATAATGTCCGTTCACGAAGTTAATGTTGGCCTTAGCCCAAAGCAGCTTGCATTAGAGGTCGTCCGAATCTTCTAGGACGGCTCTAAAATAGGCGATGGAAGGCGCACGTTATCTCGTAGACGAATGGGAAACGGTCTTCGATTATCCGGGACGGCTAGCAAAATACCCTTAGACGGAGGTCTTTAATGGGGCGGTGGATGAAATCGCTCTTTCATTCCAATCTGTCGTTGCAAACTGGGCTGGATCAAGAATTTAAGACTAATTGACTACTGAGCTTCCTTTTGGTGAATACTACACAACCACTGTTGTGTTGCTTCCCTAGAGAGGCCACATCTGAGACCAAATATTTAGAGAGGTTATGTGGACTGTTGATCCATAGAGTATTCATTTTAGAAGCTTATTCATTGCAACTTGTAGAGTACAAAGAAGGACCTGGGATGTCATTGGCCCACATGCCTTATGATGGGAATCTTAAACTTGTACGGAGGAAAACCCTTTTCTTAATTTTATGCAAACGTTGATAATCCAGTTAGGGGCTGTACCGTCAACTAGTACTGATCAAATCACTAGCTTCAATGGAGGAAAAAGGCAATATATGCTACATCTGGAATTATTGCCGCAATCGGTTATTCTAAAGCAGAAGTGGGTGTTTTATACTAGTAGCTAACAATGTAGTATTACGGATAAGGTTTCTATTAGATTTCATGAGACAAATAAACCACGACACCAACACCAGTCACTTATAACAAAAATAAAAAAGTAAATGAAAATAAAATTGCCTTTGTAATTCAAATGTGGTCAGCTATTACTTGCGCTTTTGCTGTTGAATTAATTTGTGTCCTTTATGTCTTCTAAATAATCATCCTTGAGACTATCATTTGGCTTTTGATTAATTGCATTGGTATCACTTTATCATTACGTGTCTTTCTTCTCAGTCTTACAGATTGTTTTTCATATTTTGCCATAAACGCGACACATTATTGTTGATCGTTGGACTGAAAAAGAGAATAAAATGGACTCATTCTTTCATCTTTTGACGTTATCATTATATCCCAAACATGTTACAGTTTCAAATCGCCTTTGCTTGGTGACAAAATGTCCCTACACCAACTGCTTTGTAATCTATCTTCACCCAGCACCTAACATCTAGACATTACATTTTCATCGCTACTCTAACATTGTCTACTCTTATTATTTTCTCCATGTTTTTCACGATGTGCCTTGCAATTTCAAAACATACCGTTTGACAGAAAGTCTGATTTGTACATGAGCACGTAAAACTAAAATCTCGTAATTTCTTTGATTCAGCCTAGCTATTCTTTGTCTGTGCATCCGTTGATATATCGCAGAAAGAATGGAGTTAAAACATAGCAATCTCCCTTATACTGTTATCGAATTATTTCATATGTTAGATTTTACTCCGGTACTCATTTTGTCTGTAATTGCAATGTTTCTTAACATTTTGCTGGTGTAGGTTCAACGAAATATTAGGAAAGACGAATTACATACAGTTTGATGCGATATTCAAAACTTTTTACAGATGAGGATAAAGTGAATCGTTGGCCTACCTATGTTGTTGTTGTTCGAAGAAAATTAGTGCCAGTAAGTATATTGATTTTGACTCGTTATTTTGGTAATGAAAAATAAATACGAAAGTAACAGCTAATTTCACCAGCTTGTGGAATAAATTAGTTATGCCAGCAGTAATGAGAAATGCCGCAACTGGTAGCACCACAATGTTTGCCCTAGTAATTGTATTCTGCAACGTTTCATGTCACATACTAGGCGGTGTCTACTAAACCTATAAATATTTATTCATTGAATTAAAATGTAACGTAATCAGGCCGATTTTGCAAGAATTTCATCTCACACCCTAAGTGCCATTTTCTGAACCTACCAGTTGATTAGTCGCTGTCAAACTGAAATTGACTTCCATTCAAGACGGTCGATCTTTTACACAAAACAGATTTTGTGTACACGATTCTCCTTTTCATTAAAGATATTTGCCATGTTTTAATTGATTATTGATTGAATTTATATTCAGTTCACAATGTAAATAATCCTGAAAAAAACCTGGTCATTTTTTTTTAATTTAGTCTAAAATATGGATCACACACTACGCCTGATTTTTCGTGCAAAGTGTGTATGGGTCATAATTCTTGTCGGCATAATCAAAGTAATTGAACAAGTAATCTCCTTTATTATGACTTGCGCGCGGTGACTTAATACCTAGAAATTGAATGCCTAGCTATGGATAACAAACGATAGTTAATTAAATGATGATTCAAATAAGTCTGTGATGTAGAAGGTATTTGAAAATTGTTTAATATAGCATGGTATTTATTATGATATGTCATTCCTTAAAAAATCATCGTAGATCACAGATGACTCACCAGATCACATAACTCTTTCACATGATTAGTCCCAGTGTTCCAGTCAAATATTTCTTACAGTGGGGAAGGATGGGAGGTGGTAGGTTATGAAAGTAATGTTACTTTTTACCATAAAGGGTCCTTTGTCGATATTTGTAACTTCACAATGAAAATTGACGTTGACATTTTCTTCTCCAGTCGTTATAAAACATTGACAATTTAGTGCGCAAACTTAATGAATCAAAGATAATAAGGTGGGCATGCATGTTTTAAAACACGGTTAAGATTCAGAGCAAGCTTAGTACACAATATTGTAAGCTGATATCCATTTAAACAACGATAATAATGAAAAATAATTGATTACATTTATTTGGAAACAGAAAATACTATTGTTGCAATTGCTTGAATTATAGCAGTATTACCACCATATTACATGGCGACCTGATAGCAACTGAACGCTTCAATGAAAATTGTCATATTCGAAGTAATAAACTCAACGAGAATCAATCGGCTATACTCCTTTATCATCCGTGGCTGCCTTTGTGGATATTTCTTCTTTTTTCAGACGACATTCACATGAACAAAATATACTTCATTCACAAGACAATATGACAATCACAAGCACAGAAATGAAAGTATCCATTGTTGCAGGTGTGTTAGACAGAGAAATGTTCATTGACTCATTCAAGAAGCATAAATGGTCATGTTGGGACAAAGGGCGAGACTATTGTATGTTCCATCTTGCAGGGATTGGTTAAGCAGGCAGCCAGGGGTGATGAAAGAGCATAGCGAATTGTTTCCATGGCTCATCCCACCCCCACCACCCACTTATTTTTGGAGTGGGGTATTCCGATAAAACATTATATATTTACTACTAAAATAGTCTTTTGTAAGTATGTTTATGTTCTAGTACTGCTTGTATCTTGCAACTGAAATAAACGATATAGGCCAAAAAGAGTATGTGTCAACACATTGACACTCACGTTTGTATTGTAAACACTGTTCTAACGATGCACGTGTTAAATGCATCTGATGGGTAACAGAGCAATGTGGAGTAGGGATGAAAAAAGAGACAGACTGTTAAGGTAGTACGGTTACTTATTGTAGACAATAACTGGTTGGGTGGCCGTCGCCATTTTTACCTATGGCAAATTAGATAAGGTGTACACCATCACCATAGACCTTTATCAGGAAGTCGAATCTGGGCGTTTCCACTCCAATATTTAACGCATGCACAATCAACGTAGGGCAACGTTTAAGCGATCGTCATGAACATATTGTATGTTCGTGAAGAAAGTTTCAAACAAATTTTTAAAGGTTTGACATCTGTACACCCTTCACAGAAATAGTGTATTAAAAATCATGAATAAATAGTTCAGTAACCTGCCTAAAAACAGAAAAGTAGATATAAGCACAAAAGTCATCAGAGAGGACAGGACAAGGGACATGATTTGTAGGTAAGGTGTACAACGGTGGACCCCCTGACGTGGTGGTCCCGAGGAAGTTATCATACTCTGTCCGCGGTCCTGGATAGGACTTACAAAGTTGTATGATCCATTTCTCAAAGGAAAGGGGTGGGTGGACAATTTTCGTATGTTACCAGAATTACAATTTTTACAAATCTACATGTATTTAAATGATTCATCAAGACTACATACTAGCGAAAACATGAGGACTTAACAGATCTCTTAGTTGCATATAATTAATTTCATAGTGGATGGATGCATACAGGTGAACACAGAATCATCAATGACAACGTAATCAGATACCAAGCCCAATCCGAGAAGCCACACGAGTTACACATAGCTGATAGTACTGTAGCAACTGGCCATTGCAAATGTATCGCAGAACGAGTTAACTCATCATTATTATCAATATTTTTTCATGGAGTTAGCAAACGAAAGAGAGAGAGAGAAAAATAAATTTCTTAGCCAATCCAATGTATCATATGCAGTTTGGGATTCACATTCATTCCCATTTAATTTTTTCGACCAAATGGTAAATCTTTGAGGAATCTTCTTAATATGTGATGTGAAGCTTTTGGTGTTCATTGTTTGCTGCTAATTAGACAAGTTAACTTGCTTATTTTCGGATCATTCATTACCATGCAGTCATAAGGGGGGGGGGGAGTTTAGATGAGAATCACGATGCGGTAATATTAAGTACTATACACTCATTTATTGTTAAAAGTATTTGACGAAAACATACATTTCAACTCTTATCCTTGTGTGCGGGCATATTATTGTTTACTACTATCTGCGGCGATCTATAATGACAAATGTTCTATTCATGTAAGAAGAGGTCACTTGAGTTGCCCTACGTCAAATGCGCATGACCGTACCGGATGCGGCTATGGGATAGGTTTGGCCAGCTAAAAATAGTATCTTAAAATGATCTATAGGCATTCGTGTTGCACAGGAAGTACTATTTACACATAACATCAACCATATCATCAATAATTTAAATATACTATGGTAGTAAAAAATGTTTATGGTAATTAACGTGGCACCTAATTGTGATATCTTCAATTTATCTCCAAGCTATTTTTATTTTATTTTATCAATGCGATATTGTATATCGTACTCGGCCGGTAAATACACAACCTATGATTTATTTTCCATTCCATGTCGAAACGAGCCGGGTCACATGATATTGTATAATGTGATATGGAACGTAATGATAATTAGCGACAGCATAGAGTTTGGGAAGAAATTAAATGAGAAAAAAAAATGCTTTCTTGGAACACTTGTTGTTTGCCCAAAATGGTATTATTGAATGGTCGTCCAACTTGTTTTATTTTCCAGTCAGTCATTAACACTAACCATTGTGAAATTGTATGGTTTATAGTTGTATTGGAAAAAAGTCAGCTCTGTACCTCCTTGTTCATGGGTTCAGCTTTTTTTTCCGAATTCCTGTGCACATGTAAAATTGTCATTAGGTTTTCTCCGGTATTTTTAATTTTCGCCATGACATTTACAACCTCACACATGACACAGAGCGTTACATGTGGAACATTATACCATGTTAGATAGAACGTATCATGTCTATTTTATTTTGAAAGTATGCTTCCTTCTTTGTTTCTCACGTGCTTCTGATGAAGTAAGAAAAGAATTTCATCACAACATTGGGTTTTTTTCTTCATTTTCCATTCGCAACAATATTGTTAACATTCAGAAAATTGATATCGGATACCACTTCCTTTTCTATTTAGCTCCACCAATGATATCTTATCTTAGAAACTTGTACTCATTTTGCTAGACTAGTCAAAATCTGGCTCCACTGCATTCATGAGATAATAAACTTTTATGCCTTATTGCTGGATATTGTTTCATTTAACAAAACATACAAAGGAGTTCTAAGTGACGCCCAAAATCCTTATGTTGTTTATTATAATGATTGAAAACTCTATATTAGCTGTATAATTGACTGCTATACCTGCTTTACGGCAAATCAATATATTAATGGCAGGTTGATATTCAAATCACATTATATATATATATATATATATATATATATATATATATATATATATATATATATATATATATATATATATATATATATTTGGAATGTAAAGTCAATTTAAAAAAAACGAGAATATCACGTTTTGCAGCACGTAATTGCGATCGGTTTAATTTTATACTGGGCAGAAATACCATTGCAGATTATTAGGATTTTCTTTCGAAAATGGGCGATTTTCGAACGCTACAAACAAGAACGTTGAACAAGCAAGAAGTCATGTATTCTCTTTTTACAACAATAAACAATATGCACATTTCAATCGATTTAAGGCTGCAATTGATAGATCATACAATTTTACCATTTTGAGGTCCGAATGTCAAATTTGAGGTTCGAACATGGCCAAGTTATTGGAAATAGGAACTTACAGTAACGCGAATTAAATCCCAAAATAGTCTAGATATGTTATCACCAACGTAATATTTAAAGTTCTAATAAAATTTTAGTGGTGTCAGGAATACGATCCAGTGCTGAAGGTGTTGATGTGCCTGTAGTATTGAATGTACTAATGTGCCAATGGCCTGAAGTGTGATGATGTATTAACAGTCTTAATATTAATTACAATAATATCATCCAAGATGTCCTTCATGTAATCACCATAGTTCCCAGTTTACACCTCTGTCCAAGAATATTAGTGAGCACTTTGTAATTCAAGAGAATAATATAATAATTTAAATTATATATATATATATATATATATATATATATATATATATATATATATATATGCGTATATATCTACATATGTAGATATATATGCATACATTGCTACGTGCGTATATATCTACATATATATATCACATACATAACGTTTGTGTAAGGACAAATATATATATATATATATATATATATATATATATATATATATATATATATATATATATATATATATATATATATATATAAGAGCAGGTATACAGATGGATGCTGTTCTGTGTAGTAATATGCACATATCCAATTGTGTTCGTGAATATGCACAATACGTTACAAAAATTGTTTTTCATAATGTGTTGTTTACCTTATGTTATAAATAAAATTATGGTAACGCACACTTTGTAAAATATATGTTTTACACACCAGAACGTTTAATAGATACCGTATACACCCAGCCACCTAATATATATATATATATATATATATATATATATATATATATATATATATATATATATAAGGAATTACGTTGTTCTCATATGCCGCCTGCAAGTGACCCTATATTTCAAAAAGAATAAATGTTCTGTTCTGTTATAAGGGTCAATTTTCTTTGAAGTTTAAGTGGACCTTATCTGGCGATGTCCATAATACTATTGTCCGTCCTCAAGTCTTCAGGGTAAGACGACCGTATCTGACGAGGACCGTAATATCTCCAACATAGCACACCAAATCTTAGATGAAAACAATATTTGTATTATTCTAGCTAAATGTACCGTTTTGATCTTCATGCCCAGTATACCGTAAGTGACAATGACCATGATACATTTTCAATCATCAAGCTCAGTATATCATAAGTGACAATGACCATGATACAGTTTCAATCTTCAAGCTCAGTATATCATAACTGACAATGACTATGATATAGTCTCAGTCATCAAGCTAAGTATATCATAAGTGACAATGACTATGATACAGTTTCAATCTTCAAGCTCAGTATACCGTACGTGACGATGGCCATGAATGACACATTTTCACTCTTCAAGCTCAGTATATCATAAGTGACAATGACCATGATACAGTTTCAATCTTCAAGCTCCATATATCGTAAGTGACAATGACCATGATATAGTTTCAATCTTCAAGCTCAGTATACAGTAGGTGACGATGACCATGATACAGTTTCAATCTTCAAGCTCAGTATACAGTAGGTGACGATGACCATGATACAGTTTCAATCTTCAAGCTCAGTATACAGTAGGTGACGATGACCATGATACAGTTTCAATCTTCAAGCTCAGTATACAGTAGGTGACGATGACCATGATACAGTTTCAATCTTCAAGCTCAGTATACAGTAGGTGACGATGACCATGATACAGTTTCAATCTTCAAGCTCAGTATACCAGATGTTACAATAACCTTACTAGTATTGTCCAACTTCAAGCTCAGTATACCATAAGTGACAATGTCCATTATACGGTTTCAATCTTCAAGCTATTTATACCATAAGTTACAAAAACCATGCTAGTATTGTCCAACTTCAAGTTCTGTATACCGTAAGTGATGATGACCACGATACCATTGTCCAACTACATACTCAGTCTACCGTAAATGACGATGACGACGATACTTTTGTCCAAGTTCATTCTCTGTATGACGTATAGGAAGATGACCATGGTACTGTTGTCCAACATCAAGGTATGTATACTGTAGGTGATGATGATCACGATGTTATCGTCCATGTTTGAGGTAAATATATCGTTAGTGTGGATGACCACGATGTTATCGTCCAACATTAAGCTCAGTATTCCTTAAGTGACCATGGCCATTATACTATTACCAAGCTTCAAATTTTGTATTATTTCTTCTTGAGCAAGCTGACCTCACATGTGTCTGAATTAGAAGTACCTTCCAACATTTTCTATCAACAGATAGAAAACAAGCTGAAAAGAAGTTAAATAATTTATCTAAAAATGATCAAATAAAGAAGTGGTAGATTGAAAACGACAGCCCAGTAGGACCTTGTTCTGAACATCTCCAAACATGATCTTGATATCTGCATCTTAGCCCAAGCAATGTGTCTATTATTTTTAAAAATAAGCTATCAGTGTTAGAGCCTTGATTATTACATTTCGGATTCGTAAAACAATCTGAAGGAACAAAATAAATTCAAACGCATACCAGATCCCCTCAAAACGTCTGCCGAGGTGGTTAAACACATACCAGATTCCCTCAAAATGTCTGCCAAACTGGTTAAAATACCTGAATCAAAGCTGTATATTTAATAAACATAAATATGAGAAATGTCTGTTGCAAAAATGTGTATCCTACACTGAAGCGAGACACTGGTATTCAGGATAGATTGAAAAAGATATATTTTAAGAATAGTTTGTTTAGAGAGATCAATCATTGCGAAGACGTCGTAAATATGTTCGAAAACAGTATATACATTTTTAATTGGATATGGAGATTAGTGTGACTAGTTTAAGTGGGATAGATTTTTTAGTTTGTAGTTTATGACTCACACTAATAGCTTATATGGATTTCATTCATCTGAATTTTAATGGAATTTGATGTAACTTTACTAGGGCTTTGTTGCAAAAGCTTTCAAGGAAAAGTTGTTAGATAGCAAACTTTTACAAATTCGATGAGAGAGTGACCTCTACATTAGAAAGATAAACTGTGCTGATAATATGGTGAGTAGGTGAATAATAAAATAAATTAAAAGGACTTCCATTAGATGCAAGGAGTCAAAACACTAAGTTTCTAGAAGAGAGAAATAAACCAAAATCTTAAGTCAACGGAAAGTCTAGTATGATAACCAAAATCTTACAGTCAACGGAAATTCTGGTATGATAACCAAAATCTTACAGTCAACGGAAAGTCTAGTATGATAACCAAAATCTTACAGTCAACGGAAAGTCTAGTATGAATACCAAAATCGTACAGTCAATGGAAAGTCTAGTATGAATACCAAAATCTTACAGTCAATGGAAATTCTAGTATGATAACCAAAATCTTACAGTCAATGGAAAGTCTAGTATGATAACCAACATCTTACAGTCAATGGAAAGTCTAGTATGAATACCAAAATCTTACAGTCAATGGAAATTCTAGTATGATAACCAAAATCTTACAGTCAATGGAAAGTCTAGTATGATAACCAAAATCTTACAGTCAATGGAAATTCTAGTATGATAACCAAAATATTACAGTCAATGGAAAGTCTAGTATGATAACCAACATCTTACAGTTAATGGAAAGTCTAGCATGAATACCAAAATCTTACAGTCAATGGAAATTCTAGTATGATAACCAAAATCTTACAGTCAATGGAAAGTCAAGTATGATAACCAAAATCTTACAGTCAATGGAAATTCTAGTATGAATACCAAAATCTTACAGTCAATGGAAAGTGTAGTATGATAACCAACATCTTATAGTCAATGGAAAGTCTAGTATGAATACCGAAATCTTACAGTCAATGGAAATTCTAGTATGATAACCAAAATCTTACAATCAATGGAAATTCTAGTATGATAACCAAAATCTTACAGTCAATGGAAAGTCTAGTATGATAACCAAATTCTTGAAGTCAATGGAAAGTCTAGTATGATAACCAACATCTTATAGTCAATGGAAATTCTAGTATGATAACCAACATCTTATAGTCAATGGAAATTCTAGTATGATAATCAAAATCTTACAGTCAATGGAAATTCTAGTATGATAACAAAATCTTACAGTCAATGGAAATTCTAGTATGATAACCAAAATCTTACAGTCAATGGAAATTCTAGTATGATAACCAAAATCTTACAGTCAATGGAAAGTCTAGTATGAATACCAAAATCTTACAGTCAATGGAAATTCTAGTATGATAACCAAAATCTTACAGTCAATGGAAAGTCTAGTATGATAACCAAAATCTTACAGTCAATGGAAAGTCTAGTATAAATACCAAAATCTTACAGTCAATGGAAATTCTAGTATGATAACCAACATCTTACAGTCAATGGAAAGTCTAGCATGATAACCAACACCTTACAGTCAATGGAAAGTCTAGCATGATAACCAAAATCTTACAGTCAATGGAAAGTCTAGTCTGATAACCAAATTCTTGCAGTCAACGGAACGTCTAATATTACAACCAATATATTACAGTGTACGGAAAGTCTAGTATGATAATGACAGCAGATGATGCAACTGAAATCGATTATTTACAACGTTAATTATTTAAAGTTTTCCTATTTTAATGTAGCGGCATAAATGAAAAACAACATTGCGATAGAAGGATCACCTGACAAAAAAATCGATCCAATTCATAATAGAAAAATCAAACTTTCCATTTCATTACAGAAAATATATAATGTTGATAGTTATTAAAATATTTCACATGAAATAGGTCATATAATATTCTATTACATGAGCGAGAAGAATGAATCGAGGACTGTCCAAATTCCTAATGCTATTTGCAACCTAAAAATTTATCCTAAGAAAGAAACACGGAATCACTTCCAAAAACATGGACGCAATCGGCGTGGAGAGCTTCAAACGTTATCGTTATTCCAAGCAATAATTGAGGAATGTATATAACCAGGTACAATTCTGAAAAATGAAGATATTGACTGCTGCATATTTGGACTGGATACGAAGAGTAAGAGCTAGGCACTTTAATTCGGTTCTTGCCGAGAATGAATTGTAATCATCTAACCTCGGTTATTATATCGGTATCTTAAGGTATGAATTTCTTTCATATAAATATAATTATGTCTCCATACATGCAATACGATCCTGGGATAAGTGCTTTCTTGTTTTGTATGTAGGTGGTAATTCATAGACAAACTATATATTTTGGCCTGTCTCATGCTTTTAAACGCATACACTCTAGGAGCCTTTGCAGCATGGGTTCGATTTATGCTTGGAACAATCACAACTCTTTAACCTGTTAAAATATATCAGCGCAAGAGAACGAGAAAAGCTTTTCAAAATGTAATCTGCACATTGACAAATGAGGTACGATCACAATCACACACAAATAGAACCCAACAATTTCCAATCACCGTGAATTGCACAAATGAGGTTGGCAGGTCTGCAGTGCTGACTCACACTGAAGTCAACCACGACGAGCAGCCCAAAAGTAGTAAGTTTCTGAGAGTGGAAAAACTAATATTAGCGTAATATTAAACCATGAGAACACAACTGAAAACAGTGGGTAAATATAGCCAATGTAAGGAAGAAAAGCTGCTTGTGACTATGTAACTAATTTATACCCCAACATTTGGCGTCAATAGTATTCGGGAAAATTAATGTAAACTGCTATTTTGCTATTTTTTTTCCCACAGAGGAAGTTTGGAAACATTGGCAACATATGTCCTTCCCAGATTGCAATATTCGTTCGTCTTAAATATGAAAACATTTTATAATATAGAAAAACCTGTTCATTCATTTTATATGTACACTGTCTCAAATAGGAATTTACGGAATAATATTTATTAGCGTCAATGTTTTATGAAGGGTAATATGCATTTAAAAAACGTTTCCCCCCAATCTAACAATACAGGCATCCCGTATCTCGGAATTCAAAAGCAGAATTATTAAATTACTCTCTGATTCTCTGAACTGTTTGTAAAATAAACATCTGTTGCGAAACATTTTCTATTTGCATTTTCTGCAAAACGTTATATTTTTTCAAATCAAATGTTCCAAATCACACTTATCATATTAATCCTTACAAATTGGCTTGGGCATTTCGTTTTACAAAACATTTCAAACAGATGTTATTCGGAACATATAAATGGTACTACGAATGTACAAATGAAGGTGTTTGATTCGTCAAAATTGTTCTTGTAATATTTGCAGTCGACTAAAGGTTTATGATGTTAATATAATCAAAAACGAAATGTTTTCCACCCTCGTTTGGTGTTGTCACAATATGCTATTTTCTAATAATACATTTGCTTTATATATAGAGAGAGTGAATTAAAACGTAGATTAGAAAAAAAATCCATTGTGTGGCTTTTGAAATTCATTTATCATTTTTGAGAAATATTAGTGACACAGCGTCAATTACGTTTTTTTGCAAATTTTGAAACCAGAAATTCAATTTCATACGGAAATATTAGGAAAATATTTAAAAATACTTTGTTCATAAAGATAAATAGAAAAACCTATATCTGATAATTTAAATTTGCATATTTAGGAAGATTCATTATGTTAATGTTTTTGTTTTAAAAGAATAGAACCATTCCTTAGAAGGTTGCATCATCCTGGTCACAGCATGCAAATCGTTGTCTGTGGATGGATGAAGTTTCATTTTCAAAGTGAAATTAACTGGAGAACGTGACTATACATGATATTTGATACAGTTATATACACCTATAAATGCGTTCATATGGAACATGATTTGGTTGTTTCATTGCACGCAACTGGTGTTTGCAGATTGGTTCACTGAATTACCCGAGATAGATACTGTTCACACCTTCGTACTATGGACATGTAGATTTGTATTTATTGGGGAAAAAGTTTACTATAATTGGTACTAGCTCATACTTCCGATCCGAAAAAATCGGGATTGGTCTAACGATGGAATGGTATATAAATCAGAATTGCTTTTTTTGGTTCATATTGTATAGGAAATCTTAAGACCTCAGATCACAATAATAGCAACTAAAAGGTAATTTATTCTCTCTCTCTCTCTCTCTCTCTCTCTCTCTCAGGTGTACAGGAGATATAAAAACTGTTATCAACGCAACAGAATACATCACTAATCCGGCTAAATTTGTGCAATTCAATGCATTAAAGAGATTGCGGACTAGACACATAAAACAGCGTTATTTTCTATGTTTCTGTTCCGTGCAGTTATGAGATATGTCGGCCAAAAGAAAGACATATGCAAACATAAAATAACGTACCAGGAGCTAACATGCATTTTAAAAACTATCCGAATCTGTAATATTTCAGATTACATCATATTCGTCCAACTACAATTTATTCTCGATGGGATGGTTTCTTTAATTAAGATGCCAACTGTTAGCAATATGAAATAAAAGTCAGGAACAACTTACTCCAATTGCTACAATTGTTATCCCTAAATTTATTGAGACTATAAAAGTAAACAGTCTGTCGACATATGCCAATGAAAAACATAAAGTTTAAGGAATCACTATGAGTAATTTTCTTGCTCATAATTAATCGTCTATTTACAGGAATGGACACAACATAATTAATCGTCTATTTACAGGAATGGACACAGCATAATCAATCGTCTATTTACAGGTATGGACACAACATAATTAATCGTCTATTTACAGGAATGGACACAACATAATTGATCGTCTATTTACAGGTATGTACACAACGTAATTAATCGTCTATTTACAGGAATGGATACAACATTTAGCTGGCTTATCAAAGTTTCTTGTTTCTCCCTTATCGTGATATTGGAAACATCCCATGCAGAGGAATGTGTGGAGCCCAGTGATGAGGAACTGCATCGCCAGCAGGAAGATGAAATAAACGACATACACTGGTCTTTCTGGATGCTGCCTGAAATGAAGGACACGGTTCTTCAACTGAATAAAATTAACGAGACGTAATTCTTTTAAATTTTTAGCTATACATTAAATAGGAAATTAGAAATAAAATAAAGATTTATACAACTTCGTTTTATATGCTTGTTATATAATTCGTGCTAAAGGGGTTTCAAGGCGCACTGTGTTAATTTGACTCAAAGTGTCACAAAACCTTTCACTCATAGTCTAATACTGCTAAGGTAAAAATCTCAAATCTTAATCCACCTGAGAAAAAGCCCTGGTTGACCTGACTGTTAAAGTGATCTTAATCAAACAAGCTTTGTCTACAGCTAGGGTCTTGTACTCACCCTATGTAAATTTTCTTGCACAAAAGCCATTTATGCAAATCCTTGATGTCAGATTACGTATCAAAGAACGAAACTTTCCTTGATAACGTGAAAGGATGGGATGAAGAAGTAATAACCTATATATATTGAAAAGAGACTGATCATTTATGTCAATCATAGCCACTACAAACTAAATGTGAATAAAAGAAACATTTGCACTGTTATTCTAAATTTAATGTATTTTCTCCAACCCACCCCTATAATATGAGTCCGTCACATTAACTTACGTGTACTTTAATATATTTCAGATACGTTCAAAATAAATATAGACACATCTACGGATCAAAGAAATGCGAATGGTCAGGCACATATGATTTTGGTGCTAGTATTTTCTCACACGGATACAAATCCTGTCCAGTTTACTTCGAGCTGCAGCATGATTCAAACAGGAGACCCACAAACATCGTACACGCGAGATGCCGTTGTGAAAGATGCAAGGGCACTACGAAATTGTCACTTGACCGATGTCGTCCGGTGTCCACGTACACACGCGTTCTGAGAAAAACTGGATGTCAAAATGGCGTATATAAATATGAACCTGTTATTGAAGAAATTCCAGTCGCGTGTACATGTCTTCCAACAATAGCTGTAAAGCTAGCGTCCTCATAATGCGTATTAAGCCAGTGTGAATGTAACGATGGATGTTTATGTTAAACGAATGATCCATGTACATCTTTAGAGGAAAATAATTTAAAAATTCATACTCATATTCGCAAGAAATTTTACATATATTATTATTACAAAATGTTTGTAATGGTTTCACTTGGTATAGTCAATTATTCTACGGAGATCTGATTAACTTCATCTGGCCGTTCACTGAGTTGAGTTCTTGTGCTGGAATTCTAATGTATGTTCAGTCGTTCAGCGATTTCGGATTTACGAGATTTACGAGAAAACTATAATGTTTCTTCATTCTTTTGCTTTAAAATCCATTGGTAATCTCTCCAAGCTAAGGAAGAAGAGAAAGTTGTTTATTTTCCCTTTTAACGAGAAATGAGTGCAGCTATCCAAGCTAAGGAAAACGAGATTTCGATTTTCCCTAACGAGAAATTAGTATTTACGAGCTCTTTGGTTTAACACAAAATCCACTTAAAATGTTTCTATAATATTTTCACGCAAACTTTGCATACAGATGATATTTGCTGCACGCCATAACCATTTTCTGGCATTTTTGTTTTAAAGATATCTACCCATTTCAAAATCCAGGCTTCATGTCAAAACAAAATTGTATCTGGAGAGATCAAGTGTTTGTGATATATTTGTTTTATATCCTTTCACTGGAGTATCGGTAAACTTATTTCAAGCTATAATTTATTTATGTAAATGATCTTCCATTATGTCAATCTGAACAGTACTATTTTTACAGCGTTATACCACTGGTGTTCATGTCAATGAAAGAAGATTATCTTGGAAGAGGGTTTGCACTGGTTTCCATAGACAATACTTCGCTTATATATTTAGAACATGATTTTAAAATTTCAGATCCGGTTTGTTGAATTAGTAGCTCTATTATTTGTCAATTTAGAATCAACATCAATAAATCTTAATACTCTAAATGTCCATTTGTTGGTTGTCCTTTAGGAAGCTAGTTAATTTTATCTCGTAGACCAGGTCTCGCGTTAGGTTATTTTTCAGTTTCAAAACTGGTCTTGAAGAATCCAAAGGACACATGGTCTAATATTCTCGAAACCATTTGATAAAATATTCAAGCTTTAAATCAAAACATCATTTTAAGACATGATCCTCTGGTGGTTCCTTTAATTAAATAGCCAAGTCGATGGTCTCTAATAAAAGATACTCTGAGAATTAGTGATTGTAGTTTTATTCAGATTATAGGTATAGCTTGTCAACATTTTGAGAATTTGAGCTTCAGTTTCTTGCTCAAAAGGTTTCAAGAACACGTGTCCTTATTTCTTGTCACAGCCACTGGCAAGTCATGGCACGAGATACAGCATTAGAGGATGGTAAGCATAAAGAAATTTTGTATTTTTAGTGGACGCTGAGACAAATACTTTTAGCCATAGAATCTGAGACCAAATTTGTATGTACTTGCAGTAATATATACCAAATTAAATTATTTTGCCGTACAGGCTTGAGAACTGCAACTTTCACCTTCACCTTCTCGCTCTATATACATACATACGTACATACGTACGTACGTGCGTGCGTTCGTGCGTACGTACGTACGTACATACATACATACATGGTGCATGTGTATCCACTCGTGTGAATTTGTTTTCATGCTTGTAGAAATTATTTTGTTGCCGCAATTATTTTTTAGCAGCAACGAAAAATATATAATTTTGTATTCTATCCATCACATAAAGGTCTTGAAGAGCGTATGAAAAGTGAATGAAATTTCTAACAGGGACCTTTAACAAAGACTTTCATGCAAGCAAAACAATTTAAAAAATATATTGGAAAACATGGCTATGAAATGTGAACGTTTGTTTAGCAATTTAAGAGCAACTCGAAGTAAATAAAGAAAATTAAAATGCAATAGAGCATTGGCTGAAAATTGTCTTAACAAACTACATTAGCAACTTAGTGAAAGGATATGTGCAGTAAATGTCAATACTGAAGAACGCATTTTTTTGAAAGCCGATATTAATATACAATTATCGTCATTAGCAAGGAAAGGAATAAATGATCAGCGTAAAATAAAAAGAATACATCTATATAGCAGAATGCAAGATATACATTTCATTTCACATAACATTTATTAACGAAAGCCGGAAAAACTGAAATCTTTGTCGTTTCTCCAACAGATAAACGTACTGTGATTCAAGGGTTCTCTCGAGCATTTATACATATGGTGTTAACCATTCCAAAGTAGTATCATCGTGTTCGTGTTTAAACCTTGAAAATGCTTCTGATTTAATGCACAATTCCACAAACTGTAGGCTTATTTTGTTCAGTTAGAACTGTGATCTATATGCCTACGAGCCATTGATGCCCGTTAAGTTGTTATTATTTCATCTGATATCTGATTTTAACGGATGCAAATTTGGGGGGTATTTTTATGCCACATTGATCGGGTGGGTCTAGTTTTTTATCTTCATTTTTTAAAAGGAAACTATGTCTAGCATGGATTTTAAATTTGAAATAAAACAACACACAATCGCTCCAAGGAAGCGACATTGTCACAGGAACATCATACCGAACCAAGGGGTATATTTACCTTTCCGTGGATATAATGGCCGGTTGCTACCTTGTTACTATCGTAGAATATACTGACTCAGGCCAAATGGCACAAACATAATCTGTCAACACTCATTTATTGATTTATATGTACGAAATAAAAAATTAAAATCTTTTTTAAAGAAACATCTAAAGAAATTTCAGATGTTTGTTCAAGTCTGGGTGCGTCAAATATAGACACACATGCACATTCAAACACAAGTACACTAACGCACAGTGCGTCGAAACAGAAAAGAAAATAGATAAAGTTAAAAGAAGAGAGAAAGCAGAAACTTTTTAAAGATCAAATAATTTATGACCGCTCAACTGTTACATGAGCAACAAAAGACCAAATATGTTCACACCTGGTCAAACATATTTGTATGAACCCTTTGATCAAGTAACAGAGAATAAGCATGTTTAAGGCACAGGGCTTGTAAAGCAATTTTCCTTCTAAAATAGTAAGGATAGAACAAAATAGTGCTCAAATAGTTCTCGCCATCTCTTTGTTCTTCGATCATCGCGGAGGTGGTAGTAGAATTTACATTGTCTCAGATATGGATTCCATTCTCAATGCTTTGGTGGAGGGGGCGGGGAGCGGGTTAATCTGAAAGCAGTTTTCGCGGCGACTTTGACATAATAAAACGAAATGGTATGTTTGACGCAACTTCAATTCATAACTTGATGTGACGAGCACTTCTGGGTAAAGGTAAACTATACTGTAAGTATCGCTATTTTTGTCAGACAATCTCTCTCTCTCTCTTATATATATATATATATATATATATATATATATATATATATATATATATATATATATATATACACACAGCGAGAGAGATGGTGTCACTAATATTATTACATGTCTGATAATGTGTGGATAAAAGTTGTAATTCTTAAGCTGGTACGGCTCACAAAATTTAATTTGGTACCTGTTATGTAGGTACACACAATTCTGGTCTCAGATTCTATCCCAAAATAATATTTATATCAATGTTCAGTAACCCTATCATATCACTCAATGATTACCATCTGCTATCGCTATATTTTGCGTCACAATGTACCGGAGGTTGTTACATGAAATCAGAACTTGTAAGAAAATGTGTTACTAAACCCCGTGACGAAATATCAGTCAGATTCTACGATGAAAAAATGTAGCAGAGATGTTATTGTGATATAAGTAAATTTTATTTTGGTTAAGTAATGTGATTTAGCTGAATTTGTAATGCCGTTTGCAGCATAGTATAGTGCTCCTGAATAAATGTCAAAATATTTTCCAACTGACTGGTCGCAGAGTATTTTTGCATTTTCCGGTTTTCCTTCGCCTGGTATTTTTGCTTTGTGTTATGTCTTACAGGTTTTTCGGATTATTATTTTGTTTTATCTGAGCTGATATGGTCGATAACAAGACAGTCATTTACCACACCATAGAAGCACTGGCAAACCAATATAGGGGGAAATATATTTTCTTTTTAAGAACTATTTATCTTTACAGTGATCGTCATGTAACCCATGTTACTGACAAATCCAGTTGCTATTTAATGACACCGGCTTTGCCCGCTTCAATTCATCGAGATCAATCTCATTTTCAGCTTGCTCCATTTATATAAATTTCTCTTCTTTTAATATAATATTATTTTTTCAGCAGAGTAATATCTGTCGCTATGATCTTTGGCGTCTCTCATTCCGATGTCATCAGAAGCGTTTTGTAGGTCCTAACATCTTTCAAGCGCACGATTGTTTCGCCCGCAGCAAGATACACATAATTGTGTTATCCCTTTGATGCCGACTCAGCAACTGAGACATGGTTTTGTCCAGTACTTCCACGTCTAATACCGGCCATGTGATAATCACAGTACTCGCCACGACAATTATTTTGAAAGATGTGACTGGTCCGATCATGAGCCATCGACAGGTAGCTTTTGCACCTGTTATATTATATTATTTGGATAAAGTCCAACTGAAGAAATTACTTTCCCTAATTATATAATAATAAGCAATTATACTGTTGCAAAACAATTAATTGAATAGTATTTTAAACTAACCGGGATAAAACCACCTTTCCAAAGTCGAAAATTGCACAAAAAGGTTTAGAAAAAAGAAATAAATTAATTATTAATCGCGAGTGAATTTGAGATATTATCAAAGATTAAATCCCAAAAAAAGCAGAGAAAAGTTTTTTTTAACAAGAACGAAAAATATTATCGGCAATTGAACCAGAACACACAACTCTGTTTGTTTTTGACAGATTAACCAAAGACAAAACAGTTCACTATTTTGAGCGGCGATTACACGAGTTTATCAAAATAGCCAAAAATAAATTTGCACAAGATCGCGCTGTTCATGTTTGGTCAATGTTCAAGATAGACGGCGATGGTATTTTCGTTGATTCCACCATGATTGACAAACGAACAGCAACAGTTATTAATAATCTTGTGGATGACAAACGAGAATAAAATTTATTGTCGAGAACATATCGGTCAAGATGGACCAACGTGGATAATTCGTGATAAATTCGACCCTGTTCAAGAATCACGTGGAAAAAACTCCAAACCAGGCACGTTTACTGGAAGAGACAAACCATACTACAATAACGAGTATCCAGTGTCCGCAGCTGTTTATGCAGTACGCCGTTTAAATGATCCCGATATTAATGATCTTGTCCCGATGCGTGGTGCAAGCATCAATGCCACGGCCACAGGAACATTAACCTGTGTGGCTCAACGTGTTATTGAACATTTTGTAAAATCAAGTCCTAGAAACAGATTAATTGAATCGAGAATTTAAAAAATAAATAGTTGGGAAAAGTATATCAATAATAGTGGTGTTCGTACAGATGGCATCACCGAGTTAGAAAAATTGTCAAAGTTTTTCCATAATGGTAAAAATAATAATAAATTACGCTTTATATAACTCGAACAAATATACGATCACGATAATAGATCATAACACTCATGCGTGGACTGAGTCAGTAATAAAATTTCCACGAGAAAAAAAAAAAGATTTTACAACGGTGACATTTTTGAACAAATTTAAAACATCAGTGTAAACGATCCCGTGTCCGCTTGGTTGTTTCATGGTGATCTCGATTCACAATTTTATCGGTTTGTATTACCGTCTGGCGTTAAAATATGACACCAACATAGAAGAATTACTCGTTAATTGTTTTACAATTGTTGCTCACATTGCACACAAAAATAATCAATAGTGTCCAAATCCAAAGGAATTCTACTCGACGATATATTACGGTCCTGTATCGAGTTTGGCCTTGGTGGTCTGTGGAACACAAAATATAATTCTGCCGATATGATGTCGGTTGATAATGTCGCTGCTTATCCTGCTGATTGTTTTGGTATTAGCGAGTGTAACCGTATTTTGAAGGAGTCGGCCATCCGGTACATGAAATGACCTTAACTGCAATAAACAGACCACTGCCTAACATTGATCTTACTGGATTCGCGAAGATTGAACGTTTGATTGTGCGTCAAATGCTCATCCGTTTATACCAACACTAACTTCATACAACTCACAAAAATATATCTGGTTACCACGTGATGACACATTATCTGACAAAGATATCTGCAGAAAATCATTGGCAAATTTGCACAAGGGTCATCGTCAAGCAATAAACGTCGTTGTACACGATTAGTTATGGAAAATGCGGAAGTCGGTTTTATAATAAAAGATACTACGACGCGTGGTGTGTTGTCCACAACGGAGCTTACAATCACAAAAGATGGTACACATATTGGTGCGTTTGTTAGTTACCACGATAGTCACTCTCCGCAGTTTAATCGTCTTCGATCATCAGTGCTCCCCTACGCGTGAATAACCTGTTGTCGATGATCAACCCGTTTTCAGCGGATGCTGTTAATGTCGCAACGGATTCATTTTATATAAGTCGATCAAAAATTGATCTTTTAAAACCATTTATCGACGACACCGGGTAATTGGAGACTAAAGCGTGAAGAAATACGTAAATATTCAGCTGACGTTAAAACGCCAGAGATTAATTACCACGACAATAATGTATCAAATCAGTCAACAGCGCCGTCAATAAATGATTCAATCGCTAGATATAAAATAGTGTATCTTAATGGTAATGGTGGTTCAGGTAAATTAACCCGTGAAATAAATCTTTAGCAACTCAGACATGATTGTGCTAACACCAAATCACCGTCTTACCAGAGAGATGAAACAGCGTTGTGTCAAATCGTGCACGTATCATAGTTTCTTAGATGGCGAGGTGATGGGTGGGTTTCAGCACGTATGGGACAAAAACATACACCGAAAATAATTATTTGGGACGACATATGCACCGTGTCCAAATAAACGTTAAAAATGTTTCTTGATTACCTAACAAGAAAGCCTACTGCAATTATCATGTGTGGCGATCATGGACAACTTCCGCCGTTCATAGGAGAATCTCCACATGAATGGTTAACACTATTAAGAAATATTGTGGACCGCATATTATAATATGAATCATTACGAAGACTAAAATCATTAATCAGATTACAGCCTGTGAAAACTAAGTGTGATATAATGAGTGCCGTAATTCCAGACAGTGTGTCTGGAATGTCTGATTTCTGAAACTCATGGCGACCTAATGATCTGATCGTTGTATCCAGGAAAATTGTACGTGATTAACTTCAGCGTAAATATGTTGACTGTCACAAAGAAAACTTTTCATCTCTACCAGATACACGTCGACAAAATATACTTGTTGACATTCCAGGAACAGATACGCAAAAGCGACTATTTCTTAATGATTTGTCGAAGTGTATCATATTGCCTGACGTGACAACCAATCTGCGGCTACAGCACGTCTGACACGTGCTGAATCGGCTAGTTAAATAATCGCTGCTGTACCTCTCCAGTAGCTTCTTGGACTATAATAAATTAACTCCATTATGTAATTATGTGATTATTAATTGTCCCGCACCCACGGCTAACGTGCCTCTTATCGATGATCTTATCAACAAGGTGGCTAGTAATTCATGTAAGCTTTCATTCTTTATCGACTGCAGCATGTGAATCAACTTGACATCCATGATATGTCGTTGTTGCAGATCTTTGTTTTTGTACTCGACATCATGAGTATGGCACGCTTGATCAACTGCATTTGCCAGAAATTCACTTGGTTTTGGTTGATTTTTTCGTGAAGTCTAAATATCAAGTCGGGTTCCAGGACCACACTAATTATATCCGGGAAAATGTTTTCACCTGGGTACTTAGCCCATGGCATTCCTGGTGATTCCCGAGTGTCTCGGCGAAATCACCGAAAGTGACTGAATCGGCTCTCACAAATTTATATTTTTGTGCCGCATTTCACAAACGTACCCGAAATTGCCCAATCATTACTTTTCAACGTGGATGTGTTTAACACAATATAAACTCATGACTGAAAATAATAATATAGTTGTATGATCCAGCGTTACCTAATTCCATTCGAGCCGTTATATTTGATCCCTCTGGGTCGGGTTAAACCCATTTATTGCTCAACCTGGCAATGAGGTGGCAAAGAACTTTATTTAGTAGCGGCATCCGTAGATGACCAATGATACAGCGGATGAAGATGACGTTATTGAATTTATAGCCGACATCGATTATACGCCGCCCGTCGAGGATCTTAACGGGTATATCAACAATGCTTGACGAACCAACAAATATGGCCGGAATATTTTCAAATATGGCCGGAATATTAACGAGATTATCCCTGAGATAGAACAATTACAGCAAGATGGTCTCGCGGTTCAACTTGATGTAGAAAAAAATCAACGAAGTTTTGAGATGATACAGCAGTGACTATCGGCATAATCTAGAGTTATCAAATTACTCCAACGAGAAATAGAACTGTCTTTTCCGAATTTCCATATACAACATGGGATGGATAAATTTGTTCCAGTGGCAAGCGCCTTTGAGAAAATACGAACAGAACTGTCTCTATAATATGAAATTGGAACGGATTTAAGCCTGCGTGTGAGACAGCTAAAAATAACTAGTGCTGAAATCCGTTATGATTCCCTAATCTGAATCCGCCAAGATGGAATAGCACGTCATAGGTACCAAAACGAAAAAAGTAGCTGTAAAATAAATTACCGTCTTGGATGGTTAGACGGAAACGTATTCGTCGAGAGCGATCGATTATGACATCGAAGAAAAACAGGATTAACGGGCACTGATAATACCAAATGATCCTGTGAGACATCTGGAGAAAAGCTGTAAAGAATATATACCTGCTGCGCCTGTCCTTGGGATGCTTGCCCAGACGCTGTATAGCTATCGTCGACTGCATCACAAACTAGACTTACAGAAATTGTCGATGTGATATTGACAATGCCTGGTGAATGTGACAACCACCACCTGTTGGTTCTTTATTATGTAGGAGAATATTTGGAGGGCCTCTCTTTTGTCCCATGCCGCAGAGATTTTTGAAAAATGTTCGTCAATTACGTAATCGAAGCCTTCCTGCATTTTATCGAATTTGAACCGGGCTATTTTAAACGTAGGCAGTTGGTTTTCGATGATCTTAAAATGATCAAGAAATAGCTTTTCGTATGTTGCGCAACTTGCGTTTTTAATATGATCACGACTCTTAATTTCTATTTCTATCATCAGGGTGTTCTGCATCAGATTTCACCTGGTTCATATATTGTATTGTCACAATGATTCTTCGTTTAAGTCATCATTCTTATATTCAAATATATACTTCTTAAGCAGCTTTCTCAAATCTTCTTGTTTAGTTTATGCTCTAGAAATATTCTCCTGGTAATAATTATTTTAGGAGAAACTGTAAATGATTCTTCTACCGTCTGTGTTTCGCCGTCATAATACCGTCCCAGGTAACGGCTGAAACATGTTTCGTCCACTCCAGGGATATCTAAGTCAGACACTCCAAGCATGCCCATTATATTATTGCCTGTCACAATATACCATTGCGCGTCCTATTTACAATCTGGATCTTTGATGAATATTTGTTTGTCTGTCAAATAATCAGATTGCGTTGATTGTGATGGTCCAACACAAGCTTGTGCTGCCAGCGGCCATCACAACACGGATCTGATCAACGACCTATATATGTCAAAGGTGTAATCAGGCGTTGATATTTCGATGGCGTTGCTCAGCGTTGGCTCATGTACTTTGATAGCGATGTTTGATTATTTTCCTGTTATAGTTTTGTTTCTACGCTGACCATTGATTCTTCGATTTGATATATCACGTTGGTACGCTGACAGCTTTCCAGTCTGGGAGAGTCTGACACACTCATCAATCTTGGTTTCAATCGTAAATACCAGTGAACTGCTAGTGTCTAATCCACCAAATGATTTTGCTCTGATATTTGGCCAACTATAATAAAGTTGTAATTATGCCAGTGCGATCACAAGTGACCGAATGGCCTCTCCAGGTCCCATGGGCACTTTTATTGGAGTTGGAAAACCAAAATCAAATTCCGGCTGCGTTGACGTAGCTGACATCATTGTGGTTGTTGGTGGAGTTATGTTAGGGATGATCTGTTCCAGTCTTGTGTTTATTTTTGAAGTCATTATTACCTATACCGCAGATTCTAAATGTGGTTTTGGGCAATGTTGGCGCTGGTATGTTTGCATTCTTGAGATATCGATTATAAATATTCCTCGCAGCTGAAAATTCATTATTTGAGATTGCACCGTTGTTTACAACGCTGACTGTATCGATGATATATGTATACACGCATACGTCGCTGCGTACATTATTTATGTGTGCTCGTGTATTTTTTACCGGCACATTTTTACCAGAAACATCAACAACAGCGGCAACGATTCCAATAACGGGCGATGCAAGTGTTTGGCTGATAACGTGCCGATTAACGTAGTTGTTCCAGCGACCAGCGAGGAGAACGCTATGCAACATTGTCGATAAAGATGATTCGTCTATTGTTTTGTTATATCATGTGCTCATCTTTTTCTTTTACTTCCAGCGATGCCTTCCACACACACGATTGATTGTAGCGAAAGAACTGTGTGGGATTCATTATGTTATACACAACGTTATCAACTGAGGTGTTTGCGCGACGAATTTCAGACACCACCGCTGCGATGAGGGTTTTGTCTTCTGGATCCAGCATGAATGTTTCCACGGTACTTTGATTTAAAACGACTGACACGGTTCCGAAAAATCTATCGGTGGTTTGAAGCCATGGATATAAATTGCTCAACGCTAGAGAGTTTGTACACCCCGGTGACCACAACGGTATGCCTGATGTGGCTGTTTTCCTGTGACCATACTCTTGTTCCAGACGATACTGTGTGTAATGTGTTGACGAGTGGAAATGTGTGTATTACACTAGCTGTAATCTTTTTATCTTTTCGGCGCTGCCATCGAGTAGTTCGCGCATTTCAGAGAGCCTAATGTCCTTGACATTTGTAGCTCCCACAAATTCATTAACGTTTTTATTTATAGGTGAAAATTCGTAAACGCGGTCACTTGGCTGCTATATTCAGCTCTGAATATGGCCAATCTTTCATTGATTATTATTAACGAGGTCCTTATCGCGACGTCGTTGTTGCCCACGTATTTCGTGGATGCGGCGTAATAGTCCGATCCTGGTAACGACCTCTTGGGTTACGGGATTAATCATGATGATGATGATGATAGTGATAATGATGATATCGAGAAAATCAAACATTGCATAAAAAGAATAAAACTACAATATGATGCAAATGATTATGGTGGAAATATTGACAATGTATTGACAAACTAGTATTGGTAGATTTGATATTCTAAGGGAGGTGAGAGAACACTGTAATAATTTGTATAATTAGGAAAAAGAATACGAAGATATAGACTCAAAGGACTTTTTAAAAATCTTTAAAATCAAATTCTTATGTCTAAATAAAAGCAATCTTTATGTTTAGGATTAAAAGGCAATGATACCAAAACACAAGTACTGTAGCATAGGAAACTGGATCTCTGTCAACTGTTTTGAGGCAAGGCATTACAACTTGCATGCCAAAGGAGGATAAACCTAAGAAGTACCTGCGAAACTGGCGTCCAATTCTCCTGCTTACTTTTGTATTCAAAATAGCATCAAGATTTAAGTCACTACTGAGTGTAGTAATACCTGAGGATCAAACTGGTGTTTTCAAAGAAATTTATATTAGTGAAACCACAACGCTTATATATTATAACATGCACAGTACAGAAGAGTTACAAATTCCAGTTACATCATTATTAATTCATTTTGAAAAGTCATTTGATTCTAATTATTCATGGAAATCTATTCATAGGTTCTAACTTTGGGGTGGGTATCAAGTCCAAGGCATGGAACTAAACCTTTGTATTGTAATATCTTATCGGCAGTTTTTTTCAAAATGGCTTTTTTGGAGTTTTTCGAAACGTTTCAGAGGTTGTTGACAGGGTGATGCAATACCCCGATAGCTCTTTTTATTATGCCCAGCAATATTGGCTATACTATCAAAGAATAATAAATATACAAAAGGTATCAAGCTAAGGGAAACAGAACTTTTGCTGTAACTGATTGTAGGTGATTTCAATTCTTGATGGCACTTTTGAATCCTTTGAGTCCTCTATTGAAGTATCAAAGGTATTTTCAGTGATGAGACTTAACAATACAAAAACAAAAGCAGTAGGAAGCAAGAAGTACAGTACAGAAACATTTCAATGCAGGTTATATTTACAGTGGTCAATTGAATATACATAGTTGGGCATATAGTTTTCGGAGGATTTTGATACAATGTTAAAAATGAATTTTGAAAATAAAATAGAAATGGTTAAAACTTGCATTTATTTTTAAATACAATGTGATAATTAGACTGTTGAATGATCTGTTCCACTGGATTTGGAATAAAGTGAACATAGATATTGTGCCAAGTGCAAAACATTATATTTTGTTCTTCTAGCCAAATACTACATCTATATATGTAAAAGAAAGAGGATATGCCTAGATTTGATGGGTTGAAACTTTTTCCTAAAGACCCCTCTAATCTGTAAAAAAAAAAATATATTGCAGTAAAATCTGAAAAGAAAGAATTATTTATTTTCATTTGGAAACCATGGGAACCATTATTCCACCAGTACCAAAGAATGACCTATTTTAATTCAAATGCGTGTTTAATAGCATCAAGTTACAGTGTACAATGTGTTATTGTGTTTGTATTATAAGCCAATAGCCAACTCCAAAATTATTTCATTGAGTATGATTTGATGGTAAGCAGGAACAAAGCACTAATAATATCACACACTATACATTATCTATATGCGGTATATTTGTATTTATTTGCCTAAAAGGAAGCTGTGTACAATATGAATGTGTGTATGTGTGCTTGCACGATGACAGAAAAAAATATTTAAAAAAATAATAAAACAAAAGTTCAGAATGTATAAGGTCATGCCTTGGACAAGACAAAAGACGACATAGTTTACTGAAGAGTTAAACATAATACCAGTCTAATTATCCGTTGAAGTAAAGGTTCTGTATTGATTTCACAAGCGTTAAACATAATACCAGTCTAATTATCCCTTGAAGTAAAGGTTTTGTATTGATTTCACAAGCGTTAAACATAATACCAGTCTAATTATCCCTTGAAGTAAAGGTTCTGTATTGATTTCACAAGCGTTAAACATAATACCAGTCTAATTATCCCTTGAAGTAAAGGTTCTGTATTGATTTCACAATTGCTTACAATAACGCATCCCTCATATTGTTTGTCAAAAGATGGTGTGAGTGTATTATGGATTGTCTTGAAGCTTACTGAAAGTTGTTTCGACAGTTCGAAATCATTCTGTAATTGTGTCATATTCTAGACAAATGTATTTTTGTTCATAGTCTTGATTTTCAATTCTTTTAACTTCTGAATATTGTTATATAAGTGTTGTTTAAATTTTTCAGTTCTTCGAAAGAGCACATCGGAAAATGATATCTTAGTATATGTACATCGAGAGACCTTTGAATTGTACCACATACCGCAACGTGCATAGCAATACCTTTTCTCAAACAGTCCCTGACTGTAGCTGTTATTCCAATTTTGTTCAAGTACAAATGTACCTTACAACCTGAAGATATCTTAAACTTGTTGACAAGTTTTCCACAAATTCATTAATAAGATTTATTGAAAGCGAAATTTTGATAGAAAGGGGCACATGGTGGTTCCGCAAATTAAGTTGCTGGAGTAAAGTGAGATAGAGGAAAGGCAAAATGTGACATAAATAGGACATAATTCATACGTTTTAAAAGAGAACAAAAATGTGCCATAAGAATGTCAAGATGGGACATAAATCGGACATAATTCATTGATATGATGTGTTGGTACTGCGTTCTTTAAACTTTACTAGTAAATAACAGTGAGGTTTAAACCATATTCATGCGTGGTTTTTACTGTATGCTTCAATAGTTTTGAAACAATTAGGAATCTGTATATTCACTAATATTGGTTCTCAAGCATCTCACGAGACTGAACACTTTATAATGTTTCAATAGTGAAAAATACTTCATACAAGATGTTTTATAACTGTGGTATTTAAATTTACACTGAAGTAAACGAATTAGATATTTTAATGCATATAGCACGAGCAAGTCAATAATTCAGTTCTCATACTTCGAAAGGAATGTTCTTGTTTTAATTTTTAGGACTGATATTACTTCTTCAGTGGTTTAGAGGTATAAGGTGTATGTTACAGATCTCAACTGCTAATAGTGTATGTTACAGATCTCAGCTGCTAATAGTGTATGTTACAGATCTCAGCTGCTAATAGTGTATGTTACAGATCTCAACTGCTAATAGTGTATGTTACAGATCTCAACTGCTAATAGTGTATGTTACAGATCTCAGCTGCTAATAGTGTATGTTACAGATCTCAACTGCTAATAGTGTATGTTACAGATCTCAGCTGCTAATAGTGTATGTTACAGATCTCAACTGCTAATAGTGTATGTTCTACTGCCATATTACGCATGCAAACGTTTGTTGATAATTGAGCAATCCGTTCGCTGTCAATAAGTCCTGATCATGACCATGTAGTTGGATTACCTGTGGTTCAATATACATCATAAGTATGTCCTTAGATCGGTGCCAAGATACTTGTGAGGACATTTCGTCAGCATATAAGTCATGAAAATCTACCAGTGCATCATAATCATCTGCAAGATAATTTCGCCATGGATAATGCTTGAATTACTTTCTGAGATAATAGTCTACCAACCTACTTGCTTCAGTAGGAATTGAATTTAAGCGATAATAGAAATAACAAAAGTGACATCTTGGCTAACTCGATGTCAAAATCCAATTACAGCGCCATTCTTTGCAATTTTCCCCAAGAAAGTGATGAATATTTGGATGGGCAGGTACACCAAAGTTTTTAGTAATTCTCCAACCTTAATCCACCAGAGAAAAGGTCATATTTTAGTTGACTGCTAAAGTGATCTTAATAATCAAACTTTGTATACAGTAAAACTGTATACTGATGAAGAAAAAGGCTGAGATGAAAATGAAATAACCTACATATATTGAAATAAATCTGAGCCACGACAAACCAAATGTGAATAAAGCAAGAAACACTTGCACTATTATCCTAAATTAAATACGTTTTCTCCAACCAACCCTAGAATATGAGTCTGTCGCATTAATTATGTGTGCTTTATGGATTTCAGGTTCTTTTTGTGGCAGTGAAACTAATAAGCAGGTCCTGACATTTTTGTTATAATAGAATAATGTAGATTTAGACATAGAGCAAATACAAGAGATATTAAGATAAGTTGTAAAAATAAATTTTCTGTAACAAAATTGTTATATTATATGTATGAAAATCCAACTTTTTCTAATATAGAATAATCATCAGCAGGAAGGAAATGATTATGATTGCTCCCAGGTGCAAGATAAAATAAAAAGACAATATCTGTATCGCAGAACGCAACGTGCTTATTTCATATCAACATCGCATTCATTAACAAAAGGTAAAAGACGTCTTTGGCCTTTCCGAAAACAGAGAAACACCCCGCGAAATAAAGCTCTCGCCAATATTGATTTCATAAAATCACGTGATAGCAATATGACTCCACTAGGAATAAGATTCATAAAGGTTGGTGGGAAATACCCCACATGTTCCATTTTTTGGGAATTCTGGGAAATTATACAAAATTTAAAATCTGTATCAACTAGATTATATTTGAAACTTTTTTCACACTCGCTGAAAGATCCGAAGTTGTTACGAATGAAGGCGAAGTCACTGCTCGTAGTAAGTCCGCCAACGTAAGCTTTAGTTGAAATAAATTTCTCTATAATAGGTTGATTCTGAAACCTTACTTCAGCTCTCTACTAACGTTGTTAGCAGGTATTTTCCAAGTAAATATTCTGTAAATGTCATGGTTCAAGACCGCATATATGATTGCTGCCACGATATTTTTCTCTCACGCGCATCTGACAGTCTCCGTGGAATATGTCCACATCTTACACACTAACCACACATTGATAAAAATGTTTTTCACCACGACTGGTGAGAAAAAAATAAAACTTGAAAAAATAGCGCAATTATTCTCATATGTGCACCATTTCTATATAATATATGATACGTGCGGTGATCGTAAGAGCTCTTTTCTTTGGAAACACTGTTATGTTCACTGATAATTGCGAAATGAACAATATTTATCCAATGAAAATTCGTTTTTGCGAGCATTTATACATATGATCTTAACCATTCAAAAACAGTTTCTGTTGTTCGCGTTTAACCACATTTAAACCTTGAACGTTTGTCTGGTTTAATGCCTAATTCAACAAAGTGTAGACTAAATTTGTTTACACAGAACCGAGACTTATGTCTGCTAACCACTGATGTATCGTACTATGTCATTATTTGAACGGATACTTGAGTTTTATAGGACAGCCATTTTTGTTTGTTTTGCTACCTCGACTGGGTCGGTCTAATTTAATTTATATTCGTGTATCAAAGGAAAACTACATTTGGCATAAATTTTAACTTTAGGATAAAGCAACAACATAATGGCTCACAAAAAGTGATTTATTAGGCATTTAATATTGGTTTGTTCTAAGATTTACGCAAAGAGAGAGTGTCGCATTCGATATATACAAAGAAATATATCTGCCAAATTGAATAGAAAAAGATTAAGATTTTCTGAAAAAGAGATTTTTAAAAAAATAAGCTGTACCTTCATAGCTATGGAAGCTAAACTGTTGTAAAGAAAACAAAAAGATTGATAGTACATTCCCAAAGGAATTATTTGGCCAAAATTATTTAAAACTGGCTCAGTGGTTCTGGCACAGAAGTTGGAATTATAGGTTGCACCAGGTTGCAATGAAAGTCAGACCTTTACCCAGAACTCAATTTATAAAGGCCATGTTTTAGGACTCATCTCCGATTTTCCAGGTGATCCTGAATAAGAAATTAAAATATATGTTTGGTCATCTGGTTGCTTTGGAAGCCACACAGTTGCTAGGAAGCTAACCAAAACACAATTTTGATAAAAATCCACAAATAAGTCATTTGTACACTGGTTTATTTTATGTTTATAAACATGATAACAAATTTCATGCAAATTTTGTTAGACATTCTGAAAAATAATTTTAACTTAGGAAATATGAACGGACGGATTATTTATGCTTGACAGACGCTGCACAATGCCATAGTCTGCACATGGCGATATGAGCTAACAGTATTATTATATCTAATCAAACAAAAGTTCAGTTTTAACGACTAGGTCATGCCTTGGAGTGGCTAGAAGACAACCACAACGTGCATAGCTTCAGTACTAATAAAGGTAGTGAGCAAATGAAAACGTTTTCGTAAAATTTCAACTATACATACAAGTTTCAAAAGCATACTTAGTCTATGATCCTAGTGGTATTAGCTCTTTTACCCTTACGAGTGATATGGTTATAAAACTAGTCATATCGCAGGATTCAACCTTAATATACATCAGTGTGGCGAATCATTTAAACTGGGGTCAAAACATAGGATGAATACAAATATAGAAAAGAATCACATTCTAAAGCTGAAAAGCAATTTGTAGTATAGGGAAAACATCTTGCAGTTGGAAAGGATGGTTAAGTAAATAGAAATTACAAAGAGCTGATGGGTTATAATGCAGATAGGCCTACTGTAATGACAGCACAACCTGTGCATGATACGTACAGAATACATCACATGCATGTTTAGATTGGTCCTCAAGTGCAGGCGGCCAGACACTGCGTCTGTGCTTAGCAACTCGTTCATTATGACTTATGACGATTTAAAAACGCCAAGGAAACACCATTAATGATTGAATCAACAAGTACTAGTTTATAATGATGATAATTGCTGCAGGCACTAATATTGTTTGGTTTCATAAATAGGTTCTTAATTCATATGCAGAGATAAGCTTCGTTGGAAAAAAATTAAAACAATGTAGTTAACAAAAAGATATAGATATACATAACATCTCCCCTCATACAGAAAACAGAGATTTATGCGATGAAGATTTCTTTCTCCATAATAATTAAATATAGAAATGGAAAAATTTTGCAAGGAAGAGGTGTTAGTGAATGTACCAAAATCAATACAACACAAAATCAATATAACACAAAGGAATATGAAACTCTTATCCACGTGAAAGTGCATCGGCAATTACATTTTCTTTTTCCTTGATGTGATGAATATAGATGTTGTATTCTTGATGAAGGTAAGGGGTATGTGATCACTGAATACAATAAATGGAGAAGAAGCAGAATTAATGTACACTTCAAAGTGTTGTAAAGCCAAAATTGGACCAAAACACTCTTTCTGGATAGTAGAATAATTTTTGGGGGTACTTTTTTAACTTTTTGAGAAAAAGCACTCGTGATGATTTACACAATTTTAATCTTTTAACCAACTCCTACATCACTCGCATCGACAGATACTTTAAATGGTTGATCGAAATCAGGAGGTGAAAGAACTGGCGAACTCTTAAGAATGGTTTTTAATTTATCGAACGAATCTTGACATTTATCAGACCAATCTTCTTACCTAACAAAATTGGTCAGTGGCTCAGCAATTATGGAAAAATTGTAGCAAAATTTACGATAATATCCAGCCATACCCAAAATTCGCATCAGTTGCTTTTTACTGATAGGCATGGAGAATTTGGAGATACTTTCACCTTAGATTATACAGGTTTAACATGTCCCACGATATGTCCTAACAATTTGAAACAAGCTCAGCAAAACTCACTTTTTCTTAGATTAACTGTCAATTTCGCCTCACTCAAGCAAACGAAGAATTTCCAGATAGTTTCCATGTGATCCTTCCAAGAATCGCTGTAATGACGTTGTCAATCAATGTCAATTACAGCCATCACATTTTGCCATGTTCAGTACACGCTGGAATGTAGATGGATAATTCTTTATACTAAATGACATCACTTGGCCAATTGGAATTCTCTGCTATTTTTTTTAAAACAAAATACTGGTCTACATACCTTTCTTTAAAGGCAGGTACCAATCTAATATATTTTGTAACATCAAAAACTGAACTTTCAAGAACGGGGTGCCTTTTGCTTGCCATTTCTATTTCTTTTAATTTTATTTGCATTTCCATTTCTCTCCTTTTTAATATTGCAATTTCATTTGCATTTCTCTTTCTTATTTTTGTACCTACATTTGCCGTTCTCTTTCTTTTTCTTGCATTTGTGTCTCTTTTTCGTTTCTTGCATTTGTATTCTCAATTCCATTTCTTTTTCTTCTTTTTGTATTTGTAATCGTTTCACTTTCTTCCTTTTGTAATTGAAGCTAAACTTTTCTTAAATTTTATTTCATTCTTCTAATTTAATTGCAATTCCATAATTTTCAAATTAGAGCCAGATTCGGACTTACCAATCAAACTTAAGGCACTTTTATCAAAAATATTAATTTGTACCACCATATTGTCTGGCAAGTTGAAACAATTCATCTTTCTTCGGGGATTCTACCCGTTCTTGGCTACGATTTCAAATAAAATTTTCCAATTAAGTTGACATTGTGAGAACTTGTTGGTTTTACTATGTACAATTATTAAGAGATTAAGAAAATTCCGAAATAAACTGAATTTAAATTAATTTCAAACCTATTTTAATTTCGTTGAAATGTGGAACTCGGGACGAGCCCCCAATGTTCTATTACGACTTTATGGTTACAAGCATAAGTAACATAATAGAAGCATAACCAGCAAGTTTTGTAAACTTCAATAAACAATTTGATTAATAAAGTGATGTATGAAATATGTGTGAGGAACTTACAGAGTAGTGAATCGAATTCAAATTTGTCCTTATTAAAGTCTCTGAAAGTCTTAAGCGAATGAAAAGTTCCATATAATTTCAATACCTGAAATATACTGGTCCTCCAAGAACGTTGACGTTCTCAAGAATGCGTTGTTCAGAATTCTTTCGAATAATTTATAAGAGTTTCAGAATAATATTAGTGTCCAAATATCAAGCATTTTCCTTTACCATTGAACAGTCCACACAAATGTTTTTCTCTCGAAAATATCTAACAGCAACATAAAATACGTCTGCAGACATACATCAGGAACAGAAAAAGTGTGAATGACTCCAGAAATTGGAATGAAACTGAATGCTTAACTTTCGCCTTATATACACCGTAAATTGGACTGGATTTCGAAATGGACCCCATCTGATAAAATACACTATTGATTTACGACGCACTAAGTCACGGGTATTAAATTTTCATGACCTCACGCAACCAACGGGGAACCAAAACCTTTATCTCGAAACTTCCATACCCCATTAGTCACTGAGAAACTAAGCCATAGGCGCCATGTTAAGTCTTATATTTACGATGATTATTACTAATTGTCAACGTGTAGGTAAACAACTATTTATAGATCATAAGTGATTTACATTTTCAACAGAACCAATTTACGCACACAGTTTATAACAAACATATTCTATACAGTTTACGACCATTATTAGAAATTATTAACATTAAATTGTATCATGTACCAGAAGTTACCGCAAATATAGATATACATAGCAATGTAAATAACAAACACGATAATGCTAAGAAAGTAACATAAAGTTGTCGGCTGAAAGGAAACAGTCTGGCTAACACTCTAAATAACAAACATGTCAAGATAATGATACTGATACCTCATTCATTCATTCATTCATTCATTCATTCATTCATTCATTCATTCGTTCATTCATTCATTCATTCATTCATTATTTCATTCAAATCAAACAATCATTCAAATCAAACAAATGGTTACATATTCCAAGCCCTTTGGAATAAGAGGATGCAACAAAAAAAAAAAAATATATATATATATATATATATATATATATATATATATATATATATATATATATATATATATATATATATATATATATATATATATATATATATATATATATATATATATATATATATATATATATATATATATATATATATATATATATATATATATATATATATATATATATACTGCGTGTTAGAATCACTGTTGGATAGTTACAATACCTCCTAGAAATGATAACAATGTTAAACTGTTTGGATTATTTCATGGCAGACAGTCAATAAAGACATCTATTGCAGCTAATACCGTTAGTGAGATTTTCAAAGTGCAAGATCTATTAATATCTCTTATCCCAAAGTATTAGCACCAAATGTAGACAAAATTATATTTGCTATGGTCTTTTTCTGATAAATTGTTTTTATTTCAAACAGAGTGGAGGGTCTTTATGATAAATTTTAGAGTTGTACAATTAATACATTCGATATCAGCTGGAAGCTCAGGTTATGCTCCAATGTATATTTCTTTAGAAAACGTGAATTGGAGGATGGCCATTGCTAAATATATGTGTAGACTCTCGGATCGTTTGTGCAAAGACAAAACCTGAATTGAATCTAATAGAGCCTGAATATAGAAACCTATTTGACGGCACCGTTGTCATTTGCCCACCTTTTCTCTTTAACAACATATGATTTTGAGAGGTCCTGAGGATAATTTCACAAGTGGTATGAATTACAGACTAATGAGTACCAAGGAACCATTACCTTGTTTGCTACTGATGCATTTGGAAATCGTGCAAATAACGATAGCAGCAATCCTAACTAGACAAGTTTATAGGAGTAGAGATTTTTAAATATTGGTTTCGCTGTGTCCGTCTACAAAACTGCCATCGATCATATTAAAGAGAATACACGCTTTTTGGCTGTATTTTACGGCAAGGACTATAAAAATAAGTAAAACCATGCTTCAAGACAAACATGCTATTCCGGACGAAAGTAGACGTTGTAGCTACCCTCGAAACAAACCAAAAATAGAATATTTAATGTGGCTTGATACATTTTGACTTTAGACTAATTGTACCGTAGGCTCAGATCACATCAGGCACACTTTTGGTAAGGTACGATTTTTACGCACTTAACCATTCCCTCCAGCAAATAATATCAAACTCTAAACACATTTATTTATATACAAATAAAGCCATATAGTTTCATTTTGATTTATTACGTCTCTTGGTTTCACTTGATGAAGAAACTTATTTCCTGATAATTTCCATGGGATAAAATAAAATGTCTTTATGCGTCCCAAAAGTCATAGTTTTGTTTCTCACAAATTGTTTATTCATTGGCAACATTCGTTTCATCTTCATCTTTTTCAGTCTTGAAAGAATAATGTTGTTACCTTTAATCGCATTGTCCAACTTAATGATTTATTTCATTTTTGTAATCATTACGATGGTCAAACTTAAATTTGATTTCTATGTCGGCGTATCATTTTTTCTGTATTTCAGTTATTCCTCCCGATTATATGTAATTAATTTCAGTTTTACTCTGCTGTGTTCAATTTCAGTTATGTATATGCCAAACTCATTTTCAATTTTCAAAATGTCCTCTACTTTTTCACTCGACAAAAGATTAACTGCATATATGTTAATATTTTGGGATGGTTTGTGGACATCACCACGTGGTATATTTAAAACAGATTCTACTTCATAAAGGAAAAATAGTACCGCCATCTTGTTGTATGTTTCTTGGGTTTAATACGTGCCTTTTGGTTCCCAACACATTCAGGGAAAATTTGTTGTGGCTTTCGCCTATCCTTTATATTTATATTTATATATATTATTCCCACTGAAAACGAAGTCATATATTTGTTTTTTGTAATCATATCATTATATATGGTTTCAGTGTTATAGGTTTTGTCTAATGATGTAAAACGCTTAGAGCTTTTAAAGATTAGGCGTTATACAAAGTTTTTTATTATTATTATAACAAACGTTACCTAACATTCTTCATTTCACCTGTTTTCAATATATGTATACACCTTCTTCGACAGTAAAAAAAACGTATGTACACTCACCTTTCCATGTCCCTCCTGGATATAAATATATGTAAGTTGAGTGTGAACCTGGAATTTTTCAGACTTTAAAGGTTCTATCAAGCATTCATATGGTATGGCTTCTTTTGAGTTTATTTAATTTGGTTTTGTTATGTAGTGACTCGCTATTGATATCATGATGATTTGCATTTGCACAGACAAATATTCTATTCGTTTAAAAACATATTCTTAGTTTTTCTTTCTGCAATTCGACCGCTCCGGTGGCCTAGTGGTTAGAGCGTCCGCCTCGGATGCGGGAGGTCGTGGGTTCGATCCCCGGCCGAGTAATACCACAGACTTACAAAAATGGTACTAACAGCTGCCTCGCCTGGCGCTCAGCATCAAGAGGTTAGTGTTAGGACTGGTCGGCCTTGTGTCAGGATAATGTGACTGGGTGGGACATCATTCTACATGTCTGCGGCATGATGCCCCTGTGCTAGACATCACTATAAGCTGCCACATTGCAGACATCGTAGCGATATGACTGAAAAATGGTTAAAGCTACGTTAAAATTCTAAATCACACACACACTCTCTCGTTCTGTAATTCAATCACGTATGCCTACACCGAAGACGTCGCAGACTAACACTGTCAGATCACATGCACACATGCATAGTTAAAATACTTTCGTTCACGTAGGATGACGGTTAAGCTCTGTAAACATACTTTTAATTCAAAACCACAACTATAGCATTTGTTTTATTAACATTTCAGGTCAGCATTCGCAAGCAACTACATACTTGTATGCAATACATTTTGAACTTGTAGCGAGAGTTATTAATGCAACACAAAAGGAGATTTTGTGTCTAAAACTACCAAAACGCTTCGTGAACAATTTGGTACTGACCCTAATCACTAATGACCCAAATAATGCTAACTGGTGCAGGCTATGTAGTAAGCAATTAATAAATGTTGTATTTGATACGAGAGACATTATCTCATCACGCTAGGTTCATCGTAATTTGACGAGAATCCAGAACATTTAGGGAATTTGTCACTTGCATTTGCCTGTTTAGACACATATTACTAACTATATCACTTGCATTTGCCTGTTTAGACACATATTACTAACTATATCACTTGCATTTGCCTGTTTAGACACTATATTACTAACTATATCACTTGCATTTGCCTGTTTAGAGACTATATTACTAACTATAAAACATCACCTGCTTAAGAACCTAAATATAAATATAACTGTGTTGCAGATAGTGTTGACTAATGGCAAATATTATCAGCTTTTGAAATTAATTGATTAGCCTGATAAACACGGTGGCAATAAATAACTATTTTGCAATGGATTAATAAATATGCGAACAGCGAGACTGAATCGAAGTGTAAAGTCTTGTAAAATCTGTTTTGTAGGTACACAGGTACAAAACAGAAATTTAACTACACAGCCAAATGAGAAAGTATCAGACACAGACAAAAGATAGTATGCCTATTAATTTAGAAGTGAAAGGGTGTTAACATTATGGTACAATATCAGCAATGCCTAAGAAATTCAAATAAAAAGCAGACTGTGATGATGGTGGTGACAGTATTATTGTATTAACGAGTAACTTGGTTAGGAAAATGGATGATATTGGATAAACAAATTTACAAACATCCAGAGTCACGTTCAAACATTATTAAAACCTGTTATCAGTGATGAGTTGGTAAAAAGCGTTGTCCCAAAGGTCAATAAAATGTATGGCAATACAAATTAAATTTAATTACGACCACAGTTTGGCGACATACAAAGATTTAACTATCGATCAGAAAAGTAGAACTAAACTGGGCGTAGTGAATAAAAAACTAAGAAAGCTGAGATCGAGTACAGGTAATTCATACAGTTTGTTGAGAATAGACAGAAGTTTAGAATACCGATGGACTTCAGTGTTCTTAGAAACAATTGCCAATTGTATTCTTGAGTTCTTCCTCGGTAGGAAATCAAAATTATTGAGAGGTAGAAAAAATTAAATTGTAACACGATACAGTTACCTCGGAATTAATTTTGCAATCGGGAAATGCCAAAAACAGAAGAAGAAAAAAAAATTGTTTTTTTGTGTCACAGCATCATCATTGGGAAAAGTACAAATAGAACAATACAACTTTACTGAGTACCACACTTGATCCTAACACAATGAGCTCAAAGAGTGTTTTCATACTGTTTAAGTTAGAGAATACAATTATCCATTAAAGTTTTGCAAACCAGTAAAAGAAAATATCTCAGTGACTTTTGGAAGGCCGTCAAACATGTCTTATTTTCACTGTTGCCAATTTACAAAATCCACTCAGTACTTCTTTGACGACCAACAAAATAAAACATACATTACAAACTTAAACGTTAACAAATCGTTAAGAAATACTTTTCATATGTTTTTAACCTACCTTCATCTATGTCCGTAACAGTGTTTATTTTTTGCACCTTAGACAATGTATTTCCTGGTAACTTTTCGTGTGGTTAAATTAAACATACTTATTTATCGGTACTTCTCAAAATATAAATTGTTTTTAAGTCACGCAACTTCTTTTATTATTACTTTTTCTCACCACTAGGTGCAGGAAAATACATAATGTACATGGGTTTTGTTGCCGCGTACAGCGTTACACACGGTGATTAGATTTCGCCTGAGAGATTTTGAAATACGGGTTTATGTTCACTTACTGAAGAACGCACAAAGTATTCTGGCGGTTGTTTTGACAACATATGTGGCATTTATATTGCTGTTTTTCTGTATCGTTACAATGCAAATGAGTCCAGCATGAAGTTGTAAAATAAAATGAAGCAATCTTTAGCTGCTGACGTATGTGAAAATGCAAAACTTTGTTCATTTTGAATCTGTTCCAGGTGATGAAATCGTTTACATATGGAACATTTCGGAATTGATTCAACCTTTTATTTGAAAGGTATACTTATGTCAAACAAGGCCATACTATTGATTAGGCATCTTATAGCTGAACCGACAAGCTGAACTTTTTGTTGTACCCACTATAATATGAGACATGTTGAATTTTTTATAATTTAATTCGATTATTTATGTCGCAGACAGATTCATGTACGAACGTGTTTATTATAATAATTATCGTTGACATACGTTCTTACAAAAGACGAATTTCATGTGTATTGAAGTCGGTTCTTGTGCACCCATGCGTAAGGTTGTTGTATATGGTTTCACGCCATTTTTAGCATAGTATAAAAGGTGGAGCAAGAACCCGTTCAAAAATCCGGAAAGAACCACCGACCAACGAGAAGATACCGGCAAGCTTTCTCACATACCCGCATTGGCCCAATCCGAGAGCCGAACCCACGCAGACAGAGGTTGACAAAAAATAGCATTTGTGATTTTACGTTGATGAACTACGCTTTGATTCGCTTCAGCTGAGGCACGATATCATTTCGCTCTATCAGTGCCCTCATCGAGTAGGGTTTTCAGTTAGTTCTTTGTGATAGATGTTAGTACAGGCGTGATGTCATTATAACCATCTCATTCAGGGTTTTATTATTATGCGCCATCGCTAGATACAGTCCCACCCGTTTTCGTCCCTTTTTCACTTTATCAGTCCTGTTTTTTAAAGTCTTCGTATTAGTCCAGTAAAAATCTCAAGTAGGAATGACGTTTAGTTCATTTTTGAAAATGTCGGATATTTTTCGATTCGTTTGTGGGATACCAAACACGTGGTCTTTTGTGTAATCACTTGTGTCACCAAACTGTCTTTCGTATCGCTATAAAAGTTTTCTGTCTCAGCATATAGTACATAAATAATCCTTATCTGTTATGAATAGTCTCATACTAAATGCGGATTCACTTTTCAATTTCTTGAAAGAGATACATTTGTTTTGATTTATTGAAGTAACACATCAACTGTATGGGTATTTCAAAACACTTTTAAGTCCATCGTAAATTGGTTTAGTCGGTTTGACTTTCGGACTCACTAGCAATAAGTACATGTTTATAATAGTTCCATATGATAGATCTTACAAGTATGTGAACCATGTATTTTCATTTGCTCATATTCTTCTTAAATTCTTCATTTTATTTACTAATATACTGTTATTCCTCATTTGCAAAGGTCTTTTTCAAATAAAACATTTTTAGATTTCGTATCAGACTTGTAGTGAACTCTGTGTTCAAGCATAACACATCTGTGTATTTCTTTTTCACTTAAGTTTTAGACCTAACTCTACCTTAATCTTTACGTCTGTGTAGTGAAAAATGTAACATTCTTTCTTTTGCAGTATACACAATAGAGTTTTGATACAATTTGTTTTGTACCTTCCTAATCATTTGTCGAATTCATTTGCAACGGAGATAAATCATTTTCTTTTTTTTTAAATTGTTTCAAGAGTAAATTGATAATCATTGTAATTGTAATGAAAAATGTGATGGAATCATCCAATTTGCTTAAAAAATGAAGCAATATCAAAGTAATCTAGTGTTTTGAGTACATATTAGTTCATCCATTGAATGTATTCCTTAGTTGGCCATCAAAATATTTTACTGGAATGTATTCATTCGTTGCCATTGTACAAAGATTTGTGTAATGAAAGTAAGAACTAAATTAACTCAGCCTTTATCGTTCGTATTCTCTGTTATTTGAATATTATCATATATGTTATTGTAGTATTTGTAGCTTGCTTTTGGATATGTATGTGGCATCATGCAGGTTCCACCCGTTATTCCACCTCAATCATGGAACATGCCGTACTCTGTCAAATATTTACATGTTACACCCTATGTGTTTTGTTAGGCATGATGAATTAATTCTGGCGTACTGTAGCAATGGGTAGAATCTATAATGAGATTTTATATGAATGCATTTCCCTACACATGAAATGTCATTCAGCATTAAAGCATATTTTTCACATAATAGTTGTATGCATTATTATAAATGTGCTCTGTTAAAAATGAATTATTACCTGGTGTACATATATGCTAAATTTGAAAGTCTCTTGGAACAACATACGTTTTTCATTAGTCAGTCTAACAGCTTCATATGGTAGTCTTGCGATTTTACCCAACACGACATAAAACACATACTTCAATATAAGACGTATCCTTGCAATGTATTCGTTTATATACCGTGTGTATTTTTTTTTAAAGTAAACACAGGAGAATAATGTGATGTGATTGTATTTGTACAGTTTTGTGTCTTTTGGATTACAGTGATACTTTCCAGGTTAGTTTCCATAAAATATATAGTTATGGACTTATTTTTAGGACCGGAACATGCCTCAAGCATTATATACCTGTCGCCATTGTAACATAATATTTTGTTATCTGATAGATAAATTCAGGCATGTTTTACAGATACATTTCAGAACGCCATGCTTGTTTGTCTGTGACGACACTAATAATAATAAATTATTAATCCTTACGAAATGATGCCTACTCTCTTTGCAATAGTATACGCTGACGAATTGCGCCGCACTGCATACAGCAGTACGGCAACCGCACTAGAAATATGCCTCTCTCTCTCTGTCTCTCTCTGCCTCTCTCTCTCTCTCTCTCTCTCTCATAAATTTAATGTAATTTCTACCCATACCACAGACTCTCCTGTCCAGTGTTTCATATCCATTTACAAAGATATCATTCTTTTCAATCCCAGTGTCCTCTGTTTTAAAGCCATCTTGATTAAATGTCTAGCTCCATCTAAATTGTATTTTCCTGCTCTCTGTGAATTCTTGAAGCTTTAAAACTTGATTACCTGTCACAGAAAATAATACTTATCATCTTTTTGTGAGTCATCCATTTTCTATTTTTGCTTATTTTCTGCCCAAACATGGTATGTCCAATTTCAAATAAACCTGCCATGAGATAAAACGTACCACTCCTGCGTAATTAACTGCTTGAATTTTATCAATTATGATCTCATTTTACCCACCTCACTATCTGTAATGTATGTACCTGAAAATACAGAAATTCGCACCCCCGCCCCACGAGAGGATCATATTCTATATCACATATCTTTTCTATGATCGTACTTTGTGCTATGAATATTGCGTGCAGTAGAGACTGTTTCCATCTTGACGCTACCTATGCACTGAATTTTATTTTTATTGTTGGCATGCATTTTGTAACATGTGATTTCCAACTTAACATTTTGCGTAGAATATTGGTGTCGCACATTCTTGTGCGTCAGCAGCGCAAAGCAAATTTACGTTTTTATATTTACTGGCACGTCTTATTTCAAACTCTATTTTATCTTTTTTCGTGTCCAGTCTGTAGACTGATCTTGATTCAGAAGAGAACTAATGTAAATTCCAAATGTGTAATAGACCTTTCCATCCTTGTACTACTTATAAAAGTTCCATGTGTCATATAAGTGGCTAGTAATGTAAATGTTTTCGTAAGCAAACTTTTTAAACCAGGAAAGAAAAGGAATCTTACTGGATACACCACCTTAGAACATTGAAATCAAGCGGTTTAAACAAAGAAGATTAGAAAAAGACGGCCACGCACAAATAAAATTATCTTTTTCAGCCGACACATTTTGTTTTAAAATTCTCTAAATTTGCTTAATAGGAATCGGGTTACAATTAATACATCCAGTTCAGTACCCACGAATGTAGTTCTAGTCTTTTTTTAGAACATTTTTCCTCTCTCATTTTGGTGGTGATAGAAGAGTTTTATTTATGCACTTTTGGTAGGGATTTAAAGGTAATTGTTTATTCTTGATAATATGAGCTCAGGGTGTTGTTGTCTGTGTGTATTTCGGCGACAGTGCACAGTGAGTAATAAGGCCTCGGTGATGATCTGGAAGTGAAATCTGTGTTCTGTTTTCATGCTGCTATGTTGACAGTCCAGCATCTCAAAAAAGAGCAGGTCAACCTTTGACAAGAACTTCACCGTGAAGTCATCTTTGAAGGTATTTTAGATTAACATATGATTTGCATTGATTTTCACACATTGGAAAGGTCAGTATTGAGAAATAAATGTAGAGAACATATAGTAAAATTAATTGTGTTCTATGTCCAATAGCCTATAATTACTACTCTAACAATGAAATAACCTGGACATAATTTTCGCTTACATAAATTTACACAAAACAACAGATGTCGTTGTGGCTGATTAATTTCTAAGTCAATAAAAAATATTTTCTTGCATCCGCTACAAGTTGAAATAAACTAGTTGAAACAGAATAAACTTAAACGTTTTATTCCTGTAGAAACAGTCATGTAAAGTTTTGCAAACACAGCGGTTTTTGTGTTTTATTTGTTTGTCTTGTCTATGTATTTGTATTTGCCTTTGAAAAAGACTCACAGTAGAAAGCGGTCAGGCTAATTAGATGGTAGTTTTGTACTGTTTATTATTACATTTATCTTAATCAATCCCTGACACACGTGATCCTATATATATATATATATATATATATATATATATATATATATATATATATATATATGTGTGTGTGTGTGTGTGTGTGTGTGTGTGTGTGTGTTATCAATACAGTAGATTGATCTTAGTACTTGTATCGCGTGACGTTTGCTGACAGAAGTACAAAGAATCTAGAGAAGCTAAAAAGGTATCCTTCCTCTATCAAGCGAGACCCAACACAAGCATACATAGGAAATTACTGTACTGAAGATGTGTTTATTACATAACATAACGAAATATTTCATTAAAAAAATGACTAGTGTTTATATTTTTCTTGTTAGTTTAAAGCGATTACATAAATCTACTCCTTCCATGAGACCGTTGTTAGGTGACATATTTTCCAGTGAATAATCAACATCGGTTGCAGATACGAGGATTAATAAGAACCCTTTCCAAGTAACCTTTATTAAGATTTACATTATAATGGGCATATAAAGTTTGTGATGAATTGTTATTTTGATCAGTCTAACATAAATCCTGAGTTGATATGCATTCGTACATTTTAGTTGACTGAGTGCCACATTCTAAACAGGCTTTATGATATCATCTTTCAAACAAGGTCGCAAGCGTCAGTTTACCGTCACTCACTAGCAGAAAAGGTAGACATTAACATTTTAATGTCACCTATGCTTACAAGATAAGGTCTGGTTTTCTATAAATAGAATGCACTGAGATGTTAATCGACATCTGACTTGATTCTGTAACCAACTAAATATAGAACATGTAACATATTTTACATCCGGGGAATGTCTCGCCATGTGATGACTGTTCGTGTGATTGTTAAAACATGATACAGTAAAAAGAAATAATAGTCTTTTCTCCAGGTTACTTGATTCGATGCACTTGTGTACAGGTCCTGCTTTTAATCAATAACTCTTCTATTTCTTCCTGTAAATAAAGCTCCATCCCAAGTAAGTGTCAAATTACATTTCATTGTAACGAAACCGACTTTCTTCCCTGCCTCTGTTTTAACATGGTGGTAGCGTACATATAGAGAATAATGGACCATAGTGAAACTTTTAGGACGACAAATCTTGTTTTACATGAGCATTACCCAAGCGCAATAAATAAATAAACTCATAGTTCAATTTTTTTAACTGCAACAGTTTTTATATATTCACTACTCTAGCGTGGCCCAACAGTTTTTATCTTGCCATTAGAAATATCACGAAGATAAATGGAAATGATACAATGATACATTTGCTGCTTGAAAAATCATAAAAGATGGTTGATTTAAATTAGTGATCATGCCAAAGTCTTCCTTGCCTTGAGTGTAGCGAGGGGAGGGGAGTGCTTTGAGTGGAGCGAGGGGACAACCAAATGTCAGTGTAGAGATAAAGCTTCTATAATTGGAGATTGTATTTATTATGAATGTCAGTGCAAATGGGCGAAATAGTTTCAGCTAAAGTGATATGACATTAAATTAGTTCCAATGGTTGATATTTCCCCCAATATTACTGGACACGTGAATCTGCAGTACACTTTATAATTCAGGACAGTGTTTGAATATTCCCGCATCACGAATTACTTCATAAGCTACTGACATTTTTAACACGTGGCTCCTGTTATTTTAAATTCAGCTGTGTGATTGAAATGGCTGGGAGACCAATGAAAATGCTATGTCTCGTTATTAAATGTATTACTGCTCCTACCTGCAGAATTGACACGATATCAGAACTTAATTGATATTATTTCAGATATACAAGACATCAAAATAAACACCTTAATGCAGGTGGGTGGAAGGACGTATCGGTGTGTGTGTATGTGTGTGTGATTTTTGACATAGGTTTAACAATTTTTCAGTCATATCGATATGGTGTCTGCAATGTGGCAGTTTATTGTGATAAACTGGGGCACTGGGGCATCATGTCGCAGACACGTAGCATGATGTCCCACCCAGTCACATTATCTTGACACCAGGCCGACCAGTCCTAGCACTAACCCCTTAATGTTGAGCTCCAGGCGAGGCTTCTGCTAGTACCATTTTTATAAATCTTTTCTATGACTCGGCCTGGGTTCAAACTCGCAACCTCCCGCATCAGAGGCGGACGCTCTAACCACTAGGCAACCGTGGCGGTGGGTGGAAGGGGGTTCCTTCATTCTACAACAAAAACAAAGAAGTATATTTTCCTGTGAGACATATTATATTAAAATAGTCTGCGTTGAGTAAGATCGTAAAACCAGTGTATAAAGTATTAGGGTTGAAAATGCACACACCCCCACCCCCGATGTTGACGCACAAATATAAAAAAAAAATTTGAACTCCGCAGGTACACGCCATATCCGTGAGAGAGAAAAGTCAGGTCAGAAGATTAATGATTGCTAGCACAAGCAATTATAGAAATACTTCCCGTAATTAATTACAAGTTTCCAAACTACATGTAGTTGTTAATTTATAAGTTATCAGTCATCTGTTATAAATATCCAAACTACATACACCTGTTAATTCATGAGTTGTGAATCATGTTTTTTTTTTTTTAGAAAGCTGACAAAATATGCTCAGGATGAATAGGTTAACATTTTAAATCAGTAAAATTTAATAATTGATAACTTCACTATTGAAAAAGAAATAACATAAAAAATGACAATCATGTTTGTAGATAGTTACAGATTTATTCGAATGTCAATAGAACCGCCTCCTGAAAGACTGAGCCATGAAAAGTTCCCAAGAAAGAGTTTGCAAGAGTGCCAGTCTAAATCTTTGACGTAAGACATTTTCCCACAAGTATAACTTTGCAAATGTTAATGAAATAGCTATGTTACTAATACAAACGTTTTCTGCAAATTTAACTAATTCAAGAATATCAAAGGACGATTATCAGCATGTCCGACCCGTCATGGAAGAGTTAGCATCTTACACTTGGAGGTCTACATGCCTATTATACGGAAAATATAAATGTATCCAGTGTGACATATTCCAATACTTTCGCAGTGATGTCATAAACATTAACAACTAGACTTTGCTCATTATTACAGTGCGCCTTGTTTAGCACCTGATGCAAGTTTAAAATGGTCAGGTATAAAATTATAACTAATTGACCGACTTGATGGGTTCCTGTTGATGGAGTGGACGAAGGTCAAGTATAGAATTATAACTGTTTGACCGACTTGATGGGTTCCTGTTGATGGAGTGGACGAAGGTCAAGTATAGAATTATAACTGTTTGACCGACTTGATGGGTTCCTGTTGATGGAGTGGACGAAGGTCAAGTATAGAATTATAACTGTTTGACCGACTTGATGGGTTCCTGTTGATGGAGTGGACGAAGGTCAAGTATAGAATTATAACTGTTTGACCGACTTGATGGGTTCCTGTTGATGGAGTGGACGAAGGTCAAGTATAGAATTATAACTGTTTGACCGACTTGATGGGTTCCTGTTGATGGAGTGGACGAAGGTCAAGTATAGAATTATAACTGTTTGACCGACTTGATGGGTTCCTGTTTATGGAATGGAATAAGAGGTGTAAAAAGAACGCTAAGGATAAGATTTAAAATCATAATTAATATTTGGACACAAATGGTAAGATAGGAAATGATGGTGTGTATGAAATGTCAAGGTCAAGTTTATTCTTAACTTGGCAAAGTGCCTGACTGCATGACGGATAAAACTTTAAATGCACATGACAGACGAATATAATCAGATGGAAGGCATAACCACTGCAAGGTACGATCATAAAGGTATCTGTTTGAAAATTGGGAAGATTGCTGATAGTATTTTAGAAGTAGTTTTACAATGCTGTACACATCCATGACCATTTCATATATATGCTATACTACAAGGGAAATTCTTTCTATATATAAATGAATTATCAGCGTTAAAGACGACTCCTCTAGTTTAAATAGCTCACTAAAGAGCCCATAAAATTTGATTGATCATATATATATATATATATATATATATATATATATATATATATATATATATATATATATATATATATATATATATATATATATTTCAATTAAATATGAAATGATACCCAAAGTTAATCTCCGAAGCAAATCGTGCCATCACATCAGGAACAAATTGGCTCTGGATATGAAATACTCAGCTCATTCGAACAAAACTTTTCAAAGACAAAATATTAACGCGTATAAATTAAATCAAAATGCTCAAACCAAAGGCTTAAAGTTAAACCAAAACATATCATGGACTGTGGTAAGTCCTTCAAACTTAATTTATTTTCACTGTTTCAGTTTGCAAAAGCCACTTGGTACTTCTTTGACGACCGATAAATAAACATGAATCACAGACTAAAGCGTTAACAATCATTGCATCGGACTTGATTTAAGAAGTACAACACAATAACAGGTTAAGTGTTATATATCTTAAACTAGCTAACCTGCAACTCTGTATTCATTTTTCAATCAACATAACGGAAGATACAGATACTCCCACATGGTCCCGTAAAGGTTCAACACAATTAACTAAAATCATTTATTCTTGAAATAAATTTATCAAATGCAACCTCACATGCTAATCTGTGGAGTGATTGTAGTAAAACCAAGTTTGAACTAAGAATGATAGAGACTGAATTATTAATACATATACATTTGTAGTACATCAATCTTATTTGTCACTATTTCAATGCAACAATACTTGCGAAACAAAATTAAACAATGTAGATACTTTAAAACAGAACAAGAAAAATAAAAGTTTCAAATGTTTTTAACCTACCTTTACCTATAGTGGAATCACATGTCCGTAACAGTGTTCATTTTTTTAACACCTTAGACAATGTATTTGCTGGTAACTTTTCGTGTGGCTACATTAAATAAACATATTTATATATCGGTACATTTCAAATTATAAATTGTTTTATGTCACGCATTTTATTACTTTTTCACAGGATTGAGTGCTTGAAAATGCCTTTTCATGATATCTGAACATCAGTGTAGATGGGGCTTATTGCCACGTACATCGTTACACACGGTGATTAGGTTTCGCCAGGGAAATTTTGAAATACGGGTTTATGTTCACTCACTAAAGCACGTTCAAAGTATTCTGGCTGTTGATTTGACATTGTCTATAGTGTTTATATTGCTGTTTTCTCTGCATCGTTAAATGCAGGCGTGTCTTGCCAGGTGGCTGTCCACTTCAATGAAGCAATCTTTAGCTGTAGATGCATGTGAATATGTAAAACTGTATTGTGTGCATTAGGGACTGTTTTCCTCTTGCACGTTACGAATTTTTGTTTTTATGACTGGCACGCAATTGTTACGTGATTTTTTACATATAATTTTGAGTAGAATATATGCTGTGTAGCACTTTTTTGCTTCAGGAGAACAAATTGACGATTTCTCTATTTATTGGGTTTTCTTGTTTCAAAATCTATTAGAACTTCTTTTTCGTGTCATGTCTGTAGACAATATGATGTTTTCAATTATATGGAACAAAATCGTTAAACACTAGCGATTTGAAACCGGACAGGCCGTGAAATACAATGTTGTTACCTTTGTACAATGGATTATGCTTAGTAATAATATGAAAATTACCAGCTGATATTTGGTGTTCGCACATGTGCTAGTCCTCTTAGTATTTTAGTATTGTACTAATATTGCCAACTCCTTTTTAGATGTACGATTTCAATAGTACGATAGTAAGGGGTGTAATGTACAAGTCTATAAACAGTGCAGGATTTAAATACTTAGTGCGATCATTTTCATTTATTGTGCATGGGCAAATCCTATGTGAAAATAACATGTACAATCGTAATAAACACTACTGTATGTCCGAAAGTCAAACATTTGTGCATTAGAAAGAAAGCTATGTACCCTTATTATGGCTCAGGAAATGTCTCGTATAATGGCTGACTTGATTTATCAAAGAAAAATATCTTCTAGTGATGCGTTCCTTGTTCATTTGTTATTCTTACTGATATTGTTGCGCTAGTATATTAGCATATGTGTTGTAGTATATAGATATAGACAGAGGTGGAAGTAGAATTTGTTAATGTATTAAGTGATGATGAAACAGACAAAAAGGATTGTACTAATGTAAACTTCAGAGGTGTGCTAGCTCAGCAATTGTGCTACAGCAGTGGTTATATGTTATCAGTACAGAAACTTGATCTTGGTACTGGTATCGCATGACATTTGCTGACAGATGTACAATGGATCTAGAGACACTTAACAGGTATCCTTCCTCTATCAAGCGAGACCCAACACAAGCATACATAGGAAGTTACCATACCGAAGATGTGTTTATTATATGCCATAACGAAACATTTCATAATAAATGATAAGTGTTTATGCTGTTCTTGTTATTTTTCTTTGATTTCATCCATCGACCGTTGTTACGTGAGATTAAAATTTCCAGAGATTCGTAGCTTACACGAGGTTTCATATCAACCTGGTAAACGTAATTTTTAATATGAGTTATATTATGATGGGCATATAATATACAGATTTCAGTATCAAGTTTTGTTTTAGCATGATGCATCCTGGCTGAATATGCCTGAATGTATTTTATTGAAGGAGTATCACATTCTAACCGGGCATTATCATATGACCTATCTTTCAAACAAGGTCGCAAGCGTCAGTTTACCATCACATCACTAGCACAAGAGGTAGAGCATTTGGCATTTTATATCACCTGTGCTCATAAGGTATCGTCGGGTTTTCCCGGGTTTTTCCTTAAAGAAGTATGCGGGAAGAATTAAGAAGGGAGTCGCCATCTATCTTGATTCTGTAGCCGACTAAATATAGAACACGTAACATATTTCACTTCCGAGGGAAGCCTTGTCATGTGATGACTGATCGTGTGATTGTTAAAACATGAGACACTCAAACTTAATAGTAAGTAAATTTCTTCCGGTTACTTGATTCCATACGCTGGTTTATAGGTTTTGCATTAATTAACAACTCTTCCCTTTTTTCTTTTAAAGAAAATATTCATCTCAGTTAAGTGTCAAATTACACTTTCTTGTAACAAAACCGGCTATCTTCCCTGTCTCTGTGGTAACATTATGGTAGCGTACTAATAGAAAATAATGGACCATAGCGAAATTTTGTTGGATGATAAATCTTGTTTCGCATGAACACTGCCCAAGCGCAATAAATAAATAAACTCATAGTTCAAGAAATTGTAACTGTAAGTTTTTATATTTACACTACTCTAACGCAATCAAAACTTTACTATCTTGCCATTAGAAATATTACGAAGATAAATGGAAATGATGCAATGATACATTCCCGTTTTGCAAAATCATCCAAGATGGTTGATTTAAATTAGTGATCATGCAAGAGTCAGCTTTGCTGTTAGGGGAGTGGAGGGGAGTGCCTTGAGGGGAGCACCAAATGTCAGGGTACAGATAACGCTTCTATAATTAGAGGTTTACAGTTATTATTTATGCCATTGTGAATGGGCGAAATAGTTTCAGCTAAAGTGATATGACATTAAAACAGCTCCAACTATTGACATCACCCCCATATTACAGGACACGTAAAACTGCGGTAGACTTTAAAAATGAGGACAGTGTTTGAATATGCCCACAATATGAATTACTTCATAAGCTACTGACATTTGTATCAAGTGGCTCCTGTGATGTTAAATTCAACCGTGTAATTGAAATCGCTGAGAGACATCCAAGCTGGTTTTAATGTAAGAAACTGGCAGTGGCAACACACCCAGTTTACATTCATTTCGAAGCTACGAATTCTAAGTATCCTCTCCACGGGGAAGGACATGTTCACCTAAAATTTGAGAGACGGATGGCCCCATAATTAAAATATCATGCTTTTACACATAAAAATAGTTAAATGTTTTAAAATACATCTTGCTAAATAAATCACAAGGAACAATTTTAACAAAATCATCACAAAATGATTCATACTTATTTAACGTAAATGTAAATAAGATTTGCATTAATCTTTCAATTGTATACATGTGAAGAACTCCCGTAGCAAAATTCGATGATTAGGTTCTGTAAAAATTCAGTATTTTAACTACCAAACTAATCAAGTAACGGATGACATATTTCTGTCAGGAAGTATAAATGCTTGGTAACATACAGTTTTCAACTGAACCAGACCGACTGAGATACTGAATAAGGACGAAATAGATAATGTCATTGACCATGTATCTGACAGTTTACATACCAGTACTGGAGAGGGATGAACTGGATGTTTAGCAGTGTTACGATTCGTATGCTCTTAAACTAAGTAATAGAAAGAAGTCAAAACCAATAATTTAAGAAAAATGAAGAAATAGTTTATTTCCATGAAAAAAGCAAAAATTCAAAAGACACTTACATTATTGCTAACTAAATCCCAAATAATCTAAAATGTTATATCACATGTCCAAAAGTATATAATCTTCCAAATGAATTCCGATAGACTTGAATGTGCTGGTATACCAATATTTTTGAACAAGTTTATTTACCAAAGGTCTTGATGTATCATAATGATATAATCCATACTGTCTTTTAATGAATTCCCAATAATTCCAAAAGATTGTTTTAGCCCAAACTGTCAATGAGCACTTTGTAATTCCAATGAATAATATAAATAAGTGATTTCTTTCAAATTCTACCTGAATACAGCAATGAATTATTCCATAGATTGAACTTAGAACGGAAATATATAATTTTATTTGCCACAATCTAACATAAAATCCTAGATCACAATACACTGACTGCGATATGCGTCACCAGCTCGCTAACAGAACATTCTAAGTTTATAAATAAGGCTAGTCCTTGAACTCACATGTCAGTAAGCAATATATCTATAACTTACAGCCATGAAACAAATCATGTACACACAAAAATTATTATCCTCAGTAATGGACAAACATCAAGCACACAATATACAAATGAAAAGATATACATAACTCCTATCTAGACGAAAACCGCAAGGAGAAGGACCTTTCTCTAATGTGGGGTCTGTGCAAAAATATACATGCTGAATGTTTAGGTAGACCGTCAAATTAGATTTCTGATAGAGATAGTAATTGCTAGTAGTGAAGTGGGGCACCCTAGCGTCAATGGGAATTATCATTAAAAAGACCCTTGGGCAACTCTAGCGTCAAGGGAAATTTAACATGGAGAAAAATCGTGGGCAACTCTAGCGTCAAGGGGAATTGAACTTGGGGGAATAAAGTGTGGGTCTATCTAGGGACAAGGGTAATTGAACATGGGATTTTTTTTAAAATAAAATACAAAAAGGGGTAGGCAATTGAAAGTCATTCTCTTTTCGAGAAATGTGGGTGGCCCTGAAAAGGGCCTTTGGGTTTCTTCTGCTTTCTTCTGCTTATAATTTCTTCTTTTTCTCCACCAACTTCTTATTTTCTCTCCTACACTCTTTCTCTTCTTTTTTTCTCCTCCTCTTCTTTCTTCTCCTCTCTTCTTTCTTCCTCTTCTCATTTTCTTCTTATTTTTCAATTTTTTCATTCCATTCTCTTATCCTTACCCTTTCCTCTTCATCCTCCTTCTCCTCCTTTATTTCTTTCATGACACCACTTATTATGTCCTTTACTTTTCTTAAGTTATTAATTTCCATCTTTACTCGATGGGGACTATAAGAATAATGGTCTTCATTGAGTCTTACTAACATCTGCTCCATTATTCCTAAATTGTCCAAAACGTCTTGCAATTTTTTCATTTTGTCAAGGTGGTTCGAAGCCATCTTCTTTTTTATTCTTTGTAGAATGGTGCGAACGACGAACCTTGTGGGTTCTTATATAAAAAGCGCGGACGTGAAGGAAAATATCCCCTAAGACATAAAATTGATATTACCTAGATCATGACCAAACAACGCGCGGACGTGAAGGAAAACATCCCCCTACTTTCTCATTTCGTATAATAAAACCCAAGCTATACTCTCCACATACGCTAAGAAACAATAAACAAACCCATAATCTACTATTCACACAAACTTACGTGAGCGGTTACAAACACAAACACAAACACACATACACTCACACTATGGAAAAAGAGTCAGTGTTTATATTCACACTACTCTACCTACACACATTGGCAAATTGATGGTTATTTCTTTTCTAGAGTATTGGGTAGCCCTGAAAAGGGCTGTTTTTTTGGAACTTCATGGACACCTAGTTAATGATGGCACCTTCCAGGCCTGACGCCACATACACATCTTGTACCCCAGTTGCTTTTTACTTTTTTTTGGGAGAGAGCAGAGGGAGGATAAATAGCTTCAGAATCCCAATTTTCTGTCTCTGGGATTCTGAAATTTCTTCTTCTTCTCTCCTTTTCCGCCTCTTCTTTGTATCTTCTCTCCTCCTCTTCTTTGTTTCTTCTTTCCTCCTCCTCTCTCATTCTTCCCTCTTCGACAATGGCCTCTGCGGCCAGTTCGTTCAACAGGCACCTGGCATATTCCAGATGCACATGAAGTTCCAACAGTTTCGCTAGTCTGGTGTTCATTCTGGTGTTGATCAATCAACAAGGGTAGCCAGACTGCCCAGCGAGTTTCAATTTATAGTGAAAGCGCGGACGTGAAAGAAAACATCCCCCTAAAAACATAAAATTGATCTTACCTAGATCATGACCAAAAAACAACGCGCGGACCTAAAAGAAACACTCACTTTTTTATACTACCCATCACTATTCTAAAAAAATTTTTCACTAATCACTTCAATATGCTATCCACATACGCAAAGCAATCCAATAAAACCCCCAAATCTACTCTCCCCACACCTCAAACACCAAAAAAAAACCATCATCTTAATCTACTATCCATACCAACGTAGGTGAGCACTTACAAACACACAATCCTATACACTAACACATACCCTCACACTATTAAAAAACAGAGTTAGTGTTTATATTCACACTACTCTACCTACACACATTGGCAAATCGATGGTTATTTCTTTTCTAGAGTATTGGGGTAGCCCTGAAAAGGGCTGTTTTTTTGTTTTTTTTGTTTGCTATGGCAATCTTTTAGTTTCTAAGAATGCGTCGTCCTCTGAGGATAGACTTTCTGACGATAGGTCTGCTTCTTCGGAAAGAGAAGAAGAACTCTTTGGTGTCGATACGACAATCGACAAAGCCTCTGTCAGGTTCAGGTTCCTGCTGCTGCTGATGTTGTTGTTGTTGTTGCTGTTGCTGCTGCTGTCTCTGAAGTCTGTACTTCTCTGTCCATTCTTCTTTCTCCCTGTTCACTTCTTCTCTGAAGAGCTCTTCTATCAGGTCTTCAGTGACTTTTAACATTCTCACATTCTCTATCTCTTCAGCTTTCGGTATCAGACTGTGTCTGACCCTATGCAAATTCACGTAGGCTTCGTTTAGCTTAGCTAGTTTGGAGCACATCTTCGTAGGAGGATGAGTCGACAATGGATGGTTAGACTGGAAACTTCCCCGGTTCTTAAAGTCAAAGCGCGGACGTGAAGGAAAACATCCCTGCACGGTTTTCGAGCCGCAACGTTCAATGAGTGACATGAGAGGGATAGAGAGAAGTCAAAGAGCATCAATCAAACATTCTTATAGCCAAACAAACGATAAAGGCGTTTTTTTCTTCAAAACACAACATTTTTTATTCAAAAATCACTTAACACTAACAAACAACACTAACATTTTTTAACAATAATCCAACATTATAACATCAAACATTTTTTTCTAATCACAAACATTTTTTCAATTCAGAGTCTACTTTAAACAGGGCTGACAACGTTGTGAATGAAATTGTGATTTCCACTGTTAGAAGTCATTAGGCCATTGATGGACACTACGTTTCCTAGCTTGAGACAAAAGATAAGCATAATGGTCACAAAACCATCGATCTACTTTCACATCGTTTCTAGAAGAAGAACGAGGATCAAAATGAGTCACTAAATGTTCTAAGGAATAGCCCAGGCTGCGATGATGCAGAAAATACACACAATATTGTCCACACACCAAGGAATCTGTGCCTTGTAATTTCACATTATTGAATCGGGTGGTCTGAGCATTTCTTCTCATAAAGTCAATGATATCGTCTTCCAAAGGAGGCAATCCATACGAATCAAAATATTCCACACATCCTTCTTGAGGAAAGTAAACGGCTACCCTGTGGGTTCCTGGGAGATCATTGTCGTCCGTGTTGATCACGTAAGCTAGATGGTCTTGAGGTTTGCGATGAGGGAGTCATCTTTAGCACAGACGACAGGATTCCAAGAAGCCGTATACGAACTGTGGTTCAAAAGGTAATAAAGTTCCTAGGTATCCATGTTTTGTGTGTTTTTTTTCTTCTTCACAGGTAATAAAAAGTCGTCAATTCGATCCTGACTTTTTGCTTGAAAATGTCTGACAAATAACCGTTTCTTCGTTTCGTCTCCTCACTCTGATTCAGGAGAGCTTCGATACGATGGATCTCTAGAGTGGTTAATGGTGGACAAGAATGTTCACGCAAGCCTTTATACCACTGATGCAACACGTCTTCGTCCGATACTCGTCCAATTTTTCTTCTTGACTCAGCATCAGGCATTTATCATGTTGAATTTGACTGGGTTGATCGTTTTGACATCCATAGCAATTTTTCTTGATCAATTCCGTCATTTTTTCGATCAAGTGTTTCGCAAAACAGGAGACTAAATGGGCTTCTTGTTCTGGCCATCTTGACTTCATCATGACAACTTCTTCGTCTTTGTCTTGGGATTCTTCTTCCACGATCTCCTCACATTCCGTCTCCAAAGTTTATCCACTAGGTAAAGAGGGATAACAGTCTTCCATGGCTTCTAGTAATCTAGAATGACTTCTCTCAAACTGTTGATTTCTATCGTATTATCGAATTCTGCATACAGGATGACGTTCACCGTTACATCAAGGACTCGGGTTGCAAACTGAATTTCCACACGAATCTGGCCGGATTTTATAGGGTGGAAATGACCCTCGTCGCTGCCTTGGTCTGGAGTGAAATCAAAAGCCCACAAAGCGTAGCCTCCTGCATAATCTTCGTACGTAATGCCGTGACTGGTGTTGGTTCCTAACTGACCGGTAGCTTCGTACAAGGACAAGTACGATCTCAAGTAATTCTTCTTCTCAAAGTTGGGTTCGAAAGGTCGGGTACACAAGGTCTTGCCATCGCGACTGACTTCGATCTTGGACACGCCGAAGTGTCGAAAGTTGAAAGGATTTTTATTGGCAGCTCCGTTGAAGGGTTCATTCTCGACCATACCAACGATTAAACGTTTGGGTAGCTGTCCTTGAAACAGATGATCTTCGATCATGGATCGCTGTCCCTTGGGAAAGTTTTCACTTCCACACGTCGGATCGGATACTTGGCGGTCGTTCTGCTCAACGTCTGACTAATGTCGTTTCCCACTTTGGGTAACACTTCCACGCGTCGTACGTAGAGTCTGGCTTCTTGGATTTTGGTTTTGTAATCGTCAGCATCAGCCAATAAATGGAAAGCGGTACTGCTACGATTCAGTCTCAAGCGGACATCCACTCCATTCAGCAAATATTTCTCTTGCAACCACATGTCCAAATGCAAACGATCCATCAGTTCTAAACTTGTGTTGGTTCCCGTGATTCTCTTTCTTCGTTCTAGAAATCCATCATTTGTTGATTTATTTTTATCCTTTGTATCAGTTTCGAATGTTTCAAACTCGTCCGCATCGTCAGCTTCCCATACCACACAGGCATTAAGATAGATGTTCTTGGCGTCTATTCCGTACGTCAAGAGATTTTCCAGGTAGGCACGATAAGGGTAAGTATCCATGCTGCTGCTGACTAGTTTGTTATTCAAGTACAAGTCCACTCCACTGAACAAGGAATGCATGAAATTGTTGACGGGAGCTACTGCTTCATCGTCTATAGCACCTCCAGTCTTATCTAGAATTTTGACTTTCAGGTACAAGTAACTGCTATTCAGATCGATGTAATCTTCGGGCTGTCCTTTGATTTCAAACTCGATGGGAGCGGAATCGGTCAATGAGGAGACGGGATGAAATTCCACCCATTGGGATTCTTGCATCGTCATCATGGTGGGTGGCATGGCAAACAGATCCAGTTCCGACTTGGAACAAGCGCAAGATTCTCGGTGCATCATTTTTTTCTCTTTCTCAATATTCGAAAACGTCTAAGTCTCGAACGGTTCTTCTTTTCTTGGCCTTTCTAGCTTTAGACGTGTGAAGTCTGGTGAAAGGGTGTTTTCTTCGTCGTCTCTTTCTGCCTTGTCCTTGCTGAATGCCTGACTCGGTAGCGTGCAGTGCATTTATAGGTGTGTCTCGTCGGCCCAAAAGGTCTTTACCCGTTTGTAGCAATACATTTTTGCCTGCCCTCATGAAGGCTTCTTTAGGGTTTTGTTTGTCGATGGTGACATTTTGGAGAACTTCTTTGCCTTGCGTCAGTGCCGCATCTTTCAAGGCGTGCAATCCGCCTGTCACCATCGGTTTCAACACCGGGGCCACCGAACGAAAGGCTGATTTTAACATATCTCCTAAACCGTGTCCTCGCTGTCGAGCAACCCCTCGATACACTGGATACATGACTTACGAGTCGTGAGAGAACCGTTTTCGAAAATGGAGTTTCACCGTGACTTTTCCTTTGGTGAATGGAATATTTTTCCCCAAATCTCCTTTTATAGCAATGTTGACCGTGTCGAAATACGACTTGCTGACAGGCAAATAGTGAGGATGTACAAATTCGCGGTGGACGTGATAAGTGTTCCCGCCTTCCTGGTCACTGGTCGCAGCACTATCCACTTTGAAAGGAATGACACGCAGTAACGGCACGGAGGTGTGTCCCACCACGTTGTACTCCACCACATCGGAGTACACAAACATCAAATTCAGTCCTTGGTTCAGTTCTACAGGGAATCGAAAAAACTTGTAAAATTCCGTATTGCTGTTGATCTTCGGTTTAAAATTTGGAGCCATTTTTGTGTCTCCACCTAAAATATCAAACAAGTCACGATTAAAACTGATGGACAACATTTGGGTATCCTGAAATTTCAACAGCAAGCGACGAGCCACTTTATGGTACTCCAGGGTGACACCACGTTTATTTAGTTTGTTCAGGGCTTCGCCAAAGGCTAACTCGAACCTGGAAGCAATGGTGACCACTAAATGTTGGCCACTAAAATAAAACCCTGCCGGAATTTTCAAGGTGTAGATACTGAAGAGTGGATTGTTGGATGGTTTTACGTCGCCTGAAAACCCGATTTCATTCATGGCTTCTTGTAATTGTTGGTTCAGGATTTCGACCTCAAATGTGTTTTGCTTTTCGGTGATGTTTTGGATTTGTGTAGGGTGAATCATTTCTACCAAAGTCACTACACAATGGGCTTCGTGATCTAACTGGATGGCCTGAGGTAATTTGGCCGTGTAACAGCACAACGTGTTGTGGGGAAACACCTCCATGGAACAGTCACTGGGTAAGGTTAAGTAAAATTGGTTTTGGTGACTCATAATTCCAGAGTTCTGTGGCTGACCGAGGGGTTACTGGATGTCAGAGGCGTGTCTCCGCTCAAAATGGGGTCGTTCTGGTTGTTGTTGTTGGAGTGGTGACTGGCACTGGTACTGGACACAAGGTTCCCGTTGTTCCCGTTCGAGGAGAATTTCAGGGAGGGATTGGGAAGCAGGTAACCGATGCAACTGCTCAATAAAATGGTCCACAATTGTTTGTCTCCTTGTTGCAAACTCAAATTGGCAATGGCTGCCCCGATGACAGAATACACCACGAAGATTTGGCAGAAAAAGACGATTTGCGTTTTAGGCACACGTTCTCCACACCACACCCACAAGGGTTGTTTTTGTAAATCTTGCACAGAAGTACTAGGTGAAGGAGTGGTCGACGTAGCTGCGTCTGTGTGAAAGGGCATGATGGTCACTTCTTTTTATAGTCGATGATTTGCGAAGCGTCGATCCAAGAATCAAAACTGGGTGGATATCCTTTCCAACGTACTTTGACTTCTTTGACACGTCGTTTGCCCACTTTACGGGTTCTGCGTTCGAGAATGCTTTCGATGTCGTACACGTCGTCTTCTTTTTTGGTGACACGTTGTAACTCGGGCAAATAAAACGTTCCTTTGAGCACTTCTCCGTTCATGTCTTCCAATTTATAGACGGCAGGATGACGGCCATGCACTCGTCCAGTGACGCGAAACAATTCGGTCGTCCAGTTAGGTAAGTAACCTTTGTCGAAAGTGCGTTTGGTTTTGCCAATGCGCACCCAATCTCCTACGGTCAACTCTCCACTTTTCTTGGGGACAGCCCTCGTCGGGGACGTACCAAACAGGTGCTCAAACACCAACACTTCGTTCTCGGGAGTCACTTCTTGCGGGGCACGTCCGATTCTTCGATAGTAAGATTGGTTGTAGGCTTGCACCAGGTGCGGTAAGATGTCGATGTACTTCAAAGTGTGGTGATGCGTAAAATATTTCCACATGCGTTCTTTCAAAGTGCGTTGAAAACGTTCCACGATGCTGGCTTTGGTTTCGGGATTCTCGGTGGTAAAAAAATGAATGTCACGTTTCTTTAATTCATTTTGGAAAGCTTGGTTCAGAAATTCGGTACCTTTGTCCGTTTGCCATCGAAGAGGGTGACGACCGCTTTGTTTCAACACCCGTTGAAGGGCTCGCACTAATTCGCTGCTCGATTTGGAAGTCAAGGGCACGACCCAGGCAAATTTGGAAAAGACGTCGATGACACAAAACAAATATTTGTAGCCACGATTGTAGCTGGCCAAATGAGAGACATCGGCTAAATCGGCTTGCCATTGATGATCGATGCCTTCCACTTGGGTGCGACTTCTGGCAAACTTGCGTCGAATGGGTTTGTGTAAAGTGTAGGTAGCTTGTTCTTGTAACCATCGTTGCACTTGAGGTAAACGGAGACTTTTCAGTCGCGTTTTGGCAGCACGATACAATTTTTGAACTCCTGCGTAACCTGCAGGATGAGAGGGATCGTAGTAAATGCTGGCTAACATCTTCTCCATTGTTTGGTGTGTTAATCAGTCACCCACTCTTCGGTGATGCTACTTTGGGTGGGACGAAAGGGTGGTTTGGAAACGGATTTACTTGTCCGATTGGCTACGGGAGTAGAAGTCGAAGGCAGTGGTGGAGGTGGCAATGGAATGGCTTTGGTCTTCTTTTCTTTTTTCACTTCTGGTTTCCCTTCTTTCTTTTTCACTTCTGTCGAAGGAGGAGTGGACATCATCTTTTTACCCCAAGCTTTCATTTCTTCTCGTTGGGGTGTGGGGGACGGTGTCAACAAGGATGCTGCAATCTTACTCGAAATGGGAGCTGCTGACGGTGTTTGAAACACTTCTCGCATCTCTTCTTCCTCAGGTCTTCGTGGGGTAGCATCTCTGGTGACCCCTGGGGATGGTAGTACTGGTGGTGGTGGTGGTGGTGGTGGTAGTGATGATGGTGCTGGACTTTTCATCAAGGTCTTAAAATCTTTCAAAGTGGGTAGAGCTGTTTCGTCTAAAGTTTTCTGGTGAAAGAGTTGCAGTCGTTGCAAGAGTTGACCGTACTTTTGCGATTTTTCTGTTTCGGACAAATCTTGGCGATCCATCAAGGACTGCAATTCGTGTTGTAACTGGGACATCTCGCTCAAATTGGGATTGGAGGTAAATGCGGGGTGCGTTGTTCTTGCCACCGATGGTATTCCATCCATCGTTTGTAAGGCACTAAAGCTAGTTTTCGTCCTTCCATGGGGTTGTCAGGGGTCGATTCTGAGATCTTGGGACTTCCGAGGGCCTTTTTATCTTGCTCCCACCAGTCCACCCAACATGGTTCCCAAGACTCCTTTCAGTATGGGGCCTAACAAGAAAGGTAAAATGCCTCCACGTTGGACCAACATCTTCTTCTTTTGACGAATGGGAATTTTCTTTTGAACCATTTGGAGAAGAACGTGACGATGTTTGCCTAAGCATTGTTTCTGGTGTTTGGACAAAGGGATCGTGCCTTTCAAGACGTTCAAACAGCATTCGCACACGGTATCGATGACCTCTTTGGAGGCCGATTGAATGATTTTTTTTTCGTAGAGGTGAAGAAGCTTTGGACAGGACAGATAGCATGTCTCCATGTTTGACTAAACGTGGTGGTAGTCCTTTCCTTTTCTATCCTTGGGGTTTTCTGGAGGGTAACATCTTCAGGAGCACCAAAACACTGATACCCGACTTGGTAACAGGCCTTTTTTATACTGGAACGCGTCGCCACTGATTGTCTTTACGTCGTGTTAGTTTGAGGACAGGCATGACACGCCGATCTTTCTTGAACTTTGATTTTGGGAGAAGGTACTTTGTGAGCAGCAGCCACTGCCACTAAATTGGAGGGTCCTGCCACTGGGCAAGTTCTTTTTGGGGTCATCAACGGAGAAGTTCTTGGTGTGATCAACGTCTCCAAGTACTCTTCAGTTCTTGGCGTCATCAACGGAGAAGTGGATGAACTTGAGGCTGCCGGAGATGCGGTCACCGCCGTGTCAGGTCGTGGTTTGCGAGTGTAAAGTTGCGTCCTGGCCGAAGTGCCTCTCTTGCGACTAGTTTTCTTCTGTGGACTTTTCTTTTTCTGGGGACTTTTTCTCTGTTTCTTTTTCTGGGGGGGCTTCTTTTCTTTTTCCGGGGTGGTGTCTGGTAAGAGGAGGGTCCCGCCACTGGAGAAGTTCTTCTTGGGGACCTGGTCTTTTTCTTCTTGGGGCTTCGTTGGACTTTTTTCTTGGGGAGAAGTTTGGGGTCATTAGGATCCCATCTTAAGAGAGAACGAATGATGACCCCTCCTAGAGTACCGCTCCCTCCAGGTTTCAAAATGATTTATTTTTTGGTTTGAGTGTCGATGCGGGGATCAGCCAGTTGGGTCAAAGAGACTTTGTTTTGATCGAAAAAGCGTTTGGTTTGATGAGGAATCTGAATGATTCCTTGGAGTATTTGACGTGCCGTCACCGTGAACCATCGTAAGACTTCTTTGAGACTAGCTTCTAAGACACGAGCTCGTATTTGTGGATTTTTTTTCTCGACTGATGCCATACAAGGCACGAATCAATTTGACGGGAAGATGCGACTGAAGGGACGTCATGTTCACTCTGTGTGAGACAGACGAAAAAGGGTCTGAGATTTTTATAGATTTTTTTATGTGGAGTGAAATTAAGTCGAGGACGGAGACGTGTACAGGACAGGCCCTCCGTCTTGGCACCAGTGGTGAAACAAGTGGGTACGAAATCGCAAATCCTCGGGGGTCGTAGGTTTCAAATCGACGAGTAAATAGGCGTGTGGAGTTTGAGTGGCATCGTCGTACGCCTGAGTCAGCCAAGGCGTTCCTAACTATTTGACTAAGACTTGCACTTGCGATTTATCTCGAGGACTTTTAAACAAGACCACGTAATGCGCATTGAGACTGATGGTGCGATGGGCTTTACTTTATTGAAACAAATTTTGGGTAATGTAAACGACACTGGCATTACGGTGATGCCCTTTGCGCGTAAACCACAGTTTAATTTCTTCTTCGTCTTCTCCTAACATGTCGTCGAAAATGACCAAATGGGTTTGCCGGGAGTCAGAGACGATGCCATCGTCTTCTTTAGGAATGCCTTCCACAAACACGATGGAATCGCCTTGACTTTCTCGCAAGGGGCTGTACGCCGATCGCCACTCTTTGTAACACCACACGATCCGCTGAGGTGGCCGATCGATCAAATGATGTTTATGTTCGATCAAACGTTTGACGAATTCGGTTTTGCCTGAACCGCTAGGTCCAGCAATGAGCATGTTAAAGGGATGGCGAAGATACAAAGCCTCCCAACTGGCACGATCTAAGTGTTCGTCGATGACTTTGACAGTAGAGGAAGAGGGAGCAGAGACAGCAGAGGTAGCCATAGTGTCAGGAATGTCACTTGTGACACGAAAACAAACAAGACAAGAGTTTATATACTTTTTTAGAACACGTTTATTGAATGTTTCAAACATGAATACGAAAGACAAAAATACATAAAAGCCAAAGGCTTAAGTACAAGGATAAAAGGCACATGATAACCATTAACGTGGAATAAAAACAAGTGTCTGTACAACATGTTTTGGGTAATGTTCTAACCAGTTCTATAGTAGGGGGTAAGGTCACACAAGTGTCCTCCCGAAAGGGTCTTTCAGGCCTGTCCACGACAGTCCTGTCCTGGGTGACGGGTTCTTCTGGCACCGTCACTAACACGGGTTGAAAAGTAACTTTTTTCCTTGAACAACTCTCGTGCATGCTGGGCCACTTCTTGGGTCCAAGCCTCAAAATCCCATTCTTTCTAGGCACGGACATCTGTCCAATGGGGATGTAAGTCACAAGCTACACACACATCGTCATACACGTCTTGGGTAGCTAAAAGTTGACGAATCTTTTTTTCCTGTTGAGGTCGAGAAGTATCCAGATGAAAACGCAAGGCTTTGAGCAAAAGGAGTTTTTCGTGACCATTTAAGGCCATTGAGGTGGTAAGTACTGATCGTAAAGAGTCCACAAAGAATCGGCTGGTAAACGAAATCCCAGAAAACAAGTCACTAAGACACACACCACTTGTCGACCCAAATTGAATGGATACAGTTCTTGTAATAATCGATAGTAATGATCCACAGTTTGAATATGGTTATTGAGTTCCTTCCACGGAATCTGTTCAATGATATGTGACATAAGCCGTGGCATGGATTCCTGTTTTTGTACTCTCTTTTTTTCGGAAGCAATACACGTACATTCTACCCAGACATCTTCGTTCTCCAGAAGGAAATCTAGAATACTGTAACCTACAGTTCAAACTTCGATTAGAAGTTTTCTTTTCCACTAAGTAGATTCCATGTAACATATGTTGGTAATCCTTTAACTCGTCTTCCTCAATGCGTTGCTCTAGGTGAATCTCGAAATAACCAAAATGATGAACATTTCGTTCATTCACTAACTCACTAACAACTTCTGACCACTGAAACAAAATCTGACGAATCAGTCCTCTTATACCATTCAGGTACCAGTGGTTAAAGATCTGGTGACGTAACGGATGCAATTGTTCTTTACGTTTGACTTGCATTTTGACCAGCTCTGGGTAAATCCTTTCTCTCAACTTCTCAGGCAAGCCCAAAATGTTCTCTTGTAAAGTATCCATAAGAATATACACTGTTTTTGGAATCCTTGGGTGGTGGCCAATAGCCTCGTTTACCTTTGTGCCTGATGTAATATCCACTCATAATCAGTCTTCTTATACTTTGGAACAGAGCATAATTTAAAAACGGTTCAATAACTTTGCGTTTGCGTTTCACTTGTATTTTGATCAGTTCTCGGTAAATGCGTTCTCTCAACTCCACAGGCAAAGCACGAATGTTCTCTAGCAAAGTATCCATGAATAGGTCATACTAAATCCTCTTTGGTCTGACACAAGAAATGTACTCTTTGCACAGACATGGTTTTACTTCAGTGTCGAATTTAAATCGTTTAGTCACTAATTTACACATTACAATTCGTTCAGAAGTTTCCTCTTTCACTAAGTTGACATTGTGTTCAAGATGTTGGTAATTCGTTAACTCTTCCTCTGGAATTCGATGCAGTAAGTTTACAGTGATGTAGTAGATAGAATCGTCCATAACAAACCAATCCTTTTTAAAACTAGGGGATCGTTGATCAATGTCTGTCCAATGGAACACTTTCAATTGAATCAGTCCTTGTATAGCCTTCAGGTACCAGTGGTTCAAACACCGGTGACGTAACGGATGCAATTGTTCTTTACGTTTGATTTGTATTTTGACCAGCTGTCGGTAAATGCGTTCTCTCAACTCCACAGGCAAAGCACGAATGTTCTCTTGTAAAGTATCCATGAACAGATTATGGTGAGTTACTTCAATGTCTCGGTCCCACTAAGGGTAAGTAATGACAATTCGGTGACCATCTAGCATGTTCTACGTAGGCCGAATCTTGCGGTTCCCAGTGGTGAAGTGACACACCGCAACTGAAGCACTTGACTTTATCTCCTTCGCCCAAGTAGAAAAATCCGGCTCTGGCTAATTCTTCGGGGGTCGGGCCTCCCAGATACTTAGGCCATTTTCCTTTGAACGATTGAAGACGATTTTCAAAGTCACAGTATTCCGACAAACGCACAGGAAACGAATCTTCGTCTTTCACAGGTTCGTTTCGATGAGGGTTGAGTGACATGGGTAGGAGTTTGCTCAGGGCTGGATGACATCCGTAGGGGGGGTAGACCTGAAGGTGAACATCCCCCCTTTAAAACGAAACCCAGTAAAATGTCCAAGAGGACGAGTGTCATCGCTTTCGCATCCCTCAGGTTTGACACGCACAACATCACTTTCCATGATAGGGGTAGTGAGAACAAAGTTCCCATGATGCTTTACGGCATCGCTAAGGTCACAGCGTACAGCATCGTTCCCATCGCAAGGCTCACAATCGCACTCGTCTGCAAACTCCGTTACGCAATGACAATGGTAACCACATGGACAATCGCAGTTTCCCTCCGGACATTTTCCGTCGCAATGCCTGGGTCTTATCCATCCAATATTAGTCACACTAGAGGAAGATACAACTTTTTTACAATCCCCAAACTGGAACGATGTCTCTTTCAAAGTATTCATCTTGTTCGCTTGGTCTTGGTAGTCACAATGAACTATCGATCTTGCCTAGGGTTCCTTTTTATATACAGGCCAATACCGACGTGTCCATACGGTAAGGTGAAATGATTGGGAAGTCGAACTCGCTTCTGGTACACGATTTGATAGACTTTTTCCAAGGGCCGACTGACGATGTGGTGAGTGGGTAAACGTACAATCTTGTTCTGTTGATAGGTGGTCACTTTAAAGTTTGCATCCTCTCCCGATTGCAAGGCTTCTTTCAATACCCCAAAGTTGACCACACAATTGGTACGATAATTCAGAGTCAGTCCTTTCACTTTGCACGTCGTGTGCACTTCTCCTTGTGGGTCCCGGTATTCGTAGCCGTACTTTTTATGACCGCCACTGACGAAACTTAGAATCTTGTCGTCGGGATGCTCGTCTGTCCAGGCTCCTAAACGGTCTCCTTCGATGTCAGGGTGCTGTTGACTCGGGTGATGGATGTAAATGCAACTGCCCGTGTCAAAGTACAGGACGCGTTCCCCTAACAGTTCTAAAGCTTCGTACAATTTTAAGCGAGCATGAGCTGTCACGTAAGCCGCAATGATGACATTTCCAAAAGGGTTGTCTTGTACAAAGTCCAGATCTTCTTCGTAATTGACCAAGATCAAATTCTCTCGAACGACGTCCACGTGTTTCATGTATTTGGTTTTGTCGTGAATCATCTGGAAGTAGCGGGAAGGTTCTGTCAAATATTCCGTCTTGGGTAAACACGGTCGTTGTGCCATTTTACCCCACAAGCAATTTAACATCACTTTGGCAAACGATCGCCTGCCTTCGTTTTTCTCGATGTGGTCTAAAGAGATGCCTTCTTGTTCATAGTATTTCTCTTTGAATGTAATTTGGTCTTCGGGAGTGTGACACCAGGACGGATAGCCGCTGGCTTCTTGCTTCAGTTTCAAAAAGGCACCCACGTAGTCAGCGAAAATGCCTTTCTGACTGGGATCACCCTTGTGGTATTGTTGTGTCTTGGGAAAGTGGCAAATTTCGTACACTTCTAACAGTTGGTATCCCATGTCCAGAGCTTTGAACAATTCTACGCTGACCCAGGTTCCCGTCAAGGCACGTTCTTCCTGGCTGTGCTGACAAGGTTGGTCTTGGTTGCACGTTTCGGCACAAGTACGGCACAATGGAAACATCAGTTTGCCTTGACAATGGTGAGGTAAGACGGGATGGCATAGGTTCGTGGGAGGCAAAACTTTACACTTGATCAAGCCTTCGTATTGTCGAATGTTTTTCAGGTCGATGTGTTCCGTTAACAATTGCGGGTGCCCTACAGGAAAGCGACAATATTTGCACACGTAGGGATACAACAAACACACGTCCAAGTATTTGATTTCTTCTCCTTTCTCTTCGTCGGCTTGGTACAGCAAACAGGTGGCATTGGTCCTTCCTCCGTACAAACTATCCCTCGGGTTCAGTGGGTCCATGAACTGGTAACTTTCCACGAGGCGTTTAAACTCGGGATCGGTTTTCATACGGTGATCGTACTCGTGTTCCCACATTTCCACCACTTGGTATCCTTGCTGTTCTAACTTTAGGCGTCGCTGACAAGTGTCCTGGTACAAGTCTTCCATGGTTCGTTGCAAAAACTGATTTTTAGTGCCACGGTCAGGGTAACAGACGGGACATCCGTGAAATAAGCAACCGTTAAACTCGTACACGATCTTGGGGTTTTCTAAGTCCCAGCCATCGACCGAATACGTTCCGATGGTCTTTTCACCCCCTCCGTTGCGAGCATGCTGAATCCACTTGTCTTCCTTGTCGCACAAGTAATGTAACCAACGTAGGGCTTTGACCGAGTATTGAGACTTGACATAGTTGGTCGTTTGAGGGCTGATGACAGCTACGGTGTTTTCAGGCATGAATCGTTGGCGGTACACTAAGGAACACGCTTTGGCAATGGTGCAAGCTTCTTTCAAAGGATCGACCCCTCCGTGTTCCATGAACAGTTCTCGAAATTTTCCACAGCAACGTCGTAAAATGTCCACGTCGGAACAACAATACTTTAGCATTTCTTCCTGAAAGTCGAAAGGGTCCGAGGCGTGAGCATGGTACCAAGCGTAGAAAGCTTCTCGTTGTTCGGTACGCATGTTGTCGGGGTCGTAATAGTGAGCCTCAGGTAAATGGGGTAGAACGGCGTGTTGATTGGCTTCCGTATTGAAAAAGTGTGGAAAGTACCCTTTAGCCATTTCTGTCATTCCAAACGTTTTAGGCATTCGACTCAAAGACATGGCCAAATAGCTCATCGAATCTTTAAACTGTACTTGTCCCACTTGCATGAAAATGATTTTGGCTCCGTTCAAAGTCACTTTAGGATGCTCGGTGCCTTGTTCCGTATAGTATCTCAAAAGAAACTGTCCATCGTATCCGGAGAAATTGTGAGCCATCACTGTGTCATGACGATGACAATCTCCGTAACGTTCGATGTCCTCTTGGCTCCACGTCTTGTCGTTGGGGTCTAAGACCCATTGGGCAAAATCGGCTAACGTGTTCGGTCCCCGAAAGATTTTTTCACGCCCTCCGGGAATCTTGCTGCAGTGAGGGCAATGACTGAAAATAGGTTCTTGAATGCACTTTTCGCACGCTCGATGAGCCACGCAGAAATTAGGAATGTGAATGTCAGTCTCTTGCATGCATTCGAAATCGAAAAAGATGAAATTGCCTTTCTTCTTGTGACCATCCTCTTTCTCTGGTTGGGGTTGGTATTTTTGCACGTAGCATTGGTGTTCCATGTCCACGATGTGGTGACAGATGTGACATTTTTTCTTTCCTCGACATACGTGTGCCTTGACATTATTGGTAAGTATGCCTTGTCCACACGTAGGGCACAATCTCAGCAGTTGACAAGCACATTTCTGCTGTGAACCTTGCGTCTTCAGATCTTGTTGGTAACAGGTAGGGCTGACAAACGTGCGCAGACAAGTTGAACAAGGCACTGGTCCTTCGCTCACACAGGGTGGAGAGGCCAAACATCCTGAGCATTTCAATCCACAATGCTTGTGTTGCTCTCGATTATTATGGCCATAGTCACATTTCTCACAGTAATAACTGTATCCCAGGAATCCAGTGATACTGGTAATGGTATCGAAATGGTCATCGTGATAATAGACATGAATGTATTTTCCGTCCTTAAAGTCTTGGCCGCGAAACAACAGAGGCCCACGCACTTCTTGAGGGTGCACTTTCAAGGTGTAGCGTGGAGCTAGGACATCTTGCAATTTTTGCATCTCAGGAATGCCACAGGGCGTGTCTTTGGACAGGCCAGCTTGTTGTAACAGGAGTTCTGCTTCGTTTCGTTGTTTGGCTTGGTCCGATTGTTGAATAGATTTCCATGCTCTTTTCCATTCTGCCGTGTCGTTCTTGTTAGCATAGGTTCGTCCCACCACAATGGCTCGGGCTAAACACATCTGGTCTTGAGGGTTGTTAATTCGGACGAGACTTGTTTTGGTGTTGCGAAGGTCGTCCACCAATAAGACCTTTTTGCGTCCAGTCCCTTGAGGAGGAGAGACGTGGGTCATGTCCAGTGTGGCTTTTCCATAGGTGATGTCAAACTGGTCATTAGATTGTTGCACGTGTTGAATCTTGTCCATGACTTTGGAAGCAGTCAATTCTGCAGGGGTGCTGAACTCGATCCAAACAGGGGATTTCAAGCTGTCGTGTTGTATGGAAAGTCTCAAGCGATCGTCTTCTTTGGGTTGACATTGTCGCTTGAGTGCGGTGAGCAAAGAATCCCACATCTCGGTGATAAACCCTTCTGCTTTTTCTAACGGTACTTCAGCCTTGAAATCTTTAAACTTCACCGTGTATTTGTAAGCCGTGGTTCTAAATTTTCTAGAGGAGCGCTTTTCCGTCTCTCGAATGGAATAGTATTTTTCAGGGTTGACTAAGGGTGGAAAACTTGGTTTAGAGGGTTCGAATTCTGGTTCACTCATGTCCTCTTCAAAATCACTGGCATGAATTTGTGCCAAGACTTCATCTCTGGTACGAGGCGATAGATCACGTTTCTGCCTCTTACTTTCTTCTTCTTTCTTCTCAAATGAATAGGATCGTTTCATCTTGAGTGCAAAACGTCAAATGACTCAAGTTTAAACACCATAGACTAATTTATAGTCATGGCAGACCAGCGTATATAAAAGGGTGTGTGTCTTGTCCTTTCACCATTCATTTCACTCTCTAACTGAGCACAACGATGGAAGAGACTAGCCAAATCGAACGTTTCGTCAGAGCTTTGCGAGGGGTCATTAGAAAATTCTCTTCAGACCAGCGGACGGACTACTCTCCTTCCTTTCGAGATAAAAGTCAAGATACTTGCTATATCTGTCAGAAGAAAGGGCATTGGTCTTCAGAGTGTCCAGACCGTCAAAAAAGAAAAAAAGGGGCTAGAAAAGACAAAAGTAAAGATACCTGTTATTATTGTCAAGAAAAAGGACATTGGTCTCCAGATTGCCCAAAAAAGAAACAAGAGGAGTCAGAAGAAAAGAGGGATTCTTCAGAAGAAGAGAGGGATTCTTCAGAGGAAGAGAGGGATTCTTCAGAGGAAGAAGAGGAAGAAAGAAGACAATTCTATTTACAAGAGGCAAAGAAACAGGAGAATAAAAGAAGAAGGGAAGAAAGTGAAAAGGAAGAAGAGGAAAAGAAGGTGAAGAAATTTAAAAAACAGTGAGAGGAAACAATGAGACAGAAGAAGTGTATGAACTTTTTAAAGTGTTCTGTTGTGAATTGTGAATTGGATTGTAACTATGGATACAAGAATAAATTAATTATACAAGGTAAGTGTCTTTGAGTTTTGATTTTAAAATAAGAAGGTACACTCACGCACTCATACACAGACACGTACTATAGGGGTAAAATGGGTTTTTTTTGAGTTATTGGCAATTGAAATTGTATTTCTTTTCGAGAGACGTGGGTGGCCCTGAAAAGGGCCTTTTTTGGTGTAGGGGTGAGTTTAAGCAATCAACTTTAACTGCCTTAAGCCTTTACCACGGCCAAGGCCTACTTCTGGACTGCGTACTGTTGATGATGATGATTTGGTTGAAATCACTAAGGGTGGTACGACAGGCTTAGTCACAGGGTTGACGTGGTTAGCTCGGGAAGGTCGTATTCTCTTCGGTCGTAATAAAGAAGTCTGATACATTTGTTTCAGACTTCTTAACTCCGCTAAAATGTCCAACAGTACCGTGACCGTTTGATTTTCACCCTCTTGTTTCTTTGCTGCTACTTCTTGTTGTTGTTGCTGTTGTTTTTTTCTTACCTCTTCTTCTTGTTGCTGTTGCTGTAGGAGAAAAGCTTGTTCCGCTTCCTTTTGTCGTTGTATAAATTTCTCCAATTCTTCTTTCTGTCTCTGTCTAAAATTCTCCACTTGCGGTAATGAAGAAGGTAACGAAGGTTCCGGAACAAATTCTTGCGAGGTAAGAAAATCCACAAAATCCCAATTTACCTCTTCTGAAAGTAAGTCCGGGTTCCCTTGGGTGGTCTCCACTGCTGGTGCACCCCAATGGATCGTTTTCTGAGTTTCCGTCATGTTGAATCACTGTCGCATAGATTGACTGCGCACAGGCGCTAGCGAATCTATATAGACCACGTGACGTCACAAACTGCTCTCTTCGGATTGGATGTGGGCTGACTGAATTTTGTAACGCGTGTTCGGATTGGTGAATGAACTCAATCCGTTTCAATCCTTCCTCTACCGATAAATAAACGCAGTTCACTGCATTGATTCACCTGTTCTCGTCGCTTCAAGATTGTTGACCACAGTCGAATCATCCACCCTAGTGTCTTCAATGATGTTTAGGACGGACATGCTCATGTATGTCCGGTCCAAGTGGACCGTTGTCGACAAGTCAGACACCAGTCTGTGGATACGAAGAGTGTACGTCGAAAGACAAGGTTGCCTCAAGAGGACACTGATTTATGGCCCTCGAGTAAGACGCAGCTTGAGGACAAGAAGATGCCGCAAATGCCCTTTATGTTAAGGGCATATTAACATAAACCCAAAGGCCCTTTTCAGGGCCACCCACATTTCTCGAAAAGAGAATGACTTTCAATTGCCTTCCCTTTTTTTATTTTATTTTTTTTTTTTTTAAAAATCCCATGTTCAATTACCTTTGTCCCTAGATAGACCCACACTTTATTCCCCCATGTTCAATTCCCCTTGACGCTAGAGTTGCCCACGATTTTTCTCCATGTTAAATTCCCCTTGACGCTAGTGTTGCCCACGATTTTTCTCCATGTTAAATTTCCCTTGACGCTAGAGTTGCCCAGGGGTCTTTTTAATGATAATTCCCATTGACGCTAGGGTGCCCCACTTCACTACTATTGCTTTATTGAATGTTGGCAAAAAAAAAAACATTTTTTTGTGTATGTAAATGTATGGAAAATATTAGAATGTAGAAGACAGGATAATGTACTCCTGAGCTTGACTGCAAAATGCACACCTAGTTCAAGGATATGCACCCTGTGCATAACACCATCATACCGATGGTGTGAAGCACGCACGCCTAGTTCAAGGATATGCACCTTGTGCATAACACCATGATACCTGTGGTGTGTAGCACGCACACCTAGTTCATGGATAACACCGTACCGATGGTGTGAAGCACGCACACCTAGTTCAAGGATATGCACTTTGTGCATAGCACCATCATACCGATGAAGTGTAGCAGGCACACCTAGTTCATGGATAACACCATCATACCGATGGTGTGAAGCACGCACACCTAGTTCAAGGATATGCACCCTGTGCATAACGCCATCATACCGCTGGTGTGAGGCACGCACGCCTAGTTCAAGGATATGCACCCGATGCATAACACCTTCATGCCAATGGTGTGAAGCACGCCTAGTTCAAGGATATGCACCCTGTGCATAACACCATCATACCGATGGTGTGAAGCACGCACGCCTAGTTCATGGATAACACCATAATACCGATGGTGTGAAGCACACACGCCTATTTCAAGGATATGCACCCTATGCATAACACCTTCATACCGATGGTTTGAAGCACGCACGCCTATTTCAAGTATATGCACCCTGTGCATAACACCATCATACCGATGATGTGAAGCACGCACGCCTAGTTCAAGGATAACACCTTCATACCTATGGTGTGAAGCACGCACGCCTAGTTCAAGGATATGCACCTTGTGCATAACACCATCATACCTGTGGTGTGTAGCACGCACACCTAGTTCATGGATAACACCGTACCGATGGTGTGAAGCACGCACACCTAGTTCAAGGATATGCACCCTGTGCATAGCACCGTCATACCGATGGTGTGTAGCACGCACACCTAGTTCATGGATAACACCATCATACCGATGGTGTGAAGCACGCACACCTAGTTCAAGGATATGCACCCTGTGCATAACGCCATCATACCGCTGGTGTGAGGCACGCACGCCTAGTTCAAGGATATGCACCCTATGCATAACACCTTCATGCCAATGGTGTGAAGCACGCCTAGTTCAAGGATATGCACCCTGTGCATAACACCATCATACCGATGGTGTGAAGCACGCACGCCTAGTTCATGGATAACACCATAATACCGATGGTGTGAGGCACGCATGCCTAGTTCAAGGATATGCACCCTATGCATAACACCTTCATACCGATGGTTTGAAGCACGCACGCCTATTTCAAGGATATGCACCCTGTGCATAACACCATCATACCGATGGTGTGAAGCACGCACGCCTAGTTCATGGATAACACCTTCATACCGATGATGTGAAGCACGCACACCTTGTTCAAGGATATGCACCCTGTGCATGACACCATCATACTGATGGTGTGAAGCACGCACACAGAGAACTCTGCTTCTGAAAGTAACTACAGTAGACTGTTATAATAACTGAAAAAGAAAGCCAGTTTTCTGAATGGTGGTGATCACAACTATTGTTGTACATTGTTGTGCAAGGTATCACTACGCTGGAAGAAACAAACAGTTACAATATACATCATAGCAACATCAACGGTCATCAAGGACAATGGCATATCTGTCAATAAAATAGCTTATATATATATATATATATATATATATATATATATATATATATATATATATATATATATATATATATATATATATATATCCAGAAAATAAAAGAATACGTCACACATGAAGATAAATCGGTAAATATAATGTCTAAATCAGCCTCAATTCTAATTTGAAAATGGTAAATATCAATACCAATTGAAGATGCTGTATCATTGTAATTTTTAATGTATTATCGCTCCTGCCCATATGTGATAAACGATGTCAGAACTTATTTAAGATATCAAAGATATCGAAACAACATCATAATGAGGGCGGGTAGAAGGAGGTTAAGTCATTCAACAACAAAAACAAAGAAGTATATTTTTTACTTCAAAGGAACATATTATATTAAAATAGTTTGAATTGAGTGAGTTCGCAAAACTAGTGTATAATGTTATAGGATTAACAATGCAAAGCCCCTGCTGTTCGCACACGAAAAGAAAACACATTTGAACTCAGCATACACGCCATATCCGTGAGAGACACATAAAACTAGTCAGAAGATTAATGATTGCAACTACATGCAACTAAAGGAATCCTGCACGTAACTAATGCGATTTCAATTACAAGTATCCAAACTACATGTAATTGTTAATTTTTAAGTTATCAGTTATATATTATAAATATCTAAACTACATACAACTTTTAAATCAAAAGCTGTGAGCAATCTGTTTTTGAGAAATCTGGCAAAATATGTTCAGGATGTATAGGTACAGATCATGTCGAACAGCGAAAGACATATGTTTAAAACAGTAAAAATTTAATAACTGATAACTTTACATACGTAAACAAAAAACATATCAATGGACAATCATACTTGTATACAGTTGTAGATTTATTCGACTGTCAAAAGAACCGCCTCCTAAATGTTTGAGTCATGAAAGGTTCGCATGAAAGAGTTTACAATATTACCAGTCTAAATCTTTAAGAAAATATATTTCCGAAAGGAATAGCTTTGAATATCTTATCGAAATGTCTATATTACTAATACAAAAGTTTTATGCAAATTTAACAAATTCAAGAATATCAAGGGACGGTCATCAGCATGTCCAACACGTCACGGAACAGTTAGCATCGTACATTTGGGGGTCTGTATTCCTATTACAGGGAAAATATAAATCTATGCAATGTAACATATTCCAAGTCTAAGATATAAAATTATGTTTAATATTTGGACAAAGTTGGTAAGATAGCAGATAATGGTGTGTGCGAAATGTCAAGGTCTGTCATTTGTATCTGTGGGGTGCCTAAAAGCATTACAGTTAAACTTGAGATGTACAAAACTGATGGGGAGAAAAATTAATTGGATGATATAATCAGTGCAAGGTATGATCGGGAAAAAATCTGCTTGAAAGTTCGGACAACTAATGATAGCATTTTAGAAGTGTTATTTTTTATTGCAGTACACACGCGTGACCATTTCATGCATAAGCAATAATATAAGGGAAATTAATTCCAGATGGAAATGAATTATCAACGTTATGGAAGATTCTTCTAGCCAAATATATCACCCGTTAAATCGAATTAAATCGCTTAAGTCGAATTAAGTCGAATTAAGTCAATTAAGTCGAATTCATTAGTTACAACTAATTCAATCGAGTATGACATGCTGACCAGAGATACTTTCCGAAGCGAAACTTGCCATCACATCAGGAACAAATTGGCTATGGATACAAGTTACTCAGCTCATTCCTACAAATTTTCAAAGGTAAAACATACACGCGTATAAATTTAACAAAAATGCTAAACCCCAAGGCTGACAGTTTGCGAAAAGAAGTTCTAATAATTATGTTTAGCAAAGAAAAGGAATTGTTTTAAAATGATTTGTTAGGAGAAACAGTCGATGATCGTCTACAAAATTGTTTGTATATGTCTACGAACAATGATGTCTGTTTCTTGTTAACTTCTCTGCAGGTTACTGGTGAAGCGATAATTTCTTATGCCATATTGGTGAGTTTATTTCGTATTCATATGTATATTCCGTGTCAGCTATAAATCAAACTAGTTGCAGAATACACTCGGAATGTATCTTGAAAATGGTACATATATATATATATATATATATATATATATATATATATATATATATATATATATATATATATATATATATATATATATATATACCATTTTCATTTCTTCTCTTGTTCTCGTGTGCTTAACTATGCTTCATATTCGCCCTTAGTTTTTCTAATCACCACATCACCGTACCCACGTGCAATATTAATCTAGAATATGTTCAGATCATTTGACATTTATTAACTATTTACAACAAATATAATAAGAAGTCCGCCATCGTTGTACGCTGGAGATAAATATGCTTAATATTCCAACCAAGGAAGTATTACTCTCATTGGATATATATATATATATATATATATATATATATATATATATATATATATATATATATATCAGCCAGCTCCTGGAGTAGATTACCTGGAACCAACCATCACTGTCAATGGCCATAAGCTCAAAAATGTAGACAGGTTCACATACCTCGGCAGCACCCTCTCACAAGCAGTCCACATAGACGATGAGGTCAACACCAGGGTTGCCAAAGCCAGCGTAGCATTTGGTAGACTCCGCTCAAATGTCTGGGATAGGAGAGGAATCAAGCTTGCCACCAAACTCAAAGTCTACGCAGCGGTTGTTCTCCCCACCCTCCTCTATGCTTGCAAGACATAAACTGTGTATAACCACCATGTTAAAAAACTGAACCACTTCCATATGAGCTCCATGAGAAAAGTACTGAAAATCAGATGGCAGGACAAGGTACCAAACACAGAGGTGCTCACTAATTTCAGCATGACAAGCATCCACACCATGCTGTGCAAGGCACAATTCCGATAGGCTGGCAATGTTGTCCGCATGCCGGTAGAACGCCTACCTAAGAAGGTCTTTTATGGAGAGCTACAACAAGGCAAAAGATCTCACTGTGGTCAAAAAAAGATATACAAGGACACCCTCAAGGATCGCTGAAGAACCTAGGCATTGATCCTGATACCTGGGAGAGTGTCGCTGCTAACCGATCTGCTTGGCGCAGTCAAGTCAACGTTGGTACGGAAGCCTTTGAGCAGAAAAGACTGGTGGACTCAGCTGAAAAACGTGATCTGCGCAAATCCAGGAACATCATTTCCGCAACTCCTGGCCAGCAGCCTGCACATCCATGTCCCCACTGCAACAGACTTTTCCGGGCCCGGATGGGACTGATCAGCCATCTCCGGATCCACCCCCAGTGAATCGATGACATTAACTGGTCTTCATCGACTCCGATGGACACACATCATCTTTATTGGTATACTGTTATGCTTAGGCTCTTAATAAACGCAACAAAAAAAGAGTGAAGACAACAAGCTTTGCAAAATTTAACAAATAATTTATTTTCCAAGGTAAACAAGGTAAAAATCCACAAAAGAACTTCCGATTTTAAGAATCAGATAACAAAATAATCTAAGAATAATCCAAGAATTAAAAATTATTAGTCTAGCAATATAATGTTCTAATGAATTTGAGTTCGAATCCCGAGGAAAATCCAAAATGAGGGCGATGACCTATAATATAGACATAATATCAGTAGTACTGATGTGTCTAGAGTTCTCTCTTGTACTACGGAAAATAATATTCCGGTGATTCAATTTCGAATAAAATTTCAATAAATGTCTTTGTCCAAGAATTCTGTATGAGCACTTAAACATTCTCCTGGGAAAAGAATTAATCTCTTAGAATCCAAATAATTTGAAGAGAAATAAACATGTAACTCCAACTGGGCACAATTGAAGAAGAAAAAGCACACCTTAATATCTGAGTGTTTAAAAGCCCAACTGAGATTATTTCTCCAAACATCGGTATTGAACATGGCCACTGCGCAAAACAAATGCCCGGATTGGGGTCACGTTATCACTTTTCAGAACAAGGTAGAAGCTTTACCTCACGTACTTGAGTAAAGCCTCGATATCACTCTTTACATCATAGATTAATAATGAATAATGAAAGAGTTGTTTACTTGATTTTCAATCAAGGTCAAGAACTAGGTCAACTTTTAAATGCAAAGTTCTGTTGTTACGTGTTTACGGAAAACAGTCAGGTCAAACTAATTTGTGGAATATACCATATTCCAGTAAGCAAAATTACATTAACATGTAATGGAATAAAAACATTAATTTTAAAACTAACAAACAAAGAATTAAATTAAATCAATAATAAATTAAATCAACACTCGATTAACAAAAGTCCTACAATTTGCATAGTAGTTAAATATCGCAGACGAACGACTGCATAATATGTAATGAACGTTGTATCGCAAATGAGAAACATGAATAAATATCATACGGAATGACTAGATGCAATAAATATCGTAGACATTGTCCTCTTTTATGTTCTTTCAATCCACACAATTAAAAATATTTAAAGGTGTATTAAATAAACTGTACATTGTTCAGCAAAATGAAAAGCTAACAAAAAGCACTGGGTGATCTTGCAATGGAACACAATCAATGAAAAAAAAAATCGAAAAAAAATAATATCACAATTTACACGATCATTTTTGGGCTCGGTCGATATTTTCCCGCCTTAATGACGTTCAAAGAACAGACGCAGGTTATTGGTACCGCCTCTATCACGTACTCGTATTTGTATATCTCATTTTCACACGCCGTTCTGCGTAGAACTGGGGTATATGTATACACGGGTTTACAGCTTCTGAGATCGGAATCTCTCCGGGAAAGGCATTTCTTGCAGCTGCACTGCGCATGAACCATATTTTGCGGGATCCGGTTTGGGTCGTGCTGAATGACATAATATTTGGGACACTCAGGTTCAAGTATGTTCGCAGCAGCCGGACATTTTCTGCTTCCTGACAAATAAGTTGTTCTCGTGTTCACAAATCTGCATGGGAAGAACACCATGTTAAATATATTGCCAATTAAAGACTTAAGGAACCGGTAAGACATACGCAAATATAACATACTGCGACAAGCACTAAAAAAGAACATTGGTGTAGTAACAAAACGTTCTTTAAACGTTAAAATATCTCGCACAAAATGGAGTGATGTATGTATGCATGTATATATATATATATATATATATATATATATATATATATATATATATATATATATATATATATATATATATATATATATATATATATATATATATAACGATTCGACTCCTGTGAATAATACGTTTGCAATCTCTCTCTCTCTCTCTCTCTCTCTCTCTCTCTCTCTCTCTCTCATTACAAGGTTACCAGGTACAGTTTTAGTTTTGGAAGTGTATTACGTTTGTTTTGGCAAATTTGCAGAAATGGTTAAAAAAATTTAATGATGCAAAATGTACACTGCAGTTGTAAATATTAATTATAACTGCCTATCGTGTTTTAAACAATAATGACCGATCTTTACTTGTCCATCTTAAATATAGAAGGATGTGCAATATTATCCTCAGAAATAACACCTAACTAACAAGTAGCAGAATAGTGTATGACCCTCCATATGGCATATTTTGTCAAATACGTAGCACGCGATATGCAGTCCTTTATGGAATGCCAGGTAGAATTTCGCGTATTTCACTTTCTTTTGTTGATGATAGTTGTTCTACATAGTTTTGTGGAATTGTTTTCATTCTTCTTTTCAACATTTTGAATTCATAGAAAAGGAGGAATTAAGCCATTATAGTAACAGATTATGTACGATGTTTCCAGGTTTAAAAGTTCAATAATTCGCAAGAAATCAATAAAATTACGTACTCCTTATTGACAGATTCCAGTCTTCTGGACATTTGTTCCATTTCTGGAATTAACCAAAACGTCCAATGGGGAGAATTGGAGCCGATGTGGTCCATTTGTAGCTGCACCAGAACTTCCGGGTCCGGTTCTCTGCACCTGCCTATAGATGGCGCCAGTAGTGTGTTTTTCACCAAATCCATGATTGTCAACATCACTAAATTGTATCGGCATATCTGAATCGAGTAAATAAAACCAGGTTACTCTAAACAGTTGTATCATATAGTGTTTCTTTTGTTTCTATGAGACATTCTACGCGTTATTAAACTCCATTAAAGCTTACAATATAAAACTGTAAAGAAAAGATTAACATGGAACTTAGTGATACTAACTCTAGGGGTGATAACTTCTCATTTTCAAAACAAATAGTACTGTTACAACATAGTACCGGAAAACACGGCATATGTAATTATTTTTTTCTTCTATTTCATCAAGGTGAATGTTTGCTTTAAAATATAGTAAAATAAGCGGTGATTCAAAAAAGAAGTTTTGTTCTTAAACTGTCGGACCATTCGACATGAAAACGTACTCTTGCTATAAATATATTATAACAATTTGGCATTTAACTCAAGTTGAGTAATGATTCTTTTCACTTTTCCGAGAAAGGCTTTCACATTCACAGCATTCAGACAACGCTCATCGATATTTCAACATATAATTATTTTTTTATTACATTTATTATTTTTTAAAAAACGTAGCTGCTACATAAATTAAGTGTTTAAATGAAAGGTACTTTCCTTTATTTATCGTTGATTAGATTTCTCGTTATGACTTCAATTAGAAAGACAAAGATTAAATAATAAAGTACCCCATCATTTTAGTTATTCAGGTGTAAATGATTCTAGTAATGTATCTACTGGTGATATATACAACTTACCGACAACCACATTTTATCTATACTTTACACTAAACGAGGATTCTCTTACGTGTGTGACAGTTTTCGTAAATTATCTAGCCAAGTAACATTGTATTTATATACCAGATACGGAAATTTCTTAAATTCCCTTTTTGCGTTTGCGCTCTCGTGGTGGAATTCTATTGGGTAAGTTCATGTTTCTCCCTTTTTATCACATTGGTTAAAAAGAGCATCTTTTAAACGATCTTCCGCGTCCATCTCCTGGGCAAAGACTAGTATATTAAAAGAAAAGAGAAGTTTTCGTTCCTCGTTCCTCGTGACTGGACATTAAAACAAATTTCCGGCTGCAATCGCCGATTTTCATTGGTCTGAATATTAAAACTAACTAACGCCTCGAATATGTTATTATTTTGCGCTTCAGTGTAAGACGATCTAACACAGTCTATCCATTTGTTCGCATTCACAGTATCAGTTCACATCAGCGTATTATAGTGATCCCTTACCTTCCTATGCATCCCAGTGAAGCGTGAACACATCAGCGAACCTTTCAGCACATTGCGGAATTTTTCTCGATCCTGCGGATTAAAGACTGAACGATCATTATGCAGGTTTCCTCATCATTTTTAAAATATATTGATTTTACTTATTTTTCTTTGTTTATTTATATTGATGGAATCACTAATATTAAAATTTTGAAAGAAGTTAAAATTATTAACATTAGCACCTTGATATATTACATGTATATCGTGGTAGGTAACATGTACAGATAAAACAAATAAGAATTATTTTCACTATAGGAAGATACAGAGTGCTTGCACAGTGCTAGGTTTTATTTGCCAACGTTTATGAATATTTTAATATTATTTTAGCAAGATTGTTTGATAATGTAGCAATTGCATATATATATATATATATATATATATATATATATATATATATATATATACACGAACGAATTCAACAAGTCCATTTTGTATCACCATGATATTATCCAAAATGTCCTTGGCTGAATTCACAATAATCCCAAAGTAGTGATTTATTCCTAAATCATTGAGCATTTTGTAATGCCAATGATTGATTTAAATAAATAAATAAAATTCTCTAACTCAACACAACTAAATTTGGTTCTACTAAGATTGCTGTTAAGATATGGAATGAGTAATTCTGAAGCAAACAAAACTATATATCTCACTACCTGACCTATATCGCAATATTCATTTTATGAAATTACTCTGTCATCTTAATGGAATTCTCCATCAAATTCGTAAACATGGTCAGGTCGATATATGGATTCCTGCTGTAATATTTAACGCCTTTTGCTTTATGTATAGGTAACTGTTATTCAGATCAATGTAATCTTCCCGATGCCTGTTAGTTTCAACTATATGGAAGCTGACCTTGACAAAAACGAAATTGAATGTTGATCTACACACCATTCAGCATCATTATATTGGATGGCTTGGCAAAAAGATCAAGTTCCGTCTTGGAATATTGGCATATATGTTGATGTATTATCTTTGTTTTCTCTTTTAATTTAGACAAAAATGTAGAAGGTTCTGTTCTCTTTGTATATTGTATCCTCTTGTTTTGTTGTGTCCGTGTCGTTTTAATGTTTTCCTACGTTTCTTCCTATGCTTTTCTTGATAGTATGAGGTTTCATTACAATTTGCTAGACAAACGTGTTGTGCTGTTTTAAGGAGCCCCTTTCCTGCCTGGATCAGCAAAATTTCTGACATTCTGTATTGCTTGTTTGGGATTCTGTTTGTCGACCATAACACTTTGGATGAGTTGGTTACCTTGCGAAATTGGTTGACGAACAATGTTTTAGTATCATTGCTGCGGTACGAAAGTATGATCTGAACACATTCCATAAACCATGTTTCCATTGTTGAGCTACTCATCCATACCCCATATACATGAGTGACAATTCATTTAAGAATTGTTTTCAACGTGAGTTTTCGTTTGGAGAATAAAATATCTTTGGATCCTTTCTAATCTGATATTCACCCTATCAAAATACCATTTACTGGAGAGAGGATAGTACGTGAAGAACATATCCTAGGCGAATGTGATATGTCTTTCCTTCTTGTTAGTTATCACTTTTGGATGTGGCAGAATCTACTTTAAATGGAAGGTCACTCAGCAATGTAGCGGGTGTGTTTCCCACCACATTGTATTCTACCACATATGAGTCCTTCAGTCAGTTCGATGGAGGATAGTTGAGGATTCTATTGATGACGATGATGATGATGATGACAATAACGACGATGATGACAACGGTGTCTTTCAAGTAAGGAGCTAGATCAGTGTTTCCAATAAGAATAGCAAACTTGAAGAACATTTGATGGACAGCATTGTTCGATCGACGGTACATTGTCGTTAATTGTGGTTGTATCTAGAAACTGATTGCTGAATATGCCAAGTCGTATCGACGAAATATTAACCTATATAATCATATATCCTTTAGAAACTCTCATTTTATACAAATTCAGTAATCTGGCAGTGGCTGCCGATGTTTTGTTTGTTTATTTTCATTTCGTACAAGCCATGCCAATTTTTGTACAACTGTCCTGTGCTTGTTCGTCTAGTAGGTTTATGACGAAGATGGCTTGTCTCCCATTTATAGTCAGTACTTGAGTACAATGAACACCTTTCAAATCGAATGTCTGGTCCATTTGTATGAAATGTAATAATTCCGCCATGAAGCAACAAAAATGTGCTGCTGGGAAATACTTTTAGAGAATTAAAGCTCGCGTGAACTCGATAAAAAAGCTATTATTTATATTTCGATAGTTCTCTTGTCCGAGGAGTCGCAGAGTTTCGAAGGATTACTCCCCTGATATTCCCAGAGGTTACTGTGACTGTGGCTTCTGGTGTTGCAGTCACTAGAATTGAAGCTACAGTTGTTAATATTGTTACTATTGTCAACACTTCAGTAACTCAACAATGAACTGGAAAGAATATATTCAATACAAATGTTCAGAAAATGGTCCACATTTAACTATCCATTTGTTGTTCTTCAGATAGCAGCTCCAATCACACAAAATACGACATCAATCTAGCAGAAGAGATTGTCTGGTGATTTGGAACACGTTCGTGTTGTTCGTGTTGCTATTGCTTATGCTTCGGGTGCTCTTAGCAATGATACGGATGGTTGTGGTACTAAATTTAAATGCATTTTCATTTTTTAATCTGCAATCCAAGATTCGAAACAAAGTGGATACCCTTCCCAAGGTAATTCGCTTTTTAGATGCAGTGTTCTTCCATTTGTTATTTGTGTTCTTTGCTCTCTGAATGATACCGTGGTCCTTCCTGGTCACATTTTTTAAAACTCGAGCAAGTTAAGTGTTCAATTTTTTTAAAATTCCACTGACGTGTCTCGTTCCATGAAACGCTACATTATCCACCAATGTTAATATCCATTCTCGAAAACGTATTTCGCTAATCCAGGGCGATCATCCAATGTTTAACATCAAGTTCGAATAATGACGACAATGAATGTGGTTACGATCAGCGTCTTTCTTACTAAAGGATTCAGGTTTTCAAACAATAGATGGAACACTTCCGCTTTGTTTTAGGTAGCCAATTTGCTATTGTTCACGTTCGATAGTGCGATATACTTGAGTTTAGTATCAAAAGTAGTTAATGGGGATACTTTAGCGACAATGGGACTTTAATGTTAAAATAGGGGGTTGTACCCTGGCGACAATGGAAAATTTAACATTAGAGAAAAAGTTTGTACCCTGGCGACAAGGGGAATTTAACATGGGGAATAAATCGTGGGACTGTTAAGCGCCAAGGGGAATTGAACATGGAGAATAGAGTTTGGGATTGTTGAGTGACAAGGGAAAATGGAACAGGGTCGGGACCCTATTTTAAAAAAATAAAAAAAAATAAAAAAAGGGGTAGGCAATTGAAAGTCTATCTCTTTTCGAGAGATTGGAGTGGCCCTGAAAAGGGCCTTTGGTTTTCTTCTTCTTCTTCTAATTTCTTCTATTTCTCCACCAGCTTCTTATTTTCTGTCCTACACTTTTTCTCTTCTTTTCTTTCTTTTCTTCCTCCTTTTTCTTCTTTTTCTCTTCTTTCTGCTTCTCCTCCTCTTCTTTCTTCCTCTTCTCATTTTCTTCTTCTTTTTCAATTTTTTCGTTCCATTCTCTCATTCTTATCCTTTCCTCTTCATCCTCCTTCTCCTCCTTTATTTTTTTCATCAGAGCACTGATCATGTCCTTTACTTTTCTTAAATTGTTGATCTCCATCTTCACTCGATGGGGACTATAAGAATAGTGATCCTCGTTTAGCCTAACTAACATTTGCTCCATCATACCCAAATTGTCCAGGACGTCTTGCAATGTTTTCATTTTATCAAGTTGGTTTGAAGCCATCTTCTTTTTTATTCTCTGTAGAATGGTTTGAACGACGAATATTGTGGGTTCTTATACGAAAAGCGCAGACGTGATGGAAAACATCCCCCTAAAGACCAAAAGTTATATTACCTAGATCATCACTTAAAACGTGCGGACGTGAAGGAAAACATCCCCTACTTTTCTCATTTCATATGATCTACTATCCACATACCTGAAGCAACAATAAACAAACCCAAAATCTACTATCCACACACGCAAAGCATTAAAATCAAACCCCAAATTTACTATCAACACAAACATACGTGATCACTTACAAAGCCCAATAATCTACTATCCACACAAACGTACGTCAGCTCTTACAAACACATACACTCACACCACATAAGAGTCAGTGTTTATATTCACACTACTCTACATACACACATTGGCAAATGGATTACTATTTCTTTTCTAGAGATTGGGGTAGCCCTGGAAAGGGCTGTTTGTTTTTGAACTCCAGTGACACCTGGTTAATGATGGCACATTCCAGGCCTGGAACCACACAATCTTCTTCCCCAATCTCCTTTTACTTTTTTTCTTGAAAGCGCAGAGGGAGGATGATTGGCTTCAGCACCCCAATCCTCTGTCTCTGGTATCTTGTAAGCCATCCTCTCTCCTATTTTCTTTTCCTCCTCTTCCCTCTGTCTTCTGTCCTCCTCTTCCTTCTTTATTCTTCAGTCTTCTACTATGGCCTCCGCTGCCAGTTCATTTAACAGGCGCCTGACATATTCCAGATGTATCTGGAGTTCAAGAAGTTTGCTTATTCTGGTATTCATTGTCTTGTTAACGAATGAACAGGGTAGCTAGACTGCCAAGCGAGTTTCAATTTATACTAAAAGCGTGGACGTGATGGAAAACATCCCCTAAAACAAAACTGATCTTACCTAGATCATGACCAAACAACGCGCGGACCTAAAAGAAACACTCACTCACTTTTTTATACTACCCATTACTATTATAAAAATATTATTAAACCAATAATATACTATCCACATACGCAAAGCAATCAAATCAAACCCCAAATCTACTCTCCCCACACGTCAGACAGCAAAAAGACATGATCTTAATCTATTATCCACACAAACGCACGTGAGCACTTACAAACACACAATCATGTACACAAACACATACACTCACACTATAAAAAATAGTCAGTGTTTATATTCACACTACTCTACATACACATTGGCAAATGGATTACTATTTCTTTTCTAGAGTATTGGGTAGTCCTGAAAAGGGCTGGGGTTTTTTTTTGTTTGCTATGGCAATCTTTTAGTTTCTAAGAATGCGACGTCCTCTGACGATAGACTTTCTGACGATAGTTCTGCTTCTTCGGAAAGAGAAGAAGAACTCTTTGGTGTCGATACGACAATCGACAAAGCCTCTGTCAGGTTCAGGTTTCTGTTGCTGCTGTTGCTGCTCTCTCTGCTGTTTCTGAAGTCTGTACTTCTCTGTCCATTCTTCTTTTTCCCTGTTCACTTCTTCTCTGAAGAGCTCTTCTATCAGGTCTTCAGTGACTTTTAACATTCTCACATTCTCTGTCTCTTCAGGCTTCGGTATCAGACTGTGTCTGACCCTATGCAAATTCACGTAGGCTTCGTTTAGCTTAGCTAGTTTGGAGCACATCTTCGTAGGAGGATGAGTCGACAATGGATGGTTAGACGGGAAACTACCCCGATTTTTAAAGTCAAAGTGCAGACGTGAAGGAAAACATCCCTTCACGGTTTTCGAGCCGGAACGTTCAATGAGTGTCATGAGAGGGATAGTAAGAAGTCAAAGAGCATGAATCAAAATTCTTATAGCCAAACAAACCACAAAGACATTTTTTTCAAAACACAACATTTTTTTATTCAAAATCACTTAACACTAACAGACAACTCTAACATTTTTTAACAATAACCCAACAATATAACATCAAACATTTTTTTTTTCAAATCACAAACAATTTTTTTCAACTCACACATTATTTTGGACAGGGTTGATAACGTTGTGAATGAAATTGTGATTTCCACTGTTGGAAGTCATTAGCCCACTGATGGACACTACGTTTCCTAGCTTGAGACAAAAGACCAATATAATGGTCACAAAACCATTTATCTACTTTCACAACGTTTCTAGAAGAAGAACGAGGATCAAAATGAGTCACTAAATGTTCTAAGGAATAGCCTAGGCTGCGATGATGCAGAAAATACACACAATAATGGGATGGTCTGAGGTAATTTGGCCGTGTAACAGCACAACGTGTTCTTGGGAAACACCTCCATAGAACTGTCACTGGTAAGGTTAAGTAAAATTGATTTTGGTGACTCATAATTCCAGAGTTCTGTGGCTGTCCGAGGGGTTACTGGACATCAGAGGCATGTCTCCGCCCAAAATAGGGTTGTTGTTGTTATTGGAGAGGTGACTGACACTGGCACTGGACACAAGGTTCCCCTGGTTCCCGTTGGAAGAGAATTTCAGGGAGGGATTGGGAAGCAGGTAACCGATGCATCAAATTGGCAATGACTGCACCGATGACACAATACACCACGAAGATTTGGCAGAAAAAGACGATTTGCGTTTTAGGCACACGTTCTCCACACCACACCCACAAGGGTTGTTTCTGTAAATCTTGCAGAGAAGAACTGGGTGAAGGAGTGGTCGACGTTGCTGCGTCTGTGTGAAAGGGCATGATGGTCACTTCTTTTTATAGTCGATGACTTGCGAAGCGTCGATCCAAGAATCAAAACTAGGTGGATATCCTTTCCAACGTACTTTGCTTCTTTGACACGTCGTTTACCCACTTTACGTGTTCTGCGTTCGAGAATGCTTTCGATGTCGTACACGTCGTCTTCTTTTCTGGTGACACGTTGTAACTCGGGTAAGTAAAACGTTCCTTTGAACACTTCTCCGTTCATGTCTTCCAATTTATAGACGGCAGGATGACGGCCATGCACTCGTCCAGTGACACGAAACAATTCGGTCGTCCAGTTAGGTAAGTAACCTTTGTCGAAAGTGCGTTTGGTTTTGCCAATGCGAACCCAATCTCCTACGGTCAACACTCCACTTTTCTTGGGGGCAGCCCTCGTCGGGGACGTACCAAACAGGCGCTCAAACACCAGTACTTCGTTCTCGGGAGTCACTTCTTGCGGGGCACGTCCGATGCTTCGATGGTAAGATTGGTTGTACGCTTGCACCAGGTGCGGTAAGATGTCGATGTACTTCAGAGTGTGGTGATGCGTAAAATATTTCCACATGCGTTCTTTCAAAGTGCGTTGAAAACGTTCCACGATGCTGGCTTTGGTTTCGGGATTCTCTGTGGTAAAAAAATGAATGTCACGTTTCTTTAATTCTTTTTGGAAAGCTTGGTTCAGAAATTCGGTGCCTTTGTCCGTTTGCCATCGGAGAGGGTGACGACCGCTTTGTTTCAACACCCTTTGCAGGGCTCGCACTAACTCGCTGCTCAATTTGGAAGTCACGGGTACGACCCAGGCAAATTTGGAAAAGACGTCGATGATACAAAACGAATATTTGTAGCCACGATTGTAGCTGGCCAAATGAGAGACATCGGCTAAATCGGCTTGCTATTGATGATCGATGCCTTCCACTCGGGTGCGACTTCTGGAAAACTTGCGTCGAATGGGTTTGTGTAAAGTGTAGGTAGCTTGTTCTTGTAACCATCGTTGCACTTGAGGTAAAAGGAAACTTTTCAGTCGCGTTTTGGCAGCACGATACAATTTTTGAACTCCTGCGTAACCTGCATGATGGGAAGGATCGTAGTAAATGCTGGCTTAAGACTTTTTCCATTTTTTTTTTTTTCGGTGTGTTAATAAGTCACCCACTCTTCGGTGATGCTACTTTGGGTGGGACGAAAGGGTGGTTTGGAAACGGATTTACGTGTCCGATGGGCTACGGGAGTAGAAGTCGAAGGTAGTGGTGGTGGAGGTGGCAATGGAATGGCTTTGGTCTTCGTTTCTTTTTTCACTTCTGGTTTCCCTTCTTTCTTTTTCACTTCTGACGAAGGAGGAGTGGACATCATCTTTTTAACCCAAGCTTTCATTTCTTCTCGTTGGGGTGTGGGGGACGGGATCAACAAGGATGCTGCAATCTTACTTGAAATGGGAGCTGCTGACGGTGTTTGAAACACTTCTCGCATCTCTTCTTCCTCAGGTCTTCGTGGGGTAGCATCTCTGGTGACCCTTGGGGATGGTAGTAGTGGTGGTGGTAGCAGTGATGATGGTGCTGGACTTTTCATCAAGGTCTTAAAATCTTTCAGAGTGGGTACAGCTGTTTCGTCTAAAGCTTTCTGGTGAAAGAGTTGCAGTCGTTGCAAGAGTTGACCGTACTTTTGCGATTTTTCTGTTTCGGACAAATCTTGGCGATCCATCAAGGACTGCAATTCGTGTTGTAACTGGGACATCTCGCTCAAATGGGGATTGGGAGGTAAATGCGGGGTGAGTTGTTCTTGCCAACGATGGTATTCCATCCATCGTTTGTAAGGCACTAAAGCTAGTTTTCGTCCTTCCATGGGATGTCAGGGGTCGATTCTGAGATCTTGGGACTCCAGAGGGCCTTTTTATCTTGCTCCCACCAGTCCTCCCAACATGGTTCCCAAGACTCCTTTCAGCAAGGGGCCTAGCAAGAGGGGCAAAATGCTTCCACGTTGGACTAACATCTTCTTCTTTTGACGAAGGCGAATTTTCTTTTGAACCATTTGGCGAAGAACGTGACGATGTTTGCCTAAGCATTGTTTCTGGTGTTTAGACAAAGGGATCGTGCCTTTCAAGACGTTCAAACAACATTCGCACACGGTATCGATGACCTCTTTGGAAGCTGATTGAATGAGTTTTTTTCATAGGGGTGGAGAAGCTTTGGACAGGACAGATAACATGCCCCCATGTTTGACTAAACGTGGTGGCAGTCCTTTCCTTTTCTTTCCTTTGGGGTTGTTTAGACGAGGGATGTTTTTTGGAAGGTGACATCTTTGAATCTTCAGGAGCACCAAAACACTGATGCCCCGACTTGGACACACGCCTGTTTTACACTGGAACGCGTCGCCACTGGTTGTCTTTACGGCGTATCAACTTCAGGACAGGCATGACACGTCGTGCAGGGGTACGCAACGGACTAAATCGAGCCAGTTCTTGCTTGGACAAATCCAGTAAACTTTGTAACATGCCCGATCTTTCTTGGACTTTGATTTTGGGAGAAGGTACTTTGTGAGCAGCAGCCACTGCCACTAAATTGGAGGGTCCTGCCACTGGGCAAGTTCTTGGGGTCATCAATGGAGAAGTTCTTGGTGTGATCAACGTCTCCAAGTACTCTTCAGTTCTTGGTGTCATCAACAGAGAAGTGGATGAACTTGAGGCTGCCGGAGACGCGGTCACCGCCATGGCAGGTCGTGGTTTGCGAGTGTAAAGTTGCGTCCTGGCCGAAGTGCCTCTCTTGCGACTAGTTTTCTTCTGTGGACTTTTCTTTTTCTGGGGACTTTTTCTCTGTTTCTTTTTCTGGGGGCTTCTTTTCTTTTTCCGGGGTGGTGTCTGGTAAGAGGAGGGTCCCGCCACTGGAGAAGTTCTCCTTGGGGACCTGGTCTTTTTCTTCTTCTTGGAGCTTCGTTTGACTTTTTTCTTGGGGAGAATTTTGTTGGCATTAGGATCCCATCTTAAGAGAGAGCGAATGATGACCCCTCCTAGAGTACCGCTCCCTCCAGGTTTCAAAATGATTTGTTTTTTGGTTTGAGTGTCGATGCGGGGATCGGCCAGTTGGGTCAAAGCGACTTTGTTTCGATCAAAAAAGCGTTTGGTTTGATGAGGAATCTGAATGATCCCTTGGAGTAATTGACGTGCCGTCACCGTGAACCATCGTAAGACTTCTTTGAGACTAGCTTCTAAGACACGAGCTCGTGTTTGTGGATTTTTTTCTCGACTGATGCCATACAAGGAACGAATCAATTTGACGGGAAGATGCGAGTGAAGGGACGTCATGTTGACGTTGTGTGAGACAGACGAAAGGGGTCTGAGGTTTTATAGATTTTTTTGTGGAATGAAGTTAAGTCGAGGACGGAGACGTGTACAGGAGAGGCCCTCCGTCTTGGTACCAGTGGTGAAACAAGTGGGTAGAAAATCGCAAATCATCGGGGGTCGTAGGTTTCAAATCGACGAGTAAATAGGCGTGTGGAGTGTGAGTGGCATCGTCCTACGCCTGAGTCAGCCAAGGTGTTCCTAACTGTTTGGCTAAGACTTGCACTTGCGATTTATCTCGAGGGCTTTTAAACAAGACCACGTAATGCGCATTGAGACTGATGGTGCGATGGGCTTTACTTTGTTGAAACAAATTTTGAGTGATGTAAACGACACTGGCATTACGATGATACCCTTTGCGCGTGAACCACAGTTGAATTTCTTCTTCGTCTTCTCCTAACATGTCGTCGAAAATGACCAAATGGGTTTGACGGGAGTCAGAGACGATGCCGTCGTCTTCTTTAGGAATGCCTTCCACAAACACCATGGAATCGCCTTGACTTTCTCGCAAGAGGCTGTACACCGATTGCCACTCTTTGTAACACCACACGATCCGCTGAGGTGGTCGATCGATCAAATGATGTTTATGTTCGATCAAGCGTTTGACGAATTCGGTTTTGCCTGAACCGCTAGGTCCAGCAATGAGCATGTTAAAGGGATGGCGAAGATACAAAGCCTCCCAACTGGCACGATCTAAGTGTTCGTCGATGACTTTGACAGTAGAGGAAGAGGGAGCAGAGACAGCAGAAGTAGCCATAGTGTGAGAAATGTCACTTGTGACACGAAAACAGACAAGACAAGAGTTTATATACTTTTTTCAGGACACGTTTATTGAATGTTTTAAACATGAACACGAAAGACAAAAATACATAAAAGCCAAAGGCTTAAGTACAACGATAAAAGGCACATAATAACCATCAACGTGGAATAAACACAAGTGTCTGTACAACATGTTTTGGGTAACGTTCTGACCAGTTCTATGGGGGGGGGGGGTAAGGTCACACAAGTGTCCTCCCGAAAGGGTCTTTCCGGCATGTCCACGACAGTCCTGTCCTGGGTGACGGATTCTTCTGGCACTGTCACTAACACAGGTTGAAAAGTAACTTTTTTCCTTGAAGAACTCTCATGCATACTGGGCCACTTCTTGGGTCCAAGCCTCAAAACCCCCTTTTTTCCAGTCACGGACATCTGTCCAATGGGGATGTAAGTCACAAGCTACACACACATCGTCATACACGTGTTCGGTAGCTAAAAGTTGACGAATCTTTTTTTCCTGTTGAGGTCGAGAAGTATCCAGATGAAAACACAAGGCTTTGAGCAAAAGGAGTTTTTCGTGACCATTTAAGGCCATTAGGGTGGTAAGTATTGTTGGTAAAGAGTCCACATGGAATCGGCTGGTAAACGAAATCCCAGAAAACATGTCACTAAGACACACACCACTTGTCGACCCAAATTGAATGGATACAGTTCTTGTAATAATCGATGGTAATGATCCACGGTTTGAATATGCTGATTGAGTTCCTTCCACGGAATCTGTTCAATTACATGTGACATAAGCCGTGGCATGGATTCCTGATTTTATAGTCTCTTTGTTTCGGAAGCAATAAAGGTACTTTCTAACAGGACATCTTCGCTCTCCAGTAGGGAATCTAAATCTTGCATACTATAACCGAAACGTCAGAGTTTGTCTAGATGTTTCGTCTTCCGCTAAGCAGATTCCACGTAAAATATGTTGGAAATCCTTTAACTCGTCTTCCTCAATACGTTGCACTAGGTGAATATCGAAGTAACCAAAATTACGAACGTTTAGTTCATTCACTAACTGAAAGTGTTCAACAAGGCCTGACCACTGAAACAATTTCTGACGAATCAGTCCTCTTATAACATTCAGGTACCAGTGGTTAAAGATCTGGTGACGTAACGGATGCAACTGTTCTTTACGTTTCACTTATATTTTGACCAGCTCTTGGTAAATGTGTTCTCTCAACTCCACAGGCAAAGCACGAATGTTCTCTTGTAAAGTATCCATGAATAGGTCAGTCCGTACAATTCACAGTCCTCTCCTAGAGCAAAAGTAATCCACATAGTGAGTAATTTCTGACCACTGCCATTCAGGGTAACGTCCAAGAATGTCACTGAACTCTTTTGATGTAAACGGTCTAAAGCGATATAATAGGATGAATGCACCCTTGACCCAGAGAAATCGAACACACTGGTTGACTTTTTTTAACTTTCCTCTTGTGAATTTCTCGGCACAAAAGTTCTACAGTCACCCATTGAGATTTAACTCTGGCAAACCCCTGCGAAACTTCCTTGTAAACCTTCTCTTGCAGTTCTTTAGGTAATGATTCAATATCGTGTTTGAAATGAAGTTTAAATACCGGTCTCGGTGATGTCCAACATTTGATTCCTAGCCAATCTGGTTTCTTCTTCGTCAACGACATGGTAAGTTACTTGAATGTCTCGGTCCCACTAAGGGTAAGTAATGACAATTCGGTGACCAACGAGCATGTTCTAGGTAGGCCGAATCTTGCGGTTCCCAGTGGTGAAGTGACACACCTCTACTGAAGCACTTGACTTTATCTCCTTCGCCCAAGTAGAAAAATCCGGCTCTGGCTAATTCTTCGGGGGTCGGGCCTCCCAGATACTTAGGCCATTTTCCTTTGAACGATTGAAGACGATTTTCAAAGTCGCAGTATCCCGACAATCGCACAGGAAACGAATATTCGTCTTTCACAGGTTCGTTTCGATGAGGGTTGGGTGACATGGACAGGAGTTTGCTCAGGGCTGGATGACATCCGTAGGGGGGTAGACGTGAAAGTGAAAATCCACCTTTTAAACGAAATCCAGTAAAGTGTCCAAGAGGACGAGCGGCATCGCTCTCGCATCCCTCAGGTTTGACACACACAGCATCACTTTCCATGATAGGGGTAGTGAGAACAAAGTTCCCATGATGCTTTACGGCATCGCTAAGGTCACAGCGTACAGCATCGTTCCCATCGCAAGGCTCACAATCGCATTCCACTTCAGAAGCCCCACACTTGAATTTTGCCTTTCTAAACTTGTTTTGTGTTTCTCTGAAAGTATTCATCTTGTTCGCTTGGTCTTGGTAGTCACAATGAACTATCGATCTTACCTAGGGTTCCTTTTTATATACAGACCAATACCGACGTGTCCATACGGTAAGGTGAAATGATTGGGAAGTCGCACTCGCTTCTGGTACACGATTTGATAGACTTTTTCCAAGGGTTGACTGACGATGTGGTGAGTGGCTAAACGTACAATCTTGTTCGGTTGATAGGTGGTCACTTTAAAGTGTTCATCCTAACCAGATTGCAAGGCTTCTTTCAATACCCCAAAGTTGACCACACGACTGGTACGATAATTCAGAGTCAATCCTTTCACTTTACACGTTGTGTGCACTTCTCCTTGTTTGTCGCGGTATTCGTAGCCGTAATTTTTGGGACCGCCACTGACGAAACTTAGAATCTTGTCGTCGGGATGCTCGTCTGTCCAGGTCCCTAAACGATCTCCTTCGATGTCAGGGTGCTGTTGACTCGGGTGATGGATGTAAATGCAACTGTCCGTGTCAAAGTACAGGACGCGTTCCCCTAACAGTTCAAAAGCTTCGTACAATTTTAAGCGAGCATGAGCTGTCACGTAAGCCTCAATGATGACATTTCCAAAAGGGTCGTCTTGTACAAAGTCCAGATCTTCTTCGTAATTGACCAAGATCAAATCCTCGCGAACGACGTCCACGTGTTTCATGAATTTGGTTTTGTCGTGAATCATCTGGAAGTAGCGGGAAGGTTCTGTCAAATATTCCGTCTTGGGAAAACACGGACGTTGTGCCATTTTACCCCACAAGCAATTTAACATCACTTTGGCAAACGATCGCCTACCGTCGTTTTTCTCGATGTGATCTAAAGTGATGCCTTCTTGTGCCCAGTATTTCTCTTTGAATGTCTTTTGGTCTTCGGGAGTGTGACACCAGGAAGGATAGCCACTGGCTTCTTGTTTCAGTTTCAAAAAGGCATCCACGTAGTAGGCGAAAATGCCTTTCTGCGTGGGGTCACCCTTGTGCTATTGTTGTGTCTTGGGAAAGTGACAAATTTCGTACACTTCTAACAGTTGATATCCCATGTCCAGAGCTTTGAACAATTCTACGCTGACCCAGGTTCCCGTCAAAGCCCGTTCTTCCTGGGTGTGCTGACAATGCTGATCTTAGTTGCACGTTTCGGCACAAGTACGTCACAAAGGAAACATCAGTTTGCCTTGACAATGGTGAGGTAACACGGGATGGTACAAGTCCTTGGGAGGCAAAACTTTGCACTTGATCAGACCTTCGTATTGTCGAATGTTTTTCAGGTCGATGTGTTCCGTGAACACTTGCGGGTGCCCTGCAGGAAAGCGACAATATTTGCACATTTAAGGATACAGCGAACACACATCCAAGTATTTGATTTCTTCTCCTTTCTCTTCGTCGGCTTGGTATAGCAAACAGGTGGCATTGGTCCTTCCTCCGTACAAACTATCCCTCGGGTTCAGCGGGTCCATGAACTGGTAACTTTCCACGATGCGTTTAAATTCGGGATCAGTTTTCAAACGGTGATCGTATTCGTGTTCCCACATTTCCACCACTTGGTATCCTTCCTGTTCTAACTTTAGGCGTCGCTGACAAGTGGCCTGGTACAGGTCTTCCATGGTTCGTTGTAAAAACTGATTTTTAGTGCCACGGTCAGGGTAACAGACGGGACATCCGTGAAATAAGCAACCGTTAAACTCGTACACGATCTTGGGGTTTTTTGAGTCCCAGCCATCGACCGAATGCGTTCCAATGGTTTTTTCACCCTCTCCGTTGCGGGCATGCTGAATCCATTTGTCTTCCTTTTCACACAAGTAATGTAACCAGCGTAGGGCTTTGACCGAGTACACTGGACAACAAATTTTTACAAAAGTCATGTTACTGAAATAAAATTAGTCAATTCTTATCAATTTTTATGTGCTGAACACGAATATGACAGTCAAATTGCAAAATTGGCTCTAGTTTTTTTGTAATCTGCAAGAAATTAATGTTTACATAACGAAATGCATTCCAATAGTAAAAGGTCAACTGTAATAGCCTACCTATAAAAAATCAAGTCATTGACTACATCTTAGATTTCTTCGCCTGTCTCTTGTACAGCTGTTCGGGAGCATCTCTGAGGAGTGTTCAGCAGTAGTCAGCCAGCATTGTAGTGGACCATTTTCCCTGGTATCTTTGTTCCATTGTTGCGATATCTTGATGAAAACGTTCGCCGTGTTCATCACTAACAATACCACAGTTGCTAGGAAAGAAATCCAAATGGGAATGAAGGAAGTGAATCTTTAGAGACATATTGCAGCCAAGTTTCTTATACTTCATCAACATGTCTTCTACTAGTTCCTTATAGTTTTCTGCCCTAACATTTCCGAGGAAGTTTGTAGAAACTAGGCGAAAAGCATTCCATGCTTGTTTCGCGTCACCTTCCAGCAAGTTGTTGAACCGGTCATCTTTGAAAAGCTCTCGAATCTGAGGACCCACAAAAACTCCCTCTTTAATCTTTGCTTCGCTGAGTCGAGGGAATTTTTCATGCAGGTATCGGAATGCTGGCAAAGTCCGGTCAATGGCTTTCACGAAGTTCTTCATCAAACCTAGTTTGATGTGAAGGGGTGGTAGCAAGATTTTCTGAGCCTCAACCAGAGCTGGGTGTTGGATATTCTTCTCTCCAATGGCTACATTCTGCCTGTGAGTCCATTCCTTCCTCATGTAGTGCATTTCCCTTGCTCGGCTATCCCACTCGCATAAGAAACACATGTATTTTGTATATCCTTGCTGCAGTCCCATTAAAAGGGCAACTACCTTCAAATCACCACAGAGGTGCCAGCTGTACTTGTTATACTCAATGGAATTCAGTAGCTGCCTTAAGTTATCGTATGTCTCTTTCATGTGGACAGCATACGCTACTGGAATAGATGGAAGAATGTTTCCATTGTGCAAAAGCACAGCCTTGAGACTCAGTTTCGAAGAGTCCACAAATAGTCTCCATTCTTGTGGGTCATGAGTGATTTTTAAAGCATTCATGAGGCCCTCAATATCGGAACAGAATATCAGATTACTTTCCTTTCTGAAGAAAGGCTCCAATTGCTGGTGGCGCTTTCGATATGCAGTAATTGTGACATCTTCTTCTAGAAGATTCCATTGTTGGAGTCTTGATCCTAGCAATTCTGCCTTGTTCTTTGATAAGTCCAAATCACGAATCAGGTCATTTAGTTCTTCCTGTGTTATTCTGTGTGGGGTTGATGATGCACCACAGTGAAAATCTGGATCACTGCATGCTGATGGACCAGGAGAAGAACAGGTCGACTCACCTTTGTCTTCGTCAGATGAATCAAGAGAATATTCTGCTGGAGGTTCTGGAATATGAAGTCCCTCACCATGTGGAACTGGTCTCAATGCAGACGGAATGTTTGGGTAGACTATTCTTGACTTCTTTCGCTTCGTTATTCCGCCGGAAAGAGGAGGAACCAAGCAGAAGTAACAGTCATTTAGGTGGTTGCTTGGCTCTCTCCACACCATTGGGACTGCAAACGGCATTGATGACCTTTTGCAATTCAACCACTGTGAAAGCTGTGTTGTACATGTAGCACAGCATATATGCGGAGCCCAAGGCTTGTCTTGGTCACCAACCTTGCATCCGAAGTAAAGATGATATGCCTTCTTCACTTGAGAACTGATACTTTTCTTCTGGTTGGCAAATGTCAATTCCCCACAAATATAGCAAAAATTGTCCGCGGTATTAACACACTTTCGAGGCATTACTGTTCTTTATTGTACGTAAATGGATAAAATAATAAGTTTTATGTAACAGTAGCTTGAACTGTCTCGCACAACGTCTAAAATATTTTAAATGCTGAACCTATCTGATTGGGCTTTATATAGTACACTGCTTACGTCAGCTTCAGCAGCCGCCTGGCATTAGTATAATAGGCCTACACATGTATAGTACACTGCTGACGTCAACTTACTTCAGCAGCCGCATGGCATTAGTATTGCATTGCATCAGAAAATGATGCAATCAACTGTGGATGATGTGAGCATGATGGTATTATGCAATGTTACATCATTATTCCGGATGTTGCTGCAGTCCTACTGGAGAAATTTACACAGTGAAACATAGAAAATGAGGTATATGAATATCTTCAAAACGAGAGCCAATACAAATTTTTCACGGTTATATTCGTGTTCGGCACACCAAAATACTACAGATTAGGGCCTTTTCAAGTCAGTAATGATTTCACTGTTGACCAGTGGTATTGACGTTTGACATAGTTGGTCGTTTGAGGACTAATGACAGCTACGGTGTTTTCAGGCATGAATCGTTGTCGGTACACTAAGGAACACGCTTTGGCAATGGTGCAAGCTTCTTTCAAAGGATCGACCCCTCCGTGTTCCATGAACAGTTCTCGAAATTTTCCACAGCAACGCCGTAAAATGTCCACGTCGGAACGACAATACTTTAGCATTTCTTCCTGAAAGTCAAAAGGGTTCGAGGCATGGGTCTGGTACCAAGCGTAGAAAGCGTCTCGTTGTTCGGTACGCATGTTGTCGGGGTCGTAATAGTGAGCCTCAGGTAAATGGGGTAGAACGGCGTGTTGATTGGCTTCCGTATTGAAAAAGTGTGGAAAGTACCCTTTAGCCATTTCTGTCATTCCAAACGTTTTAGGCATTCGACTCAAAGGCATGGCCAAGTAACTCATCGAATCTTTAAACTGTACTTGTCCCACTTTCATGAAAATGATTTTGGTTCCGTTCAAAGTCACTTTAGGACATTCGGTGCCATGTTCCGTATAGTATCTCAAAAGAAACTGTCCATCGTATCCGGAGAAATTGTGAGCCATCACCGTGGCATGACGATGACAATCTCCGTAACGTTCGATGTCCTCTTGGCTCCACGTCTTTTCGATGGGGTCTAAGACCCATCGGGCGAAATCGGCTAGCGTGTTCGGTCCCCGAAAGATTTTTTCACGCCCTCCAGGAATCTTGCTGCAGTAAGGGCAATGACTCACGATAGGTTGTTGATTGCACTTTTCGCACGCTCGATGAGCCACGCAGAAATTAGGAATGTGAATGCCGGTCTCTTGCATGCATTAGAAATCGAAAAAGATGAAATTGTCATTCTTCTTGTGTCCATCCTCTTTCTCTGGTTGGGGTTGGTATTTTTGCCCGTAACATTGATGTTCCAAGTCCACGATGTGATGACAGATGTGACATTTTTTATTTCCTGAACATACGTGTGCCTTGGCACTATTGGCAAGTATGCCTTGTCCACGCGCGGGGCACAATCACAGCAGTTGACAAGCGCATTTCTTTTGTGAACCTTGCGCCTTCAAATGTTGTTGGTAACAGGCAGGGCTGACAAACGTGCACTGATAAGTTGAACAATGCACTGGTTCTTGCCCTTCGCTCAGACAGGGTGGAGAGGCCAAACATCTTGAGCATTTCGAGCCACAATGCTTGTGTTGCTCTCGATTGTTATAGCCATAGTCACATTTCTCACAGTAATAACCGTATCCCAGGAATCCGGTGATACTGGTAATGGTATCGAAATGGTCATCGTGATGATAGACATGAATATATTTTCCGTCCTTAAAGTCTTTCCCTCGAAACAACAGAGGCCCACGCATTTCTTGAGGGTGCACTTTCAAGGTGTAGCGTGGAGCTAAAATATCTTGCAATGTTTGCATCTCAGGAATGCCACAGGGTGTGTCTGTGGAGAGGCCGGCTTGTTGCAACAGGAGTTCTGCTTCACTTCGTTGTTTGCCTCGGTCGGATCGTTGAATAGTTTTCCAGGCTCTTTTCCATTCTACCGTGTCATTCTTGTTAGCATAGGTTCGTCCCACCACGATAGCCCTGGCTAAACACATCTGGTCTTGAGGGTTGTGAATTCGGACGAGACTCTTTTTGGTGTTGCGAAGGTCGTTCACCAATAAGACTTTTTTGCGGCCAGTCACTTGAGGAGAAGAGACGTGGATCATGTCCAGTGTGGCTTTTCCATCGGTGATGTCAAACTGGTCATTGGATTGTTGTACGTGTTGAATCTTGTCCATGACTTTGGAAACAGTCAATTCTGCAGGGCTGCTAAACTCGATCCAAACAGGGGATTTCAAACCGTCGTGTTGTATGGAAAGTCTCAAGCGATCGTCTTCTTTGGGTTGACATTGTCGCTTTAGTGTGGTGAGCAAAGAATCCCACACATCGATGATGAACCCTTCTGCTTTCTCCAACGGTACGTCGGACTTGAAATCTTTAAACTTCACCCTGTAAGTGTAAGCTGTGGTTCTAAATTTTCTAGAGGAGCGCTTTTCCGTCTCTCGAATGGAATAGTACTTTTCAGGGTTGACTTAGGGTGGTGAACTTTGTTTAGAGGGTTTGGATTATGGTTCACTCATGTCCTCTTCAAAATCACTGGCATGAATTTGTGCCAAGACTTCAGCCCTGGTACGAGGCAATAGATCACGTTTCTGCCTCTTACTTTCTTCTTCTTTCTTCTCAAATGAATAGGATCGTTTCATCTTGAGTGCAAAACGTCAAATGACTAAAGTTTAAACACCATAGACTAATTTATAGTCATGGCAGACCAGCGTATATAAAAGGGTGTGTGTCTTGTCCTTTCACTATTCATTTCACTCTCAAACAGAGCACAACGATGGAAGACACTACACAAATCGAACATTTCATCAGAGCTTTGCGAGGGGTCATTAGAAAATTCTCTTCAGACCAGCCTACGGACTACTCTCCTTCCTTGCGAGATAAAAGTCAAGATACTTGCTATATCTGTCAGAAGAAAGGGCATTGGTCTTCAGAGTGTCCAGACCGTCAAAAAAGAAAAAAAGCGGCTAGAAAAGACAAAAGTCAAGATACCTGTTATTATTGTCAAGAAAAAGGACATTGGTCTCCAGATTGCCCAAAAAAGAAACAAGAGGAGTCAGAAGAAAAGAGGGATTCTTCAGAAGAAGAGAGGGATTCTTCAGAGGAAGAAAGCAGGCAGGTAAAAAAAAAAAAACAGGAGAAGAAAAGAAGAAGGGTAGAAAGTGAGGAGGAAGAGGAGGAAAAGAATGTGACGGTGAAGAAATTTAAAAAACAGAGAGACTAAACAATGAGACAGAAGAAGTGTATGAACTTTTTAAAGTGCTCTGTTGTGAATTGTGAATTGGATTGTAAATATTTATAAAAGAATAAATTAGGTATAAAAGGTAACTGTCTTTGGGTTTTGATTTTAAATTAAGAACGTACACTCACGCACTCATACACATACACCTACTATCGGGGTAAAATGTTTTTGTTTTTTTTGAGTTATTGGCAATTGAAAGTCTATCTCTTTTCGAGAAATGTGGGTGGCCTTGAAAAGGGCCTTTTTTGGTGTAAGGATGAGTTTAAGCAATCAACTTTAACTGCCTTAAGCCTTTGCCACGACCAAGGCCTACTTCTGGACTGCGTACTGTTGATGATGATGATGATGATTTGGTTGAAATCACTAAGGGTGGCACGGTAGACTTAGTCACAGGGTTGGCGTGTTTAGCTCGGGAAGGTCGTATTCTCTTCGGTCGTAATAAAGAAGTCTGATACATTTGTTTCAGACTTCTTAACTCCGCTAAAATGTCTAACAATACCGTGACCGTTTGATTTTCACACCCTTGTTTCTTTGCTGCTTCTTCTTGTTGTTGTTTTTTTCTTACCTCTTCTTCTTGCTGTTGTTGCTGTAGGAGAAAAGCTTGTTCCGCTTCCTTTTGCTGTTACATAAATTTCTCCAATTCATCTTTCTGTCTCTGTCTAAAATTCTCCACGTGCGGTAATGAAGAAGGAGACGAAGGGTCCGGAACAAATTCTTGCGAGGTAAGAAAATCCACAAAATCCCAATTCACCTCTTTTGAAAGTAAGTCCGGGTTCCTTTGGGTGGTCTCCACTGCTGGTGCACCCCAATTGATCGTTTTCTGAGTTTCCGTCATGTTGAATAACTGTCGCATAGATTGACTGCACACAGGCGCTAGCGAATCTATATAGACCACGTGACGTCACAGACTGCTCTCTTCGGATTGGATGCGGGCTGACTGAATTTTGTAACGCGTGTTTGGATTGGTCAACAAACTCAATCCGTTTCAATCCTACCTCTACCTATAAATAAGCGCAGTTCACTGCATTGATTCACCTGTTCTCGGCGCCTCAACATGTGGACCGACGTACACTCTTCTACCCTTGTGTCAACGATGATGTTCCGGACGGACATACCCATATATGTCCGATCCAACTGGACAGTTGTCCATAGGACAGACACCAGTCTGTGGATACGTAGGATCTACGTAGAAAGACAAGGATGCCTCAAAAGAGTCCTGATTTACGGTCCTACAGTGAGACGCAGCCAAAGGACAAGAAGAAGACCAATGCGGTTCCCCTTATGTCAATGGATACATTAACATAAAACCAAAGGCCCTTTTCAGGGCCACTCCAATCTCTCGAAAAGAGATAGACTTTCAATTGCCTATCTCTTTATTTATTTTTTTTATTTTTTTAAAATAGGGTCCCGATCCTGTTCCATTTTCCCTTGTCACTCAACAGTCCCAAACTCTATTCTCCATGTTCAATTCCCCTTGGCGCTTAACAGTCCCACGATTTATTCCCCATGTTAAATTCCCCTTGTCGCCAGGGTACAAACTTTTTTCTCTAACGTTAAATTTTCCATTGTCGCCAGGGTACAACCCCCCTATTTTAACATTAAAGTCCCATTGTCGCTAAAGTATCCCCATTAACTACTATCAAAGCAGGAATTATGGAATTAGTCCTCTGACTTGTGGGTTACGTTTCGCCTTCAAACCTCCAATCTAATACTATTTACAGACACCTAAATTATTCAGAAAGTAAAGAATGTTGGTGCAAATCACCACAGACACCAAAATCTTTTCAAACATGATGGTTGGGCAAGGTGTGACAATTCTCTTCACAATGTGTCAGTCAGGTATTCATCACCAATCATAACACTTTGCACAAATCCACTTTATTGAGCACAGATAGAGTCAATGAATTTGTGGTTTCTGTCATGGTCGTTGTCTTTTCATGGGACGGCGATATATTTTCCAACGAGAGACCGCAGGTAGATATTATTTTTAAGAAACAGTCACTATTACACACGTAACATTTCATCCCAATTTCAATGAGTTTCCATCGTTTTGAGTGGCATCCTAAGTTACAATTTGTTGTAACATTGCGTGCAGAAGTCGTGGAATCGAATGTTTAACTTGTATTTTTGACGTGTTCAAATTCTACATTTTTTAAAATAAAATTAAAATATTTATATGACCATTTTATTTTACCTTGACCCTTGACACGTTACAATATGACCATTTTATTTTACCTTGACCCTTGACACGTTACAATATGACCATTTTATTTTACCTTGACCCTTGACATGTTACAATATGACCATTGTATCACTTTCGGAGCAATAAACATTCTTGTAATATTCAGATACCAATGGTTAAGCACTTTAATTGGTTTCAAATGTAATTGTTTTTCTTTTTTGGCGTTTCCCTTGAACCCGTAGAAAATACTCTTTCGTGTGTTCTCTCAGATCCAATGGTAAACTCTGATTAATTTCTTCGAAATAATGCATGAAAAGATATCTCGGATCACTAGGCTACAGCTTTTCTCCACCAACCTTTTTGTTTAAAAAGAAGTGTTATCCATCTGTTTCCCGCACATAATTTGTTACACTATCTCTAGAATTTACTGACGACTCGATGTTCTTCCTAATGTCTAATTCTGTCTGTAGGTTTTGACTAAAATGCCTTTATCATTCCTGACTTCGAGGTTTGTTTCAACAAGAAAAAATGGACAACTTGACTGGGTGAATAGTTTTTTTTATCCTTTATTTCACTATGCATTCACTTTAAAGTTGTCCTTTTTTGTTTCTCTCCTATCAGTAATTTTGGAACCTCCACTAGCTAAGCAGAGAATATAAACTGGGGGGGGGGGTAGCTTCACGCTCTGAAACAGTCATCTTCGATATGAAATGATAACATGCGGCCATCTATGTCAAAGCAATACATATAGTCCTAAAGGGATTCCATAACCGATAACAATGTGAAATGGGCGTTGGCTGTCGCATAAGCAGCAATAATGACTCTGGCAAAGTCATAGGGTTCAACGATTTCTTCGTCATTGACCATGATTAAATGCTCTCCATCAGTTTTGATGTATTTGCAGAATTCTCCTTGGTTGTCTATGAACTGAAAATTTTGACTTGGATCTGTCAAACATTCCGTCGTAGACATTGTCGCGCGCTGAGTAAGTTTTCCTTATCAACAAACAAAATTTGACTTCGACAACTGTCCGTCTTCGTTCGTAGCGCTCCAAGTACCCCATGTCGATTCCAGCCACGGATTGGTACCATCGATTATAATATTTCTTTCGTTTCTTCTCTGTGACACCACGTCGGATAACCTCTAGGCTCTTTTTTCATTTTGGTAAACTGATTGACATATCTCGGAAAAAAATGTCTGTACTAGATTTGTCCTGTTGAGGTTGGTCTATGTTAGAGAAGTACCAAATTGAATAAACTTTTAGCAACTAATATCACTGACCGAGAGCGTGTCACAATTTAATACTTACCCCTTTTACCATTAAAGCGCGTTTTTCGTCGTGACGGCGGGAATGGTTTTGATTTCAATTTTCGTAACACGAGCTACACAATGGATAATATGGGTTTTCCGTTGCAATGGTGAGGTAACAGGAGAGGGTACAAATCCGTAGGTGGAAGAACGTTGTATTTTGTGTTCGTATTAACAAATGCGTCCACGTCAATGTGTTCTGTCGCATTTCGGGGTCCATAATATTTAGAGCTTCGGGTACAACGAACACACCTCGGTATAATAGATACGTTCTTCTTGAGATTCGTCTACATCGTGTAACCTAGTCTTATCCAATGATCACATTGTCGCCAGGATTTAAAAATGTTCGATGTCCATGAAATGTTGGTCTGATTTGAGAAGACCGTGTACGTGATCTCTCATCTGTACCACGCGGTATCCTTGGACTGTAAAGGTTTGATTGGTCGGTTCATTCGTAGAGATTATCCATGATATGGAAGTTGTAGTCCTTGGTCCTATAGCTTATGTTACATACATGTTTATATACATCCATGAAAATCGTACACGCTCTGTGGGGTTTCCAAATCATAACCACCGACGGACTAAGGACCAATCTTCTTTCCAAGCTGGTTTTTTTTTTTCTTCATGTTGTATCCACATGTCCTCTTTTTCGTTTAAATAGTGTCACTAACGCATTGCTTGGCAGAATATTTGCGGCTTACCGATTGTGATATTCAGGATAATATTACCGCTAGCTTTGTATTGGACATTAAAATCTCTTCGTACGTCACTACTTGTTAAAGAAGTACTTCAAAAGATCAAGACCACTGTGACTGAGAAACTATTTTCGAAATTTTCCACAACAACGATGAAAAATGTCGACAAGAGATTAGCATTTCTTCTTGAAAGTCAAACGTGTCAGAAGAGCGAGTCTGGTACTATATGTAGAAAGCCTCTTCTCGTGGTTCAGGTAAATGGAGAAACACGACCTGTTTATTTTCCTCGGTGTAAAGAAAATATGGAAAATATTATACGTTTTATGCAGCTTACTCATGGTATAGCTAATGAAATCTTTGAACTGTTCCAATTATAATTTAAGTCATCCTAAATCTAGTTATGGTCACCTGTAGACATCCTCTTTCTGTACAATGTGTCAAGACAAACTGCTTGTCGTACCCAGACATATTGTGAGCGACCGCGGCTGCTTATTGGTGACAATTGTAGTAAGAAACAACTTCTTCTTCGTTCCGAGACCCACTGACAGAAATGTGAAGGAGTATAAGCTACTTGTCAGACTGGGATCTAGCTACAGTTACGACAGTGCCATAAGAGAGGTTCCCGAATACACTCACTATATAAGCTCGATGAGCCACACAAAATCTGCGATGCGAATGCCAGGGTCTTGTGAACATTCCAAATAATAAAAAGCAAATTATACTCAATAGTTCCGTTTGTTCTTCTTCTGTCTCTGCTTATCTATTAATTCGTCTAGTTCGATAATGTAGAGATAATTTTAACACTGATGATCTAAATCGACGAAGTCAGTACAAATATTACGTCTTTTCTGTCTTGGACAAATATGATTTTTTCAAATTGGTACAAACATTCTGCGCATATTTGTGACACTCTTCCACTAATTATCAAGGTATTGTACGTTGTTTGAACTGTTTCATTTTATGTTGATTGTAACAAAATTAATTTACAAAAAGGCGTATACCAGTAGATGAGTGATTTTTGTTATTCCTCTGTAACACAAGATTCATCGCCAAACAGCGACGACGCATATCTCCAAGCCGTAATAACTGCTTCCAGTTGTGGAGGTATATGACACATTTTTCACAACAGTAAAATTCTAAAAATACCCATCATCGGTGTTATAAATAGAATCTACTAAGTAAGATTTGTTTGCCTTTTACCACGCAGATCAAGTCAGAGTAAATTTAGAAGTCATTACCAGGTCTAAGAGTTAGCTGCAACTTGATAATAATAATAATAATAATAATAATAATAATAATAATAATTGTATGGAAGTTGACTAATTTAGACAAATACTATTGGCCCATAAAGCCATCTTAAGAAAAAAGTCTTTCAACCAGTATCTTGCAAAGAAAACAGAAATTATTATTTATTTTGACATGTCTTTAAATACTTATTCCTATTGTAATTAGTAGCCCATGTATACTTCTGATAGATCTTGTTAAGTACTGTAATATGATCCTGTAGTTACTGAACTTTAGTTATCCAATGAAATTTAATAAATTAAAATATGTATTTTCTATATTTAAATACTTGCTTTATCTTCATATTACATTCAATTGTTTAATCTGAGATTAACATACAGGTCTGATGTCATTTTACTGTCTCAGGTTTTATATAGATCTGCTTTATTCTGTGCTTTGAACAGGTATTGTACTTATCGAAACAAACCTGTCTACCAATCAACCTATATTCTTGTTAAGTGCATTTGCGTATATCTTTATGCATGGAGATAATACATAATCTCCTTTTATTGTTTACATTCCTCTCATAATGGAAAGCTTGTACTATTGTTTCAAATGCAAATAATAGTAAATGTTGTAAAAGCTTTTGAAATATGAATCTTTTATAAAAGAACTGTAATTTTTGCATCTGCATCTCTTCTACGAAATTTTTGTGCTAATATTCATCAGCTGGTGAAATATTTTTGATACCCAGTTTGTACATGGTAGCATTGTAAGCTATCTTCACTTACCTTCTACTCTGAGAGAGAATTAGGCCATTGTGTCCATTTTCTCCAGCATTAAGGTAATACTCGTGCATTTTCATAATGTATGTTCACCAGTGTGATGAAATTATTCATGTTCAATGTTTAATATGCTTATAATTTGTCGTGAAATAAGTGTCATTTTTACCGCTTGAAATCAGTCAGAATTTTTAATACTCTTTGTATTGACCGCTCGGTTTTCCACCAGGGGCGCTGATGTTAATATCTTTTCGAATTCTTTCATATTTGGTACTATTCGTGAAAACTGTTTTTGAATTTACCGAGTGTGTTTTCAAAACCTAGAATTTATCGAGTGTGTTTTCAAAACCTATAAAATGGGTTGAGATCCGCCGTCTGTTAGTTGTGGTTCAGCTGGATTCCATAGAAGGTCAAATGACAAAACAGTCAAACAAAAGTCTCTCCTTATTTATTCGAGCAGGGTTGGCTAGTTACTACCGACACATTAACTTATTAAAAGTATATTAGGCCTGTATTTGCTTAGTAATTTTTAATTGTTACTATTCGAGTGTCTTCACACACACACACACACACACACACACACACTGCCGACCATTGGCTGACAGCAGTATTTCACTGGTCATTTTCCAGTATATACTTTGTCATTGATACATACTTTTTTAGTCGTAATAATGATTACAATACTTCGCTTATACCCGGGCAGATGAAGCTCGTTAGCCTTGTCAGGCAGTTCATCTAGGAGAAGGAAACTCTGATTCAAAACCAACCAAGTCCCATCCATTGGATTATGGCTCCACTGCCTTGTGGATATCTTCGGGAGAAGGAAAGGCTACGGGAGTAAACCCAGACAGAAAATCAGGAGTGGAGCCCCTAAGGCGGCTGGGGGTCGACTACGACCTCCTTCCGGCAGCTCCTGCATCCAAACTGGTGCCAAATGTCATGCTCAGCATTCCTTTGGACCCCACCAGCAAGGACGAGAGGGGGATCCTGACGTCTGGGCAGCCCAGGATCTCCATATTCCACGCCCAGGCTTGCGCCCTGGAGAGGACACTCCAGTCTCGCTACTGAGTGAGGAAACAACACGGAAGCTGACAGTTTACGGGTTATAAGTCCCACCCGATTGGCGTAGGGAAGGGGCGCCACGGGTCAGCTTTGACGGTGGGAGGGATCATCGTGTCCCACTGGCCAACTATCGCCCGCCTCAAGCCGGGCAGCCCCCGGTCAATAAGGTGTTGACCCGCCATCGTCTGCCTGCTCCAGTGGGTGTCTGGAGCTCAGTGTGTTGTTCAGCATGACAAGCAGACGGTAATTCCACACCAGACAAAAGAAACAAGAAACCAATAAAGAAGACTCCAGCTCTTCGATTTGCAAGCTGGAATGTGCGCACCATGTGTACAGGCATCTCCGATGACCTCAGAGAAGTGGACGACACCAGAAAGACGGCCATCATCGATAGAGAACTCACCAGACTAAATATCAGCATAGCTGCCCTCCAGGAAACCAGGCTCGCCTCTAGTGGCTCCCTCAGAGAGGAAAACTACACCTTCTTCTGGAAGGGTCGAGAACCTGAGGAGCCCCGTCAGCACGGAGTGGGCTTTGCCATCAAAAACAATCTCCTGGCCTCGGTTGAACCTCCAACAGGGGGCACTGAGCGTCTCTTGTCCATCCGCCTCACCACTACTTCAGGTCCTGTCAACATCATCAGTGTCTACGCCCCAACCCTCACGTCATCAGAAGACGTGAAGGATCAGTTCTATGAGCAGCTGGACGAACAGATCAAAGGATGCCCCAAAAATGAACCACTATTCCTCCTCGGCGACTTTAATGCCAGAGTAGGTGCGGACCATGAGTCCTGGCCTACCTGCCTCGGATATCATGGCACTGGAAAGACCAACGAAAACGGCCAGAGACTGCTGGAGCTATGCACCTACCATGGCCTGTGCATCACAAACACCTTCTTCAAGTGTAAGCCACAACACAAAGTGTCATGGATACACCCCAGATCTCATCACTGGCACCAACTCGACTTGGTCATCACCAGGCGCTCTGCCCTTAACAGCGTCCTCTCCACCAGAACCTACCACAGTGCAGACTGTGACTCCGACCATGCCCTTGTGAGCAGCAGAGTGCGACTACAGCCACACGTGCTACACCGCACAAAACCAAAAGGATGTCCTCGCATAAACACTGCACAGATGTCAGTCCCTGCCAAGGTGGAGGAGTATGTGTCTGCCCTGAACAAGGCTCTCCAGGACCTGCCTGAGTATGACGCTACAGCCAAGTGGAACGCCATGAAGGATGCCATCTATAGTACAGCTATGTCAACGTTTGGCAAGAAGGAACGACCCAGCCAGGACTGGTTCAATGCACACCTATCAAGGATGGAACCACAAATCGAGGAGAAACGAAAAGCCTTCATAGCTTACAAAAAATGCCCTAATGAACGGACGCTTGCTGCTCTCAGAAGTGCCCGAAGTAACACCCAACGCATTGCTAGACAGTGTGCGAACGAGTACTGGCAACAACTGTGTGAAGGGATCCAGCGCAGTGCCGAGTCCGGACACATCCAAGGCATGTACAGTGGCATCAAGAAGGCTCTAGGCCCTACAGTGAAAGGGGTCGCTCCCCTGAAATCCCTGACGGGAGAGAAGATCACAGACCGTGGGCAACAGATGGCCAGATGGGTGGAGCACTACTCAGAACTATACTCCAGAGAAACGTCAGTCACTGATGCAGCCCTCAGCAGCATAAAGAATCTGCCCACCATGGAAGAGCTCGACAAAGTGCCAACCTTAGAGGAGCTCAGCAAAGCAATCGACTGCCTTCCAAACGACAAAGCACCAGGTAGTGACAGCATCCCGCCCGAAGCTATCAAACGTGGAAAACCAGCATTGATTAAACCACTGCACGAGCTACTTTGCCGCTGCTGGGAGGAAGGAGTAGTTCCCCAAGACATGCGTGATGCCACAATTGTGACCCTTTACAAAAACAAGGGCGACCGCAGTGACTGTAATAATTACAGAGGGATCTCGCTCTTGAGTATTGTTGGTAAAGTGTACGCCCGCATCATACTCAACAGGCTGCAGTTGCTGGCAGACCGTGTGTACCCGGAATCACAGTGCGGCTTCAGAGCAGGCAGGTCGACGACAGACATGATCTTCTCCCTACGACAACTCCAAGAGAAGAGCAGAGAGCAAGGTCAACCACTCTACATGATGTTCATCGACCTCACCAAGGCCTTTGACTTGGTCAGCAGGAAGGGCCTTTTTGAACTTCTGAGTAAGATCGGTTGCCCCCCAAAACTCCTCAGCATGATAATCTCTTTCCATGCAGATATGAAGGGAACAGTCCTGTATGATGGATCATCCTCAACTTCCTTCCCAATTAACAGTGGTGTGAAGCAGGGCTGCGTGCTGGCACCAACACTTTTTGGGATCTTCTTCTCCCTGCTCCTGTCCTACGCCTTCGACACGTCCACGGATGGCATATATCTACACACCAGGTCTGATGGGAGCCTGTTCAACCTGGCACGACTGCGCTCAAAGACCAAAGTGAGAGCTGTGCTCATCAGGGAGATGCTTTTTGCAGATGACGCAGCTCTTGTGGCCCACACCGAGGAAGCCCTCCAGAGACTGGGAGACCGTTTTGCTGTTGCCTGCACGCACTTTGGTCTCACAATCAGCTTGGAAAAAACAAATGTCAGCGTGCAAGATACCACCATTGCCCCTTCAATCAAAATCAACGGTGTCACCCTGGAAGCAGTCAACAACTTTACCTACCTAGGGTCAACCATCAGCAACACTCTCTCGATTGATATGGAGCTGGACAGAAGGCTTGGAAAGGCAAACACCATCATGGCTCGATTAACAAAGAGGGTTTGGGAAAACAACGCGCTGACAGAGCACACCAAGGTCCGAGTCTACCAGGCCTGCGTTCTCAGCACCCTTCTATATGGAAGTGAGACGTGGAGTACCTACATGAGGCAAGAACGCCGGCTCAACTCCTTCCATATCCGGTGCCTAAAACGCATCCTGAAAATCAGCTGGCAAGACCGTGTTCCACACAGCAAGATCCTGCAGTGTGCAAGTACCCCCAGCATGTACTCCCTGCTAATTAAACGCCGCCTTCGATGGCTGGGTCATGTCCGACGCATGGAGGATGGAAGGCTGCCAAAGGACATCTTATATGGACAGCTGGCCACTGGCATGAGAAGAGTCGGACGCCCCTCACTCCGTTTCAAAGATGTGTGCAAGAGGGACATGAAGGCATGCAACATTTCTCCCGATGGCTGGGAAGAGCTGGCTGAGGACCGAGGCACCTGGAGACTGATGGTAAACAATGGCATATCAGTCGCTGATGCGAGGAGAGGCCAGCTGGTGGCAGAGAAACGTAAGAGAAAGAAGAACGCAACAGCAACCACAGTAATGCAGACTTCCCAGTATGTCTGCACCAACTGCAGTAGGGACTGTCACTCACGTATAGGCCTGCACAGCCACAGCAGACGTTGCCAACAGAGACAGGCAACACCCCAAGGGCGCTATTCGCATGGTCTTTCGAGACTGAGTCGCCAATGAATGAATGAACTTCGCTTAAGCTGTTTCAACGTTTATTTCCCTGGTCATATCAGATACAAATTTCCAAAGAGGGATTTAACTGACGACACAAACATCGATAAATATAGATATCTAGAATATCAGTTACTATTCAAAAGCACCCACGCATGAATACACATATGCACAATCAAATTTCGGAAAGATATATCCAATATACATTCTAACACACATATAAACTCATATAGGAAATAAAATGTATTGCATTTTCAAAAATATACATATATCTAAATATTAGCAAACTCCTGCCATATAAGGAATATATCAAGATCACAACAGGATATATATCATAGGAAAAGAATTAAATAAACTACAATAAAAAATGAAAATTTGACTCGATGCTTAACATTGTTGCCATCCTTCCATAACTTGGACGCCATAATAACTGAATTATAATTGTAATCGTTCTAAATTTGGCCATGTCAAAATTACTTTTCCCCTTAAAGCTGTATCGGCAACATAGATATAGGTTTGCTACAAAATATTCTGGCGCCAAATAATTCATGCTTTGTATACAAGGCACCATATTAAACGAGAAAGATGTCAGATTCTTTAAAAATGTATATTCAGTAGTAATAGTAGTAGTAGCAGTAGTATTAGTATTAGTAATAAAGTATATTGTGGACTTTGTACAGTTCATAAACACGATATTAGATAACACATAAAAACAAATCCAACGAAAAGATTAAAAAAACAAATACCATGAAATTTCAAGACAATAATTAGGGAAGTAAATATAATTAAGTTTTTAAGCCTATTCTTGTAGTCGAAATAGTATAAGATCCATGGGCAATTCGTTCCACATAGCTATGTCTTGGTAAGCTAATGAACGTTGTCTGACTGAGAATGAGAGTGTCTAAGAGGAGCGTAAGGTTTCTAGATCTAATGTAAGCATGGGTGAGATCAGATAGGTATATCGCACTGGAACAAGTCAACGAAATGTAGCATAGTGAACAGATTATGTGTTTGATTCTGGATCGAACGGGGTAGCTAGTAAAGGTCACAGAGCATCGGGAGATGTGCTCAGTTACTCATACTCTAAGGATGATCCGAACCGCCATATTTTGAACTTATGAAGGTTTTTTTTTTCTAGTAAATACTGAGATGAACCAGACAGAAGTGAATTACAATAGTCCATTCTTGTTTTAGTGGCATAAACCGACAGAAAATTGCGATGGCACTGATGCGTCTAATTTCCAGATATGCAGATTTGCATATGTTCATAACTTGTTGGTGTAATGAGAGCGTACTGTCGAGAGTGACACCTAGGTTACCAAAGTAGTAAAGTGGGGCACTAGAGCGTCAATGGGACTTAGCATTAAAAACACCCCCTGGGCAAATATAGCGTCAAGGGAAATTTAACATGGAGAAAAATAGTGGGCAAATATAGCGTCAAGGGAATTGAACATGGAGAAGGATCGTGGGCAACTCTAGCGTCAAGGGGAATTGAACATGGAGAAAAACCCTGGGCCACTCTAGCGTCAAGGGGAATTGAACATGGGGAATAGAGTTTGGGCTTGTCTAGGGACAAGGGGAATTGAACATGGGAATAGAGTGTGGGTCTGTCTAGGGACTAGGGGAATTTAACATATGGAAATTGAACATGGTGGGTCTGTATAGCGTCAAGGGGAATTGAACATGGTGGGATTGTCTAGGGACAATGATGGTAGAGGGTCAAACACAACAGAGACAGAGACATACATACACTAGTACAAGCGTGAGATTTGTATATAAAGCATTACCAAGACCTGAAATCTTGCTGGGGTGTTCAAACATTTGCATAATTGTAATGATGCTATAAATAGCTATAATCAAGGAAATGCTCAACGACAAAATGGATGTCACTAAAAGTAACGCTAAAATGACGAAATTGTCTCAGAATTTAAAGGAAAATAAACATATCCCCTAAAATTAAGTTACAATGGTTTAGAATAAAATGGATAAAATTAGTAACTACTTACAATATCAACTTGTGTGACGATCAAGGATAAACACCCATGTATCTATTTATAGCTATAATCAGCTAAAATTCCTATGAAATTCCACTATCTATTTATAGCTCCAACTTGTGGGTTATTCCTTTGGAAAATCCCATTATCTTTTTATAGCCTCAGCTTGAGTGACGTTCCTGTTTATGAACTCTAGTACATATGTATAGCTACAACCTGTGGAAATCCCCAAGTCCATATTTATAGTCTTAAAATTTCCAGCGTCAGTGACGTCACTGTACTGAACACTAGGGGATAAGTGTCAACAGTGTTGCAAGTGGCTGACCTGAATACGCGCTACTGTAGGTAGGTAGGTAGAATGTATTTGATAGGGATAAAGGGAGTTTTATACGGACAAACAGAGACCAATAGACACACACACACAAACACACAAACACACACACACACAACGTACGCGCGCAGATATCCACACACACACAAACACACAAACACACACACACACACTCACACACACACATCGTACGCGCGCAGACATACTCACACACACACACACACACATACAAACACACAACGTACGCGCGCAGACATATTCACACACACACAAACACACACACACACTATAAAATAGATAAAATTAGTAACTACTTACAAAATCAACTTGTGTGACGATCGTCCATAAACACCCATGTATCTATTTATAGCAATAATCAGCTAAAATTCCTATGAAATCTCACTATCTATTTATACTACAACTTGTGGGTTATTCCTTTGGAAAATCCCACTATCTTTTTATAGCCTCAGCTTGAGTGACGTTCCTGTTTATGAACTCTAGTATATATGTATAGCTACAACCTGTGGAAATCCCCAAGTCCATATTTATAGTCTCGAAATTTCCAGCGTTAGTGACGTCACTGTACTGAACACTAAGGGTTAAGTGTCAACAGTGTTGCAAGTGGCTAACCTGAATACGCGCTACTGCAGGTAGGTAGGTAGAGTGTATCTGATAGGGATAAAGTGAGTTTTATAGGGACAAACAGAGACCAATACACACACACCCACACACACACAACGTACGCGCGCAGACATACGCACACACACACATACACATACACACACACACACACAGAGGGAAGAGGAAAAAACAAACCCCAAATATACTATCAACACAGAAGGGAGATAATACAAACCCCAAATAAACTATCCACACAAACGTACGCGAACGCATACAAACCCCCCAAATATACTATCAACACAGAAGGGAGATGATACAAACCCCAAATAAACTATCCACACAAACGTACGCGAACGCATACAAACCCCAAATATACTATCCACACAACGTCGCTAACGCATACAAACCCCAAATATGCTATCCACACTCGGGAGGAATAAGAAAAAAACAACCAATTATACGATCTACACAACGTACGCGAACACACACACACACACACACACACACACACACACACACACACACACAGAGGGAAGAGGAAAATTCAAACCCCAAATAAACTATCCACACAAACGTACGCGAACACATACAAACCCCAAATATACTATCAACACAGAGTGAAGAAGAAAAAGTTTTTTGAAAGCACCTAAGCAATCACCTGCAATGACCAATTCTGCCAAACATCTACACCCCACTCCACCCCACCTCCACTCCCAACACTACAAAACCCATTTAACCCGTTATTTTATGGCATCAGTGTGTGATTTAGGAAACATCAAGACACAAAATGATGGATGAATAGACTGACTATTGTTTACCGACTTGCATGCCTAAAGAGCGTGCGTGAAGGAAAACATCCTTCCATTTCAATTCTAACTAAAACATGATCCAGATGGATAGAGAGAGGTGAAATAGAACAGTTTCATAAAGTGTGAGTAAGAACAAAACACGCCATCCTTATTATACAATGTCAAGACCAAGAGACACGTTTTCTTTCTGGTCTGTTCTCTTTTAGAAGGTAGTATGAAATTTCACATCAGGGCCAACGCATCGGCTCACATTGTCAATTTTTCCATTTCCATGTCTTTACTGGCACAAGTTCTTCATCATCTTCAATTTCTTCTTCTTCTGAATCCCTCTTCTCTGTTTCGTCTTGTTTTTGTTTCCTCTCTTTTCTCGTAGGGCACTCTGAATTCCAGTGTCCTTTCTCCTGACAACGATATTAGGTATCATGACTTTTGTCTCTCTTTCTTAGACGAAGCAGGTATTCTGGAGACAAATACCCATTTACCTTTGCAGATATAGCAAACTTCATTAGAACTTACACACTTTCGTATGACTCTCATCAAATCAACGACCAAAAGAGTAAGTTTTGTTGCCACTTTCGCCTGTGAATTATGCTTTTGTATGACTTTTAGCAAATATTTGACCAGCAGGTCGATCTGTGCTGACTCTTCCATCTTCTTGATCGTTTGAGAGCGGAATGAATACTCTGACGCTAAGACACTCTCCTTATATACAGGGACCTGCTGCGTATGAAACCTAGTCAAATGTAATTTTGCAATAAGATGAAACGATTTCATTGAGGAAGTAAAAGGCAATGATGTACCGTATCGCCTCACACAAAACCTGAAGTGTTAGTTCAAATCCGTGTCAGCGATTTCGAAGACGACATAACTGGGCTTTCATCAATGCTCTCCAATTATGCCACAAAATCACGAGTCCTGATTCACGCCAAAAGAAATTTCGTTCGGTCCATAAAAAATAGTATCACATATGAGAAACGCAAAAACGAACTTCGAGAAAACTGAGAACGACGACTTACACCTACAACGTAAATGTATGAGTTCAAGTAGTGCGTAAAACTTAGTCAAATTAAATTTTTATAGTCAAGACGAAACGATCTCTTTTCGAAGAAGAAAGCAGACACCAAGCGACAATGGCGATCCGTGTCACACAACACTTTTCAAAATGTGTATTATCAGAGGTTTGTTCTAGCGATCTGCACGGTTAAATTAAATGTTGATGTATTTTGCAATAAGACGGACACAATTTCCATGGGATCGCCCATGGTACGATTGTTCGTGCATTAGTTTAATTTTTAAAAATATTTTTTTATACAAATCGCCTATAGGATAGACCCAGTAAAGCATGGCCATTCTCGTCACTGTCTGAATAGCTAGTCAAGTCAATTCGAAGCGAACGCGGTAAGAAAATAAGTATAGCCAATGAAATGGCTTACAACGGGTGATTCATTGTTTTGTTCTAGGACTGTGTGGCATAATAATCCCTATGTTCTTGCGTTGTTACCATTACAGTGCAGACACTGAAATGTGAACTTACAAGCCCTCTTTGTGTGTGTGTGTTGTACCATTTCCCCTTACCACATCAAAATACTGAGCGTCACAGTATTGGTTCGTGTTTTCAAGCTGACCATTTTTTTATATCTCACTTAAACATTTCGACATAAACACTCACACTCACATCGGTAGAGTCAGAACAGACGTGTTACAGTATTGAGGGGCATGTTATCTTTTTTTTTCTTCAAACTAATAAATTTGGGGTTTGTGTGAAGTAAAGAACCGAAAGTACAGTGAAACTCAAGGATGATGACCCAATCTGTCTGTCTATTGATGCGTGTATTTACTTAAGAAGAAATATGACCTCTAAAACACAAAGAGATACGGCAAGCATGATTAGAATGAACATAACGATGTTTTCCTTCACGCCCGAGTAATTTAGAGTTTCAATCCTCTTTGAAGACAAACTTGGTTTCCTTTTGTAGAGCTTGAAATAATAAAAAAAAACCTGAAAAAATCTTAAGCTCTTTGCTATAGATAATTTCATCAACAGACTAAACAACATAAATACCGTTACAACACTAGAAAGCCTTAAATCTTCTATCAAAAAGAAATGCATCAAAAAATTAAAGATTAACGATAACTAACCAATGAAACTGAATTTAACAAAGGCAATGACATGTGAAGAAATGCCTCTCACTTTGGAAAGGTAGGCGAATGTACTCTGTCATGCACCATCAACTTGAAAAAAATTATAAACAGAGAGAAACCTGAATTCAAAATTCAGTTTTTTTTTTCTTCAAAATTATTTCGTTTCTTTTTTCTTTTTTTTTTTTTGGAACAAATCTAAGCCCTAATATAGAGTGGAAAAGGGAAAATGCACATGCAAGCTTTGATATTTCTGAAAAAGGGGATATTCCTAATGTTCATAATCACCTATATATGCTTGGACTTGTCTGTGACTTATCCACAAAACAAGATGTACATATTTCTGGTCAAGCTGCAAGTGTGTGCGTGTTTTTGAAAATGGTAAAATTTGGATATACAATTTTCTCGTGACACTTATAAAGTGAAGAGTCTGTGCAAGTGTCAAAAGCCAAAGTCATATAAGTTTTGTATTTTGTACGGCTTGTAAAGATTTCCACTTTAGGAAATGTGACGTATCACAAGTTATTATCACAAACAGAAGTGGGACATAGGGGCTTGCAAGAAAGAAAATAACCCAGACAGTTTGTGTCATCAAGAGTGCTAGAGACGGTACCCGAACTTGCTTGCTTGCTTACTTGAATTAAAGTGATTTTCGCTCTAATGGAGCATGTATCACTGGTTTAATAACGCACCGCGTGATTTTTAATTACTCCTGGGGAAGGAAAGAGAGCCTCATCCCCCAGGCTTTTATGTACTCACAGACTATTTTTAAATTTAGCCACTCAGGTGTAGGACTAACTAGTCCTTAACAACCTGACTGAAAGGCTTTAAGCATGAGTGGGAATTGTCTCACCACACACTCATTTTTCTGTCCGAGCGTGGTAAAGGAGGATAAAGGTGCTCAGCAAGACAGCCATGGATGTTAAGTACTCACCAAAACGCTAGCCCGTACTTATTTCAAATCAAGTCGTGTCACCAAAAAAGACGACGTGTACGACATCCAAGGCATTGTCAAACGCAGAATGCCTCAATGCTAACTGGCTAGGTCTGCATTTCTTGCTCCCGCTGCTGTTGCGTATATTTCTTCCCTCCACACCGAGTTCTGGGCCTAATTCTTTAAATTTCGTTGTACCCGAACTTACATTATCCATATTATCACCAACAAAAAAAATACAAAAACGCACAGACCTAAAAGAAACACTCACTCACTTTTTACAGAACATTACTATTTTTAAAATTTTGATAAGCGACGAAAATGAACAACTTAGAGTCACACTTTCTAACCAAGATAAAGAAATCATGTGCTGATAGACTCACTTCTGTATTTTCTTCTAACTGACTAACATATCATAGGCAATGGAGTGTTATTTCTTTTCGAGAGTATGGGGTAGCCCTGAAAATATTTTTTGGGAACTTGAAGCTATGGCGATCGCTTAGGTTATAAGATGACGGCCTCCTCTGACGACAGGCTTTCTCACAGGATAAGGTCTGCTTCTTCGGAAAAGAGAAGAAGAACTCTTTGGTGTCGATACAACTGTTAACAAAGCCTCTGTCAGGTTCATGCTGCTGCTGTTGCTGCTCTCTCTGCTGTTTATGAAGTCTGTACTTCTCCATCCATTCTTCTTTCTCCTTCTTGAATTCCTCCTTGAAGAGCTCTTCTTTCAGGTCTTCAGTGACTTTCAACATTATGATATTGTCTATCTCTTCAGGTCTCGGTATCAGACTTGTCATGACCCTATGCAAATTCACATAGGCTTCGTTCAACTTGGCTAATCTTGAGCACATCTTCGTAGGAAGATTAGTTAACAATGCATGGGCAGACTGGAGTCTTCCCCGTTTTTATTGTCAAAGCGCGGACGTGAAGGAAAACATTACTACACGGTTTTCGAGACGAACCGTTCAAATAGTGTTATGGGAGGGATAGAGAGAAGTCAAAGAGCATGAATCGGGATTCCTATAGCCAAACAAACCACAAAGGCATTTTTTCTTCAAAACACAACATTTTTTATTCAAAATCACTTAACACTAACCAACAACTCTAACATTTTTTTAAACAATAATCCAACCATATAACATCAAACATTTTTTCAAATGACATTTTTTCAATTCACACTCTACTTTAAACAGGGCTGACAACGTTGTGAATGAAATTGTGATTTCCACTGTTGGAAGTCATTAGGCCATTGATGGACACTACGTTTCCTAGCTTGAGACAAAAGATAAGCATAATGGTCACAAAACCATCGATCTACTTTCACATCGTTTCTTGACGAAGAACGAGGATCAAAATGAGTCACTAAATGTTCTAAGGAATAGCCTAGGCTGCGATGATGCAGAAAACACACACAATATTGTCCACACACCAGGGAATCTGTGCCTTGTAATTTCACATTATTGAATCGGGTGGTCTGAGCATTTCTTCTCACAAAGTCAATGATATCGTCTTCCAAAGGGGGCAATCCATGCGAATCGAAATATTCCACACATCCTTCTTGAGGAAAGTAGACGGCTACCCAGTGGGTTCCTGGGAGATGACTGTCGTCCCTGTTGATCAGGTAAGCTTGATGGTCTTGAGGTTTGTGATGAGGGAGTTCATCTTTAGCACAGACGACAGGATTCCAAGAAGCAGTATACGAACTGTGGTTCAAAAGGTAACAAATTTCTCAGGTATCCATTTTTTGTTTTTTTATTCACAGGTAATAAGTCATCAATTCGATCCTGTCTTTCTGCTTGAAAATGTCTGACAAGTAACCGTTTCTTCGCCTTGTCTCCCAACTCTGATCCAACAGAGCTTCGATGCGATGGATCTCTTGAGTTGTTAATGGAGGACAATAATGTTCACGCAAGCCTTTATACCACTGTCGTAACACGTCTTCTTCCGAGATGAGACTCCAAGCTTCGTCCAGATATTCGTCCAATTTTTCTTCTTGACTCAGCATTAGGCATTTATCGTGTTGAATTTGACTGGGATGATCGTTATGACATCCACAGCAATCTTTCTTGATAAATTCCTTAATTATTTTCTGTCAAGACTATAGCATAACAGGAAACTATATGTGATTCTTGTTCTGGCCATCTAGACTTCATCATGATGACTTCTTCGTCTTTGTCTTGGGGTTCTTCTTCCTCAGGATCTTCACATTCCATGTCCAAAGAATCCCTACTATATCAACATTGATAAAAGTCTTCCATGACTTCTAATAGTTTAGAATGACTTCTCTCAAACTGTTGGTTTATATCGTATTGTCAAATTCAGCATACAGGAGGACGTTCACCGTATTATCTGCGCGTAGATTTTGTGCAAACTGAAATTCCACACGCATCTGGCCGGATTTTATAGGGTGAAAATCTCACTCGTCGCTGTCTTGACTTACAATTCCTTAGAGAACCGTTTTCGAAAATGGAGTTTCACTGTAACTTTCTCTTTGGAGAATGGAATATTTTGTCCCAGATCTCCTTTTATAACAATGTTGACAGTGTCTAAATACGACTTACTGACGGGTAAATAGTGAGGATGTACAAATTCACGGTGTACGTGATAGGTGTTTGCACCTTCCTGGTCATTGTTTGTGGTACTATCCACTTTGAAAGGAATGACACGCAGCAACGGCACAGAGGTGTGTCCCACCACGTTGTACTCCACCACATCGCAATACACAAAGATCAAATTAAGTCCTTGGTTCAGTTCTACCGGGTTTCCAAAAGCTCTGTAAAAATCCATATTACTTTTGATCTTGGGGCTCAAATTGTTTGCGACCATTTCTGCATGTCCACCCAAAATTTCAAACAAACTACCATTGAACCTGAGGGACAATGTGTCCGTATCTTGAAATTTTATCCTGAGACGATGAGCCACTTTATGGTACTCAATCTTCACACTTTTTTTGGCTCTGTTCAGTGCTTTACCAAAGGCTAAGTTGAACCTGTCCGCAATAGTGTCCACCAAATGTTCACCACTAAAATAATAACCTGAAGGAATTTTCAAGGTGTAGATAATGAAGGCTGGATTGCTGGATGGTCTTGTGTCCCCTAAAAACCCGATTTTATTGATTTCTTCCTCCAATTGGGCATTCAGGATTTCCACCTCGAAAGTGTTTTGCTTTTCGGTGATGTTTTTGATTTGTGTTGGGTGAATGATTTCCACTAAAGCCACTTCCCAATGGGCTTCGTGATCTAACGGGATGGTCTGAGGTAATTTGGCCGTGTAACAGCACAACGTGTTCTTGGGAAACACCTCCATGGAACTGTCACTGGGTAAGGTTAAGTAAAATTGGTTTTGGTGACTCATAATTCCAGAGTTCTGTAGCTCTCCGAGCTGTTACTGGAAGTCAGAGGAGTGTCTCCGCCCAAAATGGAGTTGTTGTTGGAGTGGTGACTGGCACTGGCACTGGACACAAGGTTCCCGTGGTTCCCGTTCGTGGAGAATTTCAGGGAGGGATTAGGAAGCAGGTAACCGATGCAACTGCTCAATAAAATGGTCCACAAGTGTTTGTCTCCTTGTTGCAAACTCAAATTGGCAATGGCTGCACCCATGACACAATACACCACGAAGATTTGGCAGAAAAAGACGATTTGCGTTTTAGGCACACGTTCTCTATACCTCACCCACAAGGGTTGTTTTTGTAAATCTTGCAGAGAAGAACTGGGTGAAGGAGTGATCGCAGTAGCTGAATCTGTGTGAAAGGGAATGATGGTCACTTCTTTTTATAGTCGATGACGTGCGAAGCGTCGATCCAAGAATGATAACTGGTCGGATATCCTTTCCAACGTACTTTGACTTCTTTGTCACGTCGTTTGTCCACTTTACGGTTTCTGCCAGTTAGCACTCCACCCACCTCGAGAACACAAATAACATCTAGTCAACAGCCAACTATACCTAACAAACAACCCGTCCCGGAAAGAGTGGTGGCACAACAAAGGTCCAATTATGTTAGACAAACGGTATGGCAAACTCAGATGCAATTATCGGAGGCACTACGTTCTTTTCTCACTCCGATACTACAGGCAATCTCAGCTGAAATAACAACCACAACAACAATAACAGCGACAGACACCATAGCAGCGGACTTGAAACTATCTACCTCAACTGAAGAATTAGTATCAGAACCAGAAGAGGAAATTGAGGCGGTTGAGGAGGAGGAGGGGGACGCTGACCCTGGTTGAAAAGTACACCGAACTGGGGCTAGATCAAGCATTGTATGACGTCAACATAGCATGGCAGTTTATTAGAGCCATACAATACGTTGCCTACAGATCTCTAGACACCTTTAAACCAAGACCTTCTCAATGGGGATTAGGGGTCAGAGTTCTTCCCCAATTCTACTGACAAACCTACACTGGATACCCCCTCAGTCAACTGGTAGAAGCCGCTGCTTACATTACCGCCCATCATGGCTACGCAATTCCTGATATGAAGAATCATGAGACTAGGATTGCGGGAAAGAACGTGAAAGCAAAAGAGAGACGTGTTACCTTCTAACAGAAAAAACAGACTATTTTAGGGCTCCAAAAGATTGCTTTTTATTAAATATGGAACCATATTTGGCTTGGTATCCCTCCTTGACTAAACTATTCTCGAAACAAACTTGACCCATTGGAACACTGCAACAAACTTAACTTTTTAAACCTAACACTGACCAAACTGGTACATGTCGCTTACACATAATAATTTAAATAAGATCAGTATGGCTATTTTTATGTACACTAAGTACTAATATTAGACAGATATGTTAGGAAATTTAACAGACTCGTTAGATTTGAATTAATTGCACAGGTGGTTAACACATTATTGGTACTTTTTATTGTCGATTAGCAAAAAACGGGACTTGATTTGAAATAAGTACGGGCTAGCGTTTTGGTGAGTACTTAACATCCATGGCTGTCTTGCTGAGCACCTTTATCCTCCTTTACCACGCTCGGACAGAAAAATGAGTGTGTGGTGAGACAATTCCCACTCATGCTTAAAGCCTTTCAGTCAGGTTGTTAAGGACTAGTTAGTCCTACACCTGAGTGGCTAAATTTAAAAATAGTCTGTGAGTACATAAAAGCCTGGGGGATGAGGCTCTCTTTCCTTCCCCAGGAGTAATTAAAAATCACGCGGTGCGTTATTAAACCAGTGATACATGCTCCATTAGAGCGAAAATCACTTTAATTCAAGTAAGCAAGCAAGCAAGTTCGGGTACCGTCTCTAGCACTCTTGATGACACAAACTGTCTGGGTTATTTTCTTTCTTGCAAGCCCCTATGTTCCACTTCTGTTTGTGATAATAACTTGTGATACGTCACATTTCCTAAAGTGGAAATCTTTACAAGCCGTACAAAATACAAAACTTATATGACTTTGGCTTTTGACACTTGCACAGACTCTTCACTTTATAAGTGTCACGAGAAAATTGTATATCCAAATTTTACCATTTTCAAAAACACGCACACACTTGCAGCTTGACCAGAAATATGTACATCTTGTTTTGTGGATAAGTCACAGACAAGTCCAAGCATATATAGGTGATTATGAACATTAGGAATATCCCCTTTTTTCAGAAATATCAAAGCTTGCATGTGCACTTTCCCTTTTCCACTCTATATTAGTGCTTAGATTTGTTCCAAAAAAAAAAGAAAAAAGAAACGAAATAATTTTGAAGAAAAAAAAAAACTGAATTTTGAATTCAGGTTTCTCTCTGTTTATAATTTTTTTCAAGTTGATGGTGCATGACAGAGTACATTCGCCTACCTTTCCAAAGTGAGAGGCATTTCTTCACATGTCATTGCCTTTGTTAAATTCGGTTTCATTGGTTAGTTATCGTTAATCTTTAATTTTTTTATGCATTTCTTTTTGATAGAAGATTTAAGGCTTTCTAGTGTTGTAACGGTATTTATGTTGTTTAGTCTGTTGATGAAATTATCTATAGCAAAGAGCTTAAGATTTTTCAGGTTTTTTTTATTATTTCAAGCTCTACAAAAGGAAACCAAGTTTGTCTTCAAAGAGGATTGAAACTCTAAATTACACGGGCGTGAAGGAAAACATCGTTATGTTCATTCTAATCATGCTTGCCGTATCTCTTTGTGTTTTAGAGGTCATATTTCTTCTTAAGTAAATACACGCATCAATAGACAGACAGATTGGGTCATCATCCTTGAGTTTCACTGTACTTTCGGTTCTTTACTTCATACAAACCCCAAATTTATTAGTTTGAAGAAAAAAAAGATAACATGCCCCTCAATACTGTAACACGTCTGTTCTGACTCTACCGATGTGAGTGTGAGTGTTTATGTCGAAATGTTTAAGTGAGATATAAAAAAATGGTCAGCTTGAAAACGCGAACCAATACTGTGACGCTCAGTATTTTGATGTGGTAAGGGGAAATGGTACAACACACACACACAAAGAGGGCTTGTAAGTTCACATTTCAGTGTCTGATCTGTAATGGTAACAACGCAAGAACATAGGGATTATTATGCCACACAGTCCTAGAACAAAACAATGCATCACCCGTTGTAAGCCATTTCATTGGCTATACTTATTTTCTTACCGCGTTCGCTTCGAATTGACTTGACTAGCTATTCAGACAGTGACGAGAATGACCATGCTTTACTGGGTCTATCCTATAGGCGATTTGTATAAAAAAATATTTTTAAAAATTAAACTAATCCACGAACAATCGTACCATGGGCGATCCCATGGAAATTGTGTCCGTCTTTTTGCAAAATACATCAACATTTAATTTAACCGTGCAGATCGCTAGAACAAACCTCTGATAATACACATTTTGAAAAGTGTTGTGTGACACGGATCGCCATTGTCGCTTAGTGTCTGCTTTCTTCTTCGAAAAGAGATCGTTTCGTCTTGACTATAAAAATTTAATTTGACTAAGTTTTACGCACTACTTGAACTCATACATTTACGTTGTAGGTGTAAGTCGTCGTTCTCAGTTTTCTCGAAGTTCGTTTTTGCGTTTCTCAGATGTGATACTATTTTTTATGGACCGAACGAAATTTCTTTTGGCGTGAATCAGGACTCGTGGTTTTGTGGCATAATTGGAGAGCATTGATGAAAGCCCAGTTATGTCGTCTTCGAAATCGCTGACACGGATTTGAACTAACACTTCAGGTTTTGTGTGAGGCGATACGGTACATCATTGCCTTTTACTTCCTCAATGAAATCGTTTCATCTTATTGCAAAATTACATTTGACTAGGTTTCATACGCAGCAGGTCCCTGTATATAAGGAGAGTGTCTTAGCGTCAGAGTATTCATTCCGCTCTCAAACGATCAAGAAGATGGAAGAGTCAGCACAGATCGACCTGCTGGTCAAATATTTGCTAAAAGTCATACGAAAGCATAATTCACAGGCGAAAGTGGCAACAAAACTTATTCTTTTGGTCGTTGATTTGATGAGAGTCATACGAAAGTGTGTAAGTTCTAATGAAGTTTGCTATATCTGCAAAGGTAAATGGGTATTTGTCTCCAGAATACCTGCTTCGTCTAAGAAAGAGAGACAAAAGTCATGATACCTAATATCGTTGTCAGGAGAAAGGACACTGGAATTCAGAGTGCCCTACGAGAAAAGAGAGGAAACAAAAACAAGACGAAACAGAGAAGAGGGATTCAGAAGAAGAAGAAATTGAAGATGATGAAGAACTTGTGCCAGTAAAGACATGGAAATGGAAAAATTGACAATGTGAGCCGATGCGTTGGCCCTGATGTGAAATTTCATACTACCTTCTAAAAGAGAATAGACCAGAAAGAAAACGTAAGTGTCTCTTGGTCTTGACATTGTATAATAAGGATGGCGTGTTTTGTTTTTACTCACACTTTATGAAACTGTTCTATTTCACCTCTCTCTATCCATCTGGATCATGTTTTAGTTAGAATTGAAATGGAAGGATGTTTTCCTTCACGCACGCTCTTTAGGCATGCAAGTCGGTAAACGATAGTCAGTCTATTCATCCATCATTTTGTGTCTTGATGTTTCCTAAATCACACACTGATGCCATAAAATAACGGGTTAAATGGGTTTTGTAGTGTTGGGAGTGGAGGTGGGGTGGAGTGGGGAGTAGATGTTTGGCAGAGTTGGTCATTGCAGGTGAGGGCTTAGGTGCTTTCAAAAAACTTTTTCTTCTTCACTCTGTGTTGATAGTATATTTGGGGTTTGTATGTGTTCGCGTACGTTTGTGTGGATAGTTTATTTGGGGTTTGATTTTTCCTCTTCCCTCTGTGTTTGTGTATGTGTGTGTTCGCGTACGTTGTGTAGATCGTATATTTGGTTGTTTTTTTCTTATTCCTCCCGAGTGTGGATAGCATATTTGGGGTTTGTATGCGTTAGTGACGTTGTGTGGATAGTATATTTGGGGTTTGTATGCGTTCGCGTACGTTTGTGTGGATAGTTTATTTGGGGTTTGTATCATCTCCCTTCTGTGTTGATAGTATATTTGGGGGGTTTGTATGCGTTCGCGTACGTTTGTGTGGATAGTTTATTTGGGGTTTGTATTATCTCCCTTCTGTGTTGATAGTATATTTGAGGTTTGTTTTTTCCTCTTCCTTCTGTGTGTGTGTGTATGTGTGTGTGTGTGTGTGTGTGTGTGCGTATGTCTGCGCGCGTACGTTGTGTGTGTGTGGGTGTGTGTGTATTGGTCTCTGTTTGTCCCTATAAAACTCACTTTATCCCTATCAGATACACTCTACCTACCTACCTGCAGTAGCGCGTATTCAGGTCAGCCACTTGCAACACTGTTGACATTTATCCCCTAGTGTTCAGTACAGTGACGTCACTGACGCTGGAAATTTCGAGACTATAAATATGGACTTGGGGATTTCCACAGGTTGTAGCTATACATATATACTAGAGTTCATAAACAGGAACGTCACTCAAGCTGAGGCTATAAAAAGATAGTGGGATTTTCCAAAGGAATAACCCACAAGTTGTAGTATAAATAGATAGTGAGATTTCATAGGAATTTTAGCTGATTATCGCTATAAATAGCTATAAATAGATACATGGGTGTTTATCCTTGATGGTCACACAAGTTGATTTTGTAAGTAGTTACTAATTTTATCCATTTTATTCTAAACCATTGTAACTTAATTTTAGGGGATATGTTTATTTTCCTTTAAATTCTGGGACAATTTCGTCATCTTAGCGTTACTTTTAGTGACATCCATTTTGTCGTTGAGCATTTCCTTGATTATAGCTATTTATAGCATCATTACAATTATGCAAATTTTTGAACACCCCAGCAAGATTTCAGGTCTTGGTAATGCTTTATATATAAATCTCACGCTTGTACTAGTGTATGTATGTCTCTGTCTCTGTTGTGTTTGACCCTCTACCATCATTGTCCCTAGACAATCCCACCATGTTCAATTCCCCTTGACGCTATACAGACCCACCATGTTCAATTTCCATATGTTAAATTCCCCTAGTCCCTAGACAGACCCACACTCTATTCCCATGTTCAATTCCCCTTGTCCCTAGACAAGTCCAAACTATTCCCCATGTTCAATTCCCCTTGACGCTAGAGTGGCCCAGGGTTTTTCTCCATGTTCAATTCCCCTTGACGCTAGAGTTGCCCACGATTCTTCTCCATGTTAAATTTCCCTTGACGCTATATTTGCCCAGGGGGTGTTTTTAATACTAAGTCCCATTGACGCTCTAGTGCCCCACTTCACTACTTACCAACTAAGAGTAGTAGTAGTAGTAGTAGTTGTTGTTGTTGTAGGGTTTAATGCCATTTTTCAGCACTCGATAGACTATACATGGCAGCCAGTATTAATGGTGGAGGAAGAACCCGGGAAATCCCCGGAAAGAACCACCGACCCTCGAGAAGCTACTGGCAAGCTTTCTCACATACCCACATTGGCCGAATCCGAGACTCGAACCCACGCAGACAGAGGTGAGATGGCAGTGATCCGTAACGGAGAGCGCTTTAGACCACTCGACCACTCGGCGCCCCAGTAGTAGTGGTAGTAGTAGTAGTAGTAATTCCATTTTACATTAAATGTATTTTCATATGATACATATTTGGGTGACTTCAACATCTTAATAATAATTACATGAATTGGCAATAATCAACTCCGATTCCAGGACAAATGAAGAAAAACGAACCGAAGTGAACAACATTAAAAGCAAAATATAAATATAAATTCTATTTTTTTAACGACTTTTGTCTTCTACTTGGTGTTACAAATTTTTCTTTTTGTAAAGTTTTATTATTATATTTTAAATAATCGATGGAGAAAAAGTGTTTAAAAAAAATAGACCAAAAACGTTAGGAACAACCTGGTCCAGGTATATTTTTATTCCATTCATAAAATCCGCAACAATGTAATCATGTTGACTTTTATTCACGGTCCCTAGTACCCATAATGCTACATTCAATATGTCTGCGCCCAGTTCCAGCAACGGTTGCGATGTGCAAAAATCTTGCACTTAGAACTTGAAAGCGATATTTATCATAAAAGAAATTTATCAAGTCTAAGAGTACAGATTAAAATGTAATGGCGCGTAATATGTTTCAAAGGTCGCGCGTAATTAATAGAGAAATTCGTCCATTTGTGAATTTTCTCCGCAAGGTCACAGTTCGTCATGGAGCTTCACCTAGGGTAAGCTCATTCAATGTGCAATCGTTCAGGACGAAGTCGGATAACAGCAAAGACATTAACTCGCTTTTCCAACCCATTCCCTTCAGAAAACAAGAGAATAACGCAGATGATATTAATATTGGGGAAGAACTGTCTGGTGAGGTCAAGAAAGGTGAGAAATGCAATGGGGGCAAACACAGGAGTTTGACATTTTGTCCATAAATAGTCAGCAGAATGTTCAGTGAAAAACGTAATACTAGTATCTGCCATGACCAACAAGTTGTTCTCCGCCTATTTTCCGCCTATAATCTGATTTGACTGATGGCAGGGTGTTCTCTGTATGAAGACAGAGTTCGTGCTAGTCCGAATTTCCTATGATCCATCCCACCCCTTTGTAAATATTTTGACATTAGCGTTAGTGTGTGGTGTCAGAGCCAGTTTCGTATCAGAATGTTGGTATTTGCCATCACCTTGCAGTGGCAACATTGGTAGCTGCTTGCTTGCAGGCTTAGCAAACATAAATATTTATAGTCAGTGTCAAATTGATCATATATGCATTCAACAACAATTATTTCAGTAATGGGTGTTGGGTTTCTTAGAATTTGATTATACATACCATTAAATTGCAATTATTCACTTTATTTCGATCCTATCACATCCATATTCCTTTTGAAGGCCATTATTTACATGTCCAGGAAAGTACATATCATAATTACAATATGTGGTCATTATTGGGTGAGATGAACTTAAAAGTGTTATCAAGTTTATCCAGACTGAATGTCACACACTGGGATGTCATAGTAAAAGTTATGCATGTTGATAAACAAATTTATACTACCTTACTTTGTGATCATTAATACTTGGCCACCATTATGATTAGTAAAGATACATACATGATCAATATAATTTTTCCTATACATCAAGTCATGCCTGAGTGAAATTGATAAGAAAATTATTTATATTCTCAGAAATTGTGATTTTAATTTGTTACATCTTTAATCTGCTGACAGACAAGACAAAACTACAGCATTGAAATTTGACTTGGTAATTCTCATTTGCATGGCTAGTCACACTTGTACACAAATCTCTCAGCCTACGTGTCAGTGACATCAGAAGTCCAATAGTCAAATGATGTCAACAATAAATTCCTTTCCAATGCTGTTGTAAAAAAAATACAAAATGTTAAATAAAAGTCACATACTGTTTGTAAAAAAAGAAAAGGACACATAATTTTCAACATATTTATTCAGAGAACAATGACCAGAAACACCACTCCGGTGGCCAGGTGGTTAGAGCATCCACCTCGGATGCGGGAGGTTGCGGGTTTTAAATCCGGCCAAGTCATACCAAAGACTTACAAAAGTGGTACTAACAGCTGCCTCGCTTGGCGCTCAGCATTAAGAGGTTAGTGTTAGGAATGCTCGGCCTAGTTTCAGGATAATGTGACTGGGTATGACATCATGCTACATGTCTGCGGCATGATGCCTCAGTGCTAGACATCACTATAAACTGTCAACTGCAGACATTGGAGCGATATGACTGAAAAATTGTTAAAGCTACATAAAAAATCTAAATCATACACACGCAAACACATGACCAGAAACTTGTCACTGTCAAGCAGCATTACCCCAGTGTGAGGGTAATGCATATTGACCATCCTACATATCAGTCTGTTCCTGTTGATATAGTCATTGCTATATAGTTAATATGCATTGCTCTTACCTTGGGATGATGCTGCTTTCCATGCATGGTTCAACAATTCAAATCCAAGATCAAGATATTCTGGCAGGAATTAATACTGAAAAAATCAGTGTTCTAATAATCCCTGCTTGTAGGCTTCATGACTACAATGAAGTCTTACAAAGATAGACAGAGCATAGCTCTCTGTGGTGGTTGATAGTCCCTCCTTGTAGGCTTCATGACTACAACGAAGTCTTACAAAGATAGACAGAGCATAGCTCTCTGTGGTGGTTGATAGTCCCTGCTTGTAGGCTTCATGACTACAATGAAGTCTTACAAAGATAGACACAGCATAACTCTCTGTGGTGATTGATAGTCCCTCCTTGTAGGCTTCATGACTACAACGAAGTCTTACAAAGATAGACAGAGCATAGCTCTCTGTGGTGGTTGACAGTCCCAGCTTGTAGGCTCCATGACTACAATGAAGTCTTACAAAGACACACAGAGCATAGCTCTCTGTCGTGGTTGACAGTCCCTGCTTGTAGGCTTCATAACTACAATGAAGTCTTACAAAGACAGACAGAGCATAGCTCTCTGTGGTGGTTGACAGTCCCTGCTTGTAGGCTTCGTGACTACAATGAAGTCTTGCAAAGATAGACAGAGCATAGCTCTCTGTGGTGGTTGACAGTTCCTGCTTGTAGGCTTGATGACTACTATGAAATCTTACAAAGATAGACAGAGCATAGCTCTCTGTGGTGGTTGACAGACCCTGCTTGTAAGCTTCGTGACTACAATGATGTCTTACATAGATATAGCATAACTCTCTTTTTAGGATTGACAGTCCCTGCTTGTAGGCTTCATGACTACAGTGAAGTCTTACAAAGATAGACAGAGCATAGCTCTCAGTCGTGGTGGACAGTCCCTGCTTGTGGGCTTCATGACTACAATGAAGTCTTACATAGATAGAGCATAACTCTCTTTTTAGGATTGACAGTCCCTGCTTGTAGGCTTGATGACTACAATGCAATCTTACAAAGATAGACAGAGCATAGCTCTCTGTGGTGGTTGACAGACCCTGCTTGTAAGCTTCATGACTACAATGATGTCTTACATAGATAGAGCATAACTCTCTTTTTAGGATTGACAGTCCCTGCTTGTAGGCTTTTGAGGCTCAGATCTTGGACTCGAATTGGACATTATTCAGTTTCAGTACATTTGACTCTCAGGAACACGACTTTCACTTCTAAAATCTGACAGTTCTGCATCCAGCATGTTTAAGTGGAAATGAAATTATCTACCTTGTGTCTTATAAGCATTAAAAAGACATTGAGTTTGAAAAAAATCTTACAGCCATGGGTTTGAAAAAGATCTTACAGCCATGGGTTTGAAAATAATTAATCTTAAACATCCTTATATTAGAAAAAATCTTCCACCTGTGGGTTTGAAAAAATCTTCCAGCCTTGGGTTTGAAAAAATCTTACAGCCTTGGGTTTGAAAAAATCTTGCAGGCTCTGTTTTACTTTTACATATTATGTTACTTAGGTATTTAGTTACATTCAAAAGTGAGCGGTGTTTATATATTCCCAGTTAAAATAGATTTTAAAATATGCCCACGTCACATACTCTAATTGTAAACATATTGTGTCCGTTGACCCCTTGTATGTTTACAAGATGACCATTATGACAAGCATTCTTCAGGCAAACTTCTAGGCAACAATTTACCATAAAACACAGATAATATCAAATTAAAATTTGTATCAGCAGCCAAATGTGGTAAATAAAAAAACCAGCCTGTCTTTTGAGAAATTTTAAAAATCCACCACAAAAACCATAATCTGGAATCCACAAAAATCTTGATCCCCCACTTCCTTCCTAAGCACACACAATGAAAGAGAAACTCTTTTCTCAGCCAGATTGAATCATTCCATTGTTGTATTACTTCCCAACACACTGGAGGAAAAATTATTAAGTACATTTATTACTAGTTGCTAAGTTAGAGAAGATTGCATCATAGAAGAAAAGGTTACTGTGATGTACAAGATAACTTATGATCTTGTATCCATCAGTATAAAGAAAAACATAACAATGCACCTGGACTACCTTATTTGGAAATTCATGAAAATCTTGTATCCATCAGTATAAAGAAAAACATAACAATGCACCTGGACTACCTTTTTTGGAAATTCATGAAAATCTTGTATCCATGAGTATAAAGAAAAACAACAATGCACCTGGACTACCTTATTTGGAAATTCATGAAAATCTTGTATCCATCAGTATAAAGTAAAACATAACAATGCACCTGGACTACCTTCTTTGGAAATTCATGAAAATCTTGTATCCATGAGTATAAAGAAAAACAACAATGCACCTGGACTACCTTATTTGGAAATTCATGAAAATCTTGTATCCATCAGTATAAAGAAAAACATAACAATGCACCTGGACTACCTTATTTGGAAATTCATGAAAATCTTGTATCCATGAGTATAAAGAAAAACAACAATGCACCAGGACTACCTTATTTGGAAATTCATGAAAATCTTGTATCCATCAGTATAAAGTAAAACATAACAATGCACCTGGACTACCTTATTTGGAAATTCATGAAAACGAATTTCATAGTCTCATCTTTCATCAGTTCTCTTATTTAGTTGCTGAATAATGCAATCAAGAAAAACTTCCATTTTCAGTTATTTCTTTTTTAGAAATTTGTACAATTAATAAACAGTATTCTTTGCAGTCATTGCAACCAAAGACCAAATTTGAAATGTTTATTGTATCATGAGTTTATAAAACTGAATTAGTGCTATAAGTTTGAAACCATGATCTCCCCATCCCACCCACCCACCTCAGATTTTCTTCACCTTCATCAATATGGGATATTCGTTAATACTTTTTATGATGTCTGCTTGTTGCTAAATGAAAAGTATCTTCAAAAGAATGAGTATAACTTGTTTGTGTTGGTCATACATTGGTCAGATGTGTATGTGTGTGTTTGCATATGTGCATATATGCATGTATAAAAGGAGAGGGTAGTAGGTTGTTGTTGTTGTTGTAGGGTTTAACGCCATTTTTCAGCACAAGATAGGCTATACATGGCGGCCAGTATAATTGGTGGAGGAAGAACCCTGGAAAACCCCGGGAAGAACCACCGACCCGCGAGAAGCTACTGGCAGGCTTTCTCACATACCAACGTTAGCCGAGGCTGAGACTCGAACTCACGCAGACAGAGGTGAGATGGCAGTGATCCGTAACGGTGAGTGCTTTAGACCACTCGGCCACTCAGGGCCCCGGTAGGTAGGTAGATCACTAGGTAAGTATGTACGTACATGTACATACAAACGTTTGTGTGTATGTATATATGAGTATATATGTAAATGTGTGTATATAAGTATATATCTGTCTTATGTGTCACTAACCTTTATATACACATAGACATGTCCAACAAATAGAGAACTTGTATACACGTATAATGATTTTTAATTTTTTGGTAAAGGGAGAAAATGAATGAGCAACAGCAGTGTTTTGTGGGCCTTTTTATGTAGCTACACTGTATTGGTGTTAAAACTTTATAACTCTACCAAATCCCTGGTGGGGAACAGACCTCATGTATCATTAGTTAGGGCTACATCATGTATGTCCCCAGTGATGCATGACGTTGTACTTCAAAAATCACATTTTTAAACATGGCATGGTTGCTCATATAAGAGTTTATCCTATGGTGTATGTGAGTTCTTGTTAAAGTGTATGATAGTGTATGTGAGTTCTTGTTAAAGTGTATGATAGTGTATGTGAGTTCTTGTTAAAGTGTATGATAGTGTATGTGAGTTCTTGTTAAAGTGTATGATAGTGTATGTGAGTTCTTGTTAAAGTGTATGATAGTGTATGTGTAATGCATAGTTATATAAGCTTAGTGAAACTTGGACTCAAAAACAGAACTAGTAATAGATACTGAGATTAAAATGTTATCAATGAATTCTTGGGGTACATACAGTTTTTAAAAAAGACATTTTCTGCTGGGTAGAACAAAGAATGCATATATTATATGTCTACAGGAGACACACAGTACAGCTGAGATTGAAAAATTCTAGGAGTCTGAATGGGGTTACCGGTTTTTTTATGTATAGCCAAAAACCTGCCAACAGTGCTGGTGTTGCTATCCTGTTAAAATATATGTTTGAATTTTGCATTAACAGAAGCAGATGTGATGGTCAGGACATTCTTCTAGATTCATCGATTAATGGACTGAGGTTTTCACAAGTGATTCTGTATGGTCATAATGACGATACTGCAGCGGTTTTTTAAGGAATTTGAAGAGGATATTGTAAATTTTGATTAATTCCGCAGTTATTATTTATGGTGACTGGAATGATGTTCAGGACATACAGCTTGACTCTTGTAATATCCGATATGAGAAACACTCCATGGCCCACACAACAGTCTGGGACATCAAGAATCAACTTGGCTTAGTGGATCCATGGAGATCTGTTAATCCTGAGGATAGAATGTTTACCTGGTGACAGGCAGATCCTGAGGATAGAATGTTTACCTGGTGACAGGCAAATCCTGAGGATAGCTTGTTTACCTGGTGACAGGCAAATCCTGAGGATAGAATGTTTACCTGATGACAGGCAAATCCTGTGGTACAAAGTAGACTGGACTATGACTTAATCTTTGAGGATATGTTTTCAAAAAATATAGATGCATCTATTATTCCTGGCTACAAGACAGGCCATTCAGCAATAACACTAAAATTATCAATATTTGCAGTACACATAGGTCAGGGTACTGGAAATTCACTTAAAGCTATTAAAGCAAGATGATTATTTTCATTATGTCAAAAAGATGTATGCTGTATCATTGACAGTAGAAGAATACTATTGTTAAGGCTATAAGAAAAACCCACTTTGGGTGTTGTTGTGGGGTTTAATGCCATTTTGCAGCACACGATAGGCTATACATGGCGGCCAGTATTAATGGTGGAGGAAGAACCCGGGAAAACCCCAGAAAGAACCACCGACCCATGATAAGCTACTGGCAAGCTTTCTCACATACCCACATTGGCTGAATCCGAGACTCGAACCCATGCAGACAGTGGTGAGATGGCAGTCATCCGTAACAGACAGCACTTTAGAACACTCGACCGCACGGGGCCCCCACTTTGGGTGTAATTAACTTGCAGTGATCAGGTTTTTTTTTTTAATTCTTAAAATGATTATAAGATCAGAATGAATTACTTATTATCAAGCTGAGGCAGAACTTGAGAAGCAAATTAAAGGAAAAGTGAGGCTTGAGATACAGACTTGACATACTTTAGTGAATCAAAATATTATGAAAGAACGGAAAAACAAACACACAGATTTAGAAGAAATGAGAAAAACAGGTGGAATGCGTAATGTCAATATCAAAGCAAGGTGTTACAAGTCTGGTGAAAAAAAAATCTAAATATTTCCTTAACCTTGAATAGGGAAAATTACATAAAACAATAAAAGATTTAAGTATGGTAGATGGAATAAGGGTAACAGGGCAAAAAGAGCTATTAAATCACCAGAAAGATTTTTATGAAAAAATATACAAAAGCCAAACAATAATAATTTACAAACTTTTAATCACTTTAAAATCATGATGAAACACCCTCAGATTTTGAAAGATCTCACATGAAGGTAAACTAACTTTTGAGGAATGTGGTTTATGACTGAAAAATATGAAAAATGAAACTAGCCCTTGTTCCGATAGATTTACTCTTGAATTCTACAAATTCTTTTGGAAAGATCTAGGCTTTTTCTTTAGATCTCTAAATGGTGGATATGATATGCAACATTTTTAAGCATTTCAGTCTCGATGAATCATTCCTTGCATTCCAAAGGAAGATAAAGACAGAAAATTCATTAAAAATTTGGAGATATATCTACTTAATGTACACTAGACTGCAAGATTGATTCAGCATCAATTGCTTCATTGGTCAAGAAAGTCCTCCATTTGATTATTAGTAACAGTCAAAAGGGTTTTATAAGGGAGATTCTTTGGCGAAAATACAATAATTTTGTATGACCTGATGCAGAGTCTTGAGAAAAAAAATGAATCTGGTTTTCTCTTACTGTTAGACTTCATAAAAACTTGTAACTCTGTTAAATGGGAATCGTTTAACTTGGAATCTATTTTTCAGCGGTTTACAGTGTTCTGCAATAAGCCAAAAGGTTGTGTCATTAAAAATGGACATTTATCCCAATGTTTACATTTGGAGAGAGGTTGTTGCCAGGGAGACCCTTTAGCACCCTACTTGTTTATAATAAGAACTGAACTTCTTGCAATAGAACTAATAGAAGGAACACAAATATTACAGGCATTTTGTATAATGAAATGGAGTTCAAATTAGAGTTGCTTTTATTTTAATAGATGGTTCACTTTTGTCCTTGATGACAACCATGCAGATTTTAAATGCTTTGGCATCCGGTCTGCCCTGCAATGTTTGTAAATCAAAAGCTATTTTGATTGGAAATAAAGAAAATTCTAATGAAAAATATGTTGCAAAATTGATATTAACTTGTCAGTCAACAATTTTAGATTACTGGGAATAGGTTTCTCTTTAAATTTGGAGGATATGGTTGAACTTAATTATTTGATGAAGTTGAAGGAAGTAAAGAAATTGATTGACTGGTGGAGCAGAAGAAATTTCTTATAACTCCATTTAAGGAAGGTGGATTAGACATGATTCACTTGGACTCATTTATTTGTTATATTTAACTTTCCTGGATTAGGCGCCTTATACTGAACGAATATGGTTTATTGCAAAAACTGGTTTCTGAACTATATTTGGAAATTTGTAAGTTTACTGTTGTTAAAATTAGGAAGAACTTGATTGGAAGAAATCTCTCAAACAATTAAAAATATCTTTTGTTGTACTGTTATTTATGCTTTATCACAATGGAAAATTGAACCATCAGTTATTCAGGAATAACTATAGACAATTTTAAATCACACACAAGCTGGAGAACAAATGATGTACTTATTCATTAGGCCCCAATGCTGCCTGTACGCATATAAGGTTGTAACCTAGTTCTGAGCTCTATAGTGTTAAGGTCATTTAAGATAAAGTAGACAGATGTAGCTCTTTTGGATTGAGATCTAAAGCAGACTGGTCTGACAGATGTAGCTCTTTTGGATTGAGATCTAAAGCAGACTGGTCTGACAGATGTAGCTCTTTTGGATTGAGATCTAAAGCAGACTGGTCTGACAGATGTGGCTCTTTTGGATTGAGATCTAAAGCAGACTGGTCTGACAGATGTAGCTCTTTTGGATTGAGATCTAAAGCAGACTGGTCTGACAGATGTAGCTCTTTTGGATTGAGATCTAAAGCAGACTGGTCTGACAGATGTAGCTCTTTTGGATTGAGATCTAAAGCAGATTGGTCTGACAGATGTAGCTCTTTTGGATTGAGATCTAAAGCAGACTGGTCTGACAGATGTAGCTCTTTTGGATTGAGATCTAAAGCAGACTGGTCTGAACTGCGCATGGAAAGGCAAACCTTCGCAAAAAGTATGATACCTTTGAGGTCTGGGGTAAAAAGTAGGCAAGACACAAAATGATTGGTCCTATAAGCAGAAGAAAAGCTGCTACCATTCTGCACATGAGTAGGTGAAATAAAAAAAGATGTTTCTAACACAATTAGGCATCCAGCTAAACAAAATGGAACTGTATGTATTTGGATGTACCGGTATTCAGAATTAACCTCCACAATGTGTTTCCTACCCCCATTTCAGATGAAAATGACAAAAATCTCTGGGACTGAATTAGTTAAACACCTTTTTGATGCACAAGGCTCTCTGGTACAGTTTGATGAAATAAAACAACACAAACTAATAATTTTATCAGCACTTTGCTCTTATTTAAAAAGTATCAGTGATGTGGAGAAAGAAAAATGTTATTTTGAAAGTGGAAATACTTTCCATGTAATACTCAACAAAACTTAGTGTAAGAGCAAGAAGTAAACTTATTTATAACAGACCTGTTTACCCATCCGTATTTTACCGTATTTGTACGGAATAAGGCCCATCCGTACGGTCCTACGGTCATTGATCTGAAAATACGATTTGAGGTTGCATTTATTTTTTTTATTTTTTTAAATTATTTTTTACGTTTTTTTAAATTCCGGTTCGTTTCGTTGTCTCGTCTCTTTGGTCCGTGTCCGTGTCCGCAATTTGCGCCACATCACTGATTTTAACATTCTCAACATCCGGTTATTTAAACAAAGAAAATGCCGCCGACAAGAAAGTTTCAGCAGGATTCTGATGATGAAAATGCAAAGTCGAAACATAGAAAACAGCATTTTCTTCCAGTTTATCATACTCTGTGGCCATGCCTGAAACCATCGTCCAAAGGAGAACATTTTGTGCTTTGCACTGTTTGCAACGTTGATTTTTCCTGCGCACATGGTGGAAGGAATGACTGTTCACGGCATGTGGAATCCGAAAATCATGCGAAATTGGCATCATTAGTGAAGGGAAATAGAAATATTCTGTCGATGATGAAGGGAAAGGAAGTCAGTGATCAACACATATTTCAAAAGCAAATAACCCGTGCTGAGGCGATTTTATGTGAGATTATCGTAAATATGAATTTGTCATTGAGCACAGCCGACAAGTTAACGGAAGCAATGAAAAATATGTTCCCAGATTCCAGAATTGCACAAGGTACTTAGAAACAATCTCTCTCTCTCTCTCTCTCTCTCTCTCTCTCTCTCTCTCACACACACACACACAAACACAGATGCACACTCTTAATCTTATAACTTCAGATTGACACATTGTCCTTAGACCGATGTGGGTTCTTTTTCCTTTCATATCAGATCCAAACTTGTTTTTTTTAAAAATAGTTTTTTAAAATAAAAATTAAAACGGAAACTAAACAATCACAGTTTAAGGTCAAAGAATCGCCGCCCCCCCCCCCCATACTGCTGTGTTTGCTAGATGCATGAAAGCTGCTAAACTTGTTTAAACATTAAATATTTCCATAAATAGTATTGACTATAAAAAAATCATCAAAATAGGATAGAATTTCATAGATGTAGATACTAAATGCAATGATCTCGGTGTAAATGTTAAATATATTAAAAAATTCAGGTTATGCACGTTATTACAGTTGTATGTATCTTAGCTATACTCTGTCCTTAGTTAATTAGTTTGCAGATATTAGAATAATATCTGAAATGCTTTGGTTTTTTTGGTAAATAATAGGCTTCATAATATAAACTTTCTGCCAGTGGTTTCCATTTTGTAATGTTATTGCTGGCGTTCTTTAGGAATGAGGTGCTGTCGCAACAAAGCAACTGCTGTTATAAAGGAAATGTCAACAATTCAGATGAGTGACCTAACTGCACGCATGATAAAGTTCCCATTCAGCATTGCCACTGATGGAAGCAATGAAGGTGACAAGACACAGTTTCCTCTTGTGGTTCGAACCAAGCAGTCAGAATTAGGACAGGTCAGCTCAGAGCTATTGGCACTACCTGTATGTGAAGGTTCTGCTACTGGTGAGAAATTTTTTAGTTACATGTTTTTAAAACTACTTTTCAGGGAGGAGATGGTGATGCCTTTCAAAGGACACCTGCTCAGATCAGGATTATTGATAATGATAGGTTGTCTTGCTAGTTTCTTTAAATCATTATCTACAAAACTAAAGATTGGACTGAACATTTTGTTACAAGGTATAGGCTTTATGTGCTTCATTTTACAACATTAGTATCTTGTTCCCTTGATATGGTATTTCGTTATTTCTGTTCAAAACAATTTCATCATTCTTCTCTGTATTGATTTTGAGAATATTAAGTGTCAAAATTTCTTTAAAGTTATTTTTCTTTATTATCTTTTCCACCATTTGCATTCTGATTGTTTATGTATATGTCTTTTTCAGGTGAAAAGATCTTTGATCTTGTGCACAAAGAGCTTTTCATCCGTGGGATTCCATGGAAGAATTACATCTCATTTGGATCTGACAATGCCAATGTAATGACTGGGAAGAAGAAAGGAGTTTTATCCTTTGTGGAGAAGGAACAGCCTGAAGTCTTCTTGTCTGCCTGCACCCTTCACCTAGTTCATCTTGCAGCAAAAAGAGGTGCAGAGTGCCTGCCACCAGTTGATGAAGTCCTGGTAGACATCTTTTACTTCTTTAAAAAAAAGTACTGTCCGGCAGTCAAATCTGAAAGAACTTCAGGGACTATATGACGTCGAACAAAAAAAGATGCTCAAGCATGGAAGAACCAGATGGCTGAGCATTGGAAGGTATGACACTGATGGATTACTATTCGCAATAATATTTGTTAGCAAACTGTCATTGAGGTTTTGAATGTAATGAAAGGTTCCGATTTGTTGACTTCCTGATCAGAATCTTTGTAGTTTCATTAGTTATATGCCATCAATTCATTTACACTGTAATAATCATTTCCATGTTTCTTCTACATGTACATTGTTTAAATAGTTAATCTACTATATAGTCAATGCCCTTAATGTCAATTTCTGGTCAGAATAAATTTATAAATATATTGATTTATGCAGTTTCTCAAATTTTTTGCCTTCTTGTTTTTCAGATGCCTTGCAAGACTGCTTGAAAATTGGGATCCATTGAAGCATTTCTTCCATGAAGAACAGAAGAAGAAAAAACCAGGAAAATCTGAAGAGAGGGGCTACTCTGCACAGAAGGTTGATGTTATTTTCCAGTTCGTTCGTTCTCCGACAAACAGGCTGTATTGTTTATTTCTCAGCTATACCATCAAGGCATTTGAAAAAGTCCTTTTGAAATTACAAGCAGAGGACCCCATGATCCATGAGGTGCGGCCATTGCTGTGTAATCTCTTAACTGATCTATACAGCCGTTTTATTAAGCCAGATGCTATTTTGAATCATACTATGGAGGAGGTCCGTTTCAAAGATCGACAGAAACAAAAGGATGATGAAGACCTTTTAATTGGAGGAGAAGCAAGAGATTTCCTGGGCAAAGCAGAAGAAAATCATCTGCGAAAGAGCAGAATAACAGACTTTTATTCCTCGGTGAGGGCTTACTTTGAAGCAATCTGTGCCTATCTTTTGGTGAAGCTGCCACTACAAGACCCCCTGCTTCAACACATTTGTGTTGTGGATCCTAGGAATCAAGTAACAGCAAAATCAATAAATTTACATTACTTTCTGAAAAGATTTCCATGCTTGTTACCACCAAGTGTAACTGCTGATACCATCATAGAGCAGTTTTGCCGGTACCAATCAATGGACATCTCAATGTGTTTGAAAAACAGAATTGATGAATTTTGGATTACTGTTTCTGCCAAGGAACCTGATCTCCAGTCTTTGTGTGATGTCATGCTGAGCTTACTCACTGTGCCTCATAGCAGTGCTGCTTGTGAACGCATTTTCAGCTGTGTTAGGAAAAATGTTACTGATCAGAGATCCTCACTAGCTAATCAGACCATTGAGGCTTTATTGGTCCTGAAATCAAAAGCAAAGAATTTTACCAAAGAGTTGACAGATGACCAGCTGGATAGGATAAAGAGTGCCTATTATATAGCCATTAAAAACCCATAGACTAACTAAAGCCTTCATTAAAGTCAGTGGTGTTTAATTTCTGACGATTTTGCCTTGATACACAGAATTGCCTGAATACCAGCGTCTTTACAAACTAAGACTTATTTATAGAATATTATATAGTCTGCATGTTGTGCAATAGTAAATAATGGTAATTATAGTGTATTGATAGTGTCTACTATTTGTGAGCAGTTTCACAGGTGACGTGTGCTGTGTTGTGATGTTAGAGACACTGAATGAAAATACTGACTGCCATCTTAAAATACTGACTGACATTGCTTAAAATACTGACAAGAAAATATATGGGTAAACAGGTCTGTTATAAAGATCTAATAAAAACTAAAAGCCAAATGGCAGCTAGGGTGTGCAGTTGGTACAAATGAATGGACCAACTCCTTTGATTTGGCTAAGCTTTTGTATTAAAGACAAAACTGTTTAGCTTTAATTTTAGACTGCTACATAGAACTATTGCCAAAACCAGTTTTTGAAAAAGATTAAGTCATGATGATAAATGCACCTTCTGTAAGGAGGGAATAAATTGAGCACTTATTCTATGACTGTTCAGTTAATGAAAATTTTTGGAAATTATTTATGGAATGGATCCAAATTTATGACCCAAATTTTAAAATTACATCAAACATTGTTTTGATATCTGGTCAACTTTTTAATCTTGATTGCAAAATATGTTATATACAGATCACAGTGTGCATCAAAAATCCCAAATCTCACCTATTATAAATAAAAATTATCTTTTATGATACAAAAGGCTGGGAAAATATGTCACCAAAGTGAATAACAGAAGTGATGAGTTTAAGAAGAATTTTACCCTTTCATCAGCTTTTGGTTTGATTTCATAGGTTTTCTTTACTTTCACATCAGAGAAATAAACAATGTAAAACAACTTGCGGATTGTAAATGAGTGGCTCTTGTTGTACAGTATTGATGAGTGTATATGTTTGTGTGTGTATGCTGTGTCAAACATAAGTAAAGATCAGAATGGAAAAGAATTTTAAGGTAATGCCCATATACCTGATCAAGTGGCGATTTAGGGGAATATGTAAAATCCTGACAACTTATATATTTAAAAAAATGTACGCCAATTTCAAAATTCATTTGTTGCTTCTTTTCCTGAACAGAAGTCATATTGGCGTGTGGGTTTTCTCCAGAAGACTTCTTATAGTATCATGTTGGTCTTAAATAAAAATTGTGCCAATCTGATATTTTGCCCAGGGCAAACGAACTTAATCAAAATTTTAAGTCTCCATACTTCATCACAGGTTGGTCATGTGACTATGTAGTGGACAAACTAACCTAGCATGACAGGTAATGCATGGGCAGTCTGGTCAGGTCAGGTATAAAAGATAATCCCAAGGTAATTGGGTAATTATCCCTGATTATCTTAATTACATACCCAAGAAGCAATAAGAAGAGTCCTTATTCAGGTGATTAGGATTGAAGTTTGTTGACACAATGTTTGTTTAACAGATTAATTTTTAAAGGATAAATATTGCAATATTGGATTCATAAACATTGTGGACTAAAATGACATCATATTGGGATCATCATGGTAAGTGGCTCTGACGAGAACACTGGGTAAGTGGATATAATCTTTTAGGTGCATTACATTTTGTATACTTAACCTTGTGTCCGGACTCGTGTACTGCGTGTATTTTAATAGCAAAATGTACATTTGGATATTATACAGTTGAGACCATAATTCAGTCTAGTTCATTGCCATTGCATTGAATCCTTCTTTCTATGTCGTAATCTATCACCCTGCTGGATTTAGGACGACCATCTTTAGTGGACCACATTGCAGGAAAAGGTACAGATTTCATTGCTCCTTGTTTGTTTTTTTTTGTTTTCAGAAGAGAGTTCAACGTATTTTTTTTTAATTATGACAGTGTTTAATTTCCTATACTTTTGAATGCCTGTATTTTCATAATCTTTGCATGTCTTTATTTTTTTTTTAACTTTACTGTTAAAAATTGATCTTGTAATAATTAGAGTTAGTTGTTTTTGGAATAATGAATGCTATGTGTATGTTTTATTTTTGGTGTTTCAAAGGGATACTTGAACTGGACCGGGCATGGGGTCAATTTCAGGTGCTCAATTACAGTTATGATTACAGGTTGCTTGGTACTGATTGCACTTGATTTGGAAACCATGATCATGATTACAGGAAGATAATTATGATTACTGTTATGATTGCTTTGTATTTGCTTATTATCTTTTTCTGTTCTGGGCAGATATCATACATTGTACAACTAAAAACAAGCAATTTTAACTCTACGTCAATGTTTATTGACAATTATTTACAATCAAATTAACATGCCACATGAGCATTAATTAAGACTATAATTGATTTCTTGGCTGTAATCATGATTACACTGCCATTGAATGACAATTATGATTATAGAGCTTCTGAAATCATCGATTACGATTACAGCTAACACTTTAATCGATTACAGTCGTTTCCAGTTACAGTTGTAATCAGCCCCATGCCTGAATAGGACCAATTTCTACCAAAAATAAAAAATAATCAACATGTCTCAGTAAACAACAAATATTAAATGTGACCTGTGTGCCTTATTGCATAAGAACTCAACTTAAAATTTTCATGTTTTCATGATAAAGCATTACTATTACTTGAAGCTAATGCTAGCAGTCTTTATAAATGTATCATAGCTAAATAGAAAATACTGCCACTTCTCACGCAGACCCCTTTTTGCACTGTTCAGATAAGGCCATTTTGAGTAATAGCTAAATATAGGTATACTGGACAGTTGTATTTTTCATTTGACAGCTATATTCAGTGTACTTATTACACAAAACAAAATATGCCTCAAAAAGCAAATTATTTTTCTTTCTTTCCCTCAGAGGTAAAATTTAAACTGTTCTGTTTTATGTATCTCTAATCTGTAACATTATGGATAGCAATGCAGTAATGTCAATGCCACAGAGTGTTTAGAGGTCCAAATGATATTAGACAAAAGTGCTAGATGGGGTCATATTTTATAAAAAGCTCATTTTGTGTCACAAATTTGCTTTTTTCATGGTTATTAACTCAGCACAGCCTTACTAAAATAATAATAATATTATTATTATGATGATGTTATTATCATTATTATTGTTATTATTGCCGAGTGGTCTAAAGCGCTCTTCGTTATGGATCACTGCCATCTCACCTCTGTCTGCGGCAGTTTGAGTCTAGGATTCAGCCAATGTGGGCATGTGAGAAAGCTTGCCAGTAGCTTCTCGTGGGTCGGTGGTTCTTTCTGGGGTTTTCCGGGGTTCTTCCTCCACCATTAATACTGGCCGCCATGTATAGCCTATCATGTGCTGAAAAATGGCGTTAAACCCCACAACAACAACAACAACATTATTATTATTATTATTATTATTATTATTGTTATTATTATTAAATAATTATATGCAATAAAAATGCTTAACATGAATTTCCAAAGATCGTATTTCATCAAAGTTAGTTTAATGAAAGATGCGAGTTTTTTGGTTGGAAAGTGACTAGAGGCAAAGTTTCTACTCTTTGTCTCTTTTACCCTCAGCAGAAACAAATTTCAAAGGAGAGAAGTAACACAAGGTCAGACATTGTTCAACTTTAGGTTGGGTAAATTTTCTCCTGGAAACCCACAAATGGAAAATGAATAAATTTAGGGATGCATTTGATTTTCTTTGTGTGTTTATTGCATGCATACATGACTGATACTATCTCACAGGTTAGAAAAAATGCAAAACAAATAATATAAATGTCCAATTTGATAATTATTCTAAAATCGTATAATGAATTTTGTAGGTTTTTCTGGAAAAAAATGCTTTTGAATGCTTTCATTTGCATATTAAGTAAATTGGCCGTAGTTGTCAAAAGGATGAAGAATTCTGAGGAATGACAATGAGAAATAAGGGATTCAGATAATAATAATAATATTCATAAAAATAATGAAACAAAAGGCATCCATACCATATCAGTATGTATTTAATACTTTTTATTTCAACTACCATTTTCTTCCATGTGGAATTTGTTGATAGCCATTGTTGTTTACATGGTATTTCATGGCTCCAGTTTGCTGTACGGTTTAAGGTGCCCACCTTTACAGATTACTTATATCTCACTTCTATCCATGTGTATTCAAGTCTTAGCTTTGCAGGGGTGTTTATTTGAGAAAATTTGTAAGTAGCTTCCCATGCATCAGTGATTCTTCTTTGGTTTCCAGGGTTCTTTTCACCATAAAATACACTGGCAACCATGATGTTAAACCCAGAAAACCAAACCAAATCACTGTAATGGGATTTCATACATACATTATGTTCAGTTCTTCAGTATGATTTAAAGATATAAATTATAGTCCAAAGAGGTTGAACCAAAGCTTAGTTTAGTTATGGTTCTCTACTATATTCATTGGTTGACACACCTAACACTTTTCGGTGGCCTAGTGGTTAGAGAGTCTGCCTTGGATGCAGGAGGTCGTGGGTTCGGTCCCTGGTCGAGTCATACCAAAGACTTACAAAGTGGTACTAACACCTGCCTCGCTTGGCACTCGGCATTAAGAGGTTAGTGGTAGGACTGGTCGGCCTGTTGTCAGGATAATGTGACTGGGTGAGACATCATGTTACATGTCTGCGGCATGATGCCCCAGTGCTAGACATCACAATAAACTGTCACACTGCAGACATTGTATCAATATGACTGAAAAATTGCTAAAGCTACGTTAAAAATCCAAATCACACACACACACCTATTTCAGTTATGCTCCTCTCCACTATATTCATTGGTTGACATACTTATCACTTTCCTTTTACAGATGATCTTCTGAAGCTTCTGAATCAGTTTTATCGCCGTCCAGAGGTCAGAAGAGCAGCAACAGAAAATGGACTGGACCGTAAGTTGTACTTAACTTTTGTGTAAAAAATACCAAAGGGCTTTATATATTCTTTTGTATACTTGTGTGGGAAAGTAATTTGCTCAAGTACCCAAGTAGACAGAATTTTTAGGCTTAAATTTAGAACCATTATTCAGGCTTGTAAACTAAACCTAATGTGCTGCATATAGTTTTGGTAATCAGTGGAAGTAACCTGTCCATCTTGAAATGCCCATTTATCAAACTGAGCATTTAATTTCTACTGGCACTCAGTAAGCCATATACCCTACTCGTATGGAGGGATACAATACATTGTAAGGCAGAAAATTTTGCACATTTATCTTTAGGTAGTCAAAGTTGCTTATATCATTGAGCATCAGACTCGTAATGCAAGGGTCATTGGAAAAGGCACTTATCTCCCATTTACTCTGCAGAAATAGCAAAAAATGTATTGGGCCATTAAAACAATAAAAATTAACAAAAACCTAAAGGCATTAATACTGATGTGTTTATCATTAAGCAGGTTTGAGGAATCATGGATTTTGAAATAAGATATCTCAACGGCTGCATATAACAGCTTTATTTGCAATAGTTTAAACTGCCTTTTACCCAGATTCTGTCATTATCCTCATGTTTCAGCGTTCAGAGTTTAACCAAAATATTATCCAATATCAATTCTTTTCATCAACGTTTTATCACACCATTATATTTTGATACTGATTCCAAAATTACTGTAACAGTAAAAAGATTGAAAATGTTCATTTTATGTTCTAAGTTGCACCTCACATCGAGATACTGGAACCCTGTAATAATCACTTTTTCTATCTGTCTGTCTGTCTACCAGACTGATTGTCAATTAACACATTTTGTAACCATCATTGAGATACTGGAACCCTGTCATAATCACTTTTTCTATCTGTTTGCCAGTCTGTCTGTCAAGTAACACATTATGTAACCAGCGTAGCTCTGCAGCCTTTACATATGATTGGATTCCATTTTGTAAGACAATTGCAAATGGAATAGCTTTTTAGTCTATTTTTGATCGAGTTATTGTCATTTTCAAAATGAATATTACATGTCCGCTGTAACAGGAGATCCTTGTTACTAGCATAGCTCAAGCACTGCTCAACAGATTCTTGCGCAGTTTGGTGTAAACATTGTCTAACAAGCAACTACTTTTTGGTATAAATTAAAGTTTTTTTGGTCCTAACATGAGATGCTGCTTGTAACCAGCGTAGTTCTGTAAACCCTGGGCGTAATTGAATGCCATTTTGGGAGCTGAATTGCTTTTCGAATTTGGATATGAATCTAAAGGTTTCTGCTTTTCAGGTCCAATTTTGATGGAGTTATTGCCCTTTTTCCATCAGTATTACATTTCCTTCAGCAGATCATAACAACCAGCATAACTCCAGAACCATTCAACACATCTGAGGCATCAAGACCAAGGTGTACCTTTATGGGCTTTGCCTTTTCAGCTTCTTTTGGATAGAGTTATGGCCCTTGACAATTAACTTCCTATCATTCCATTGGATGTTGCTTGTAACCAGGATAGGTCAACATATTTTCACATAGTTTGGTATGTATACTGTCTCATAGACTTGCCTGTTGCCCTCATATTGATTTCTACAAGATATTATCTTTCTTGGATCTCAGAAAAATTTGGCATGTGGCTTCCGATTGACGACACCATGAGTGAGTTGATTTCCATCATTCCATGGCATCATTTACAAGACATGTTCCTGATTTTGCTTTTTGCAGCAGATCCCTACTAAGGAGCCAAAGTTTTGCACACATTTATGTGAGACCTGGAACAAATTTTACTTTTAGCATTCCACATGATCTTTTGAAGAAATATGGCCCATCAATGCCTTTATTTTCTGGACTTTGGTTTTCCAAATAAATTCTTCTGTTCAAGACCCTGTTTTGCAAATTGTAGGGAGTGGACCCTTTGTGATGCACCTAGGGATACTATATCAGTTGTAGGGAGTGGATCCTTTGTGATGCACCTAGGGATACTCTATCAGTTGTAGAGAGTGGACCCTTTGTGATGCACCTAGGGATACTATATCAGTTGTAAGTTTTAATTTATTCAGTGATCCAGCTTGATAGAAATAGTGGAGCTTATCCACTTCTGCCTTTTGAGGCCTTTTCTTCTTCGTTTCTCTTTATTATGTAAATACCACCTTAACATTGTGCTGTTTTCTATAAAAATCAGATAGTTTTGATTTGTTTAATTGTTTGATACATGTATAAACAAGCTTTTAAATGATTTTTCTTCCAGAAAAGATGGCATCCTACAATTCATTATTGGCTGATAATCATTGTGGCTGAAGAATATGCATTTTTGTTCCATATATGTGCCTCTGTTGTCAGAAAAAGTGATTCTTTCATAAAGTGTGACCCATATGTGCTCCCTTTTCTAAGAAATTCCAAGCTGGAGCATTAATTAACAAGTCCATGCAACTGTGCGCAAATCTCTGCGTCTTTAATTACACAGTTCCCATAGCCATGAATTTGAATTGTAATTCTGCTGTTCCTTCAGATGAGCCATTGCTGAGTTTATCATAAGAATCTTTTTTCCTTCCAGAGAAATTGTTCCACCAGGCCTATATCAGTTTTCGTCAGTTCTGTTTAGAGTCCGAGATGCTGCCAGCAGACCTTCATATTGTGTTCAGTGATCTGTTACAGGGAGCTGGTACGTTACAATCACCTGTCAGTAAGTGATCAACAAATTGAAGGCATTCTTTATGGTTGTATTCACATGTGTCCTATTATTTGTTCACTCTTGTATGGAAATGAAGCGTCAATAACCCATACATGCTAACCAATACACTTTTGGCATAATCATTACACATTTTTCCACTAAATTATGCCTTGCGCGTAAATGTATTCGGATTATGTGTTTTTGGTATGTCCCCCTCCCAGAAAAATGAATAATTTGTTTTGTTATTTTTATTAACATCCCATTAATCTTTCAGACCATATTCTAGAAAAGACACCTTCCATGTAACTACAACATAAGAGTATGCTTGCCCGTCCTCGCATGCACTTTCCTAACAGTATTGTGTTCTATTTATAGCAGCTGCCCTATTTCCAAGAAACATGCTGGTTTTACTTTCAAATTTTTGACCTTGGTTTCTATTTATAGCAGCTGTTAGGAGAGAAATGGCTGGTTTTCTAATTTTTAATCAATGCTTGCAGATTTTTTTTTCTAATTCATATATGATACAGAACCAGTCTGTATGTATTTGGCGCTAAAAGTCAAGTCAGATTGATTCTAGTCGATACATGTGTTGGAGCAAAAATGTTTTTCAAATAAATTCACAGATGGATTAGAAAATGATGAAAAATCGATTCAAAGATGAATACATGAATTACACAATACAGTGTTCCATTCTAGGGCAGCTTCACGCCCACTGCCGGTTGTGTGGAAAGGATTTTAATATTGGTCATGATGGTAAAACAAAGAAACCTTGAATTATCTTGTTTTACAAACTTCAATACTAAGGTAACTTGTGACTTCTTTTTTAAAGCAAAACTAATAAATGCAGAGGCATTATTTACCGAGTTCTTAAAAGAACACGGACTACCCCTAGCAGTAGAAGACTAAGTTGGTCCTTTGTTGAAACGGATGTTTTCTGATTCCAAAATTGCAGAAAATATGCATCTGCAAGAACAGAATCATCTAATATTGTTAGCAGAAGATAATTAGTTTAAAATTGCAGAAGCCATGGCCATGAAAAAAATGGCCATGTAGTATTGCAACCAACAGGAGCAGTGATTATGATGACAAAATGTTGTACCCAGTCTGTGTAAAAGACTTTGACAGTGAAAAGGGCAAAGTCAGAGTGCCCTTCTGTCATTACCAGAGTTAACAGTAGATTCCACTGGAGAAAACATTTTTTATTTGCTTGATAATGCTTTTAATAAACATAAGTTGGCAGAACTGTATGGAGTTTCAGCTGATAATGCATCTGTGATGACTGGAATTCAGAAAGGAGTTGCATTCTATATTTTGAAAAATGTCTCCATCAATGTACATATCAGGTTGTCCCTGCCATATGATGTACCTTGCTGCAGGAAAGGCTGCTGATAAATTAGAAGGAGAACCCCTGAAGTATCAAGTTGGCATTCTTCCTGACAATGTACTTGATACGGACAGAGTTGATGTGCAATGGCACCTTATTTCCCAGCTTAAAGATCCAGTAACTAGAAAATATATATTTCCTCTTCTTTGTCAGGTTATGAAAGGAATATTGGTTCTTTACCATTCTAATGTTGACTGAGAGATTGTTCATTATTGTTTACAAAAATAAAACTGAATTCAGATCCAGGCTGTGTAACCCAGCACTTAGTGCTCTACAGGTCTGCAAAACATTCATAGTCTCAGATGGTACAAAGTGTTTTGAAATGCAGTATGAGAGACTGTTGCATTTTAAAGCTCAAAGTGTTATATATGAAAATTTGAAGCAGTAATTGATGTAAAAGCCGAGATGGGGTAAATAAATCATTTTGTACGTATGCTCATTGAATTTTATTATGTTATATGTGGATTACTCTTTTTTTGCTCAGATTACTCTTTTTGTCCACTTGTCCAGTGAACTTGGCAAACAATACATTAGTCATTTGACCTATCAAACGTACATCTACTTTTTTTTAAAGGCTTTAGGAACATGAACTTCTTTTTATTCAGATTAAAAAAATTGAAAAGTATTAATAAAATGCAATGAGCAGAGATCTTTTTACACAGTTATTAATGAGGTTCTTAATCTCCAGTTTGATTTTTTGATGTCTTAGTTCCAGAGTTCATTGCCATTTATAAGACATGCTTAGCAAAACAATGCAGTATATTTTCAAAAACATTTGAAACAGGAAACTATCTTAGGTTATGACGTTGATGCAAAGAGAAGAAACAACACAAAGATCCCTTAATTGTATATTTACTTAATCTCTTTTTTTGTGAGAAAAGGCCATATTTTTTTATCTTTGCAAAGTAAATCTTCTCAACTTTTTTGTAAGAAAATTTAAAGGATTTGATGAAAAATTTGAAGTGCGCTTATGTATATGCAATTTAATTTTTGGTTTGTTAGTTTAATTTTTTTTATTCCATTACATGCTATTGTAATGTAATATTGTTTACTGGATTTGATATTGTCCAGAATAGAGTTCAGTTCAAACGGATTTTTAAAAACAAATTTTCGATATAAACGACTAATAATAGAAACATTGTACCTAGTTCTGATCTTGTTCCAAAAATCAGTGACAGTTTTAGTAAACAAATTTTTTTAAAAGAGTAAGAATCATTAAGTTGAGTCAAGGTCATATCTGGACTATATGATAATTATCATGTAAAAAACTTCTATTTTTTTCTAGCAGGATGAATTCGAACCCCCATCCAGGAATCTGGTTTGTGTTTTAGCTAGTCTTATAACTGATGTTATGATAAGAATTCTGTCAGTCATGCTTTAAACACTTGAGATGTCAAGTTGTTTTATGCTGTGTCCAGTGTGGGCTGAGTTTTCATTTTCTTCAAATTATTGAATTTCAAGTGATTGTTTTCCCTGGAAATACAAAAGTGCTCTGATAATTCTTGGACAGAGAAATTGACTGGAATTTATACGGAATTAAAAAACTGGAATAATATTTTCTGTGATTCAACAAGAGATTGTTGACACATCAGTACAACGCTGACTGTTACAGATGTCATTGCTTCCATTTTGGATTTTCATCAGGATTTGAATTGTGATTCACTTAGGACTTTTCATTGATAGGACTTTAGTTTTATTTCTTGGATTATCTTTTAATTTAATTTGCAATACCATAAGTTCTTTTTTCTGATTTTTTTCACTTTTATTCTACGGAAAAAAATTATTTGTTAAATTTTACAAAGCTTGTTATCTTCACTCTTTTCTCTTACTTATTTTAAGAGCATAGCCTCATAACACTCTATATCTAAATTATATGTGTGGTGTATTTAATTAGTTATTGTTGTTACAGCTGGATGGTATACAACAAATAAAAGGGATGATAATTTACATGGAATATGATAAGTGTTTAAATTATTTGTTGGAAATAAATTAAACCCTATATTTTTGGCTATTGGAAACATTATTTCCTTTATTGAAAGAACTATATTTTCAAATGGAGTCAACAAATTAATACATATGACTATGCACTAGCTAAGTCAACCTTTTGATGTTTGTAACATTTCTATATATATTATTTTAAAGTTTATTTTCATATGAAATTTTTGAATTTATTTCTCAGGTCATGTGGACAATATTTTCCCATACTTTATGAAGCATGCCAAGGAGATCTTTCCACATCTGGAGTGTATGGATGAATTGCGCAAAATTAGTGATCTGCGATTGCCAGCAAATTGGTAGGTGGCAAGTCAGGTTTAACCTTCCCATCATTTACAGTAAAGCTCTATAGACAAGCAATGCATACATTGACTATTTTCCATTATTTATTGGAAAATCATTCTCCCTCATCCACCATATAAGCCACACCATCTAGGTGTTAGTTAAAGTTTCTAAACTGCATAGCTGCCAAGTGTCCCATCTTTTCCATATTTGTCCCGTATTTTGGACCTGAATATGAGTGTACATTTTTTTGTGCAAAAAATAATTTTTTTAATTTTAAAAAATAGTACAAAATTACCTTGGGATTTTCAGTTTTGAATGCGCACATGGTTCCATTCTGATAGAAATGTATTGCATGTATATAGGAATACAGTTCTACAATATGATTGGTTCATTCAAAATGTATATAGGAATACAGTTCTACAATATGATTGGTTCATTCAAAATGGAGCCTACCATGCCTATCTTTATCTGCCATATTGGATTTGGCAAACAGTTACTGCTGTCACTGTGTCTCATCTTTGTAATATTCAGCTTCTAATGATGTTGAATAGGAAAGCAGAATATTCAGGATTTTCTCCAGGTAAGACAAGAAAACAGAACTGGAAGGACAATTGTGCCATCTTGTTTAGATTTGTGAAACCATCGAGTAAAGGAGAAAACTTTACATTTTGCAAATTGTGTAATGTAATTTCGCTATGGACATGGAGGCATCCATGAAATACAAGAGCATGAAAAAGCTAATAAACATCAGCTTGCTGCTTCATCATAACCAAATGAGCCTGAACTTTTTACATATATAAATACCAGAGAGAACCATGATGTAATTCAATCAAAATTTGATTTATTAAATTTCTTTTAGAAATGAACTTTCCTCTTTCAGTCACTAGTGTTGCTGCAATTTATTTCGCACATGTTTTCCAGACAGTAAATTTGCAAAAGATTACTTGTATGCTAGAACGAAAACAGTTAGTATGAAAATCACATAGAACTGAGATCATCAGTGACAGTTGGTATATTGGAATCAGTAATGATTGAGGAAAAAAACAAGATGTGGAAAAGGCTTCTATAAACAGCCTGTGTCTGAGGGTGTTGCACTCTTGCACCTTCTGAATATGCACCCAAATGGAACATATTACCCATCCAGAAGGTATAAGTGTGCAACACATGCATCTTTGACATTAAATAATTCTGTAAGGCACTATCCTACTTTACTGATGATTGTATATGTTGTAAATAGTTACATATGCATTAAAATTTTAAAAAGCAGTATTTGTTCCTGAAAATCAGTATTTTTGTCACAAGCAGTCAGTATTTTTGTATTCTGGGATGGGCAGCTATGAAACTGTCATACACTCTCCAACTGCATTCATAAGGAATTACAAAGTGCTCATTGACTGTTTCGACTAAAACACTATTTGGGGATTATGATGAATTCATTCAAAGACATTCTGAATTATATCATTGTGATACCTCAAGACTGTTAGCACATCAGCACATTCAAGTTTATTGGTACATCACCACATTCTCAATATTGGAATTCATTCAGAACACCACTATAATTCATCGCTCTTTATTTTGAACTTGTGATCCAATTTTTATGGTTAATTGGGTGTTTATTTACAGTGTTGTAAGTTCCTTTTTAAATTTTCAGTTTGTATTTTAGGGAAATAAATTATTTGTTGAATTTTACTAAACTTGTTGGTTTCTGTTACATAGTTTAAGACAATAGAGTCGTAGTACTTTCTGATCTTCACTTTGGATCATGTGATAGTAATGGATATGAATGTAGTAGGATTACATAAGTAACCAGAGTCTTTTCTATTCTTCAGGTATTCTGAGGCAAGGGGTATGCAGAGAAAGATTGTTATCCATGCAGGTCCCACCAACAGTGGAAAGACCCATCATGCACTGGAATGCTTCATGATGGCCAAAACAGGGGTCTACTGTGGGCCACTCAGATTGTTGGCTAATGAAGTATTCAAGAAAACCAATGATTCTGTATGTTGGCTTCAGAAGATTGTCATTTTAGAAATTAACAACCTTTTCAGATTCATTAGGTGACTTAAATAGCGAACCTTATCTCAGTGACACCTCTTATGGTGTAAAACCCTTGACCAAATTGAAAGTTTGTTTTTGAGGGGACTTTTGGTTTACTGGGTTACTTTTACTAAAGAAAGTTGGGATCTGAAAACTTTGAATTGCAAGCATGCTTTGTTTTACTGAGGTTTTGGTTTTGAGAGGTTTATTCAAATGGCCATAAAAGTCAAGTGAGCTTATATTATGTCCCTGCATCCATTATTTGTCATCAACAATTGCTTTATACCACTCAGGAGACCATGTTTGATTTTTATCCAAAATAGTGTCAGAGCAAGAGCATAGAATGTTAATGAGACGAACTTATATCTGGGTAGCTGTGCTTGTTGCAACATTTTCAGGTCTGATGTTAACCAAACATGGAATGTGGGCCTATATTTGACATGTTCAATAATGACTTGCATGTTAATTGGGTCATTCTGCAACCAAACATGGAATATGGGCCTATATTTGACATGTTCAATAATGACTTGCGTGTTAATGGGGGATCCTACAGACAACCATGGAATATGGGCTTATATTTGACATGTACTTGTGTTAATGGGTGAATCGTGCAACCAAGCATGGAATATGGATTTATATTTGAAATGTTCTTGTGTTAATGGGGTAATCATGCAACCAAACATGGAATATGGGCTTATATTTGACATGTTCAATAATGACTTGCATGTTAATGGGGGATCCTGCAACCAAACATGGAATATGGGCTTATATTTGACATGTTCTTGTGTTAATGGGGTAATCATGCAACCAAACATGGAATATGGGCTTATATTTGACATGTTCTTGTGTTAATGGGGTAATCATGCAACCAAACATGGAATATGGGCTTATATTTGACATGTTCAATAATGACTTGCATGTTAATGGGGGATCCTGCAACCAAACATGGAATATAGGCCTATATTTGACATGTTTAGTAATGAGTTGCATGGTAATGGGGAGATCATGCATCAGAGATGTAGAGCTTGCTAACCCTCATGAGGCTGTATTTTTTATTCAGTTTGGATCAGACATAGGAAATTGGCTTATATTTGACATATTCAGTAATGAGTTGCATGTTAATGGGGTAATCATGAATCAGGGTTACAGAGTTTGTTAACCCTCATGAGGCTGTATTTTTTATCCGATTTGGATCAAACATGGCATGTAAGTTTATGTATAATGATCTCTGATAATTAGTAATATAGATCCATGCATATTAATGAGGTGGTCTGCATGTAGTTGGCTGAGCTCATTAAAGGTCTGGATGCCATATTTCTGTTAAAATTTTGTTCAGACTTGTAATATGGGCTTAAATCATCATCATCATCATCGTTGACAAGGTTGATAATGAATTAGTAACATTGGTGTGCTAATAAGGTGGCCTTACATTGGTTTGTCAGAACTTGTTATCACTCTGGGGGCTATATTTCTGGTTCAGTTTGTTTCAGACTTGGAACATGTGTTTATAACATCATTATCTCATATGAGTTTATTAATGAACAGTCTAAACATGTGTAGGAGGTGATCTTGCATCTGGGTTTATTAATGAACACAGTCTAAGCATGTTTAGGAGGTGATCTTGCATCTGGGTGACTGAGATTGTTCCTATATAGGCCATATTTCTGATCCAGTTTTTATCAGACATAGATCATGGGCTTTTATCATCATGTTGAGTTTGTAATGGATGAGATCCACATGTTTAAATGAAGTGATTTTGCATTTGTTTCACTAAACTTGTCAACACAATAGTAACTCTATTTATGATCCAATTTTGATAAGTTATTAAATGGACAAAAATGCATTCATCATTTCCTTGTGTTTCCTTCATTTGGAATACATTTGCCAAAGTTAGACCTTGAATGAGTTTGAGTTCCAGCGTTCCATGATGTCATTCGCATAGCTATGCCCATGATTACCCAATCTCCTGTCAGACTACTTTCGCAGCATAACTTTGGAAATTTGGTTTTATCTTAACCTTTCATGGTTTGACATCAGTCAGATCAGTTCAGTTTCCTACATTAAAATGCATTTAAAGGAATTTTGCCCCTAACTTTCCTTGAGTGTATTTTGTGGATTTAGATGTCACTTTTGACACATTATTGGCTGTCTCCTGCCAAGAAATTGGGAGCTAAGTGTTTTTGCCAGGAATACACCAAGGCATCCAATCCTGGCTGGCCTGTGTGGGTTTTGAACCCATGAAACTTGGATTACATGTCTGACACTTTGTCATCTGAGCTACCATGGCTTTGTTAATGTTATCTTTGAAAGAGTTCAATTTCAAATGTACCTCTGCATCATTTATAGTAGTTATGCTCCCTGATTCCCTGTTCTCCTGGCTTTGGTTTCAGCAGCATTACTTTACCAGAAAGTTTTGGATTTAAATTAAAAATGGCTTGTAGCTTTATATTAATGATATCGTGAAGGTGTTTGATTTCCAGAAGTCCACAACATTTTGAGGAGTTATGAGCCTGGTTTCCTATCTTCCTAACTTTGGTGTTTGCAACATGACTGTACTAAGGGGGGCCCTGAGTGGCCAAGTGGTCTAAAGCACTTACCATTCCGGATCACTGCCATCTCACCTCTGTCTGTGTGGGTTCGAGTCCAAGGCTCGGCTAGTGTGGGTATGTGGGAAAGCCTGCCAATAGTTTCTCGTGGGTCGGTGGTTCTTCCCTGGGTTTTCCAGGGTTCTTCCTCCACCAGTTATAGTGGCCGGCATGTATAGCCTATCTTGTGCTGAAAAATGGCGTTAAACCCTAGAACAACAACAACAACTGTACTAAGGATTTTTGGTTTCAACCAAATTTAATTTGCATCTTTATATTGATAAGCTCTTGAATTAGTTGGATTTCTGTTATTCCATGATTATCACATACATGAATTATGTTCCCATGATTGTCTGTGAACTTGACATAGTTTCCACTGCAGTATGTTACCATTGAATGTTGGGTTTCAACCATATTTAGGATGCAGCTTAATATTGATGAGACCTTTTAAGTTCCAGCCCTCCAAGTTGTCATTTTGAAGATTTATAGCCCAAGTTTGCATGTCCTCCTGACTTTGGTTTCTGTGGCGTATGTTTGCTGGATTTCAAACGAATTTTGTATGCAGCTCTGTATTGATGTCATATTGAATGAGATGGATTCCAGCATTCCTTGTAATTATTTGAAGGAGTTATGGCCCCTGAAAATGCATTCTTCTAAATCTGTTTTCCAAAACAACTTCCTGTTAAAGCCCTGCTAATCAAATGTAGTTATTGGGGTACCTGTTGCTTATAACTCTACAAAGTTTTATTTTTGAACAGTTCATTTGGGGCGAGAATGTTATTGGAAACATTTTGGGTAAAGATCATTATCTAAATTAATATTTAGCCAAATTTCCTTTGCATTTAGGGAACTCCGTGTGACCTGGTAACAGGTGAGGAAAGGAGGTATGCCAACCCAGACAAGAGTCCTGCTGACCATGTGGCATGCACGGTAGAAATGTGTAGTGTTACAACTCCATGTAAGTAAATATCTTCTCCCAGCTTGGCAAAAATTCTGTAAATCGGGATTCCCATGCTACCAGGAAATCGGGAAAAAGTCCTTGAATTTTGCAAATATTGACAACAGTCTGGAAAAATCCGGGAATTTTTCTCCATAACTGTACTGATCGTGAGTTCAGTTTATTGAGTTCTAACCAGAATGTTAGATTGCAGTATGGATCATTTGGGCGCTTGCCATAAATAAATTTGTTGAGACAATCCAAATGCTCAGTGGATTAGATTTGTCTGGTTGACTTTTTGTTTCACAGACAGTTCAACATCCGTATATTTTTCATGTGAAAGGTATAAAAACCAGTCTAGCATCAAAAGAGGCAAACAAGGTAGTATTAAAGCATAGCCCCTATTGTGGATGGGCTAGCAAACTTAAACATTGTTAAATCGAGTTAAACCTGCATGAAATCGATATGAAAATTATTTATTTTCCAAGAATTTGCAAGTATTAAAATCGCTGTCTTTAATCTGCTAAAAGACAACAAAACTAATGCGTTGATGAAATTTGAGCTGGTACTAGCGATTTTGATTGCTAGTCGCATGAGCACAAATAATCTCAGCAGCATTGTAGAAAAAAATTAAATGAAAGTCGTATATTGGTTGTAATAAAAATACAAAAATGAAAGAGCACAAAATTCTCTATATTTATTCTGAGACCAACTTACGCAGTTTTGCTGTATCATGTGACTACCACATTGACATGTGCTTTCTCATGTGGAGAGCATATGATTTGTTGTTGTAGGGTTTAACGCCATTTTTCAGCACATGATAGGCTATACATGGTGGCCAGTATTAATGGTGGAGGAAGAACCCGGGAAATCCCCGGAAAGAACCACCGACCCTCGAGAAGCTACTGGCAAGCTTTCTCACATACCCACATTGGCCAAATCCGAGACTCGATCCCACACAGACAGAGGTGAGATGGCAGTGATCCGTAATGGAGAGTGCTTTAGACCACTCGGCCACTCAAGGCTCCGGGAGCATATGAAGCAGGGAACCAGACTACTCTGCTTGATGAATCAGACTGGTCAAGTTTCTTGTAGTTGTTCTCAAAATAAATATGTTGAGAATTATATATTCTTTCTGGTTTTTACAAAAAGTATCAGACTTTCATTTAATATAATTGAAATTTTGTACAACGACATTAAAAATGGGTTTGTTGTTAATATTGCATGACTGTTGGACTTCCGATGTCATTGTTTGAGAGTTGTGAAGTCATGTGACTATTAATGCAAATGGCAAGTACTGGGTCAGGTTTCATCCATGCTGAGTTTTGTCTGGTCTGTCAGCGAATTAAAGACATAACGATTATGATACTTGCCATTTTTGAGAAAATAAATAATTTTCCTATTGATTTCATGCAGGTATAAGTCAATATAAGATAGTTTAAATTTGCTAGATCACCTGGTGAGCTCTCTTATGGTGTCGGCAGGTTCAAAAACGTTTTTTATATGTAATTGCTCTGAATCCACACTCCATCCAAAATGTTCAGATGTGAAAAATGGGGTTGGAATATTTTGAGGAAACCCTGATTAGATAAATTTTGAATCTCTGACCTGAACTTTGGTGAGAAACTATTACAGTGACATATAACTTGAAGCATTGGTTTCAGATCTTAAATAGAACACAGGTGAAATGAGAAATTGTCATCCCTTTTATTATATATTAAGAAACGATAAGAGCCCATGTATCATTACAGGTTTGGGGACTGGTTTATTGAACTACAAGAAGACAAGTTGATTTTACAGAAAAGTCAGTCCTTGTTTATACAGCAGTGTATCATTTTGAAGGTCTTTTGTAAAAATTTAAATTGACCCTTTTGTAAATGTTTTTAAAGGGTGTAATTTTTAACCAAATCGTCTTAAGCTCCTTAGGATGGTTGAAAAATCTTGTTTGAGATTTTATTGGCACACATAAATTCAGGTTAAACTTTTTTTTTGTTACAAGATAAGATTCTAATAATTTGCATATATTGGTTTCTTTCATACTGTGATAGGAAATGTTTACTTTGTATAACATGCACATATGTTGCTCTAGAATTCTTTGGAATTAAAGGTTTGAAAGGAAACAAAATAATTTATGCTCATTATGTTGTTTCCACATAGCAACTTAATGCAGGTCAGCAAAGTAAAGCTAGAATTTGTATTCTATACATTGAAATGGCTTTAAATGCCAATTTATAGGAATATAGTCAAATTTGTTTCGTGTGACTCATTTTGTGGTTTTGTACATGATTATCTTTTCTGACATATATGTTGTGGAGAGTGTTGAAAGAGAAACATCTTCAGATTTGGAAAATGCATGTTTTGTAATCCAAAATGTTTTTTAATTCCATTCAGTAATGGTCATATGTTAACCTTGAAAAATATTAATTTAATACTGGAAAAAACCTGGAAAAGACCTTGAAATTTATATTTAGAAAAGCATGGGAACCATGGTAAATCTACACTATGCTTAAGCAGCAGAGGGGGCGAATCCGACATTTTGTCCAATCGTTATTTTGCTTAATTATTACTTTCTGCACTCAGCGGATCCGGTGTAGTCAGCGCTGGTAAAAAAAAAAACGACGACGTCGTTGGGGATCGTCCAATCGTCATTTGGTTTAATTAACACCTTCTGCGCGTCGATCCCCAGCGTCGTCAGCGTCCGGTAAGCACATCGACGACCGCGTCGATGTCATCGCCCCCTCTGCTGCTAAATGGTTATTTACAATTTAACCGAATATTTGGTCAAGTCCGATACGATATCGTGTCCGAGGATCATGTAAATTTATCGTTACGAATCCATGTGGGGTCGACTGAGCATGACTAAAAAAGTTTCGAAAAACATTGAAGTCCATGTCACCGCCGCACCATGTCTGCCAAATATTTCGTAGCGTGTGTGTATCAACGCCGTTGAATACAGCAAGAATATTACAGTTATCTCTGATTACTTTTGGAATCTGAGTATACCGTTGAGTGACATATATCACGTCAGTGTTTTTATGCCTGCCTCTGGAAAATATCCTAGCTGGGTTTTTTTGATTGTCTAACATAACATCATCGTACACGACTAGATTGTTAACGTCGCCATCAATATCATCAATACCTGGTGCATCATTGATATCTGTAATAAACTCAATAACATTTTTTTTAGCGATCGCTGATGCATTCTCGTTGAAATCTTTCAACACCTCGTAGCATCGTTGATCATCTACGCTAGGAGCAACCAAATACAACTTATCCCACTTCATCCATCTCATTATTAAACTGAGTAACAATTGCGTCTTGCCGGATCCAGATGGTCCGATGATAATCATCCGGATCGAGTTTGGTAACGCTGCAACATGCTTAACTGGTTCTCTTGTTTTAGTCGCCGAAAAATCAATTATATTCATATCTCTATACATAAATTATGGATCTATATTGTGTGAAGTGTAGAGTACGTACTGGCACAAATGATATGACAACCGCTACAACAAGAAATAACAGATCGGCCCTTACTGGCAAGTGTGCACAATGCGGTACAAAGAAATTTCGATTTATTTCTATTAGACCCGGAGATGTTTTAAAAAAAAGCGAGGAGGTGATATTGCAGCCAAGTTATCAAAACTCCCCGGAACCCCGTGGGCAAAGTATCCAGGAGAAAAACACCTCCCAGGATATAGCTACTGTGGCCCCGGAACGCGATTAGATATTAGACTCGATGATCAAAATCAGCCGCGACCCGGTGAGTACCCAATAAACGCTATCGATAAGGCGTGTCATGCTCATGATGTTGCTTACAAAAGTAGCGATCTGCAACAGCGTCATATCGTGGACGTAAAATTAATTCACGCGTTAAATGCTATTCCTGATAAATCCGTCAAAGAAAAATTAGCCTCATGGTTGGTAAAATCGGCTATGAAAGGTAAATTAATGATGGGCGCTGGTAATTAATAACAACATGGAATCCATCTATTATTCTCCGAGAGGATACTGGAAGGGGAAGGCCGCAATTGGTAAGCTTGCAAGCGCTGCAAAGGTAACAAAGGCCACTGCGGCTAATTGGTTATCCAAACAGGCTATATGGCAAATTTATCTACCACCGCCTAAACAAATCAACTTTTCGCGCTTTGATGTCAGCGTACCCAATGAAGTTCATCAGGCTGATATACTATTTTTGCCGCATGACAACGGTTACAAATACGCGCTAACCGTAGTTGATGTTGCGAGTCGATACAAACAAGCGGAGCCGTTAAAAACAAAGTCAGCAACTGAAGTAGCCGCTGCGTTTGAAAGAATTTATCAAAGAGGTCCTCTGCGCTGGCCAAATCTATTACAAGTTGATCCCGGTAGTGAATTTCGCGGCGCTGTTTTATCAACGCTGAAACATCATAGCGTCGCGATACGACGAGGTCATACTGCGCTACATCGTGATCAGGCAATTGTTGAACGATTCAATCGGACTCTTGCTGAACGGTTATTTGGATATCAATACGCGAAGGAATTTATCCAAGAAAAACGATCTCGTGAATGGGTCAAAAGGTTGCCAGGCGTAATTGCAGCGTTAAATAACGAGATTACCCGAGCAATCAACATGAAGCCCAGCGACGCGATTAAATACGAGTATATACCCGGAAAATCAAAAATAAATAGCGTTTCCAAGCCGATTCTTGGCGATGTCACTGTTAGATATCTATATGAACCAGGAGAGCTTGAAGGCGGTAAAAAAAGAGCTACTGATCCTATTTGGAGTGTTACCACGCATAACATATCAACGATAACACGATCAACTGGTAGACCACCGATCTATAGACTGGATTCAACTGCCCCACAGCGGGGGTTTACACGCGAGCAACTACAAGTGATACCTGATGATACTCAATTACCCCCACGTGGTCTTAACTAGCGCCGTTGCGTCTATTGCACTCAAGACAGGTCAACCTCACATTGTTTTTTACATGACCGAGACTGTTATCGATCCTGTCCACGGTAAATTGGCGAGCGTCTTTATCCGAATAACGCCAGCGAATTACACAATTGCAACTCGCGCAGTGATTATTCTGTTGTTGTCGTAACGCAATTATTAATTCGGCATCAATATCAAAACGCCGCTGTTTTTTTTTATCCTGTTGGCGGTAACCCGAGAGTTTTCTATCAATGACGCTAGCATCAATAATGTCATCGTTGTCACTGACTCCGTCAACAACAATTCTTCGAAGCTGATTCATTCTCCGTACTCTGGACACTGCAAGATAGACTAGATTCGACCATTCGATGCGATTATCAACCATCCAAACAATTGTGTCCGTGATGGTTAATCCCTGCGAGGAATGTATTGTCGTTGCGTATCCTAGCGTCCATGGGGATTTATCAGCACGTAGCGCGTCCTCGACGACGCTGATATCAACGAGCACAATATCATTCAGCACGAGAATTTGTTTTTTTGTCCCCGACGCTGTCGGGGCTGGAATTTCAACTTCAATGTTCTGCCGCCGTGTATCCGCGGGTCTATAACATAACGGCACTGGACGCGTTGGAAACTTTTCCTTATGCAACGTAAACAACCTCCGCTGAAGTGTGTCTCTGACTATCTTTCTACTCGCTACAATCAAATCGTTTGGTCTCCATGTTTCCCAGAATTCATTTAACGGCGTTTCCGAAATCACCTCGCGGATTATTTCACACTGAATTCTATCCGGCTGTAATCTGATTAATTTTTTAACCCCGCGCAGTTGTTCATCAAGTGCTCGGTAATCAGTATCGGTTTCTTCATAATAGTCCACAAAACCCTTTAACCAATCATGTGGGCCCTCGCCGACAAATGGTGGTGGTTGACCATGGTCGCCACACATGATTACCGCTGTATTCGCGAGCACCAACCAATCAAGAAACATTTGTAAAACATCTAACGAAACAGTACATATTTCGTCCCAGATGATAACCCCAGGAATAAATTTTTCACCCATTCGATCAGGAGTCCACTCACCGCCGCTGTATCGAAAAAAGCTGTGATAAGTAACGGCGTCAACATTTCGTTGTTTTATCTCTCGCGCTAGTCTATGGGTCGGTGTAAGCACGATTATACTTGCCCGCGTTCGAAATAATTCAATTGCCCGAGTCGTCTTTCCCGACCCGCCACAGCCGCTTAAATAAACCGTCTTGTGTCTACAAATTGGAGCAGAACACGGTGGTGCATTAGACCATTCTGACAATTTATCACCGCGTAGGTAATTGTTTTCAACGGTGACATCTGCTGACGGGGAATAATCGCGTCGTATTTCATTTTTAATTCTCCATATACCCCAACTCTCGTCCGGACTAGTAAACTCGGCTACGTTTTCCTTATACGCTACGTCAACATAAAACGAATCAACGGCTACTCTAACCGCGGTATCGGGAAATCTATTTATCATCGAGAATAAATTGATAGCGGCGTAACCCAGCATAGACGCCCTCAAATGTGGATATGCCGGGCTGTCTCCATCGCTGTAGGTAACAACTGTACCCAACTTTGTTCCATTGGACAAGAAAGCTGTTTTGCAGTTCACGTATCTATTTTTTGCCACTGCGTCCTTGATTACGAAATCATATTCTGCGTCATCTATAATCAGCCGTGAGCAATATCGTTTGTAATCGCAGTTTTTTCCACCTTGTGTGAACTTACCGATTATTCTTCTACCGAGATCTTTTGCCTCGCGGTTTCGTTGGTTGAATATCCTCCTGGACCATTCGATGATATATTCCTCGTCGGCATCAATGTGTTTTCTGGACTCGTCAATTATGCTATCCAGACGCTCCGGTTCTGGTAACCAGACTTCAGTCTGCGCCCGGTATGATATAATCGCGTCACTGACAATCAACGAAATTAGCATTTTACAATCAATCATATACCGTAGCAGCGCTATTGGCAGCCACTTCTTTTCAGCCATGTGTCTACCGATCCAAATATAACAACAGCGATGGAGTCCTGCCGCGAATTCAAATGATACTATGCGAGCGAATCCGGTTAAATCAAAATCAGGCAGTGGTCCATTAATAGCAACACGAGTCATTTCATGTCTGGGGTGTCCAAATCGTCTGAAATACTCAGCGGCGGATCCATACCCGAGAAAACTCGCTGGATAACAGGCAGCCATATCAACGGAAATCATAGCGTCGCGGTTGTATTCAGTGTTCCATAATCCACCGTGATAGTATTCCAAACAACTGGATTGTATATCCGGCAGAAATTCCTTGCGCGTTGGTCTCCACGCATTTTTCCTTGCTGCAACGTGAGCTACAACCGATGGAATCGTAAAACAATTTGTTAGCAGTTGTTCATCATGCTCTTCAAATTCCATGGCGGTTTTTTTCATCCTGTTGTGAAATGCTTCAGTGCGATATAATTCACCGTTTGGTCTTACAAACTGATCAAAGGTATCCGCATCGTTTTCAGCGCTGCGAAGTAACCACACTGATACAGGGTCGTTTTTACACAAACAAGCAATAGCATCAAATAGTTTCCTCTCCGCGAGAAAACCGTCCTTGGAGAATTGTTCTCCCAGGAATTCTTCGGGTATATACTTTACTGTTCTATCCCGTGGAAATATTGTGATCGCGGGCGTCCATGCGTGTTCGTTATGATCAATAATTTTGATTGGGGCCCCATTTGATTTGTACTTTGATTCGTATAATACTTCACCGGTTATCGTTGTAACGGTTATTGGAAATCTCAACGACGTTTCTAATCTCGCTATGTCGCTGATGGTCGCTCCACGCTCTTTTACGGTTAGTTCCCACTGGTTGATTTTGCTACGTCGCAAATCAGTCAATTTGTTTCCTCGACATGCATTTGTAAAATGCTCTATTATTCGTTCTGCTACACAATTTATCCCCGTTGACTGTTTCATCGGTTTCAGTTTTCCGATATCAGGTTTCTTATTTAACGGGTATATTCCATAAACAACTGCTGTTTCAGGATACGCTCGTTCATAGTATGGTCTGTCAATTCCGGTTAACAACCCCGGCTTGGAGTCGCGGCTGACAGTGACTGTTTTCTTGTCGCTGAGAACTGGTTCAAATTTATCACGTATGATCCAATCACCTGATTCCACCCGGACAATGAATTTTACTCTGAAGAAATACCTTTTACCGTCAAGTTGTGATATTATCGTTGCTGCGCGGTTGTCGTTCATTGTTGCATCAACAACACCATCAATTCGAAATGTTGACCAACTATGAGATGCACCATCACGCTTGAATTCATTAATACAATCGCGTATTTTATTCAACAGGGTTCTATCGTTTATTAACGCTTTTGGTGTGTCCTTGAGGACTCTATCGAGATTGAATTTAATATTTTTCCAGGGCTTAATTACTGCTAATCTCTCAAACTCATCCATATAATTAAAACAAGTATTTAAATGAAAGAATATAGTATAATGAATAAATGCAAATGGTTGATGATTGGGTCGACAACCCCGTGCAATAAATCATGCAGAGGTGAATTCTGCGGATATCATTTACAAAGCGTTCGTAATGGTTCTCTTGGCCCCCTCCCGTGCTTGGTTTGCCACGTCGGTGTAAGAGGAAAATCGCAGTTGTGTATTAATTGTGGCGGAAAGCGATACAGGGAACTAAAACGCTATTATGACAAGCGAATTAAAAACGCCGTCATTGACCCCACCGCCGACTTCGTCATCAAAACCCCCCAAGACTATGTTGAAAGATTCATAATTAAACCAAATAATAAATTAGACAAATAGTATTATTATACAAATGGACCAAGAATTTCAGCCGCATCCTGTGTTCGTCAGTTACGAGGCGTCTCGCGATGGCATTGTTAGAAACCGCAAACTGAAGAAGCCGGTTGGTACCGTAAATAATCATGGGTATTTAATGTTTGGTGCCGGAAAGAAGAAATATCTCTGTCACAGAATCATCTATGAATGTTTTCACGGATTAATCGAGAATGGACTTGTGATTGATCATATTAATAGTAATAAGACTGATAATTCTCTTACAAACCTGCAAGCTGTCTCGCAGAGTCAAAATACCAAAAAAGGCCAAACCGGTAAATACCCAAAGAAAGCAAAACCCGTAAAGTCATTTGATACAACAAGTCACGAGGAAAAAATATTTCAGTCGATGAATGAAGCCAGTAGATACTTTGACATTTGTATCGCCTCAATACGAAAAGTAGCAGAACGAGTATATCAAACAGCAATCTCAAAAAAGACCGGGCATAGAATTCGATTTTCATATGTAGATACGAAGTCACCGTGACGAAGTCACCGGCGCCTATGGCGCTGACGAAGTCGCCATGACAATAAATTGTCCATTCCGGAAGAAAACAAAGTATGAACACCTCGGGATTGATACACAGGGTTTCATGTTTTTTTTTATTTAAAAACAAGATGTTTTATAAGAATAATGAATATCGAAGACATCAATAATATATTAGCCGAGATTTCAAAATTAAAAAATCAAGGAATTGAATTATCTGATGGTCTCGACAGTGAAAAAATATTATCCGATTATGAGATTATTAACGAACAATCAAAACGGGGGCGTTTTACCCTGGCCCGCGAGTATTTTTTTATAAAACGATTACAACATACGATCAATGAAAACTTGTACCACAATGACGCAAATGCATTCATTGGACTATTCACTGCCGTTGAAATAATACGAAAAAAACTCGGACGTGTTTATGAACGACGCCGCGAGATTTCTAGTAAAATCAAAAACATTAGAAGAATTATAGACGAAAACTCCGGCGAGAAATTAGAAATTGCTTTGCAATTGCAATAATGGTAGGCGAATCACTTACTACTCGGCTAGCCAGAGAGCGGCTAGCAGCGCTTAAAAAGTTTATACCGTTACGAGACAGGGTCCGAGAACAACTTCAAACGCGGCAGCAACTACAAACCGATTTTACTGTTGGAAGCGAACAACTCTTTGCCCCGGTAACTAAAGCGACCAAAGATGTTACGGCGGCAACTGTGCCCGTCCTCGATGCGCTTGAAAAGATAGCGGCAGAGACAAAACAAACAAAAAGGTCTTTAGAAACACTCCCTGCAAAAATAGCGGCTGCTACAACACGGAGGCCACCACCACTCGCTATAACCGAACCACAAGAACCCTATGTTACAATGGCCGATGAAGAAGAACTAGGCGCCACCGCAAGAGAACCAGAAGAAGAAATACCAGAAGAAGAAATACCGGAAGAAGAAATACCGGAAGAAAAAGAGAGGGATATACCCCGTAATGTACTCAAGAAGAGCACAATAGATGAAATTAGAGGCTTCAGCCATGAAGAATTAATTAATTTTGCTGCCAACAATTTTGCTAAGAGCATACGAGATAAGAAGCATATCAATAGCGGTTACGAGAAAAATATAAAGTCGTTAAAGGATTGGACAAGAATGGTGTATTTAGCGAGTAAACATAAAGATGCATTACCACCGCGTGATAATAAATATATAATATTCCACAATAAAGTAAAAAGTATAAAACCAAAAAAAGGAAAAGGATACTCTGTTGGTAAAGAATCCTACGGCGTTACCTGTCCTGGTAGTGTTCTCAGTGATATATCACGGCTAGAGGTACTAATTGGAGGAAAACGAGCCGGAAATAACTCTCCGGAAATAATCAATGAGGCCGCTGATATTTGCAAGCGGTTATTTGCAGGCGGTATTATGGACATTAATGCATATCGAACGCTCATAGACGAACTCGTGGATGATTAATTGGAAAACTGGTGTTTTTAATAAGGATGATCATACACTACAACCACGATAAACCAGTACTCGTCTACGTGGTAAACTCGCGATTGCCTGTTTACCGCGCGTACTATGGAGATGGTCTCGGTAGCACCATTGCGGGGTTATTTACAAGAATGGCTCCAAAAGTAGCGCCGTTAGCCAAACAATTAGGAATGAAGGCTATTGATGTTATTCGTGATAAGGGAATTAGTGCTATTGGAGATGTTGCCGGAAAGGCGCTTTCAGCCGCGCGGGACAAACTAATGTCGTTGGTGAAATCTAAGAGATTCTCAAAAAGAAAACAGAAACCACCGGTAATGCCATCAACGACAGTGATGCCTGCGAATGTCAGTAAAGTAATAAATAACGCCGTGGAAGAAAAACTAGAGTCGTTGGCGACTTCGCCATCAGCCGATGCGGCAACCAACGCGCTCATGAACGCGATAGCGGGAAGTGGTTTAAATTCAAAGAATTTACGACGAAAAAATCGCAATTGAAAACACCAACATGATAAATAATAAAATGTTTGCGCGAACCGCTGACCCCGCATTTGATATGGACGCCCCAGTGCGCAGGGATGATTCTGTCCGCGATTATCAATATTATTCTTATTATGCAGCGCAACCTGACCTACGATCGCGAATTGAACTTCAAGTCCAAGATACCAGTAAATACTTTCTGCCGTGTGAAGCGTTTATCGAAATTGAGGGAGAACTCGTGACAAATGCCGCCGATAATGCACCATACGCAGATGACCATCGTGTTCGAGTTGGCTTCGTCAACAACGGTATCATGGCGTTATTTGAGAGCGCCAGATATCTTATTGACGGGCGAGAAATTGAATCAATAGAACGCGAGGTTGATGTTGCAACGACGATAATTGGGTTAGCGAGGTATTCAGATGATTATACAAGATCGGCGGGCCCATCTATGATGTTTGCGAAGGACACCACCAATAACGCTGACCATCTTCAGTACATCAACGTGCTGGTGGAAAGAGATACCGCAGTTGTTAATCAAGCTGAAGCAGCCAATCCAGACCGCAGAGCAGGACCGGGCGCTGAGTTCAATATTATAAAAAGTCTTAACGATAATTACAATATGGGATTCGCAACACGAGTAGGGATGTTGCAAGGACCACGCCGACAGTTTTCATGCGCGATTCCACTCCATCACATATTTGGATTCTGCAGAAATGTTAGAAAAGTCATCTATGGGGCTAAGCATACAATTGCCCTGACGCGATGGGGCGATGATAACAATGCAATATGGCATGCTGCTGGCGTCGCTGCCGGTAAAGTCATTTTAACTAAAATGGCATTGTGGATGCCGGTGCTGACTCCATCAGTTACCACGGAAGCACGATTGTTAGCATTTATGGAACAGGAGGGGAAATCGTTGTTGAGTTGGCTAGCGGTAACAACTGATGCTAAAGAGGATAACGTCGCCGATACGTTTACATGGCACTTGGCGTCAAAACAGGGTGTTTCAGCCCCGCGTCATATATTCATAGCGCTACAGAATAGGGAACGATTGGGCAGTCAAGAACGCAGCCATATGATATTTGATCGATTAGGAGTCATGGAGGTTTCGCTGAGAATAAACGGACAACAGGAACCATCCGAGGATATACAGCTTAATTACGGCGACAACCATATCGCACGTGTGTATCATCGATTGCTGTCATATATGGGCCGTGATCAAAACGTCGACACTGGTTTGCAAATATCACAACTTGATTTTAAAAACCTGTATCCGATTTATTACTTTTCGTTGGAACATCTTGATTTAACGAGACAATCCGTCGTTGATATACACTTCCGAGCTCGTATAGCCCCGGGTGGTGTTAATTACAGAGCGGTTGCTGTCATCCTCAGCGATAAATCAATGTTGCTAGAAGGTGTTGGTGGACGAATGAGAATCGTTGATGCGCCAGTGGAAAACATGTAATTGAAAGCATAAACGCGTTTACAATAAAATGTCATATAGTGTCGTCAGTGTAGAGTTGACTGATGGTCAAGTCAAGAAATTACGATCAAAGTCGGCTAAACAATGTGGAACCACAATAACGCTGAAGCCGTCGCAGATGGCAGGTGGTAATCATAAGATATCGTTGACGGCGCGTCAAATAAAACATTTCAATGATGCGATGAAGAATAAAAAGGGTGTTCAAATAGATTTTTCCGCCGCAGCAATTAAAAACATGGAAAAGACCGGTGGGATATTTCCGCTGTTAGCTGCGATTCCAGCGTTGATTGCCGCTGCCGCACCAGCAGTGGCTAAGGCGGCGGCGTTAGGAGCCGTTGGTACCGCGGCGGGAATGGCATTAAAGAAGGCAACCGGGAAAGGCTACAAAAAAAAACGACCCGTGGCCGGAAAGGGTCTAAGACTACCGGGAACCCCGTATTCATGGTACTCGGGAAAGGGTCTAAGACTACCGGGAACCGTTTATTAACGCAGGAGTCTATGACTCCCATGTCTAATTTTGATTTAATAGACGCCGCCGACGCGTTAGCGATAAAAAACTTCAGAGGTGTTTTTATGAGGGATCAATTACCGGCGGCACCAAGAAATATTGAAACCGGTATAATTAACCTCGATGGATCCTCCGGAGCGGGAACTCATTGGGTTGCGTACGCGATTGATCCGCGTGCGATCGTCTATTTTGATTCATACGGGTTAGCCCCGCCGAAAGAGTTCATGCGGTATATCCGGGCGTGTTCAGCCCGGGCGTTTTATTCCACGCTGCCAACACAGCAATTAAGTGACCCACCGATATGTGGCCGCGAGGTATTGAACGTACTCGCGGCGATTTCATCATCGCGAAAACCACCTCATGTGGTTGTAAACGAATACACTAGTGGGGTCGTTGAAGCTCAACGGATTTTAGAGAATAACATTTACAATAATAATGATTGATATCTGGGGGCGACCGGTTTCGGCGCTGAAAAAGCCCACGGAAACGCCCGCCACCGATGACATAAAAAAACTAATTGAGGATGAAATCGCTGATACGTTGAATTTAACCAGTGTTGACCCGGGCGAAATAGTTGTATTTCAAGACCGCCAGGGTAAATTGAAATCCGGTAATGTGTCACTGAATGATGTTTTAACACGACAGCGTGATGCCGCCGAGAACGCTATCGCGCTGTATACCGGCGACGGACGACTCAAACCGGGTGAATCCATCTTGACGATAAATGGAAAAATAAGTACACTTGGCGACAATTATATAACCATGTCAAATTCGTTAAAGGGTTTACGTAGTGAAATTAAATTATATGAAGAACGGATCGTGTTGACGCTAACGCATTTCGACGATGTGCGACACATTGTCGATAGTTTTTTTCGGGGACCCCCGACGGCAGACGAACCAAATCTTGTAATAATAAAAAATGCTATTTCGGAACTTACGGCGATGTCGGCCAATTTACCCCCGTTGCGAAAAAATGTTAACAGGATCGATGACAACTTTGATAAATTCTTTGGTAAAAAAAATACCAAGCCGGATGAGATTACAATAACTATAAATGATATCACTGCGTATGGACAGGAAATAAAAACAATCAAAACTGATGTTGCAACAAACAAAAGGAGTGTAGACGCGCATGAACGGGAAATAGAAATAATCGGCGCTAATGTTGCAACGATCATAAATAATGTAGACTCGCATGGACGGAAAATAGAAACAATCAAAACTGATGTTACAACGATCATAAATAATATGGACACGCATACACAGGAAATAGGAACAATCAAAACTGATATTGAAGCGAGCAAAAAAAATATAGACGCGTATTGGCGGGGAATAGGATTAATCAAAACTGATGTTGCAGCGAACAAAAAAGGTATAGACGTGCATACATATGAAATAGGAACAATCAAACTTGATGTTGCAGCAAACAAAAAAAGTATGACTGAGAATACACGGGAAATAGAAACAATCAAAACTAATGTTGCAGCGAACAAGAATAATATAGACGCGCATTGGCGGGAAGTAGGAATAATCAGAACTGATGTTGAAGCGATTAAAGACGGACTACCGAGAGTAGCAGAGCAATCCGAAAAAATAAAAACCCCTCATGAGAACATCATCAACACAGTATACACAATTCGGCATGGATCATTCGATTGGACTCCTACACAGAATACAGTAAATATCACCGCAACTGTTAAGGGCATTTATCGATTGACACTGGTTTCAATGATGCAGTTTAATATATTATCGTCGAGTTCATCCGGGTTTAACAATACAATATCAACAATTATAGACAAGAATGCAACTGGACTGTTTACAATTTATGCCGTTGATAGAAATCTAGCCAGGGCAAACATCACATGGTATGTGGAATTTGTAGCGAATCTAAGTAATTAAAAACACTAGCTCTTTTAAAATAAAAATGACCACCAAGGAAATTAAATCAGAGGTATCACCGACGTCACATCAATATCGATTCGATACCGCAAAAGAATTTTCCGCGAACTTGAAAACGCTTTCCGAACAATACCGTGCAAAAATAAAAAAATACCGCCGAAAAATAACCGCCATCGACGCGGTCGTGTACTCGGTGTCGGGTATAGTGGCCGGTACCGGCGTCGTTTTATCCACGGTAACCACGATAGCCCCGATCGCTGTTCCAATCGCCGTCTCCGCGATGACAACAATTGCTGGAGTCGCCAACGCAATCACTAGGAAGATATCATCGTGTTTTCAGAAAAAACTCAACGAGTATACAGTAAAACATCAAATAGTATCCGACGCGTACTCGAAATTATCCGGGTTGATCTCGTTGTCAATTGATAATTTGTTCGTATCCGATGTTGAATTCTCCACGATGGTCCAGTTGTATAGCTCCGCGATGTCAAAAATCGAGGATTTTCAACTGGAAGCCGGAACCACCTGGTTGTTGAAATTAGACACTAAAGACAACAAATAATAATAATGTCGCTGAACCCCGAAGGGTTTCAATTACTTCAGCGGATCGCGGAGAATACCACTCCGGTACAAACAAATATGATATCGATAACGTCAACGAAGCCAGAATTCAGTGTGAACTTCCCATCGCCGGTTCCAGTAAAGGAAATAGCGCTGGCAAAATTGCGAGTATATCACAGTTGGCCTAATATCCGAGCGGACGCATTTAACGGACAACAACCTAATAACTCGCTGGTTTTTGCATGGACAAATAAGCCCGATGGGACCCCAGACTGGAATGAGGTTACAATACCAACTGGGTCATACCAAATAGAACAAATCAATAAGGAATTTCAACGCAGGATAAAATCGATCACAGGAAAGGAATCAAAAATCGCTATTACGGTTCATGAACCGACGTTATCGTCGACGATTGAAATAAGCACACCGGGGTATATGGTTGATATTTATAACAGTTCAATAAGAACCATACTAGGATGGCCCAAGAATCCACCTCATGAAATCCCCGCGGACTTGAACACAAATGCGCAATCGTATCATGAAATTAATCCCGGGTATCGAGATGATTGGTCTGTTATAAGGAGCGCGTTATTATTCAGTTGGTTTACATTTCGAGAGAGGAATACCATGCAATGGTATTTTCAGTATAAGAAAACTCCTGAATTATCCGCCGTAGTCACAGTTAATTTAAATGATATCACTGATGCGTTTGCCGAGATTAATCGTATTTACCAATCACAACTAGAACAGCTACGGGAGACAAAAGCACGAAAACACGTTGAGGTGTTAAATCAACTTATATCAGACATGGAATATATCAATGAACTAATCGTTAAAACAATATCCGATAACAGCGATGATAATAAACAACGATTCCTAACCGAGTATAATATCATAGAAGCCGATTTACCCGATTTCAAGTTTCCAGGATACAACGCGCCAGAACTAAGAAAGTCTCTTAATGATTTTCTCGGTCCATCAACTTATATCCTCAAACACGATAACGGAGATGGTGGTAGGCATATTGCCCCGTACAACGTAAATATCGCATCAGTGATAGCAATCAATCTAGTGTGTGATGTTATCGAAGGGAGTTACCAGGTGGATACCAAGCAATCAAATCAAGCTCAACAGGGTTATATCCTTCATTCGTTTTCACCAACAGCCCCTCCGGGATTTTTAATCGTTGAGAGTCCAATTAATCCGGTCTATATGCGATGCCATAATCGGCTTTTAACGAGAATTAATTTTAGAATTACCGATCAGTCAAATAACCTAATTGATCTGCAAGAGGAGGAGTTAGTGATCACTCTGTTTGTAAGATCATAGCAGCAGAGGGGGCAATGACATCGACGCGGTCGTCGATGTGCTTACCGGACGCTGACGACGCTGGGGATCGACGCGCAGAAGGTGTTAATTAAACCAAATGACGATTGGACGATCCCCAACGACGTCGTCGTTTTTTTTTTTACCAGCGCTGACTACACTGGATCCGTTGAGTGCAGAAAGTAATAATTAAGCAAAATAACGATTGGACAAAATGTCGGATTCGCCCCCTCTGCTGCTGCTTATTGTTTTATATTCCTGTTCATGATATTCTGCGGGATTTTCATTGGATGCATGGAGTATAAAGGCAATTAAATAGTCAACAAGAAAAAAGCATTGAAAAATAAGGATCAGGAATTAGGTAATTTGATTAAAAAAATTGACATCCACTTACGATAAGTAGTCCACTTATATTTAGTAACCTATCAGGTACAGCGTTACATTGTGTTAGGGAGTATTGCCATTAAAAACGATATGTTCCAGATGAATTTCACTTCATAAATATGAAAACTATAATTTGATTGGTAAATCTAAAGGTCAGATCTCCAGTATGTTAGAGGTCTTGATTTTAATTAGATTGGGAATTCCTTGAATTGAAAAGTGCCTTCAGCTTTTACTCTGATTATATAAAAGACTTTTGTGAAGATAAACAATTTTTAATCAGAAGAGCCTGTCAGAGATTTATGTCATTGATGCTCTGAGACCATCAAGAAAGGTTTTATAGGAATGCTTTGTAAATTGGTTCATGTGGAAAAATGTAAGCTGCCTTATATATCCATGATTAGTTCCTCACATGTTAATTGATAGTAATTTGATTGCAGGACTTTGATCTTCAACTACCATGCACTGAATACCAGTATGATTATTATTATTATTATTATTATTATTATTATTATTATTACTTGAGGCAATTTACATAATTTCCAATTCAGAGATTAAATTCATAAATTGGGGCAGAAATGAATTTCATTCGTGGATTTCTTCAAGCTTACCCTTAGTCTTTATTTCATGTATAATTTTACCTATATTTGATAAGGGGTCAGCTAGCTCAGCTGCTGGAATATAGCAGCTGGAGTTGGCTGTCTTAGAATCCATTGAGCTAGACCAAATGTAGAAAATGCCCATAGAAAATGCTCATCAAGTGTTTGAAATGTCACCTTTGTTCAAAGACCTGTGATGCTACCATGATGTGTTTACTGTCATGAGCTTTGTCCTCAGTTCTGTGTTCTTGCAGAATTTGGCAAAATATTCTGGAACATTGGCATAGCATTCCTTGAAACGTTTGAACCAACAGAGTATCCTATATGACACAGTGACTGTAGCATTAGTACTATATCTATTCTTTGATTAAAACAAGTAACCTGATGATTAAACACCTGTCAGCATTCTCATATCCAACAATTTAGCTGGGGTTTTCTTTTTTTTAATTTATTTTTTAATGATGATTGTTATGACCCACCTTTGCCACAGAAATGCAGTGTTTGAAAAATTCCATTTGGGGTGATGAATGATGATTCTGTATACATGGGAATTGCATTTTTAAAAATAAAATGCCACTTATAAATGAAAATAATCAGAGAAACAATCGGATCAATGAAAGGATTAGCAGTCAGCTTGTTCTATTTGTCTTGTGATTTTGAGTATGTATCTGTAACGCAAGTGAATTCATTGTGACATAAATTCATAACATTAGTCACAAGATTCTTGCTTTAGATAATTTAAGTGCCCTAAAAATTAAAGCATTGCTCTATAGAGAGTCTCCATTCTATCCCACCTCATTTCCAAGACTAACCCTTGAGGCAAGTGTGTGTGTGTATGATTAGGATTTTTAACATAGCTTTAACAATTTTTCAGATATATCGCTAAATTGTCTGCAGTGTGGTAGTTTTTAGTGATGTCTAGCACTGGAGCATCATGCTGCAGACATGTAGCATGATATCCCACCCAGTCACATTATCCTGATACCAGGCCGACCAGTCCTAACACTAACCTCTTAATGCTGAGCACCTAGCGAGGCAGCTGTTAGTACCATTTTGTAAGTCTTCAGTATGACTCGGCCGGGGTTTGAATGTATGACCTCCCACTTCTGAGGCAGATGTTCTAACCACTAGGCCACTGGAACGGTCTTCCCTTGAGGCAAGGACCATTGTTTACTAATCAACCTATTTATTTTGAATTAATGCTGCTCTGTGTATATATAGGTATCTTTACTATTATTATATATAGATGTGGGGGGTGGCCGAATGGTCTAAAGTGCTCTCCATTACGGATCACTGCCATCTCACCTCTGTCTGCATAGGTTCAAGTCTCAGATTCAGCCAATGTGGGTATGTGAGAAAGCTTGCCAGTAGCTTCTCGTGGGTTGGTGGTTCTTTCATGTGTTTTCCCGGGTTCTTCCTCCACCATTAATACTGGCCGCCATGTATAGCCTATCATGTGCTGAAAAATGGTGTTAAACCCTGCAACAACAACAACAACAATACATAGATGGGTATATGCTAATCTGTATATATTGGTATCTTTAGTGTTAATTATATATAGATGGCTGTATGCTAATCGGAACAGTAAGGTATGCCGAGTGCTACTCTGGTAAGTTTCATAATAAACCAGTGACACTTTGTACTCGCTGGCAGAAATGTCTGTCTTCAAATATATGGTAAAACATCTTGTCTTGAGTGCAGATGAAAGACCCAATGGTGTCTAACTTCAGAAAGTGTACTGGCGCTTAACAAATGGTATTGGTAACCATTCTGATCTTTCTTTAGTAGAAATTAAGATATTGTTCATTTGAATGCATTCCCCAATCGTATCAAAGTTAGGATATTGGCCGTTTCCTCCTGAATCCAACCTCCCTTAAAGATGAAAGTTTGTCTTTTCTGTTAACTCATTGTCAAAGGGCAGTAACTCTTGACTATTATCTTCCTTTATCACTGTTAGTGTGTTGTCAGCTTTTAAGTTTCGTTTTCATTTGCAACATAGTTTTGAATAAGCCTCCTGTTAAATCCAAGTCATTTTTTATGAAGTTGAAGCCAAACATTCAAAATTTTGAATTTATTTGGATTCTTTCATTAACAGATGGTATACATTATTTTGTTAATTTTGTGGATATTTTGTGAAATTTATCACTTTCTCAGATACAGCTTACTATCATGGATGCATGTTGACTTTCAAGTGTTCATGCATGCTGTCTTTAGTTTGAACACTGTTTGTAATATGTTATTTAGTGAATTATTAATATTCTGAGTTGTTAATTTATCTATTGTTTCTGTTACTTTATAATTTTGAAATCATGTCTTCTAAATATAGTAAATGGAAGGAATTAAGTGCAAGGGAAGTCATGCATGAGTTCTGCCTAGTGTAATTTTGTGGTCCAAGGACACCTAGTCTGCAGTACTGCTAAAATTAGCAAATGGCAAAAGAAAAGAGGGAAAATCACGCTCAACCAGTTTTGATGTACTAAGTATTCATCTGAATACAGAATAAGTCGTGAGCCTTATGGGGGATCACAACTGCCCCCTCCCAATCAAAAGGACATGGCCTTACACCAATATGACATCAACAGATTTGGGAGAGATGAAGCAGTTGTAGCTGGATATGCCAGCCATTTGGAAACATATGCATAAGTCCAAACTTGGCTCTTGGGTGTATGTGTACTTTTGGGATCAGGATGGGAATCTTAGCAAAAGATCTCAGGTTAAGCTAGCTGTTACACATGCAGATCAAAATGGTGACAATGGTAGAAAATCCATCCATCTAGCCATACTACTGGCGTGACAGATACTGAAACCAACCAGACTGGCTTCCGAGCATCTGACAACCAGGCTGACCATTCTCCCAACTAACCCAGGTGCAACAAAAATTGCCTGGCAGAGCTAACTTTCCTAGTTTTACTGCTTATCCACAGAATATTAGCAATGGATTATTTAGGGACTTCGGCAGTGCATCTTCCTCACATACGGGCATGGTTTATCTCAAACTGGAAACAGACAAAGACACACAATATTTACCCAGTGAGTATGAAGATACTTCTAAGTAACAGCCAGACTTTGATCAGCCATAGAGAGGATGGATTTGTAATGCTGCTGTTGAGATTACCTGGGATTTACTGGCTTTCACTTATCACCTGAACCACCTGTAGACAACCTACCACTGAGCGCCAGACTCCTGCAGTTCCAGTCATATTTGATCAACCTATTTCCACAAAACAGGTGTGAGCCAAGTCGTTTCAGAGGGGCTTTGGGTTTCACTTATCCAACCCCCTTCTCTTCTAACTCTCCCCTTCAAATGGATGTGCCATCAGATTTTGAAATGGACCATATTATTCCGCAATAGATACAGTCACTTAATGACAATTGGAGGTGGAGATTGTACAAAAACAACAATCTCAGTGATTTTGTTGACAGTTCTTCCTTATCAAAAAGGCCAGTGGTAAGTTGAGGCTAATCACAGAAATAGTCATCTGAACAAATTCATTCTTTCATCCAGGCTGGAGTTAGAAATAACAAGGTCTGTCTGACTCTCCATCCAAAGGGATGAATAGGAAATCAGTCCCAATCTCACATATACATAATTTCTTGTCCCTATTCAGTTAGCATTGCAAAGTTTATTTGGATTGCTTACCATGACAAAGATTACCAATTTTGAGTCCTTCCCATTGGTCTAAATATCAGCCCCTGGATGTCTTCGTTACCACGATCTATTTGACATCCTACAGCAGACTGTCTGGATGATCTCCTCCAAAACATATGGGAACGTGCTATTCTCTCCAAGGGCGGAAACAATCTATACCCCTTTGAATCATCTCAGTCCTTAGTGAACTGGGATAAATCAGACCTTCACCCATCCCAGTGTTTTGTCCACCAGGATATGGAGTTTATAATCAATCTCAATCTTACAATCTCCATTATGTCTGTGTCCTATAGATTGACAAACTCATAGAATCTGTTTCCATCTACCTTTATATGCACCCATTACAAAGTACTTTGCTGGCGCAGTGGTGCCCCTTTTCCAGTCTACTCAACCAGGTCAGTATTACAAATGAGGTACAATCTTTCTTGTGTTAGTGGCACCACCATGGTTTGCTCATGACTAGAAATCTGGTGGAGAAACCCCAACCAGAAATGATGGTATATACAGACAGCAGTACCTACTGTTGGGGAGCCCACTTGTTGCCAGGTTTCAATGTGGTCAGCAGCAAATGGGGACTAGGGTAATGGGTTCTTCAGATCAATGATATGGAAATGAAAGCTATAATAAACACCTGTCATCTCTGGATGGTCAATATCTGCTGGAAGTCAGACCTGATTATGTTGGAGAAATCCATAATGGTGCCTTAACTCCTCAAAAGGGGGGGGGGGGCAAAAAATTGCCCAGCCTATGCATGCTGGTCTGGCAGTTTCTTTGTTGGTGTTACCAACTTAGATTGACATGCAAATCAGATGCATTCCCAACAGACCCACTGTTCTGCCCAGACAGGGTCAGGTTATTCATATGACAATGGCCCCTTCATCCATCATTTTTTCATCCAATTTGTGCACTTTAGGAGCATTCAGTTTTTGACCAGTTTGCAAAAGGTAGAACCACAAGTCACCCATCAATGTCTCACCAGTCCCAGACCCAGAAGCTTGAGCCATGACTGTTCTGTCCATCAGTTGTGAGGGGTTATGAGCCTTTGCTTTCCCACCCGCCACCAATGGTCTTAGTACTGATATTAAAACAGAAAATACAGCATCTTAATTGCAAGATAATACCCTGCCATCCCCTCTCAGATGGGACCAGTCCTGGGTCATCAATCTACTCAAGCTTGCAATCAGATAATGGCCAAACCAAATCTTCTCAAACAACCAGGACAGTTTTGAAAGAGATCAGACATTCAGTTAAAAAAAACTCATGTGAATAAGAAGTTACCATCCACTCTGAAGGCTTATGAGGAAAAGTGGCATGCTTTCAGGTACTGTTGTAGAGTTAATACCATCATCCCTTTGAGGGCTTCAGTCCCCCAGTTGGCTGAATATTTTCTATGGCTCTACAAGGTGAAAAAGTTAGCACCAATTACCATCAGAGTCTGCTGCTCCATATCTGACACATTCTTGCACCATGGCAGAGGAGTTATTGGTAATGGTAAAGATCTATCAGACCAACTAACCAATTTTGATATAAATAAACCAAAATCTCTCATGCAAGGTATAGGTAAATGATCAGCATTCTGTCCACCTATTACTTATTCTCTTAATGTTAATTTAATTGGGGAATATAATCAAAGGAGAAGGTAACTTTTATAGTAAATTATGTTCCTCCAAAAATACTTACCTAATCACATTACATGAAGATTCTCCCAACCACCCTGCTATGCAAGCATTCTGATTTCATTCAGCTAAAAAGCTGGTGATGTGAAACTTGGCAGTGGCAAGGGGATGTAATGGGCAAGAGTTATTGGCCTTTGAGTTAGACTGAAATGAATTGTTTTTGTCTTTTAGTAGGTCTAGATTCAGGTGTTAACGAGCTTATATCCTGATGTTAATATAATCAGGTAAATATTTTCAGAGAAAATATTTAATATAACTTACAGAGTAACAACACAGCATGTTAGAGCTTAAGATAACTGATTTTTCATCCATGGCATTTTAACTGAATTGAGTGCATACAGATATAAATACTGTGAATATTTAAAATTTGAAACATATGTTATTGGAAGCATGAATTTGTTTTTAAATTTCCCGTTACTATTTTATATGCTTGTTTTCTCTTTGGCAAAAGCTTCAGATAAATAGGGACATTTGAAAGTGCAATATTTTATGTTATGATAAACAGCTGTAATCTTTTTCTCCCTCCCTCTGTCTCTCTCTCTCTCTCTCTCTGACACACACACACACACACATACAAGCAAACTAAGTACATTCAGCCATTAGTTTGAATAAAAGTCCTATTTGGGTCATAATTCATTTACATCATGAAGTTTGACGATAAAGGTGTAATGAAGGGATGCCAAAATCTCTCTCATAATTATGTCTTCAAACTTAGATTACACCCTTTGTCAGATAATTACAAGGAAAATAATATTTATCAATATTTACTCACAAGTGTTCTAAATTCAGTACACATGTGAAAGCAGATTTAGACAACATACACTTGTGCTTGATGTACTAACAGCTACCTCACTTGGCGCTCGGAGATTCAGCCAATGTGGGCATGTGAGAAAGCTTGCCAGTAGCTTCTCGTGGGTCGGTGGTTCTTTCCGGGGTTTTCCGGGTTCTTCCTCCACCATTAATACTGGCCGCCATGTATAGCCTATCGTGCTGAAAAATGGCGTTAAACCCCACAACAACAACAACAACAACTTGGCGCTCGGCATTAAGAGGTTAGTGCTAGGACCAGTTGGCCTGGTGTCAGGATAATGTGGCTGGGTGGGATATCATGCTACATGTCTGCGGCATGATGCCCCAGTGCTAGACATCACTATAAACTGTCACACTGCAGACATCATCGCGATATGCGATATGACCAAAAAATTGTTAAAGCTATGTTAAAAATCCAAATCACACACACACGCACACTAGTGTTTGATGCTGCAATTGTATAGGATGCACATAAGTTCAATATCGATGATGATGAGCCATCAGTAATGTTATTACCATTATTTTTTCATACAAAAAATCACTGCCTGAAAGTAATTATTACACATTTTTCATATTTTGTAGATGTTTATGTATAAAAATATTGCATATGTTATGGTAAATTTTCATCATACAGCCATTAGTGGAAACAAGGTGACTGACTTATATTTCATGGTTCCCTGATTTGTTCTTACCTCTGCATTTCTAGGTTAGGGTTTCCACTGAGATCATTTTTTCAGACACTATTGATAGTAAAGTCACAGAAGATGGACTTTACATGTCATTCTGTTGTTCAAAGGAAGCACAAAGTCTGCAAAAATTTGTATCCCATGAATATGAAATGACTGTATTCATGGTTTTCAACCCGGCCCTTCTGCCATTGGTAGTTTTCTTGTCTTTCATCAGATGCATAGAAAAGTCTATGAAACTCATTCATAAATTTGGATGTATTGCACAAGATATAGATTATACAGCTTTTGTAAATTTCATTTATAAAGTCAGCTTCACTTTCATATCATAAGATATGGATTATACGGTTTTCGTAAATTTCATTTATAAAGTGAGCTTCACTTTTGTATCATCTATATAAACCTTCTTCTCAACAAGAACTGTGTTATTTTAGTGAATTTACAGTAAGCATTTCTTCCTTTAGATGATGTGGCAGTTCTAGATGAGATTCAGATGATTAAGGACCCCCAACGGGGTTGGGCTTGGACACGGGTCCTGTTAGGGATCTGTGCCAAGGAGGTCCACTTGTGTGGAGAGGGATCAGCCATAGATCTCATCAAGCAGCTCATGTTGGACACAGGAGATGAGGTGGAGGTAAATGCAGCAAGTTGATCTTATTAAAACTGCTTTGTTAAATTTTGGAGAGTTCTGATTTTGAAAAGAATCCTTGATTTAAAGTATAAAATGTTTTAAATATTAAACGGATTTGGGATTAATTTATGTATTATACAGGATTTTAGATAATCATGGTTTTAGAATTTCTCAGTATATTATTGATTAATTAATAATAAAACCAAAGTGTAGACCCATTTTAGATTTTTAAGCTGCAGTGATTCGGAATTGTAAATGCCTTTCGATTGATATGAGGGAAAACCTTTGTCAGTAAGAACCTAGTAATTTTATATTCACTGATAATTATACATTTATATAGAGGTTATCACTTACTTTCATATCACTGCAGACATCGTGTAGTCTGTCACAGATTATAGTATCATTGCAGTGGAAACACAACCTTGATTATATTTTTTTTACAGGTTAGACGATACAAAAGGCTTACAAAGTTGAAGTACTTGAACAAGGCTGTTGGTGAGTTTAAATACTCCTGCTGTTAGGTAGGTCATGTCATAAATGATGTCCACCTGTTCATCCATTTAAGGTTTTTGCACATTAACTGTGACTTAAGGTTGTGTGGAGATTTTGAGATGAAATAGTCACAGGATAAGGTTGCTGACTAAATGAAGCAGCAGATACACTAGTACATCTTGGTGCTGACTGTAGTGATCTTTTCCTGAGGTACCAGACCTAAGCATCAGATGTGAGCTTGCTATGGACTTCACCAGTTCTGGCATAGTCTTACCTTCTGCCTTTGACTAGTTTGTTCAGTCCTTGCTTCATAACACAGATAGTGCCCTACATCCAGACATGCTAGCCTCAGCTGTGGCTCTGTCTCAGAAAACATCTGCTCCCCAACTAGTGCCAGGCTCCTGGAAATATTGTGGACTGGCACCATGCAGCCTTAGTTCTAATCACAAATTTGTTTTGACCCAGCACTGACTACTTTGATGTCCCAGTACCAGATGCTTGGTATCATTCTCAGACTATTGACAGTTCACAAAGTAAACATCTGGAGTTCACAATGTTCCAACATGGTTGGAGCTCCATCCTTATTCACCTACCATGTCAACCAGCTTCATCACATCTATTTTTGAGGAATCAGGCTCACACACATCGATGCATCAGTTTTCTGCACATCATTTGAAAATGTCTTCCAGCTTTTACCATTTGAATTTTGCCATCATCCACATAGTCCTTCAGTAACAACTTAGAAAGTTCTTACAGCCATTATTTAGCCAAGGAAGGCCAGCCAGCATTCAAACTACTGAGTTGCTGATTTACTACATTGTTTTGACAGGCAGCTTCAAGACCTAAGTACCAACAGAATGTTTCCTTTTCACAGTGGCAACTACCATCAGATTTTAACAGGGCATTCTACCTGTCTCGTACACCAGGTTTTCACTCAGAAGACCCAGCCATCAACACAGGACTTTTGAACCTGGGAATGTCAAAAGCTTCCTCTGTTCATGTGGACTAGAAGTCCTTTATTGATGCCTAACAACTGGTTTGGAATGTCATTATAGTAGGGTCTTGGCTGGACTAAGAATCCACCACTGTCTTTCATCTGTCAGGACACAGTCTAAACTCTTCTGTGGAGAACCCCACTGTTCATGCCTTGGAGTCAGTCTCATAGATGGCACATGTACTGAACAGAGTAGTGCAACAAATACTTGCCAGTTCAGTAACAGCATCAGTGAATCTACAGTTGGAAGAAAGATATGCTTCTCTCTAGATCCACTGTCCTAAAATATGACCATAAAGCTACTCTCATATCACTCACTTCCTTCCAGCCTGCTCATTTATGATCAGATAAAAGGGAACCAGGGAATCAAACCATGCACAACCCCAACAACCTAGAGTCCAACCCACAATCAGACAGGGAGATCAACAAAATGGAAAGAAACGCCCAGGGTTAGACCAAATGGGAAAACCATCCACAATGCCCTTTTCCAGAGGAGCACAATTTACAAGTGCCACCAGTGACAACATACTGGAAGATAAGGATGATTTCCATCCCATTGTCCCCTACCCCACAGCCTCCATCTCATGTAGGATGATGTCATGCTCATGCCACACTTTCAGAAAACCATATGTGGATCAGGGACTTCTTTACTTTGCATTGAAAAGAAGCTGCCACAACAACTTATGGGTTTTTCAAATTGTCACAGAAGTCCTCTAGATCATGTTCAGCACCTTACCCAACTGTCAAAGGTTCCATTTGCTACAGACATCCCAATGAACCCAGTCAAAAATTAATTCTGCAGCAAGAAATAGTCATCGAACTAGAAAGAGTTCAAAATGTACACTCACCAAGACTTTTTTTGAGACTGTTCTTAATTCCAAAAGCCAGGGACTGGTTTCAGCCAGCAGTAGGCCTAACCTCAGTATTTTCATTAGGGCACCATGGCTAAAATGGAGACACCCCACATAGTAATTAATCGTCTTCAAGAAAGGGATTTCACAATCAGCTTAAATTGGCAACATGCATATCCAGATTTTGATTCACAGTTCTTCCATGAAATTCAATTCAGGGCACTTCAGTTTGGCCTTAACGACAGTTTCTGGGTCTTCATCAGGGATTTTTCAGGCACTTCCATGCATTTCTTGTATAATACTTACCAGATCATAAAGTGGACCTACTCTTCCAAGCCTTTCTGTAGTTACATTCCTAAGAGCTTTCAAATCTGCTCAGTAGTATCTGACTTATGGATAGGATTTGACACTAGTACAGAGATTATTCCTGTTTTATTTCATATGGGTAAGCAGAAGACTTTATCACTCTTTTATGCTATAACCAAGCTTGGGACCGCTCCAGTGGCCTAGTGGTTAGAGTGTCCGCCTCGGATGCGGGAGGTCGTGGGTTCGATCTCCGGCCGAGTCATACCAAAGACTTATTAAAATGGTACCAACAGCTGCCTCGTTTGACACTAAGCATTAAAAGGTTAGTGTTAGGACTGGTCGGCCTTGTGTCAGGATAATGTAACTGGGTGGGACATCATGCTACATGTCTGTGGCATGATGCCCCAGTGCTAGACATCACTATAAAACTGTCACACTCATGACATCATAGTGATATGACTGAAAAATTGTTAAAGCTACATTAAGAAGCCAAATCACGCACATATTCACACGCTTGGGAGGGCTGAATTTGCAATGTAGTGGACGTGGTTCTAAAGAATGGTTTATTGTTTTAGGGATTCTATCCTTTGGACTTTATCTTTGTTTTTTTTGTTGCTTTGAGGATACTTAAACTTGTTCAGCTCATACATATATACATGTGTACACACAAACACACACACACACACACACACACACTTTTTAATTAATAAATAATAAAGTATTTTATGTTTAGCAATCAATTTAAAGTATCAACTCTGACAAAAATGTCTTCTCCACCTCACCCACTCTTTTTTTTCATTCTGGAATGGTATAAACAGGTTTTTAGGCCTCTTCCATTATCACCAATCCTATACAGGTGAGGAATTTGCCATTTAAAAACCTGCGACTTCTAATCAAAACCTGCCGACTCTCATGATTTTGCTGTAATCTTAAAGAAATGACCCTTAAAAGATGGACTTACCAAATAAAAACACAAATTTTCGAAAGTACAATTGTTTGCCATAAAATCTGGATACTTTTTCAGGTCCAGGTTTCATATTAGATTTAGTGGAATTGGTCAGAGAACCAGACTATATTAGATTTAGTGGAAGTGGTCAGGGAACCAGACTATTTTAGATTTAGTGGAATTGGTCAGGGAACCAGACTATATTAGATTTAGTGGAATTGGTCAGGGAACCAGACTATATTAGATTTAGTGGAATTGGTCAAGGAACCAACTAACTTTACAGGAATACCTCAGATGCATAAGAATGTGCATATATTGTTTTGTTTTTTATATAAATAAAAGAATGACATCCAGCAAGCAACATGTCAGGACAGAAAAGACAATAAAGCTCTTAAAATGCTTGAATAGTGCAGAAGAATAAAGGAAATATTCAGATTCTTGATGGTGGGGAGCAGGAAGGGCAACAATTACATTTAATGGACATCACATGTTAATTTGAATATGTCACATGGCAGAAAAGATAATTGTGAGGCCATGGCCCATGTCAAATTGAATTTTTATAAGGATTACATAAAGTTGAGTGATATTAAGAAGTCATCTGAGGTGTAACAAATAACACATTATCATAAATACAAATTAGACTTGTATCTAGTATATTTACCATAATAGCATAAAGTGCCTTGACCAGGGACAAACCATGGTAGCTGACATGGAATGATCCGATGGTATGATTCACTAACTGTTTTTTCAGCTGTTTATCTGGAATGCTAACCACTGAGCTGTAGAACTTTTATCCTTTTAGAAATTGGAAATTTTTTACTTTGAAAAAACTTAATCAGAACTACGGATAGGATATTATGTACCCTGTATGGTTTAACATGTGGAGCATGAACCTCTTCTGGGGACTATTGTATTCTGTTTATCTTGCATCATATTTCCATATTCTTTGCAGAGAGGTTTGAGAATGTCCTTGCAGGGGACTGCATAGTCTGCTTCAATAAGAATGACATCTTCTATGTCAGCAAACAACTGGAAAAACTGGGCATAGAGAATGCTGTTATTTATGGTGGGCTGCCACCAGGTAAGATTATCTGTTAATTAACAATACATATTATGAGATTATCAGCTGATTAAGTTAACTAAACATTTTAAGGGAGGTAAACAGAGTAAAACTTTCCTTGCATCCATCCCTGAAATAAGAGCAGCCATTATTATCAAAACATTCGACCTGTTCTTCCAATCCCATCATTATGCATAATTTGGAGGTTTTACTCCATCTGTGATTATTGAGTTTGATGAAGGAAAGCAGTGTATTTACAGCCAGAGACTGAAATTGTATAATGTGCTAGAATTGAGAGCATATTTTTTGACTGGAGATGAATGGGTAAGAAGCATTAATGAAAGTTCCATTTGTAAAGAACCTTTTATTTTTATTATTGATTGTGTAAAACATATCCAAATTAGAGCCATCTCTTTGATTCTAAATTGGCAGGCACTAAACTTGCCCAGGCAGAGAAATTCAATGACCCAAAACATCCCTGCAAGGTGCTTGTTGCCACAGATGCCATAGGGATGGGACTAAATCTGTAAGTATATTGGTGTTGTATCTTCTGCATTATATTTCAGTATTTCTTGAGTGGCCCTTGCCAAGAATAAAAAAATTCTCTCATTCAAGGTCATCATACCAAATACATAAAAACAGTACTAACATCTGCCTTGCTAGGCACTCAGCATTAAGAGGTCAGTGTTAGGACTAGTTGGCTTTATGTCAGGATAATATGTCTGGGTGGGACATCATGCTGCATGACTGCGACATGATGCTTCAGTGCTAGACATCAATATAAACTGCCACACTGCAGACATCGTAATAATATGACTGAAAAAATTGTTAAACCTACATTAAAAATCCATATCACACACGTGCACACAGATCTTTTGCATTGAGATTTGGTTTGGCTTTGTGTTTAATGGCACAGCAACATAAATACTTTATTTGTAGCTTAGGAAAATTTGGAGTTAAGTGGCTTATGCCCTGGTAGCAGGCACAGGCTGGTCTAATGGCTGGATTCACTCCTTCACCCTTTCAGACATGAGTTTGACATGCCAAAACAATGTATCAATGCAGCTTCTGTCTCCATTAGTCACATCTTACAACATACAGAGGGCCTATTCTTCATCACCAAGCCCTCAGAAGGACTGTGCATTAATACTGGTAATATATCAAAAGTGGTCCCCAATATCCTTTGTGTTTCATGCCAGTTTTTTATGTCTTGGACTTGCTGGTGTTATTGGGTTGAATGGAGGTCTTTATGGGAGTTAACAAAAGAAATTTTAATTTGTGACTCCTACATGTTCATGTACATTAAGTTATATATGTCCTGTGTTCAGCCTTTACCAGTACACAAAATGCTGAAATCTCGTGTAATTTTCTTATCAGTTTTCTATCAATTTAAGCATATCATATAATTTTTTAGCTTTGGGCGTCTTCAGGTTTAAGCAAACAGAAGTTAATTCATCTTTTGAATAATTCATCAAATTAAAAGGAGCTCTTTATCAGCATCAATTTATTTCTCATTGTTTGATAGCAATCATGAGCCTTGAAAATCATTTTGACCTTCACAAGCAGTAGTGACTTTGGAGTAAGATACAACTTTAGATATTTTGCTTCATTTTTTTTTCTTCAAATCAGTAACTAATTTCTTGCTTGCATTGTTGATATCTTAGAGTCGATTTCTAGCTGGGAGTGGATTTCTGGAAGTGGGGTTTTACAGTTCTCCATCTCCACTCCACACAATGTATGCACTGTGGATGGGTCTTGTGGCCTAGTAGTGCCCCATTTCTATTCACTTAAATCAAATGACTTTGATCTTGCTAGTATTTTGACACACCCATCCATCCAGAAAATTCAATGGTTGGTCCTCATTTTCATGATGTTGTTCCTAAGATTGAATCCTTGTTCAGGCTTTGCTTGTAAAGGTGTTCACATCTATTATGATTTCCAGCAATTTCACAACTTGTTCATGCTCAGGTGTGGAATTCTGAATAACTGTGTCCTGCACCTCTGCTCTTGCTTTGTCTAACTGTATGTCATCAGCTTTACCTTCAGGTTGTGTATTTCATAATTATTTGTAGGGATGAGTATTTAGGGCCCTTGGAGTAGTTTCATTTCAGAATACTGCAAAACTGTCCTTGTTTTTTATTCAAAGATGAAAACAGAAATGAAACCTGTTGCATATATTTGATTTAATTTGTGTTTGATTTGATTGGATTGTTTGTGGGTTTTCGAATCTTTTCATTTTATTTATATGTCAATGTGATGTAATTTTGTGTACTAAGAATTTGATATTTTCCAGAAAATTCAGTTTGACCTGAGTTTTCCTTAGATACCAAAAATAGAAAAACTTGTTTCTATTTTTGGCTTAGTTCCTGGCCTTGATTGAGGGTCAAGTAAACAACTTTTTTTCTAGGAGTAAAATGATTGGTTCTTATCAAGGACATACAGGAGCTATGTGACTTTTACATGCAAACATGATCATGTCATCCACTATTTCTCTATATATTTCGCAATTAGGCATTTCTGAAATTGCGAAATACTTAGTATTAATAGTGATGATTAGAGAGAGAGATCTCAGAATCCGGGCTTTTAAACACTTGATGTCAAGTTGTTTTCTGTTATGAGCAGAATTGAAGTTTGAATTTGAGTTATATGTTAATTTTTCTCTAGAAAATTAATTCGTTTCTCTGAAAATATTATTGTATTAATACAGAGCTCTTGAACAAGGACTTTTCTTGAAAACTTTATTTGGATTTCCAAGACGAGGATTAATTATTATGTTTCTACAAGGAACTGTAGACATCAACACAGTGCAGGCTACAGCATACGTCATCGTCTTCCATCTTAAATTTTTTGTCATGACTCGAACTTGGAATCACTAGAACATTTCAATATTCGGACTTCAAAATCTTTATTCATGGATTATTCTTGCATTAATTTTGGATTTGATTCTGGAAACCGTAAGTTCTCATATTTTTTCATTTTTACAGTATTTTTCCAGGGAAAAAAATTATTTGTTATACTTTTCAAAGCTTGTTGTTTTCACTTTTTCTTGTGTTGCTGTTTATTCGAGCCTAAACAGGTAACATAAGAAGCCGGAAATGCATTAGTCATTTTTACATCAATCAGTAAAAACAGTAACTTCAGGTTCAGTAATTAGTTTAAGTGATAGTACTGTGAATGTTTCACAAATAGACAATCAATATCAGTAGAATCAGTGGCTACCAAATTTTTCAACTAAATGGATAACATGTTGATCTCAGTTCCTTTAGAACAGAAACATTTTGTATTGGGGGGATTCTATTTCTTTAAAAATCGAACCCTATACAAAAATGCAAAGTGCAAAACTGTAGAGTGGAACCATGAGGGAAAGTTGCATGCTTTTACTGGTTGGTACAGGGAGCAGGGACAAATATGTCTACCTGCAAGCCTGAGTTCCACATCTGGATAACTTCTTCTGGCTCTCTGAGAAGCTAACTCCTGTGATGATCAAGAGTTACTGCCTCATAATATCTGACACACTGAAGCAGCCGTCACATGAGATGAGATCTAGGTAATGACAAGGGCCTTTCAGATTTGCTGACTAATATCATTCCAGATTGTATTCATTTACACACCTTATTCCAACGATGGAATCTTTCTTGGGTTTTGATTTGGCTCAGCTCATCAGAGTTCAATCCATTGTCCAAAACATTGTTAATGCTATTATCAAACAAGTAATTTGTTTACATCCATATCTTGGGGCTACAGAGTCACTGAATAGTGTACCTTTTCATTCCACCTGAACAATCTCCATTTCTCTTTGGATGGTTGTTTTGATGTTGTAACCTGGTTTCATACTGAAGAACAGATATCAGATAGTCTTCATTTCCTCTATGAATCCTTCAAGGGAGGCAGTTCAGCAAGACCCAGTTTGTGCTTTCAGGTATTAATGAAAATGCATATAAAGTACTGATGGGGTCCAGCAATGATTCTTCAATCTGATAAGGTGAGCAAGCAAATTATAGATCCCCAAGCCATCGCCTCTTGGCTCAAGTGGGCAATCTGTTCAGCTTACTCTCACATCTGACAGGGTCAGATACATCTCACAGGAATTCTGCTCATGAGAACATAGTGATCTCTGAATGTCCTGCTTTTTGATCACAACATTTTGAATCACAGATTTTTTAATATGCAGTTGTAACCATAAGGACTAGTCAGAATCACAGGTTTTGTAGTATGGAGCATTCTGTCACTTGGGGATAAAGTTTGAAATGGATAAAATATTTTTAGAATACAAGATGCATAAATTTCAAAGTTATAAACAGTAGAAACATACACACCTTATGAAATTTAAATTGAAAAAAAAGAACAATATAACAAGTTGTACTTTAAATAATTTGATAACTTAATTACAGTTATAAGACTCATTTTTTATTGCCAGTTGATAGTGTCTTGGATTTGGTTTCTTTGGCAGGAGACTTTATGCTATCTCCCAACAAAAACTCACTAAAGACACTATGCGAAACACCTTAAATTGAGCTTTGCCCAACCAAACCAGAAATGTTCTGCATCTGTGATGCACACCAGTAATAATTTTACTATAAAAAAATATGTGCAAGTAATTTCAAATTATGCCATTTAGTCTTTAGTATTAAGAACTATAAACACCTCTAGTGAACACCAGATTAAAATGTATGAAACGGGCATGGTTTAAATGCTATCACATGTATAGTGGATTGTGGGCATTTAATAAATTCAGTACTATTACTTGCAAATTATTTTAATGAATATTTTTTTATTTGTAGCTTTAGATTAAAACCCCTTTAAATGATTTCTTCTGATCAACTGCTGAGTATTATTTGATCAAATTTAACAAAAAGTGTCTTGGCAGAGAGAACTTTCAAGTTTATAGATATGATGCTGATCCATCTTCAGAAATGGTTACAGCTGCTAAAAGTACAAATGTCACTGTTGCTAAAAGTAGAAAAGCCATTAAACAAATTCTCCAAAATTTGAATTTGAACAAAAACTGACAAAAAACATCCTGGCATAAAAACCAGTCATCCATCAAATATCTTTGCCATTACTAAAAATAGAAAAATCTTTAAATGGTGTCTTCAGTAAAATCAATTTAACAAAATTTGACTACATTTGACAGAAAACATCCCGGCACAGAGGGCTTCAAAGTTTTGTTACAGTTGTTACTGATCCACCACTAAATATGACCACTGTTAGGAAAAAAAACATTTACCAAACTTCATTTAAATCACTGCTGAACAGAATTTGCTCGTATGTGGCAAAAAGCAACCTGGTATGAAGACCTTTTAATTTTGTTCCGGTGTTGAAAATGACTGCCATTACTAAAAATAGATAAACCTTCAAATGAATTTGCCTGTAAAATCTACTGAATAGGTTTAATACATGACTTAGAGAAAAAAAACTTTTTGAAAAATTAAGGAAATCCATTAAGAGTATTGAAAAATCATTGAAAAAAGATAGTCACCTGGGCAGTACAAACCATGCTGAAAGAGAGTCACCTGGACAGTACAAACCATGCTGATAGAGAGTCACCTGGGCAGTACAAACCATGATGAAATAGTTTTGTTTGGATTATCACTTGTCTGCAGCATCTGTATTGAAGATATCCTCCTTTTTTTATTTCAGATGTATAAAGCGTGTAATTTTCTACTCACTGATGAAGCCCAACATGAATCAGGAGGGTGAGAAGGAGATGGATTTCATCAGTACATCGCAGGCACTACAAATAGCAGGCAGAGCAGGTCGATTTGGCACAGCCTACGAGACGGGCGAGGTTACAACCTTCAAAGCCAAGGATATCCCACTTTTAAAGGAGATTATTAGCAATGAAATTAGTCCCATAGAGGTACCGTTTAAAAAACTGTTTAGCACATATCACTTTTTTATGTGTACTTCAGTTTTTTGAAAGGTTGAAACAGTGAGGGAATATATCATATTTATTGGCTTTCAGAGCAACATTGTTGAATTTATACATGTCAGATATGAGTGGATTATAAGAAAGCTGTTTTTAGCTGATATGGCCATAAGCCCAAATGAAGTTATGGTGTTATTCTCAGTGTGTCGTCCATTATATGTTGTCAGTTTGCTGTTTGTAACTTATTATCAACCACTCAACTGAGTTTTACTATTTTTAATAGTAAGCACCCTGGCATGATGCTATTTCAGATTTATTCAAATATAACTAGGCCAGATTTGAAGGATGGATCTCATTTAGATTTGTTCTAATGATGCCAGTCTGCCATTACTGAAAACAGAAAAACCTTTAAATTACTTTTTCTGGAAAACACCCAACAGAATTCAAGCAAATTTGAAGGAAAGCATTATGCATGCAGGTCTTGTTTCAGTTTGTTTAAGATTGTGCTGATCCAGTATCAAACACTGTTACTGAAAATAGAGCAGCCTTTAATTGACTTCTCAAAAACTGCTAAACAGAATTTGACCAAATTTTAAGGGACACTGGGTGGCCAGGTGGTCTAATGTGCTTTCCTTTACCAATCACTGCCATCTCATCTCTGTCCACATGATTGGGGTATTGGGCATGGGTAATGTGGGTACATGAGAAAGCATGCCAGGAGCTTCCTGTGGGCCAGTGGTTCTTATCAGCATTTTCCCAGATTCTTCCCCACAAGGTATACTGACTGCCATGTATAGCCTATAGTGTGCTGAAAAATATTGTTAAACGCACAGCAACATATGTTGCATTGAGACTTTCCTGATAATGCTGCTGCTGGCTTCCAGTAATTTGTATCATTGTATTGAATCTGTCATAGAAAGGGGTCATACTTTTAATTTACTGCTTATTATGGTCAAATCGAAATGTATGCAAATTTGTGTTTAATTTTTGTTGGACTGTCAGATGTATCCAAAACCTGAACACAGGAGGATGTGAGTGACAAATTGTCTCATTGTTATAAGTAATAATGATGTCATCAATATGTTCACATCTGTTGGTACTGTCTTTGTAAAGAGATACAATATATAACAATACACTGGAGTCAGAGAGCTGAATATTCCATTATAAAAATCAAACCAACATTGAAGACAGTTCTTCTATCATTTTTCTGTCAAAATCCAAATATTTTGTTGTAAAAAGTTTCACAATAAGAGCAGACCTTACATTACTTTGTTTTTCTTGTATTGCAGCAAGCTGGGCTCCATCCAACGGCTGACCAGATAGAGCTGTTTGCTTACCATCTACCCCATGCCACTCTCACCAACTTGATTGTAAGTTTGATTTCTGAATGTTATCTCTCATCAATCAGGCTCATAACTTAATGTGTAAATCACAATATTTTAACATATTTCCAAAATAAAAGAGTTGGAAGATATCACTAACCCTGAGACCCATGTCAACAAATATCCATCAATGTAATATTTATACAATTTTGTTAATCACAATTATAGTACTTTGTGACACCTTAAGGAATCGTTAATGATTTACGACCACCAATGAATTGTCCTCACACTAATTTTAGAATTCTTAAGTGACTTTAATAACAATATGCCATAAAGAAAAAATCAATCTCCATGATTGCTAGATATGCATTATTCTTATATTGACTTCTCCATTGAGAACTGTTCTCCTAGTCTTGTTAGGTGGGGTGTATATTCCTGAGTCAACTCCACCAGACATAAGTGTATAAGGACAGTTCCCAAGGAGCAGGCAATAACAGATTTGATACCACACATGAATTCATGTGATGTTGCCTACCATTAACACAATGGAGTAGTTCACAACAGAACAATTGTAATTCCTTTTGTCAAATGTAGCATCCCATAGTTAAGGGGAAATGCATATTGCCCTGTGATAGATTCCACACAAAAATATATCATATGATGGTGAAATAAGTATACATAACTATGCACATACTGTGAATATCCACAGCAAAAACCCACCGCTGCTTTTTTTTTTATAAAAGGCAAATATTGATTAAAGATTTCTTTGATAATACTTCCATCTCTCTACTTTTCTGAAATATTTATTAGGTTACGCCCATGGCTATAGGATAATTTGCAAGTTCTGTTGACACTTTTCAATGACATGCCATATAGTCACATTATATGTCAAGCACTGTGCAAGGACAGGGTCTTAACCTGTAAATAGTTATATTAGCTAGTAAGCATTGCATCAACAAACTGCATACTTACCCATTTTTCCTGGAATAGTGGCAAACAGAAGTATCAATCAGAGCTATATTCTCTTTCTCAAATTGGAATCCAATTTATTGTTGAATTGGAAATAAGTTAACTGAATCTAAATTGAACTGACTTTAACCATTTCCTGCTCATTTTAGGCTTGTCTTGTATTCTCTTTAATAATATACTGATATATGTCTCAGCTATTATTTTGCTGACAAAATAAAAACTTAAGTACATAGCAGCATTCAAATTTATATAAAAACATTAATTTCTTGAACAGCAATGTTCTAAATTCAGGATTTCTTTTCTTTCTGTGTGTTTTTATAACATTGTGGCAGGATTTCATTTCTTTCTGTGTGTTTTTATAACATTGTGCCAGGATTTCATTTCTTTTTGTGTGTTTTTATAATATTGTGCAACTAGCTAGTGACATATTGTCTTACTGTGGTCTCCTAATAGTATATAAAGCAGTGACGAAATATGTATATGTTCATTGTGTATAACCCTTGCCATAAATAAAGGGTTCTTTGATATGAATTATATATTATTATGGGTATATTTTTTACAGGACATCTTCACCACCCTGTGTCAGCTGGACAGTGAGAGCTACTTCATGTGTAACATGGATGACTTTAAGTTTCTGGCAGACTTGATAGAACATGTACAACTGCCCTTGCGGGTCAGATATGTCTTTTGCTGTGCTCCTATACCAAAGAAGCAGCCCTTTGTATGCACCATGTTTCTCAAGGTTAGTCCATGGCCATTTGTATGCACAATGTTTTTCAAGGTTAGTTCATGGTCATTTGATTGCACAATGTTTTTCAAGGTTAGTTCATGGTCATTTGTATGCACCATGTTTTTCAAGGTTAGTCCATGGCCCTTTGTATGCACAATGTTTTTCAAGGTTAGTTCATGGCCATTTGTATGCACCATATTTTTGAAGGTTAGTTCATAGCCATTTGTATGCACAATGTTTTTCAAGGTTAGTCCATGGCCATTTGTATGCACAATGTTTTTCAAGGTTAGTCCATGGCCATTTGTATGCACAATGTTTTTCAAGGTTAGTTCATGGTCATTTGTATGCACAATGTTTCTCAAGGTTAGTCCATGGCCCTTTGTATGCACAATGTTTTTCAAGGTTAGTTCATGGCCATTTGTATGCACCATGTTTCTCAAGGTTAGTCCATGGCCATTTGTATGCACAATGTTTTTCAAGGTTAGTCCATGGCCATTTGTATGCACAATGTTTCTCAAGGTTAGTTCATGGCCATTTGTATGCACAATGTTTCTCAAGGTTAGTTCATGGCCATTTGTATGCACCATGTTTCTCAAGGTTAGTTCATGGCCATTTGTATGCACAATGTTTTTCAAGGTTAGTTCACGGCCATTTGTATGCACATTGTTTCTCAAGGTTAGTCCATGGCCATTTGTATGCACAATGTTTCTCAAGGTTAGTCCACGGCCATTTGTATGCACAATGTTTCTCAAGGTTAGTCCATGGCCATTTGTATGCACAATGTTTCTCAAGGTTAGTCCATGGCCATTTGTATGCACCATGTTTCTCGAGGTTAATCTACAGCCATTTGTATGCACAATGTTTCTCAAGGTTAGTCCACGGCCATTTGTATGCACAATGTTTCTCAAGGTTAGTCCACGGCCATTTGTATGCACAATGTTTCTCAAGGTTAGTTCATGGCCATTTGTATGCACAATGTTTCTCAAGGTTATGACCATGCATTCAGAGCATTCGTGATCCTGGTAATGCAAGAGCTACTTTATCATGAGTCAGTTGCTTGCACATTTTGCAAATCACATGGAAAAATTCACAAACAGAGCTATTTTATCCACACTGCCTTGTCTTTAATGCCACATCAAAATTAGTCAGGAACATGTTCCCTTTGTACTTTTAGGGCATCAAATTAAGGAGGTGAGAAAGCAAGAGACACAAGAGTTACTCTTTATTTTTGAGTAAATCTGCTATCTCTGCATGTCCCTGTTTTGGTAAACATATATAAAGAGGGGTGATTGTCACCACAGAATTCACAGTGGTAGTTCTGAGCAACAACCAGTCATATGGTCTTATACCTTCCCTATCATCAGATTTGGATGACCATTTTTGCAAAGTGGTGGGTGATCCACAGTGTCAGATGGTCTCTGGATTTCACTATCCGTATCCATAAACTTTTGTCATTCTGCCTTCTTGAAGGAACTCCAAAGAATGGCAATTCCAGTATGAGGTATTATTAAAGTCCCAAAAATTACACATTATTGCCTATAGTAGGGAGATGCTTTTACAGTAGAAAATTTAGTTTTTCAGATGTAAACATCAGTGTAGCTGAACAAACAGGGCTTCTACTCCAGAATATTTCTGGTGACAAAACCCATCTGCATTTGAGGCCTGTAATAAAGATTTGATAGGTACATGATTAGTCTGGATTTGCCCATATAATGATTAATATGGCCCCAGTCTAACTTCTTGGACCTTCAATAACAGCTTATTAAGTCCACCAAAGCAACAGCAATGTTCCTTCATGACACACCACAGAAACATTTGGCAAGTGTGGTGTGTGGTTCACAAAATGAACAACCTGACTTCCCTCATTTTGTTGTTAATAATGAATGTGGTGAAGTCAGACCTTGTCCTTTCTCAACACTTTGATCCATCTAGGTATAGAACCCTTAACACATATCAACTTGGCGCCTTCCTCCCAAATGCATCAAAAAATCATTAATGCTTCAGAGAAGGCATCAACCAAGATATTGAAGTTGCACCTTCAAGATGACGTTATACCATGTTATATTACCGATCCAGTGGCCTAGTGGTTAGAGCATCTGTCTCGGATGCAGAAGGTCTGGGTTCAAACCCCAGCCAAGTCAGACCAAAGACTTTAAAAAATGGTACTGACAGCTGCTTTGCTTGCACTCAGCATTAAGAGGTTAGTGTTTGGACTGGTTGGCCTGGTGTCAGGATACTGTGACTGGGTGGGACATCATGGTACATGTCTGTGGCATGATGCCCCAGTGCTAGACGTCACTATAAACTGCCACACTGCGGACATCGTAATTATATGAATTAACATTTTCTAAGCTGTATCAAAAATCCAAATCACATACATGCTTCTTAGAGATGGCAGATATTCCAGATGACACAAAACTCGCAGCTAGTATCGTGCTTGGTTCACGACATGAACAGTTTTACTTCCCTCATTCTCTGTTCAGGATGGAAAATCAGTGAAGAGAAATGTGACCTTGTCCGTTCTCCTCATTCATTTTGTCCATCTTACGGAACTTATAAACTTGGCATCTTTCTCCTAAATGCATTGGAAGTGTAGCTCATTCTTTGGGAAATTCATCAAACAAGACATTTTTATGTTTTGGAGTTTGTTACAGTTCCTTGGCTTACTAACTGTAGGGGTGGACCTGTTAAAATGCCAATTTATTATTAGACCTGTGATGGTCAGTGGCAAGAGGATTCTTTAAGGGAAGGCTCCTAATATTAATCTCTTGGAAATCAAACACATTTTCAATGCTTTCCACATAAGGATAGAACATATCAGTGGAAAAACAGTCCTGATAGTAATGGACAGTCTGATGATGTATCTCTGCAAGGGGGAAGAGATATACCTTCAAGGCTACACCAAATATTAGTTAACATTCAAATCCAACACATTACTGCCCAGTTCAGTGTCTTGGCTGCCTCATTATCAAGAGAGGACAACTGCTTCATACAGACATGTCCATCTGATGCTTGATATTTCTTTTCATTTTGCCCTGACTCCAGAAACCTGTTCTTTTGAGGGGCACTGACTCAAGTAGCTCAATTGCCTCACTAAGATCCTGGATCAATTCAATTTAGCAACAGACATACCCAACAAGTCATAGCAACCTCCGCTTTGCTCAAGCAGTCAAGATTGACACTGTTACATAAATGTAAAAAAAACCCACTTCTCCTCCACTCCTAGCCTCTTCAGGAGTGTCCTAATCAAAACAGAGTTTGGATCTTCAGTCCTGGAGAGAATTGCAACAGATGAAGAAGTTCCACTTTGATAACATAAAAGGGAAGATCATGCATTGTCAGTGACTGGGGCCACATCCATGACATCACACCACCCTTAGCACCCATTCCCCTATGTTTCTCCTTTTAAACTTACCTGATTACATTATACAACAGCCTTCCAACCCTTCCCCACAATTACTGCATCTTTTAAAATGTTGCTTAAGTTTTTAAAAAAATCCTGGTTTAAACTGGATATACAGGAAGCCAACTTAATGGGTTGGAAGGGGAGGTAACTTGTAAGAGTTGCTTCCATTTGTATAGAATATCCTGTCGAACTTGTGTACAGTAGTAATTCATGGTAATAATTCCACAGTGGCCTTTGTAGACAGGTGACCTCTGAAGGCAGGTTCAGCTTTTAACTTAGTTGATGACAAATGCATGTACTATGCTGTGAATAGTATTAGCATTATGAATAGTAGCATTAGTAATATTTTGCATGTATTATTATCGTCAACAGTAGTATGATATCAAGATACATGCATTTAGTATAACTATTTAGCAAAAACAAAAATAACAAAATAATAATAAAAATTAAAAGTTCTAGACAAGATTACTCTTATTCTCTTGTACATTATATCATCACTGATTCTCTTATCATTGTTTCATATGTTGAAGTTTTGATCAATTTTTAGCAGTTCCTTTCATTTTTATCCAGACTATACCTATGATTGGAAACACAGGACTGATTTTTAGCTAGGCCAGTTGGTATAATTAGGCTTAAACACACAGTGAATTTTAGCTAGGCTAGTTGGTATAATTAGGCTTAAACACAGGTGATTTTTAGCTAGGCCAGTTGGTATAATTAAGCTTACACACAGGTGTTCACACTTCAAACAATTGTTTAAGCAGTTGTTCAAACTTGCAGAGACCAAAAGACAGTTTTTATGAGATACTTTTGATATTTAAAGAATGAAAACAAGCTTCCTGCTGCTATTGATTCACATATTATACCCTTATGCCTTGCTCATCAAACAAATGAAGTTTAATTTGAATACTTGGCAGTCATTGCTGATACGCCTCAGTGACTGCAGTAGGCAGGGTGAAACCAGTGCTTGGTTTTTAAAAAAAATACATGGCCACTGACCACAGAATACAGGGTGAAGGCACTGCTTGTTTAAGAAACACATGGTCACTTATCATAGAAGACATGTGAATGCAGATTACATGACATTTATATAGGAAATTGGCTGGGGGCAAATTAGAATGGCCATTGTGTCAAGGTGACCACTGTACTCAGGTGACCATTAGGACAGGTTTGACAGTATATAGACAGAAAGACATTTTGCCAACTTTCCAGGAGGCTGGATTTGGAGGTAAAAAAGTTCTCCTAATTAAATGTGATCATGTAAGTAAAATGGGAGAAACATAATTTATTAAAACATTCATTTTTTGACAAAAATGCAGTGCAGTAATTTTTACTTGTCCATTGCCATGGAAACAAACATGGTAAATAAGTTTCACAAATATATTTTTCAGATTAAATAACTCAGATTCTACCATAAGCTTAAAAAAAACACAAATGTTTTAAATTAAAACAAAAGTATCAGCATAAAATACAACCAACTAAAAGAAAACTTTCAAGCAATTGTGGTTCTTTTTGTTTTTCTACATCTAAGTGTCACAGAAAAGTAATAATCTTTAATTTGCCCAGATATCTCAAGCAGGCCATAAATAACTCAAGAAAATTTGCTTTCATTAAGGTGATTGTACTGCACTTGAAAATTATAGAATTAGTAACACCTGCAGATGTTTTCAAGCTCTAAATATATAACAATATAAAAACGTAGACATTTATACCCTAACTGAAAATTGATACAGGTGGTCAAAGGTATTGACCTCATAATGTACTTTAGATTAACACTTGAACAGATGTGTTAATTGGCTGGACACAGTATGGGAGTAGACCATTCAATTTCATGGGTAGAGATAGAGGAAAAGAGTAAAAAAATGCAATATCAGTTGATAGTTTTGTTCATAACTATGACTTATACTCTACTGCAGATGAGAAACAGAGAGTAGTGTGTTTGATTATAATAGCAAATACTTCCACCCTACAACTTAAATGGGTCTGCTCCAGTCAATGGTCCACAGCAGTACAAGCTATATGTTTGTAACTTTACCATTATAGTTGCTTTATGAGTGATTTGGAGCTGATGTTTGCATTTCTGGCTGGCTATTGTTTACCCAGAATTGAGCAATAATTATACACAGGATGCATTGAAGACAAACACAAAGTCTTTATTGCTTTGTATTTGATAGGTCAGTGATTATAAGATTAACGATTTTCAGCTTTTTAAGGAGTTAACATTTGTACAAAAATAAGCAGATATTTGTTTTTCTTTAAGAAATTATTAAATCAGACCCTTGTTTATTTTGGCAATAAACATTTTAGTACTAGAAGAATAGGTGAAATTATTGCAAAAAATTTGGGGAGCTATGCAGTGATCATGCTGTATCCAGATTAATGCTGTAATGAAGCGTGTTATAGTGGAATTGAACTGTATGTAGTCTCTGGCAAAAAACTATTCATCCAGCTGTCATTTTAAGGTAGTGAGTAATAAAATAGAGGGGGCTTCTCCATGATACAATATGTGGCTAATTTTTTGTTGCGTCTTTAAGTTTGTTGTTCAGTGCAATAACAAAATCCACTAAAATTTTGTGCCCGCTGAAAATTTCTGAAATTATTTTATTTCATGAAAGTCTACTTTTTATGGAGAAAAAAAACATGAAAAAAATATACTTGTACCAAATTAGTACATCAAGGGAAAAAGAAAAGACTGGAGAGTTCTATCTTACTGTGCCATTATAGACAGTAGGGTAGAAAGTAACAATATTATACCTATCTAGCATAATGAAGTATTAAATAGATCGTCTTTTGTCTGTATAATGTGCTCAGCAGTGATCAATAAAGCTAACCATTGTTCAGGTCATGAGTGTTGAACATAAAAGAATTTTCTTTCTTAAAGTGTGCCTTCAGTGATTAGCAAATTTAGCCTTTGTTTAGCTGGTGAATGTACAGTGTGACAACATTTTCTCTCTTTGTAGTGTGCCCGTCAATTCAGTCGAGGGGAGGCATTGACTCTGGACTGGATTTGTAATCAGCTGGGTGCTCCATTCAGCATCCCGAAAACCATTGCTGACTTAGTTCACCTGGAGAGTGTCTTTGATGTCCTTGACATGTATCTCTGGCTCAGGTGTGTCTTCGATGTAATTGATCTAGTAACAACTATTAGTTAATTAAGGTTTTATTGTTTGTTCATCTCTTTTCATGTACTTTTATGTTGTGAATTTACAAACAGAATGAAGTTTTTATTGTTACTTACATTTATTGATATACATTGGGCATAAATCTGTGACATTTTATGGTAAATATGGTTTCTGTGTAATTTTGATGAGGTTTCTGTGTAATGTTGATGAGATTTCTGTGACATTTTATAGTAAATATGGTCACTGTATAATGTTGATGAGGTTTCTGTGACATTTTGTGGTAAATATGTTCACTGTGTAATGTTGATGAGGTTTCTGTGTAATGTTGATGAGGTTTCTGAAATATTAATTTTTTACATAATCCAGATTTACTTAAAATTTTGAGGTTGCAGTTTATTTGTATTGCACTATTCTTTGTCGAATATCAATGCCCAGGTAAAGACAGTGACATTGAAAATTGCGGGGAAAAGTCCTCTCTCACCAATTTTCAGTAATAATATCTGAATGAGTTATAAAAGTTTTTCCGATTTGTAAGGGTTTAAGATTATAGACTGCTTATCAAATACATAAAGAAAAGAGTATGTTTACAATTCATTTTCGTTTTGTCAATATGACACAGTTATTGAGACAGCAACTAAAATCTGTGCAAAAATTACAACAATTCATAAATTAGTATCCAATAGTCCCATATACTATTACAACAATTCATTAATTAGTATCCAATAGTACCATATACTATTACAACAATTCATAAATCAGTATCCAATAGTCCCATATACTATTACAACAATTCATAAATTAGTATCCAATAGTCCCAGATACTATTACAACAATTCATAAATTAGTATCCAATAGTCCCATATACTATTACAACAATTCATAAATTAGTATCCAATAGTCCCATATACTATTACAACAATTCATAAATTAGTATCCAATAGTCCCATATACTATTACAACAATTCATAAATTAGTATCCAATAGTCCCATATACTATTACAGCAATTCATAAATTAGTATCCAATAGTCCCATATACTTTTGTTGACTTGATCATTATGTTTCACAGACTGTTATTAGGATTAGTAAAAGTGCATTTCTTTTCATTATTTAATAAGAGACATGTTACAACCAAGTCATTTTAAAGCTCAGTCTTCGCTGAATTCTAGTGCTACAATACAGCTAGGTACAAAGTGAGGTCATATCAATGATGTCATGATCCTGTCATTTAGAGCCCTGAATTTTAGTGCTACAATACACCTAGGTACAAAGTGAGGTCATATCAATGATGTCATGATCCTGTCATTTAGAGCCCTGAATTCTAGTGCTACAATACACCTAGGTACAAAGTGAGGTCATATCAATGATGTCATGATCCAGTCATTTAGAGCCAGAATTCTAGTGCTACAATACACCTAGGTACAAAGTGAGGTCATATCAATGATGTCATGATCCTGTCATTTAGAGCCCTGAATTCTAGTGCTACAGTACATCTAGGTACAAAGTGAGGTCATATCAATGATGTCATGATCCTGTCATTTAGAGCCCTGAATTCTAGTGCTACAATACACCTAGGTACAAAGTGAGGTCATATCAATGATGTCATGATCCAGTCATTTAGAGCCAGAATTCTAGTGCTACAGTACACCTAGGTACAAAGTGAGGTCATATCAATGATGTCATGATCCTGTCATTTAGAGCCCTGAATTCTAGTGCTACAGTACACCTAGGTACAAAGTGAGGTCATATCAATGATGTCATGATCCTGTCATTTAGAGCCCTGAATTCTAGTGCTACAATACACCTAGGTACAAAGTGAGGTCATATCAATGATGTCATGATCCTGTCATTTAGAGCCCTGAATTCTAGTGCTACAATACACCTAGGTACAAAGTGAGGTCATATCAATGATGTCATGATCCAGTCATTTAGAGCCAGAATTCTAGTGCTACCATACACCTAGGTACAAAGTGAGGTCATATCAATGATGTCATGATCCTGTCATTTAGAGCCCTGAATTCTAGTGCTACAGTACACCTAGGTACAAAGTGAGGTCATATCAATGATGTCATGATCCTGTCATTTAGAGCCCTGAATTCTAGTGCTACAATACACCTAGGTACAAAGTGAGGTCATATCAATGATGTCATGATCCTGTCATTTAGAGCCCTGAATTCTAGTGCTACAATACACCTAGGTACAAAGTGAGGTCATATCAATGATGTCATGATCCTGTCATTTAGAGCAGTGCATTTATTTTACAAAAGCGGACAGCCTTAAATTTAAATTTGTATTTTGTATTAGCTGCAAAATCTATACAAATTGTTATCCCTGGAATGAAATGGAATTAACTGTATGAATCATCTCCATGAAATAGAGATCAGTAATATGACATATAGCTTTCTCAGTCATTGTGTCAAACAGTGCATTACAGGTCATCTATGATTTGTTTGTCACAGCTCATGGCAAAAAGGCATGGAATATCATGATAGTGTGACAAAATCACAACTACCATTTGTTTATCAAAGCCCATGGCAAAATGACTTGGGATATTTGAGTGGTGTCACAGAATCACAACTACCGTTTGTTTGTCAAAGTCCTTGACAAAGTGGCTTGGGATATCTGGGTAGTGTCACAAAATTACAACCACCATTGTTTGTCAGAGTCTGTGGCAAAATTGCTTGGAATATCTAGATAGTGTCACAAAATTACAACTACCATTTCTTCATCAAAGTGTGGGGGGAAAATGACTTGGAATATCTGGATAGTGTCACAAAATTACAACTACCATTGTTTGTCAAAGCCTGTAGCACAATGGCTTGGGATATCTGGGTAGAGTCTTAAAATCACAGCTGCCATTTGTTTGTTTAAACCCATGACAAAGAGTTTGTGAAATCTGGCTACTTGCACTAAATCACATTTGTACCATTTGTTTGTCAGGGCCCATGTTGCAGCAAAGAGACTTGGGACATCTGAATATTTTCACTAAATCACAGCTGTTCCATTGTTATCAAAGCCCATTGTTATCAAAGTCTATTGTTATTAGAGTCCATTGTTATCAAGAGTCCATTGTAAAGTGACTTGTAACATCTGGGTACATTCACTTAATGAAAGCCTTACCATTTATTTGTCAGAGCTTATGGCAGAGTGGCTTAAGATATTGTGATAACTTTTTCTAAATCATAAGTATACCAATGTTTATCATGGCAAAGATACTTGGCACATTTGGGTCCTTTCACTATATCACAACAAAACTATTCATTTGTCAGAGTCCATGGCACAGAGCATTGTAACATCTGGGTACATTCACTAAATCACAACTGTACCATTTGTGTGTTAGGACCCATGGCAGACAGGTTTGGGATACTTAGATCCTTGTGAATATCTACTCAGAGTTGTTGTTGAAGTAGATGTGCCAGTTTTTACAAGACAGTCTTGAATTTTGTGGAAGGTGTAATACAGATGAGTGGGATGAGCATAGTTAATGTGTCTCTGCAGAAGAGTGGGATGAATATAGTTGATAGGCCTCTACAGATCTGTGGGATGAATATAGTTGATAGGCCTGTACAGATCTGTGGGATGATTATAATTGATAGGTCTGTGCAGATCAGTGGGATGAATATAAATGATAGACCTGTATAGATCAGTGGATGAATATAATTGATAGGCCTGTACAGATCAGTGGTATGAATACAGTTGATAGGCCTGTACAGATCAGTGGGATGAATATAGTTGATAGACCTGTACAGATCAGTGGGATGAATATAGTTGATAGGTCTGTACAGATCAGTGGGATGAATGCAGTTGATAGGCCTGTACAGATCTGTGGGATGAATATAGTTGATAGGCCAGTACAGATCAGTGGGATGAATATAGTTGATAGGCCTGTACAGATCTCTGGGATGATTATAGTTGATAGGCCTGTACAGATCAGTGGGATGAATATAGTTTATAGACCTGTACAGATCAGTGGGATGAATATAGTTGATAGGCCTGTACGGATCAGTGGGATGAATATATTTGATAGGTCTGTACGGATCAGTGGGATGAATACAGTTGATAGGCCTGTACAGATCAGTGGGATGAATATAGTTAATAGACCTGTACAGATCAGTGGGATGAATATAGTTGATAGGCCTGTACAGATCAGTGGGATGAATACAGTTGATAGGCCTGTATGGATCAGTGGGATGAATATAGTTGATAGGCCTGTACAGATCAGTGGGATGAATATAGTTGATAGGCCTGTACAGATCAGTGGGATGAATATAGTTGATAGACCTGTACAGATCAGTGGGATGAATATAGTTGATAGGCCTGTACAGATCAGTGGGATGAATATAGTTGACAGGCCTGTATGGATCAGTGGGACGAATATAGTTGATAGGTCTGTACGGATCAGTGGGATGAATATAGTTGATAGGCCTGTACAAATCAGTGGGATGAATATAGTTGATAGGCCTGTACAGATCAGTGGGATGAATATAGTTGATAGGCCTGTACAGATCAGTGGGATGAATATAGTTGATAGGCCTGTACAGATCAGTGGGATGAATATAGTTGATAGGCCTGTACGGATCAGTGGAACGAATATAGTTGATAGGTCTGTACGGATCAGTGGGATGAATATAGTTGATAGGCCTGCATGGATCAGTGGGACGAATATAGTTGATAGGTCTGTACGGATCAGTGGGATGAATATAGTTGATAGGTCTGTATGGATCAGTGGGATGAATATAGTTGATAGGCCTGTACAGATCAGTGGCATGAATACAGTTGATAGACCTGTACAGATCAGTGGGATGAATACAGTTGATAGGCCTGTACAGATCTGTGGGATGAATATAGTTGATAGGCCTGTACAGATCAGTGGGATGAATATAGTTGATAGGCCTGTACAGATCTGTGGGATGAATATAGTTGATAGGCCTGTACAGATCTGTGGGATGAATATAGTTGATAGGCCTGTACAGATCTGTGGGATGAATATAGTTGATAGGCCTGTACAGATCAGTGGGATGAATATAGTTGATAGGCCTGTTCAGATCAGTGGGATGAGCATAAATTATAGGTCTGTTCAGAGGGGGTATGAGTATAATGAGCAGAACTGTTATGTCCTTTGTAAACTAAGAAATATTTAGAAATATGTAAATCATCCAGTTACAACGAAAACAGCATTTTTGTGAATTTGGTTAGAAAAAATGGTTCGTTAACAAAACTTTTCCAAAAATTATGTTGACAAAGTGCAAAGATCAGTTATTTGCTAAAATTCTGTGTTGCTAGAATGCTAAAATTCACCGCATTTGAAATCAGTAAATATTACACTAACTTATTATTGGGTATTGTTAGAATCATCTTAGTTTAAAGTCAGGCAAAACTGTTGAATCTGTTCATCCATACACGGGAGTTGGTAGCTGCAAAAAGAAAGTTGTAGAAGTGAATGGCACCTAATATTTTTGGGTCACATTTATCTTTTGTCAAAATGGAACATTCACAAGTTCAGAATTATATGATTTTTTTTTTATATCTAGTGCATAATCAATTTGATACATACTATTTTTATTTAGGTTGTCAGGTTGATAATTCTCAGATATATACAAAAACAAAAATAAAATGAAGACGGTATTCTTGTAATACTAACTTTGGATCAGAATCCTCAAGGAACCTTGTTTGTTATATACTCTTGGGCAGAGAAGATCTGACATGAGGTTTTGTCAGATATGAAATTTGTGAAAAAATACCATATGCAATGACTCTCATATTTTTTATAATTAATAATTTAATCAAATTCCATGTGTTGATAAATTCTGCTTACATAACTACAAAGAGTTTGTGTTTGCTCTCATATTACTGTTTGATATTACTTCGTATAATATAATAGTGTAAAGTTTTATGGTATGGTGTTAACACTAATAAATGATTTTGATGTAATAAATTGTTTGTATCCACAGCTATAGATTTCTGGACATGTTTCCGGACAGTGAGCATGTACGAGATGTCCAGAGAGAACTGGATCTGGTGATTCAGGAAGGTGTTGCCAATATCACTCGCCTACTCCTGTCCTCCGAGAGCCAAATGCCAGCTAACAGTATTGACAGTGTTGATGATGTACGTGCAAAAACTCAAACAAAACAAAAGTTGCTTGTTGACGAGGATAAGGCAGACAACTCTGATGCAGAAAAGAACAATAAGCTGAGTAAGGCTTTTGTAATTGCCAAAAATATTCAAAACGAAAAGATCAAAGGTCAGATGAGTGGCAAACTTGCAGACACACTCGTCAGAGAAGGCCTAATAACCGCAGCAGAATTAGAAGAACTTTACAAGGAATGGACAAGAAAACAAGCTGTAGAAGGATCAGTTGAATCAACAAACAGCCGTAGAAATCAGAAGAACGAACCCAAAAAGAAGAGGTGATTAAATATGTGATAAATCTGCTGATAATAAAAAGATTTGCATACCTTGTTGATATAGTCTTACTTTATGATATTACAAAATCATATTTTTCCTCAACATAATAATAATAATAATAATAATAATGAGAGATGGAAGCCATTGCAGATACCCACATTATCATTATTATGTTCTGCTCCCTATCACATCTACCCACCCCTGTCATACTTACCCACCCCTATCACATCTACCCACCCCTGTCATACTTACCCACCCCTATCACACCTACCCACCACTGTCATACTTACCCACCTATATCACACCTACCCACCCCTGTCATACTTACCTACCCTTATCACACCTACCCACCCCTGTTTCGCTTAGTGATAACTGCAGTCAGGATTTGAAACCAATGATGCCATCTAGTTATCCTTTAGAAACATTACCAAAGATAATCTAAGTATGATCCCCCCCACCTTTAAGTGGTATAGATGAGTTAGAAAGATATCACCCAATATGATTCCTTCCTTTAATGGTATAGATGAGTTAGAAACATATCACCCAATATGATTCCTTCCTTTAATCAGTGTAGATCTATAGAAACATATTACTAAGTATGATCCCCCCCACCACCTTTAAGTGGTATCGATGAGTTAGAAACATATCACCAAATATGATTCCTTCCTTTAATCAATGTAAATCTACAGAAACATTTACAAACTTGATGCCCTCCCCCCCCCTTAAATCGATATAGATGAGTTAGAAACATATCACCAAACATGATTCCTTCCTATTACTAAGTATGATCACCCCCCGACCTTTAAGTGGTATAGATGAGTTAGAAACGTATCACCAAATATGATTCCTTCCTTTAAGCAGTGTATATCTACAGAAACATTTACAAACTTGATGCCCTACCCTCCTCAAATCAATATAGATCAGTTAGAAACATATCACCAAACATGATTCTCCTTCTCTCTCCCATTTAAGTGATGTAGATAAGCTAGACACATTAATAAATATGATTCCCCCCTCCATTTAATCAATCTAGATGCGTTCAGACCAAAACTAAGAGTCACCATAATATCTAGAAATGTGACCTTTGACGGGTCCTCCTTCACCTTCCAAAAAGTAGGTAAGCTGTAGGTTCATAAAAGTGAAAGGGACAGTTTTTATGCAGAAATCTGATGGAACACAAGTCAGTCTAATATAAAAATTCATGAAAATTACAGTACACCACTGATACCTTTAAGATCCTTACTTTTGGATATCTGTAATAAATCAAAACGTGAAAATGTCATTCATTTGATCTGACAAGTCATTGGAAGCTCACAGAGAAAGAAGTTTGTGCATCCCACCCCAAAATCACATTCTTCATTTGCGATAGTCATTTTGACAGTTAATACTGGTGGTACATATGCAATCTCTTTACCCATTGTGATAATTTTGAAAATCATTTTTCTACTTGTCTTCAACCATCATATCTATTGCTATGGGTGGCTCTCTACTTCACTGCCAGCTTTTGACCATCACATCTATTGCTATGGGTGGCTCTCTACTTCATTGCCAGCTTCTGACCATCACATCTATTGCTATGGGTGGCTCTCTACTTCATTGCCAGCTTTTGACCATCACATCTATTGCTATGGGTGGCTCTCTACTTCATTGCCAGCTTTTGACCATCACATCTATTGCTATGGGTGGCTCTCTACTGCATTGCCAGCTTTTAACCATCCCATCTATTGCTATGGGTGGCTCTCTACTTCACTGCCAGCTTTTGACCATCCCATCTATTGCTATGGGTGGCGCTCTACTTCATTGCCAGCTTTTGACCATCACATCTATTGCTATGGGTGGCTCTCTACTTCACTGCCAGCTTTTGACCAGCACATCTATTGCTATGGGTGGCTGTCTACTTGACTGCCAGCTTTTGACCATCACATCTATTGCTATGGGTGGCTCTCTACTTCACTGCCAGCTTTTGGTGTTTCAGTATATACATACTGCAAAGTAACTTTGGGAGGTAAACATCCTCACATCAGTTTCAAGACCAACTCAAACATTAATCACCTAATTTACAAATATATATTTAATTATTAAACAATACCACATGGTAGCCTTAAGTCAAGATATTGGACAGGGGCCAAATCGTGAAACTATCCCCAGCCTGCATAAAGATTCTTACTTTATTTTCTTGTAAAATGGTATTTTGGAAATTATATTGTTAATTAATAATGTTACTCTTTTACAAGAATTACTTTTTTGCAATGTTTCAGGTCTGTGGTCTTTAAATAAAAGAGAAGCAAAACCAACAAGTTTTGTAAAACTTGGCAAATAATTTAATTCTGTAAGTAATAAAATGAAAATTTAAGAGGCAGATGTAGTTTTGTGAATTAAATACAAAAATAATACTAAAATGTTCTATCATTAAATCAAATAAATCCAAATGAATTGCAGGTCCAGATTTTACTGATTTTCCAATATTCTTGAGTGTGTCAAAGAGCCAATGGTCTTACGTAATACAAAATGGCATTGTCCAAATGAATTCACAATAATCCCAAAATGTTGCTTAATCCAAAATCATTTAGCACTTTGTAATTCAGTAAATGATTGAAATAAATGTTTCCTTTCAAATTAAATCTTAACATTAAACACATCTGCACACGGATATTAAAATATAAACATAAGAAGGAACTAATTGTTCAGCTCTTTACATACAGCTCCACATCACAATATTTTCTTACTCGATCCATGTCACAATACTTCCTACATGACTTAGGCCACATCACTTCATGTTGCAACAGACCCCACCTTACTGAATTATTCAATGGTAAATCACCCTAACTTGTAAACAGGTTCATTATAATGATCGATTTTAAAACTTGTCAACACCGATTTATAAACTATTGTAATCTACAGTCATGCGCTAAAATTAAAGATGAAATATATATGTACAATGGCAACCGTAAGTAACATATTATATGTGCTTTGATTGCATTGTTTCAAAGAGTTAAAGTAATTTACAACCTCAGATGCTTCTCATTTTCTCATGACCATAGTGTCTGCAATAATTCCATTTGAATGCCAGGAAGGGATTGTGGAGTTAAAACTTAATTGGTGAATGACCCACATGAACAATGAGAAGGCACTAATCAGTAAAGTCAACTACTCTTTAGACCACTGAGCCAGGCCCCTACCATCCAAATATAACCTTCACAAGCATGAAGACTGCCAGGCCCCTTCCATCCAAATGTAACCTTCACAAGCATGAAGACTGCCAGGCCCCTGCCATCCAAATGTAACCTTCATAAGTATGAAGACTGCCAGGCCACTTCCATCCAAATGTAACCTTCACAAGTATGAAGACTGCCAGGTCCCTGCCATCTAAATGTAACCTTCATAAGCATGAAGACTGCCAGGCCCCTGCCATCCAAATGTAACCTTCACAAGCATGAAGACTGCCAGGCCCCTGCCATCCAAGTGTAACCTTCATAAGCATGAAGACTGCCAGGCCCCTACCATCCAAATATAACCTTCACAAGCATGAAGACTGCCAGGCCCCTTCCATCCAAATGTAACCTTCACAAGCATGAAGACTGCCAGGCCCCTGCCATCCAAATGTAACCTTCACAAGCATGAAGACTGCCAGGCCCCTGCCATCTAAATGTAACCTTCACAAGCATGAAGACTGCCAGGCCCCTTCCATCCAAATGTAACCTTCATAAGCATGAAGACTGCCAGGCCCCTGCCATCCAAGTGTTACCTTCATAAGCATGAAGACTGCCAGGCCCCTGCCATCTAAATGTAACCTTCATAGGTATGAAGACTACCAGGCCCCTTCCATCCAAATGTAACCTTCACAAGCATGAAGACTGCCAGGCCCCTGCCATCCAAATGTAACCTTCACAAGCATGAAGACTGCCAGGCCCCTGCCATCTAAATGTAACCTTCACAAGCATGAAGACTGCCAGGCCCCTTCCATCCAAATGTAACCTTCACAAGCATCAAGACTGCCAGGCCCCTGCCATCCAAATGTAACCTTCATAAGTATGAAGACTGCCAGGCCACTTCCATCCAAATGTAACCTTCACAAGTATGAAGACTGCCAGGTCCCTGCCATCTAAATGTAACCTTCATAAGCATGAAGACTGCCAGGTCCCTGCCATCCAAATGTAACCTTCACAAGCATGAAGACTGCCAGGCCCCTGCCATCCAAGTGTAACCTTCACAAGCATGAAGACTGCCAGGCCCCTGCCATCTAAATGTAACCTTCACAAGCATGAAGACTGCCAGGCCCCTTCCATCCAAATGTAACCTTCATAAGTATGAAGACTGCCAGGTCCCTGCCATCCAAATGTAACCTTCACAAGCATGAAGACTGCCAGGCCCCTTCCATCCAAATGTAACCTTCATAAGCATGAAGACTGCCAGGCCCCTGCCGTCCAAATGTAACCTTCATAAGCATGAAGACTGCCAGGCCCCTGCCATCCAAATGTAACCTTCATAAGCATGAAGACTGCCAGGACCCTACCATCCAAATGTAACCTTCACAAGCATGAAGACTGCCAGGCCCCTGCCATCCAAGTGTAACCTTCATAAGCATGAAGACTGCCAGGCCCCTGCCATCCAAGTGTTACCATCATAAGCATGAAGACTGCCAGGCGCCTGCCTGTCACGGAATGGTGTAAATGTTATTCTTTAAATACATGTACTCGGGTTTCGTTTTTTTTCGCTGTACAACGATACCCGAGGGTGATTATGTATATGGTCTATAGTATTTCGAAATCGTGAGTACGATTCGTCCTATGCCACACGTGCAAGGTGCTTTCGATACGGCAAAACGAAAAGTCTAAACGTATAAATACTTTACTGTATGTAAAGGGTCTTTACAGTACTAATGGTTTTGTCAGCAAGCGGCCTGCTTAAAGGATTCGCACAACTCCAGCTGTAGGGCTGTTCCGAGGGTAGAAACATCCGGGGTGTCCGGTGTTGTCTGAGTGTAGAAACGTCCGTTTGTCCGGAGCGTTTAAGGTGCCGGAATGTCTGATGTTTAGTGTCCGGAGTGTCTAATGTCAAGAGTGACTAAGGTGACCCAGCTGTAGAACCGTCAAAGGACCAGGGTGTCCGGAGGGTCTAATATTTGGAGTGTCAGGAGGGTCTAATGTTCCGAGTGATCATAGTATTCCGAGGGTCCGGAGTCTGTGGCAGTTGTGAAATTGATTCGTAGGAGCTGTGGAGCGGATATGGTGCACGGGTAACGGAGTGTATCTTCATACATGTATTTTATTAGCTGTAGGCTAATTTTGGGTTAGTAAGACCCAGTGTATCATTCAGGACTGGACAGATAGATGGTATATCCGTTCTTGTGTTTAGCAACATAATTTCGCTACCTGAGCGAATATATTTTTACTATGAGTAAAAAGCTTACATCGTTTACTATTTGAGTGAACTATATTCATCTTTCCATTATTGAATCATTTGTGAATCATTTCTCCTGTGGGTTTTTTTTTTTTTTGTGTTACTGAACTAATTTATTCATATTTTTATTTCCATCTTTGAATCTGTGCGTTTTATGTTAAATAAATCCAATATTTGGATTATAAATATGCACACATCTTCATAATCTACTGCTCATATAAACCACCACATTAAACCATATATATATATATGTTTCGTCAGAACGTGTTCTGTTGTCAATCCGACATATCCCACTCGGTTATCTTGTTACAATGCCATCCAAATGTAAACTTCATAAGCATGAAGACTGCCAGGCCCCTGCCATCCAAATCCAAGCTTCATAAGTATGAAGACTGCCAGGCCCCTGCCATCCAAATGTAACCTTCACAAGCATGAAGACTGCCAGGCCCCTGCCGTCCAAATGTAACCTTCACAAGCATCAAGACTGCCAGGCCACTGCCATCGAAATGTAACCTTCACAAGCATGAAGACTGCCAGGCCCCTTCCATCCAAATGTAACCTTCATAAGCATGAAGACTGCCAGGCCCCTTCCATCCAAATGTAACCTTCACAAGCATGAAGACTGCCAGGCCCCTGCCATCCAACTGTAACCTTCACAAGCATGAAGACTGCCAGGCCCCTGCCATCCAAGTGTAACCTTCATAAGCATGAAGACTGCCAGGCCCCTGCCATCTAAATGTAACCTTCATAAGCATGAAGACTGCGAGGCCCCTTCCATCCAAATGTAACCTTCATAAGCATGAAGACTGCCAGGCCCCTGCCATCCAAATGTAACCTTCACAAGCATGAAGACTGCCAGACCCCTGCCATCCAAATGTAACCTTCACAAGCATGAAGACTGCCAGGCCCCTGCCATCCAAATGTAACCTTCATAAGCATGAAGACTGCCAGGCCCCTGCCATCCAAATGTAACCTTCACAAGCATGAAGACTGCCAGGCCCCTTCCATCCAAATGTAACCTTCACAAGCATGAAGACTGCCAGGCCCCTGCCATCCAAATGTAACCTTCACAAGCATGAAGACTGCCAGGCCCCTGCCATCTAAATGTAACCTTCACAAGCATGAAGACTGCCAGGCCCCTTCCATCTAAATGTAACTTTCATAAGCATGAAGACTGCCAGGCCCCTGCCATCTAAATGTAACCTTCACAAGCATGAAGACTGCCAGGCCCCTGCAAATCCAAATGTAACCTTCATAACCATGAAGACTGCCAGGCCCCTGCCATCCAAGTGTTACCTTCATAAGCATGAAGACTGCCAGGCCCCTGCCATCTAAATGTAACCTTCATAAGCATGAAGACTGCCAGGCCCCTGCCATCCAAGTGTTACCTTCATAAGCATGAAGACTGCCAGGCCCCTGCCATCTAAATGTAACCTTCATAGGTATGAAGACTGCCAGGCCCCTTCCATCCAAATGTAACCTTCACAAGCATGAAGACTGCCAGGCCCCTGCCATCCAAATGTAACCTTCACAAGCATGAAGACTGCCAGGCCCCTGCCATCTAAATGTAACCTTCACAAGCATGAAGACTGCCAGGCCCCTTCCATCCAAATGTAACCTTCATAAGCATGAAGACTGCCAGGCCCCTGCCATCCAAGTGTTACCTTCATAAGCATGAAGACTGCCAGGCCCCTGCCATCTAAATGTAACCTTCATAGGTATGAAGACTACCAGGCCCCTTCCATCCAAATGTAACCTTCACAAGCATGAAGACTGCCAGGCCCCTGCCATCCAAATGTAACCTTCACAAGCATGAAGACTGCCAGGCCCCTGCCATCTAAATGTAACCTTCACAAGCATGAAGACTGCCAGGCCCCTTCCATCCAAATGTAACCTTCACAAGCATGAAGACTGCCAGGCCCCTGCCATCCAAATGTAACCTTCATAAGTATGAAGACTGCCAGGCCACTTCCATCCAAATGTAACCTTCACAAGTATGAAGACTGCCAGGTCCCTGCCATCTAAATGTAACCTTCATAAGCATGAAGACTGCCAGGTCCCTGCCATCCAAATGTAACCTTCACAAGCATGAAGACTGCCAGGCCCCTGCCATCCAAGTGTAACCTTCACAAGCATGAAGACTGCCAGGCCCCTGCCATCTAAATGTAACCTTCACAAGCATGAAGACTGCCAGGCCCCTTCCATCCAAATGTAACCTTCATAAGTATGAAGACTGCCAGGTCCCTGCCATCCAAATGTAACCTTCACAAGCATGAAGACTGCCAGGCCCCTTCCATCCAAATGTAACCTTCATAAGCATGAAGACTGCCAGGCCCCTGCCGTCCAAATGTAACCTTCATAAGCATGAAGACTGCCAGGCCCCTGCCATCCAAATGTAACCTTCATAAGCATGAAGACTGCCAGGACCCTACCATCCAAATGTAACCTTCACAAGCATGAAGACTGCCAGGCCCCTGCCATCCAAGTGTAACCTTCATAAGCATGAAGACTGCCAGGCCCCTGCCATCCAAGTGTTACCATCATAAGCATGAAGACTGCCTGGCCCCTGCCTGTCACGGAATGGTGTAAATGTTATTCTTTAAATACATGTACTCGGGTTTCGTTTTTTTTTCGCTGTACAACGATACCCGAGGGTGATTATGTATATGGTCTATAGTATTTCGAAATCGTGAGTACGATTCGTCCTATGCCACACGTGCAAGGTGCTTTCGATACGGCAAAACGAAAAGTCTAAACGTATAAATACTTTACTGTATGTAAAGGGTCTTTACAGTACTAATGGTTTTGTCAGCAAGCGGCCTGCTTAAAGGATTCGCACAACTCCAGCTGTAGGGCTGTTCCGAGGGTAGAAACATCCGGGGTGTCCGGTGTTGTCTGAGTGTAGAAACGTCCGTTTGTCCGGAGCGTTTAAGGTGCCGGAATGTCTGATGTTTAGTGTCCGGAGTGTCTAATGTCAAGAGTGACTAAGGTGACCCAGCTGTAGAACCGTCAAAGGACCAGGGTGTCCGGAGGGTCTAATATTCCGAGTGATCATAGTATTCCGAGGGTCCGGAGTCTGTGGCAGTTGTGAAATTGATTCGTAGGAGCTGTGGAGCGGATATGGTGCACGGGTAACGGAGTGTATCTTCATACATGTATTTTATTAGCTGTAGGCTAATTTTGGGTTAGTAAGACCCAGTGTATCATTCAGGACTGGACAGATAGATGGTATATCCGTTCTTGTGTTTAGCAACATAATTTCGCTACCTGAGCGAATACATTTTTACTATGAGTAAAAAGCTTACATCGTTTACTATTTGAGTGAACTATATTCATCTTTCCATTATTGAATCATTTGTGAATCATTTCTCCTGTGGGTTTTTTTTTTTTTTTTGTGTTACTGAACTAATTTATTCATATTTTTATTTCCATCTTTGAATCTGTGCGTTTTATGTTAAATAAATCCAATATTTGGATTATAAATATGCACACATCTTCATAATCTACTGCTCATATAAACCACCACATTAAACCATATATATATATATGTTTCGTCAGAACGTGTTCTGTTGTCAATCCGACATATCCCACTCGGTTATCTTGTTACAATGCCATCCAAATGTAAACTTCATAAGCATGAAGACTGCCAGGCCCCTGCCATCCAAATCCAAGCTTCATAAGTATGAAGACTGCCAGGCCCCTGCCATCCAAATGTAACCTTCACAAGCATGAAGACTGCCAGGCCCCTGCCGTCCAAATGTAACCTTCACAAGCATCAAGACTGCCAGGCCACTGCCATCGAAATGTAACCTTCACAAGCATGAAGACTGCCAGGCCCCTTCCATCTAAATGTAACTTTCATAAGCATGAAGACTGCCAGGCCCCTGCCATCTAAATGTAACCTTCACAAGCATGAAGACTGCCAGGCCCCTGCAAATCCAAATGTAACCTTCATAACCATGAAGACTGCCAGGCCCCTGCCATCCAAGTGTTACCTTCATAAGCATGAAGACTGCCAGGCCCCTGCCATCTAAATGTAACCTTCATAAGCATGAAGACTGCCAGGCCCCTGCCATCCAAGTGTTACCTTCATAAGCATGAAGACTGCCAGGCCCCTGCCATCTAAATGTAACCTTCATAGGTATGAAGACTGCCAGGCCCCTTCCATCCAAATGTAACCTTCACAAGCATGAAGACTGCCAGGCCCCTGCCATCCAAATGTAACCTTCACAAGCATGAAGACTGCCAGGCCCCTGCCATCTAAATGTAACCTTCACAAGCATGAAGACTGCCAGGCCCCTTCCATCCAAATGTAACCTTCATAAGCATGAAGACTGCCAGGCCCCTGCCATCCAAGTGTTACCTTCATAAGCATGAAGACTGCCAGGCCCCTGCCATCTAAATGTAACCTTCATAGGTATGAAGACTACCAGGCCCCTTCCATCCAAATGTAACCTTCACAAGCATGAAGACTGCCAGGCCCCTGCCATCCAAATGTAACCTTCACAAGCATGAAGACTGCCAGGCCCCTGCCATCTAAATGTAACCTTCACAAGCATGAAGACTGCCAGGCCCCTTCCATCCAAATGTAACCTTCACAAGCATGAAGACTGCCAGGCCCCTGCCATCCAAATGTAACCTTCATAAGTATGAAGACTGCCAGGCCACTTCCATCCAAATGTAACCTTCACAAGTATGAAGACTGCCAGGTCCCTGCCATCTAAATGTAACCTTCATAAGCATGAAGACTGCCAGGTCCCTGCCATCCAAATGTAACCTTCACAAGCATGAAGACTGCCAGGCCCCTGCCATCCAAGTGTAACCTTCACAAGCATGAAGACTGCCAGGCCCCTGCCATCTAAATGTAACCTTCACAAGCATGAAGACTGCCAGGCCCCTTCCATCCAAATGTAACCTTCATAAGTATGAAGACTGCCAGGTCCCTGCCATCCAAATGTAACCTTCACAAGCATGAAGACTGCCAGGCCCCTTCCATCCAAATGTAACCTTCATAAGCATGAAGACTGCCAGGCCCCTGCCGTCCAAATGTAACCTTCATAAGCATGAAGACTGCCAGGCCCCTGCCATCCAAATGTAACCTTCATAAGCATGAAGACTGCCAGGACCCTACCATCCAAATGTAACCTTCACAAGCATGAAGACTGCCAGGCCCCTGCCATCCAAGTGTAACCTTCATAAGCATGAAGACTGCCAGGCCCCTGCCATCCAAGTGTTACCATCATAAGCATGAAGACTGCCTGGCCCCTGCCTGTCACGGAATGGTGTAAATGTTATTCTTTAAATACATGTACTCGGGTTTCGTTTTTTTTTCGCTGTACAACGATACCCGAGGGTGATTATGTATATGGTCTATAGTATTTCGAAATCGTGAGTACGATTCGTCCTATGCCACACGTGCAAGGTGCTTTCGATACGGCAAAACGAAAAGTCTAAACGTATAAATACTTTACTGTATGTAAAGGGTCTTTACAGTACTAATGGTTTTGTCAGCAAGCGGCCTGCTTAAAGGATTCGCACAACTCCAGCTGTAGGGCTGTTCCGAGGGTAGAAACATCCGGGGTGTCCGGTGTTGTCTGAGTGTAGAAACGTCCGTTTGTCCGGAGCGTTTAAGGTGCCGGAATGTCTGATGTTTAGTGTCCGGAGTGTCTAATGTCAAGAGTGACTAAGGTGACCCAGCTGTAGAACCGTCAAAGGACCAGGGTGTCCGGAGGGTCTAATATTCCGAGTGATCATAGTATTCCGAGGGTCCGGAGTCTGTGGCAGTTGTGAAATTGATTCGTAGGAGCTGTGGAGCGGATATGGTGCACGGGTAACGGAGTGTATCTTCATACATGTATTTTATTAGCTGTAGGCTAATTTTGGGTTAGTAAGACCCAGTGTATCATTCAGGACTGGACAGATAGATGGTATATCCGTTCTTGTGTTTAGCAACATAATTTCGCTACCTGAGCGAATACATTTTTACTATGAGTAAAAAGCTTACATCGTTTACTATTTGAGTGAACTATATTCATCTTTCCATTATTGAATCATTTGTGAATCATTTCTCCTGTGGGTTTTTTTTTTTTTTTTTGTGTTACTGAACTAATTTATTCATATTTTTATTTCCATCTTTGAATCTGTGCGTTTTATGTTAAATAAATCCAATATTTGGATTATAAATATGCACACATCTTCATAATCTACTGCTCATATAAACCACCACATTAAACCATATATATATATATGTTTCGTCAGAACGTGTTCTGTTGTCAATCCGACATATCCCACTCGGTTATCTTGTTACAATGCCATCCAAATGTAAACTTCATAAGCATGAAGACTGCCAGGCCCCTGCCATCCAAATCCAAGCTTCATAAGTATGAAGACTGCCAGGCCCCTGCCATCCAAATGTAACCTTCACAAGCATGAAGACTGCCAGGCCCCTGCCGTCCAAATGTAACCTTCACAAGCATCAAGACTGCCAGGCCACTGCCATCGAAATGTAACCTTCACAAGCATGAAGACTGCCAGGCCCCTTCCATCCAAATGTAACCTTCATAAGCATGAAGACTGCCAGGCCTCTTCCATCCAAATGTAACCTTCACAAGCATGAAGACTGCCAGGCCCCTGCCATCCAAATGTAACCTTCACAAGCATGAAGACTGCCAGGCCCCTGCCATCCAAGTGTAACCTTCATAAGCATGAAGACTGCCAGGCCCCTGCCATCTAAATGTAACATTCATAAGCATGAAGACTGCGAGGCCCCTTCCATCCAAATGTAACCTTCATAAGCATGAAGACTGCCAGGCCCCTGCCATCCAAATGTAACCTTCACAAGCATGAAGACTGCCAGGCCCCTGCCATCCAAATGTAACCTTCACAAGCATGAAGACTGCCAGGCCCCTGCCATCCAAATGTAACCTTCATAAGCATGAAGACTGCCAGGCCCCTGCCATCCAAATGTAACCTTCACAAGCATGAAGACTGCCAGGCCCCTTCCATCCAAATGTAACCTTCACAAGCATGAAGACTGCCAGGCCCCTGCCATCCAAATGTAACCTTCACAAGCATGAAGACTGCCAGGCCCCTGCCATCTAAATGTAACCTTCACAAGCATGAAGACTGCCAGGCCCCTTCCATCTAAATGTAACTTTCATAAGCATGAAGACTGCCAGGCCCCTGCCATCTAAATGTAACCTTCACAAGCATGAAGACTGCCAGGCCCCTGCAAATCCAAATGTAACCTTCATAACCATGAAGACTGCCAGGCCCCTGCCATCCAAGTGTTACCTTCATAAGCATGAAGACTGCCAGGCCCCTGCCATCTAAATGTAACCTTCATAAGCATGAAGACTGCCAGGCCCCTGCCATCCAAGTGTTACCATCATAAGCATGAAGACTGCCAGGCCCCTGCCATCTAAATGTAACCTTCATAAGCATGAAGACTGCCAGGCCCCTGCCATCCAAGTGTTACCTTCATAAGCATGAAGACTGCCAGGCCCCTGCCATCTAAATGTAACCTTCATAGGTATGAAGACTGCCAGGCCCCTTCCATCCAAATGTAACCTTCACAAGCATGAAGACTGCCAGGCCCCTGCCATCCAAATGTAACCTTCACAAGCATGAAGACTGCCAGGCCCCTGCCATCTAAATGTAACCTTCACAAGCATGAAGACTGCCAGGCCCCTTCCATCCAAATGTAACCTTCATAAGCATGAAGACTGCCAGGCCCCTGCCATCCAAGTGTTACCTTCATAAGCATGAAGACTGCCAGGCCCCTGCCATCTAAATGTAACCTTCAAAGGTATGAAGACTACCAGGCCCCTTCCATCCAAATGTAACCTTCACAAGCATGAAGACTGCCAGGCCCCTGCCATCCAAATGTAACCTTCACAAGCATGAAGACTGCCAGGCCCCTGCCATCTAAATGTAACCTTCACAAGCATGAAGACTGCCAGGCCCCTTCCATCCAAATATAACCTTCATAAGCATGAAGACTGCCAGGCCCCTGCCATCTAAATGTAACCTTCACAAGCATGAAGACTGCCAGGCCCCTGCAAATCCAAATGTAACCTTCATAACCATGAAGACTGCCAGGCCCCTGCCATCCAAGTGTTACCTTCATAAGCATGAAGACTGCCAGGCCCCTGCCATCTAAATGTAACCTTCATAAGCATGAAGACTGCCAGGCCCCTGCCATCTAAATGTAACCATCATAAGCATGAAGACTGCCAGGCCCCTACCATCTAAATGTAACCTTCATAAGCATGTAGACTGCCAGGCCCCTACCATCTAAATGTAACCATCATAAGCATGAAGACTGCCAGGCCCCTGCCATCTAAATGTAACCATCATAAGCATGAAGACTGCCAGGCCCCTGCCATCTAAATGTAACCTTCATAAGCATGAAGACTGCCAGGCCCCTGCCATCTAAATGTAACCATCATAAGCATGAAGACTGCCAGGCCCCTGCCATCCAAGTGTTACCTTCGTAAGCATGTAGACTGCCAGGCCCCTGCCATCCAAATGTAACCTTCATAAGCATGTAGACTGCCAGGCCCCTGCCATCCAAGTGTTACCTTCATAAGCATGAAGACTGCCAGGTCCCTGCCATCCAAGTGTAACCTTCATAAGTATGAAGACTGCCAGGCCCCTGCCATCCAAGTGTTACCTTCATAAGCATGAAGACTGCCAGGCTCCTGCCATCTAAATGTAACCATCATAAGCATGAAGACTGCCAGGCCCCTGCCATCCAACTGTAACCTTCATAAGCATGAAGACTGCCAGGCCCCTGCCATCTAAATGTAACCTTCACAAGCATGAAGACTGCCAGGCCCCTGCCATCCAAGTGTTACCTTCATAAGTATGAAGACTGCCAGGCCCCTGCCATCCAAGTGTAACCTTCATAAGTATGAAGACTGCCAGGCCTCTGCCATCCAAATGTAACCTTCATAAGCATGAAGACTGCCAGGCCCCTGCCATCCAAATGTAACCTTCACAAGTATGAAGACTGCCAGGCCCCTGCCGTCCAAATGTAACCTTCACAAGCATGAAGACTGCCAGGCCCCTGCCATCCAAATGTAACCTTCATAAGCATGAAGACTGCCAGGCCCCTGCCATCTAAATGTAACTTTCATAAGCATGAAGACTGGCCCAGTGGATGAGCAAGGAAGATAAATTTAACAAATTTGCAAAAGACATTAATATATCCTTAAATATTTATAAAATAATAGGCGAGAGAATTGATTGAAATGGTAAGTGACGTTTCATAAGAGTGGTTAAAATCACAGAAAGATATAGAGACTGCCATGTTTACATGTATTTATTTAATAATTTAAAAAGTTTGGTATTTCACCTTAAATAAAAAAACAATTTAATGGTATGCAAAATCATTTTTTATTGTTTAATTGCCATTAAATTAGCACCTGATATTAAATAATCAGTAAACTGACATATTGCCAGTAAACTGGTCCTGTAATACAGTTATGGATCTGCCATCTTCCGTTGTAAACTATTTTGATTTTGAAAGTAATGTATATGTCATATTTGTGAATGGGGAATTAAATGTGAAGAAGTCCATCATATCACTGCCACAAAAATGTTATCATTTAATATGTAAATATAGATGACCTGCATATACAGTATATAATTGCTTATAAGTTGAGTCCAGCTGCAAACAAGAAAGATCCTGATCTGCTGTAGTATAATGTGACTGCAGATTGAGGTCTGTGCTGTTCTTCTGATTACTCCTAACAATCTGCACAGATCTGCCAGCACATCATGCAATGGCAGATTAATAATTTGTCATGGCAGATACCAAGAATGATTCTGGTTATGAAGTACAAATAATAATGAAAAACATATTTTGTTTCATAAAGATCCTAGGTTAAAAATGTGGAAGATATTGTTATCAGAAGAATTATTATATTATTGGTAGTTACAGATTTATTGTTATATCATTAAGTGAAAAATAAATTACATGATAAGTTTATTGACAAAAACCTAAAGCATTTCAATGACATTTACTTATACTGAGACTCATAGAAACCAAATTACCACCAATATAATACTGATAAGCAATTTATTGACCTTCATCAGAGACTTACATTTGCAAAACTTGAATGTGTGGATGAGATTGATTTTGATATAGAAAATGGTATTCTGTGTGCTTCTTTTGACCTATAAGATACTTGGCAGCAGAGAACATGTTTTAGATGGTAGAACACGAGATTTATGAAAGCTTGTGAAATGAGATCATTTGGTGATGAAACACCATCTAAAAATGATAACACTTGAAAAATCTGGAGTCATTTTAAACAGCCACATGCCATATTTAGATTTTATATAATATTCATTAGTTTGTTCTGCTGGTTTCTTGAAATTAATGTTTGAATCATACTCTATAAAATTCCGGTTTGTGTTGACAGGGTAATCCAAGATAAAATGATAAAAATCCAGTGAAGTATCTAATATCATTTGACTGCATGTGATCTGTGTGATTTATATATCACTGATAGAATTTTACTGATTACAGTCGCGAGAGGATGACTTTGGAACTGATAATTTCAATAATCTTGCCTTGACCAGGATTTAATATATTTTCTCATCATTTTTGGCACTTGTTTTAAAAATAAGTTCTTGCCAATTATCTCATATGTTACATTTGCTATGCTAATTTTAGATGCTTGTTTTATATGTCAATTTCATCGGAGTGAAGCTACTATTAATTTTGTCTTCAATAAAAAACTATTTTCAAATTGTTTATTTACCACTGAAATAGTGCAGATATTTGCAGAAGGTGGATAAGATTGTGATCATATATCTGAAAATATTCATTACAGTAAGGATGATTACGAACAACTTAATGATTCAACAATTTATTCTTTTATGTATAATAATCTATTGAGGGATGTGAAACAAAGCATAATTGGTCGAAGACAAAGAATTTGTTAAGCTAGATTTTAACAATATTTATACACCTTATCGCTTAATTTTGCCTCATTAAATAAAGTATGTGTTTGCGTGATTTGGATTTTTAACGTAACTTTAACAATTTTGCAGTCATATTGCTACGATGTCTGCAGTGTGACAGTTTATATTGTTGTCTAGCACTGGGGCATCACGCTGCAGACATGTAGTACGATGTCCCACCGTCACATTATCCTGACACCAGGTCCATCAGTACTAACACTAACCTCTTGATGCTGAGCGCCAAGCGAGGCAGCTGCTAGTACCATTTTTGTAAGTCTTTGGTATGATTCTGCCGGAGATCGAACCCACGACCTTTCGCTTCCGAGGCGGACACTCTAACCACAAGGCCACTGGAGCGGTCATTAAAAAAAAAGGTGAGAGAAATATAATGCATTAGCATGAAGTAGATGGAAAACCTAAAATAAAACCTCTAGAAAAGGTCATTCCTTTTAAGATCTAATTCCATAGCTGCACAGAATGGCGGTAGTGACACCTATTTCATGTACCTGGACAAAAGCAAATAATGCAATAATTACTGACTCAGTAATATAATCTGAGGCTATGCAAATAATGTAATAATTGCTGAATCAGTAATATATCTGTGAAAGCCGAGGCTATGCAAATAATGCAATAATTGCTGAATCAGTAATATAATCTGTGAAAGCTGAGGCTATGCAAATAATATAATAATTGCTGACTCTGTAATATAATCTGTGAAATCTGAGGCTATGCAAATAATGCAATAATTGCTGAATCAGAAATATAATTTGTGAAATCTGAGGCTACGCAAATAATGCAATAATTGCTGAATCAGTAATATAATCTGCGAAAGCTGAGGCTATGCAAATAATGTAATATTATGTAACGAATCAGTAATCTGTGAGGCTCAAGTGTATGACAAGCATATGAGATAACAAACTAACAGTAGGCAAAAACATACAAGCAAAAGGGGTAACATCCTAAAACTTTTGGAAAATGAAGAAAGCATAAGAACACAAATATGTCTAAATTACACAGCTCTAGAATATAATTTTAGAAACAATTGGTACATTTCAAATGTGAAGTCATGGATGTCATGTAACAAGCTGCAGATGTCATCCTGATAACCACTCAGACTTTCATATCCTTTACTTCAAACAATAAGTATCGGCATTTACACAGTTCGAAACCTAGGATTCTCTCTCGACAGTGCACTCTCATTACACTAAAATGTAACCAACAAGGCTGCATATCTGGAGCTGAGAGGCATCATGTCCATTCTCAATTTTATTTCAGTTTATGCCATTAAAACATTTGAGTATTCATTATTACAAAAAGAATGGACTATTGTAATTCATTACTATCTGGTTCGTCTCAATATCTACTACGGAAACTTCAAACAGTTCAAAACACGGCTGCTCAGATCATCCTTAGAATACAAAGAACTAAGCATACCTCCCCCTGCTCTGTAACCTTCAGTGGCTTCCCGTTCGATCCAGAATCAAACACAAAATCGGTTCGCTATGCTTCATTTCGTTGACTGGTTCCGGTTCAATATACCTATCGGACCTTACTCACGTGTACATCCCCATCTAGAAACTTACATTCCTCCACCGACTCTTATATTCTCATTGTTTCCACTGTTAAAACGAAGTCAAATGGATAACGTTCTTTATCTTACCAAGGCCTAGGTATTTGGAACGAATTGTCCATAGATCTAAAAGACACAAATACACCGTGTCTCTTTCATAAGTGCTTTTAAAGCTCGCCTATTGCGACTACAAGAACAGGCTTAAAAACTTAATAATGTTTATTTCCTTAATTATTGTCATCATGTTTTTGTTTTGTCGTTGTATTATGTTTGTTTTTGTAACACTGTCGCTGTGTATCGTTTTGTGTTATCTAATATAGTAAAACGCTTTGAGTTTGTAAAGGTTAGGATTTCTACTAAGTCATTATTGTTCTTGTTTTTATTATTATTATTATTATTATTATTATTATTATTATTATTATTATTATTTACCATTAATTAACAAATGAATCAATTAATTAATTAATTAGCAATGACGTAAACCTCAATAATACTCGTTCGAATCTAACAGATCATGTACACGAAAATGATGCATTGTGGGTATGTGAGAAAGCTTGCCAGTAGCTTCTCGTGGGTCGGTGGTTCTTTCTGGGGTTTTCCCCGGTTCTTCCTCCAGCATTAATACTGGCCGCCATGCATAGCCTCTCGTGTGCTGAAAAATGGCAGTAGTGAAAGGGGTTAGTTTAGCCTCAATGGGAATTAGCATTACAGACCCCCCCCCCCCCCCCGGGCAAGTTTAGCCTCAATGGAAATTTAACATTAACCACCCTGGGCAAGTTTAGCCTCAATGGAAATTTAACATTGGCAAAAAACCCTAGGCAAGTTTAGCCTCAATGGAATTTAACATTGGAAGAAAAAGACGTTTGGGCCTGTTGAGCCTCAAGGGGAAATGGAATAGGGTTGGGATCCTATTTTTTTTTAAAGATAAAAAAGGGTAGGCAATGGAAAGTCATTCTCTTTTCGAGACCTATGAGTGGCCCTGAAAAGGGCCTTTGGGTTTATGTTAATGTATCCATTAACATAAGGGGCACCGCATTGGTCTTCTTCTTGTCCTTAGGCTGCGCCTCACTGTAGGACAGTAAATCAGCACTCTTTTGAGGCATCCTTGTCTTTCTACGTAGATCCTACGTATTCACAGACTGGTGTCTGTCCTGTGGACAAGGGTCCACTTGGATCGGACATACATTAGTATGTGCGTCCTAAACATGATTGAAGACACAAGGGTGGATGATTCAACTGTGGTCCACATCTTGAGGCGACGAGAACAGGTGAATCAATGCAGTGAACTGCGCTTATTTATAGGTAGAGGAAGGATTGAAACGGATTGAGTTCATTCACCAATCCGAACATGCGTTACAAAATTCAGTCAGCTCGCATCCAATCCGAAGAGAGCAGTCTGTGACGTCACGTGGTCTATATAGATTTGCTAGCGCCTGTGTGCAGTCAATCTATGCGACAGTGATTCAACATGACGGAAACTCAGAAAACGATCCATTGGGGTGCACCAACAGTGGAGACCGCCCAAGGGAACCCGGACTTACTTTCAGAAGAGGTAAATTGGGATTTTGTGGATTTTCTTACCTCGCAAGAATTTGTTCAGGAACCTTCGTCACCTTCTTCATTACCGCAAGTGGAGAATTTTAGACAGAGACAGAAAGAAGAATTGGAGAAATTTATACAACGACCAAAGGAAGCGGAACAAGCTTTTCTCGTACAGCAACAGCAGCAAGAAGAAGAGGTAAGAAAAAAACAACAACAAGAAGAAGTAGCAGCAAAGAAACAAGAGGGTGAAAATCAAACGGTCACGGTACTGTTAGACATTTTAGCGGAGCTAAGAAGTCTGAAACAAATGTATCAGACTTCTTTATCACGACCGAAGAGAATACGACCTTCCCGAGCTAAACACGTCAACCCTGTGACTAAGCCTACCGTACCACCCTTAGTGATTTCAACCAAATCATCATCATCAACAGTACGCAGTCCAGAAGTAGGTCTTGGCCGTGGCAAAGGCTTAAGGCAGTTAAAGGTGATTGCTTAAACTCACCCCTTCACCAATAAAGGCCCTTTTCAGGGCCACCCACGTCTCTCGAAAACAGATAGACTTTCAATTGCCAATAACTCAAAAAAACCCATTTTACCCCTATAGTACGTGTATATGAGTGCGTGAGTGTAGCTTCTTATTTTAAAATCAAAACTCAAAGACACTTACCTTATATAATTAATGTATTCTTTTCTCAATAGTTACAATACAATTCACAATTCACAACAGAACACTTTAAAAAGTTCATAGACTTCTTCTGTTTCTTTTTTTACTCTCTCTCTGTTTTTCAATTTCTTCACCGTCACAGTCTTTTCCTCCTCTTCCTCCTCACTTTCTTCCCTTCTTCTTTTCTTCTCCTGTTTCTTTTTCTTCACCTGGCTGCATTCTTCCTCTGAAGAATCCCTCTCTTCTGAAGAATCCCTCTTTTCTTCTGACTCCTCTTGTTTCCTTTTTGGGCAATCTGGAGACCAATGTCCTTTTTCTTGACAATAATAACAGGTATCTTGACTTTTGTCTTTTCTAGCCCCTGTTTTTCTTTTTTGACGGTCTGGACACTCTGAAGACCAATGTCCTTTCTTTCGACAGATATAGCAAGTATCTTGACTTTTATCTTGAAAGGAAGGAGAGTAGTCCGTCGGCTGGTCTGAAGAAAATTTTCTAATGACCCCTCGCAAAGCTCTGATGAAACGTTCGATTTGGCTAGTCTCTTCCATCGTTGTGCTCGGTTTGAGAGTGAAATGAATAGTGAAAGGACAAGACACACACCCTTTTATATACGCTGGTCTGCCATGACTCTAAATTAGTCTATGGTGTTTAAACTTGAGTCATTTGACGTTTTGCACTCAAGATGAAACGATCCTATTCATTCGAGAAGAAAGAAGAAGAAAGTAAGAGGCAGAAACGTGATCTATCGCCTCGTACCAGGGCTGAAATCTTGGCACAAATTCATGCCAGTGATTTTGAAGAGGACATGAGTGAACCAGAATTCGAACCCTCTAAACAAAGTTCACCACCCTTAGTCAACCCTGAAAAGTACTATTCCATTCGAGAGACGGAAAAGCGCTCCTCTAGAAAATTTAGAACCACGGCTTACAAATACTCAGTGAAGTTTAAAGATTTCAAGGCTGAAGTACCGTTAGAGAAAACAGAAGGGTTCATCACTGGGGTGTGGGATTCTTTGCTCACCGCACTCAAGCGACAATGCCAACCCAAAGAAGACGATCGCTTGAGACTTTCCATACAACACGACGGTTTCAAATCCCCTGTTTGAATCGAGTTTAGCAGACCCGCAGAACTAACTGCTTCCAAAGTCATGGACAAGATTCAACACGTGCAACAATCTAATGACCAGTTTGCCATCACCGATGGAAAAGCCACACTTGATATAACCTACGTCTCTCCTCCTCAAGGGACCGGACAACGCAATAAGGTGTTACTGGTGAACGACCTTCGCAACACTAAAAAGAGTCTCGTCCAAATTCACAATTCTCAAGACCAGATGTGTTTAGCCCGAGCCATCGTGGTGGGACGAACCTATGCCAACAAGAACGACACGACAGAATGGAAAAGAGCCTGGAAAACTATTCAACAATCGGACCGAGCCAAACAACGAAACGAAGCAGAACTCCTGTTACAACAAGCCGACTTGCCCAAAGACACACCCTGTGGCATTCCTGAGATGCAAAAATTGCAAGATGTCCTAGCTCCACGCGACACCTTGAAAGTGCACCCTCAAGAAGTGCGCGGACCTCTGTTGTTTCGAGGGAAAGACTTTAAGGACGGAAAATACATTCATGTCTATTATCACGATGACCATTTCGATACCATTACCAGTATCACTGCATTCCTGCGATACCGTTATTACTGTGAGAAATGTGACTATGGCTATAACAATCGAGAGCAACACAAACATTGCGGATGGAAATGCTCAGGATGTTTGGCCTCTCCACCCTGTCTGAACAAAGGACAAGAAAGAGTACATTGTCCTGCTTGTCTGCGTACGTTTGTCAGCCCTGCCTGTTACCAACAACATCTCAAGACGCAAGGTTCACAGCAGAAATGTGCTTGTCAACTCCTGAGATTGTGCCCTACGTGTGGACAAGGCCTACGTCCCAATAATGTCAAGGTACACGTATGTTCAGGAAAACAAAATGTCACATTTGTCATCACATCGTGGACTTGGACAACCATTGCTACGTGCAAAAATACCAACCCCCACCAGAGAAAGAGGACGGTCACAAGAAGAAAGGCAATTTCATCTTTTTCGATTTCGAATGCATGCAAGAGACCGGCATTCACATTCCCAATTTCTGCGTGGCTCATCGAGCGTGCGAGAAGTGCATTCAAGAACCTATCTTCAGTCATTGCCCTCACTGCAGCAAGATTCCTGGAGGGCGTGAAAAAATATTTCGAGGACCGAACACGTTAGCCGATTTTGCCCAATGGGTCTTAGACCCCATCGACAAGACGTGGAGCCAAGAAGACATCGAACGTTACAGAGATTGTCATCGTCATGCCACGGTGATGGCTCACAATTTCTCCGGATACGATGGACAGTTTCTTTTGAGGTACTATACGGAACATGGCATCGAACGTCCTAAAGTGACTTTGAACGGAGCCAAAATCATTTTCATGCAAGTGGGACAAGTACAGTTTAAAGATTCGATGAGCTATTTGGCTATGCCTTTGAGTCGAATGCCTAAAACGTTTGGAATGACAGAAATGGCTAAAGGGTACTTTCCACACTTTCTCAATACGGAAGCCAATCAACTCGCCGCTCTACCCCATTTATCTGAGGCTCACTATTACGAACCCGACAACATGCGTACCGATCAACGAGAAGCTTTCTACGCTTGGTGCCAGGCTCACGCCTCGGACCCTTTCGACTTTCAGGAAGAAATGCTAAAGTATTGTCGTTCCGACGTGGACATTTTACGACGTTGCTGTGGAAAATTTCGAGAACTGTTGGTGGAACACGGAGGGGTCGATCCTTTGAAAGAAGCTAGCACCATTGCCAAAGCGTGTTCCTTAGTGTATCGACAACGATTCATGCCTGAAAACACCGTAGCTGTCATCAGTCCTCAGACGACCAACTATGTCAAGCGTCAATACTCGGTCAAAGCCCTACGCTGGTTACATTACTTGTGCGACAAGGAAGACAAGTGGATTCAGCATGCCCGCAACGGAGGGGGCGAAAAGACCATCGGAACGCATTCAGTCGATGGCTGGGACTTAGAAAACCCCAAGATCGTGTACGAGTTTAACGGTTGCTTATTCCATGGATGTCCCGTCTGTTACCCTGACCGTGGCACTAAAAATCAGTTTTTACAACGAACCATGGAAGACTTGTACCAGGCCACTTGTCAGCGACGCCTAAAGTTAGAACAGGAAGGATACCAAGTGGTGGAAATGTGGGAACACGAGTACGATCACCGTTTGAAAACCGATCCCGAGCTTAAACGCCTCGTGGAAAGTTACCAGTTCATGGACCCGCTGAACCCGAGGGATAGTTTGCAGGGAGGAAGAACCAATGCCACCTGTTTGCTGTACCAAGCCGACGAAGAGAAAGGAGAAGAAATCAAATACTTGGACGTGTGTTCGCTGTATCCCTACGTGTGCAAATATTGTCGCTTTCCTGTAGGGCACCCACAAATGTTAACGGAACACATCGACCTGAAAAACATTCGACAATACGAAGGCTTGATCAAGTGTAAAGTTTTGCCTCCCACGAACCTATACCATCCCGTGCTACCTCACCATTGCCAAGGCAAACTGATGTTTCCTTTGTGCCGTACTTGTGCCGAAACGTGCAAGGGTGACCCCACGCAGAAAGGCATTTTCGCCGACTACGTGGATGCCTTTTTGAAACTGAAGCAAGAAGCCAGTGGCTATCCTTCCTGGTGTCACACTCCCGAAGACCAAATACATTTCAAAGAGAAATACTATGAACAAGAAGGCATCTCTTTAGACCACATCGAGAAAAACGAAGGCAGGCGATCGTTTGCCAAAGTGATGTTAATTTGCTTGTGGGGTAAAATGGCACAACGCCCGTGTTTACCCAAGACGGAGTATTTGACCGAACCTTCCCGCTACTTCCAGATGATTCACGACAAAACCAAATTCATGAAACACGTGGACGTCGTTCGAGAGGATTTGATCTTGGTCAATTACGAAGAAGATCTGGACTTTGTACAAGACGACCCTTTTGGAAATGTCATCATTGCGGCTTACGTGACAGCTCATGCTCGCTTAAAATTGTACGAAGCTTTAGAACTGTTAGGGGAACGCGTCCTGTACTTTGACACGGACAGTTGCATTTACATCCATCACCCGAGTCAACAGCACCCTGACATCGAAGGAGACCGTTTAGGAGCCTGGACAGACGAGCATCCCGACGACAAGATTCTAAGTTTCGTCAGTGGCAGTCCCAAAAATTACGGCTACGAATACCGGGACCCACAAGGAGAAGTGCACACGACGTGCAAAGTGAAAGGATTGACTCTGAATTATCGTACCAGTCGTGTGGACAACTTTGGGGTATTGAAAGAAGCCTTGCAATCCGGAGAGGATGAACATTTTAAAGTGACCACCTATCAACCGAACAAGATTGTACGTTTACCCACTCACCACATCGTCAGTCGACCCTTGGAAAAAGTCTGTCAAATCGTGTACCAGAAGCGAGTGCGACTTCCCAATCATTTCACTTTGCCGTATGGACATGTTGGTATAAAACTTTGGTTGTAAGCGGATAGCCACCCACCAGAAGGATGACTTCGCCACAACAAGAATCGAGTGAGAAACCCGATGAGAACTCCAAGTTCAGACCCTACCATTTTCCGGTTTTCTTGCCTGACTATTGTGATTGTGCCCGTCGATTGGACACGTTTCAAGCATGGCCTACGGATAGGAAAGGATTACCTTCTTCGCATATTTTAGCTAGAATAGGATTTGTCTACTTGGGACCTGAGTCAGGATTGGGATATGAAGTACAGTGTTTCACTTGTGCCTGAAGTTACGAATGGATCTATGTATCTATAAAGATTCAGCTATTCTGGAAAATACTCGATGGTCTCCGCACTGCCCTTACCTTTCTATGGCCTTTCCACCCATGACATTACGGTACAATGATGACGGTACCTTAGAGTCGGTACCTTCCAAAACAAGACATAAAAAACATAAAAAAGGAACGATGTACAAGCTTGAGACTGCATTGCGACTAGTATAAAAAGGGGCTATGGTCAAGATCGATAGTTCATTGGGACTACCAAGACCGAGCGAACAAGATGAATACTTTCAGAGAAACACAAAACAAGTTTAGACAGGCACAATTCAAGTGTGGGGCTTCGGAAGTGGAATGCGATTGTGAGCCTTGCGATGGGTACGATGCTGTACGTTGTGACCTTAGCGATGCCGTAGAGCATCATGGGAACCTTGTTCTCACTACCCCTATCATGGAAAGTGATGCTGTGCGTGTCAAACCTGAGGGATGCGAAAGCGATGCCGCTCGTCCTCTTGGACATTTTACTGAGTTTCGTTTTAAAGGTAGATGTTCACCTTCACGTCTACCCCCCTACGGATGTCATCCAGCCCTGATCAAACTCCTGTCCATGTCACCCAACCCTCATCGAAACGAACCTGTGAAAGACGAATATTCGTTTCCTGTGCGTTTGTCGGAATACTGCGACTTTGAAAATCGTCTACAATCGTTCAAAGGAAAATGGCCTAAGTATCTGGGAGGCCCGACCCCCGAAGAATTAGCCAGAGCCGGATTTTTCTACTTGGGCGAAGGAGATAAAGTCAAGTGCTTCGGTTGCGGTGTGTCACTTCACCACTGGGAACCGCAAGATTCGGCCTACGTAGAACATGCTCGATGGTCACCGAATTGTCATTACTTACCCTTAGTGGGACCGGGACATTGAAGTAACTTACCATAATCTGTTCATGGATACTTTACACGAGAACATTTGTGCTTTGCCTGTGGAGTTGAGAGAACGCATTTACCGAGAGCTGGTCAAAATACAAGTCAAACGTAAGGAACAATTCCATCCGTTACGTCACCAGATGTTTAATCACTGGTACCTGAATGCTATAAAAGGACTGATTCAGTTGAAAGTGTTCCATTGGACAGACATTGATCAACAACCCCCTGGTTTTAAAAAGGATTGGTTTGTTATTGACGATTCTATCTACTACAATGTAAACGTACTGCATAGAATTCCAGAGGAAGAGTTAACGAATTACCGACATCTTTTACACAATGTCAACTTAGTGAAAGAGGAAACTTCTGAACGAATTGTAATGTGTTAATTAGTGACTAAACGATTTAAATTTGGCACTGAAGTAAAACCATGTCTGTGCAAAAGGTATATTTCTTCTGTCAGACAAAAGAGGATTTTGTATGACCTGTTTATGGATACTTTACAAGAGAACATTCGTGCTTTGCCTGTGGAGTTGAGAGAACGCATTTACCGAGAGCTGGTCAAAATACAAGTCAAACGTAAAGAATAGTTGCATCCGTTACGTCACTAGATCTTTAACCACTGGTACCTGAATGGTATAAGAGAACTGATTCGTCAGAAATTGTTTCAGTGGTCAGACCTTGTTTAATAATTCCAAGCCCCCGATGATCCACGTGTTGATCATTTTGGTTACTTCGAGATTCACCTACACATTGAGGAAGACAAGGTAAAGGATTACCGACATATTTTTCGTGGAATCTACTTAGCGGAAGATGAAACTTCTAAACGAAGTCTGACGTTTCGGTTACAGTATGCAACATTTAAATTCCCCACTGGAGAACGAAGATCTCTGGCTTGAAAGTACGTGTATTGTTTCCGAAACAAAGAGACTATAAAAACAGGCTGCCATGCCACGACTTTTATCGCATGTAATCCAACAGATTCCATGGAAGGAACTCAATGACCATATTCAAACCGTGGATTATTACCATCGATTATTACAAGAACTGTATCCATTCAATTTGGGACGACGCATAGTGTGTGTCTTAGTGACTTGTTTTCTGGGATTTCGTTTACCAGCCGATTCTTTGTGGACTCTTTACGAACAGTACTTACCACCAATGCCCTTAAATGGTCACGAGAGACTCCTTTTACTCAAAGCCTTACGTTTTCATCTGGATACTTCTCGACCTCTACGGGAAAAAAAGATTCGACAACTTTTAGCTACCCAAGACGCTTGTGACTTACACCCCCATTGGACAGATGTCCGTGCCTGGAAAGAATGGGATTTTGAGGCTTGGACCGAAGAAGTGGCCCAGTATGCACGAGAGTTGTTCAAGGAATAAAGTTACTTTTCAACCTGTGTTAGTGACGGTGCCAGAAGAACCAGTCACCCAGGACAGGACTGTCGTGGACAGACCTGAAAGACCCTTTCGTGAGGACACTTGTGTGACCTTAGCCCTTTAGAACTGGTCAGAACATTACCCAAAACATGTTGTACAGACACTTGTTTCTATTCCACGTTAATGGTTATCATGTCCCTTTTATCGTTGTACTTAAGCCTTTGGCTTTTATGTATTTTTGTCTTTCGTATTCATGTTTAAAACATTCAATAAACGTGTTCTGAGAAAAAGTATATAAACTCTCGTCTTCTTTGTTTTCGTCTCACAAGTGACATTCCTAACACTATGGCTACTTCTGCTGTCTCTGCTCCCTCTTCCTCCACTGTCAAAGTCATCGACGAACACTTAGATCGTGCCAGTTGGGAAGCTTTGTATCTTCGCCATCCCTTTAACATGCTCATTGCCGGACCTAGCGGTTCAGGCAAAACCGAATTCGTCAAACGTTTGATCGAACATAAACATCATTTGATCGATCGACCACCTCAACGGATCGTGTGGTGTTACAAAGAGTGGCAATCGGCGTACAACTTCTTGCGAGAAAGTCAAGGCGATTCCATCGTGTTTGTGGAAGGAATTCCTAAAGAAGACGACGGCATCGTCTCTGACTCCCGTCAAACCCATTTGGTCATTTTTGACGACATGTTAGGAGAAGACGAAGAAGAAATTAAACTGTGGTTCACGCGCAAAGGGCATCACCGTAATGCCAGTGTCGTTTACATCACCCAAAATTTGTTTCAACAAAGTAAAGCCCATCGCACCATCAGTCTCAATGCGCATTACGTGGTCTTGTTTAAAAGCCCTCGAGATAAATCGCAAGTGCAAGTCTTAGCCAAACAGTTAGGAACGCCTTGGCTGACTCAGGCGTACGACGATGCCACTCAAACGCCACACGCCTATTTACTCGTCGATTTGAAACCTACGACTCCTGAGGATTTGCGATTTCGTACCCACTTGTTTCATCCCCTGGTGCCAAGACGGAGGGCCTGTCCTGTACACGTCTCCGTCCTCGACTTCATTTCACTCCCCATAAAAAAAATCTATAAAAACCTCAGACCCTTTTCGTCTGTCTCACACAACGTCAACATGACGTCCTTTCAGTCACATCTTCCCGTCAAATTGATTCGTGCCTTGTATGGCATCAGTCGAGAAAAAAATCCACAAATACGAGCTCGTGTCTTAGAATCTAGTCTCAAAGAAGTCTTACGATGGTTCACGGTGACGGCACGTCAGTTTCTCCAAGGAATCATTCAGATTCCTCATCAAACCAAACGCTTTTTTGATCGAAACAAAGTCGCTTTGACCCAACTGGCCGATCCCCGCATCGATACCCAAACCAAAAAACAAATCATTTTGAAACCTGGAGGAAGCGGTACTCCAGGAGGGGTCATTATTCGCTCTCTCTTAAGATGGGATCCTAATGCCCCCAAACTTCTCCCCAAGAAAAAAGTCAAACGAAGCTCCAAGAAGAAGAAGAAAAAGACCAGGTCCTCAAGGAGAACTTCTTCAGTGGCGGGACCCTCCTCTTACCAGACACCACCCCGGAAAAAGAAAAGAAGCCCCCAGAAAAAGAAACAGAGAAAAAGTCCCCAGAAAAAGAAAAGTCCACAGAAGAAAACTAGTCGCAAGAGAGGCACTTCGGCCATGACGCAACCTTACACTCGCAAACCACGACCTGCCACGACGGTGACTGCGTCTCCGGCAGCCTCACCTTCATCCACTTCCCCGTTGATGACACCAAGAACTGAAGAGTACTTGGAGACGTTGATCACACCAAGAACTTCTCCGTTGATGACCCCAAGAACTTCCCCAGTGGCAGGACCCTCCAATTTAGTGACAGTGGCTGCTGCTCACAAAGTACCTGCTCCCAAAATCAAAGTTCAAGAAAGATCGGGCATGTTAGAAAGTTTACTGGATTTGTCCAAGCAAGAACTCGCTCGATTTAGTCCGTTGCGTACCCCTGCACGACGTGTCATGCCTGTCCTGAAGTTGATACGACGTAAAGACAATCAGTGGCGACGCGTTCCAGTATAAAAAAGGCCTGTGACCAAGTCGGGGTATCAGTGTTTTTGGTGCTGAAGACTCAAAGATGTCACCCTCCAGAAAACATCCCTCTTCTAAACAGCCCCAAGGAAAGAAAAGAAAAGGACTGCCTCCTCGTTTAGTGAAACATGGGGACATGTTATCTGTCCTGTCCAAAGCTTCTCCACCTCTACGAAAAAAACTCATTCAATCAGCCTCCAAAGAGGTCATCGATATCGTGTGCGAATGCTGTTTGAACGTGTTGAAAGGCACGATCCCTTTGTCCAAACACCAGAAACAATGCTTAGGCAAACATCGTCACGTTCTTCGCCAAATGGTTCAAAAGAAAATTCCCATTCGTCAAAAGAAGAAGATGTTGGTCCAACGTGGAGGTATTTTACCCCTCTTGTTAGGCCCCTTACTGAAAGGAGTCTTGGGAACCATGTTGGGAGGACTGGTTGGCGCAAGATAAAAAGGCCCTCGGAAGTCCCAAGATCTCAGAATCGACCCCTGACAACCCCATGGAAGGACGAAAACTAGCTTTAGTGCCTTACAAACGATGGATGGAATGCCATCGTTGGCTAGAACAACGCACCCCACATTTACCTTCCAATCCCCATTTGAGCGAGATGTCCCAGTTACAACACGAACTGCAGTCCTTGATGGATCGCCAAGATTTGTCCGAAACAGAAAAATCGCAAAAGTACGGTCAACTCTTGCAACGACTGCAACTCTTTCACCAGAAAGCTTTAGACGAAACAGCTCTACCCACTCTGAAAGATTTTAAGACCTTGATGAAAAGTCCAGCACCATCACCAGTACCAGTACCAGTGACCAAGACAGAAAAAGGAGAAGAAGAAGAAGAAGGGTTTCAAACTTCACCAGAAAAAGTACGCAAGTTAACAACACCACCTACCTCCAGAATTGGATGGATTAAAAAGATGATGGCCACCCCTTCTTCATCACAAGAGAAAAAGAAAGTGAAGACAGAAGTGAAGACAGAAGTGAAACAAGAACCGATATGCCCTGTTCACACATCCTCCTCCTCATCGACACCTATTGCCCCAAGAGAAAAAGAGTAGCATCCTCCAAGAGTGGGTGTCTTATTAACACACAAACAAACACAAAAAATGGAAAAAGTGTTAGCCAGCATTTACTACGATCCCTCCCATCCTGCAGGTTACGCAGGAGTTCAAAAATTGTATAGTGCTGCCAAAACGCGACTGAAAAGTCTCCGTTTACCTCAAGTGCAACGATGGTTACAAGAACAAGCTATCTACACTTTACACAAACCCATTCGACGCAAGTTTGCCAGAAGTCGCACCCGAGTGGAAGGCATCGATCATCAATGGCAAACCGATTTAGCCGATGTTTCTCATTTGGCCAGCTACAATCGTGGCTACAAATATTTGTTTTGTGTCATCGACGTCTTTTCCAAATTTGCCTGGGTCGTGCCCTTGACTTCCAAATCGAGCAGCGAGTTAGTGCGAGCCCTGTAACGGGTGTTGAAAGAAAGCGGTCGTCACCCTCTTCGATGGCAAACGGACAAAGATACCGAATTTCTGAACCAAGCTTTCCAAAAAGAATTAAAGAAACGTGACATTCATTTTTTACCACCGAGAATCCCGAAACCAAAGCCAACATCGTGGAACGTTTTCAACGCACTTTGAAAGAACGCATGTGGAAATATTTTACGCATCACCACACTCTGAAGTACATCGACATCTTACCGCACCTGGTGCAAGCGTACAACCAATCTTACCATCGAAGCATCGGACGTGCCCCGCAAGAAGTGACTCCCGACAACGAAGTGCTGGTGTTTGAGCACCTGTTTGGTACGTCCCCGACGAGGGCTGTCCCCAAGAAAAGTGGAGAGTTGACCGTAGGAGATTGGGTGCGCATTGGCAAAACCAAACGCACTTTCGACAAAGGTTACTTACCTAACTGGACGACCGAATTGTTTCGTGTCACTGGACGAGTGCATGGCCGTCATCCTGCCATCTATAAATTGGAAGACATGAACGGAGAAGTGCTCAAATGAACATTTTATTTGCCCGAGTTACAACGTGTCACCAAAAACGAAGACGACGTGTACGACATCGAAAGCATTCTCGAACGCAGAACCCGTAAAGTGGGCAAACGACGTGTCAAAGAAGTCAAAGTACGTTGGAAAGGATATCCACCCAGTTTTAATTCTTGGATCGACACTTCGCAAGTCATCGACTATAAAAAGAAGTCACCATCATGCCCTTTCACACAGACGCAGATACGTCGACCACTCCTTCACCTAGTTCTTCTGTGCAAGATTTACAAAAACAACCCTTGTGGGTGTGGTGTGGAGAACGTGTGCCTAAAACGCAAATCGTCTTTTTCTGCCAAATCTTTGTGGTGTATTGTGTCATCGGGGCAGCCATCGCCAATTTGAGTTTGCAACAAGGAGACAAACAATTGTGGACCATTTTATTGAGCAGTTGCATCGGTTACCTGCTTCCTAATCCCTCCCTGAAATTCTTCTCGAACGGGAACCTTGTGTCAGTGCCAGTCACCACTCCAACCACAACAACAACCCCATTTTGGGCGGAGAGACACCTCTGACGTCCAGTAACCCCTCGGACAGCCACAGAACTCTGGAATTATGAGTCACCAAAACCAATTTTACTTAACCTTACCCAGTGACAGTTCCATGGAGGTATTTCCCCACAACACGTTGTGCTGTTACACGGCCAAATTACCTCAGGCCATCCCTTTAGAGCACGAAGCCCATTGGGAAGTGGCTTTGGTAGAAATGATTCACCCAACACAAATCAAAAACATCAGTGAAACTCAAAACACTTTTGAGGTCGAAATTCTGGACCCAACAGTGCAGCAAACCATGATCACCACTCCTCAATATAAATCACTTGCGAAGACCCTAATACCCTGTAGCAGCAGTGACACTTCTCCTCCTTTTTACGTTTGTGAATTTAAAATTAACTCAGGCCATTATTTTAGTGGTCAACATCTGGTGGAGGCCATCGCTGACAGATTCTATGCAGCATTTGACAAAGTTCTGACCAAACTAAATAAACGTGTCACCATTGAGTACCACGAACTGTCTCACCGTCTACTCATTAAATTTGAAAGTGAGGAAAAAAGTATACGTATTAAATTTTGCCCTGAATTGTATGACATTTTGGGTGGAGACCTCAATATGGTCACGGATAAAAAGACCAAAAAGATTGAGAAAGCAGAGATTGACAACAACGTGCGTTTTGCGAGGTATTTTCGTTTCCCGGTAGAACTGAACCAGGGACTAAATTTGATCTTCGTGTACTCCGATGTGGTGGAGTACAACGTGGTGGGACACACCTCCATGCAGTTACTGCGTGTCATTCCTTTCAAAGTAAATTCTGCCACGAGCACTGACGAGGAAGGTGGAAACACTTATCACGTCCACGGCGAATTTGTACATCCTCACTATTTGCCTGTCAGCAAGTCGTATTTGGACACGGTCAACATTGCTATAAAAGGAGATCTGGGACAAAATATTCCATTCACCAAAGGAAAAGTCACGGTGAAACTCCATTTTCGAAAACGGTTCTCTCACGATTCGTAAGTCATGTATCCAGTGTACCGAGGGGTTGCTCGACAGCGAGGACACGGTTTAGGAGATATGTTAAAATCGGCATTTCGTTCAGTGGCCCCGGTGTTGAAACCGATGGTGACACGCGGATTGCACGCCTTGAAAGATGTGGCACTGACAGAAGTCAAAGAATTTCTCCAAAATGTCATCATCGACAAACAAAACCCCAAAGAAGCCTTCATGAGGGCAGGCAAAAATGTCTTGCTACAAACGGGTAAAGACCTTTTGGGCCGACGAGACACACCTATAAATGCCCCGCACGCTACCGAGTCAGGCATTCAGCAAGGACAAGGCAGAAAGAGACGACGAAGAAAACACCCTTTCACCAGACTTCACACGTCGAAAGCTAGAAAGGCAAAGAAAAGAAGAACCGTTCGAGACTTAGACGTTTTTCATTATTGAAAAACAGCAACAAAAAAAAAATGATGCACCGAGAGTCTTGCGCCTGTTCCAAGTCGGAACTGGATCTGTTTGCCATGCCCCCCACGATGATGACGATGCAAGAATCCCAGTGGGTGGAATTTCATCCCGTCTCCTCATTGACGGATTCCGCTCCCATCGAGTTTGAAATCAAGGGACAGCCCGAAGATTACATCGATCTGAATAGCAGTTACTTGTACTTGAAAGTCAAAGTTCTAGATAAGGATAATGGTGGAATAGAAGACACTGAGAATATAGCTCCCGTCAACAATTTCATGCATTCCTTGTTCAGCTCAGTGGACTTGTACTTGAATAACAAACTAGTCAGCAGCAGCATAGATACTTACCCTTACCGTGCCTACCTGGAAAATCTCTTGACGTACGGAATATATGCCAAGAATACTCATCTCAATGCTTGTGTGTTATGGGAACCTGACGAAGCGGACAAGTTTGACATAATAAATAAAGACAATGACGGCTCTGAGGAAACACGAAACAAAATCTTAAATAAGAAGGGTTTAGAACTGATGGATCGTTTGCATTTGGACATGTGGTTGCAAGAGAAATATTTGCTGAATGGGTTAAATGTCCGCTTGAGACTGAATCGCAGCAGTACCGCTATCCATTTGTTGGCTGATACTGATGCTACTAAGACTGGCAATCCTAAAAGCCAAATCGAGGAGGCCAAACTCTACGTACGACGCGTGGAAGTGTTACCTAAAGTGGGGAATGACATCAGTCAAACGTTGAGCAGAACGACTGCCAAGTATCCCATCCGACGCGTGGAAGTGAAAACGTTCACCATTCCCCGTAACCATCAATCCATAGGCGAAGATCATCTATTCCAAGGACAGGTACCCAAGCGTTTAATTCCTTGGTATGGTCCTGAATTCAGCCTTCAACGAAGACTTCAATGAAAATCCTTTCAGGTTTCAACACTTCAACGTGAAGAAAATCGAAGTCAGTCGCGATGGCAAGACCTTGTGTACCCGGCCCTTTGAGCCTAAGTTTACCCAGAACAATTACTTGAGATCGTACTTGTCCCTTTACGAAGCCACCGGTCAGTTAGGAACCAACACCAGTCACGGCATTACGTACGAAGATTACGCAGGAGGCTACGCTTTGTGGGCTTTCGATTTCACCCCTGACCAGAGCAGTGACGAGGGACATTTCCACCCTATAAAATCCGGCCAGCTTCGTGTGGAACTTAAGTTTGCAGACCCAGCCCCTGATGTAACGGTGAACGTCATCCTGTATGCAGAATTCGATAATACCATAGAAATCAACAGTTTGAGAGAAGTCATTCTAGATTATTAGAAGCCATGGAAGACTGTTATCCCTCTTTACCTAGTGGAGAAACTTTGGAGATGGAATGTGAGGAGACCGCGGAAGGAGAATCTCAAGACAAAGACGAAGAAGTTATCATGATGAAGTCGAGATGGCCAGAACAAGAAGCGCATTTAGTCTCCTGTTTTGCCAAACACTTGGTGGAAAAAATGACGGAATTGATCAAAAAAGATTCTATGGATGTCAAAACAATCATCCCAGTCAAATTTAACACGATAAATGCCTGATATTGAGTCAAGAAGAAAAATTGGACGAGTATCTGGACGAAGCTTGGAGTCTCATCTCGGACGAAGTCGTATTGCATCAGTGGTATAAAGACTTGCGTGAACATTCTTGTCCACCATTAACCACTCAAGAGATCCATCGTATCGAAGCTCTCCTGAATCAAAGTGAGGAGACGAAACGAAGAAACGGTTATTTGTCAGATATTTTCAAGCAAAATGTCAGGATCGAATTGATGACTTATTATTACCTGTGAAGAAGAAAAAAACCACACAAAAAAAAAATGGATACCTGGGAACTTTATTATCTTTTGAACCACAGTTCGTACACGGCTTCTTGGAATCCTGTCGTCTGTGCTAAAGATGAACTCCCTCATCGCAAACCTCAAGACCATCTAGCTTATGTGATCAACACGGACGACAGTCATCTCCCAGGAACCCACTGGGTAGCCGTCTACTTTCCTCAAGAAGGATGTGTGGAATATTTCGATTCGTACGGATTGCCCCCTTTGGAAGACGATATCATTGACTTTATGAGAAGAAATGCTCAGACCACCCGATTCAATAATGTGAAATTACAAGGCACAGATTCCTTGGTGTGTGGACAATATTGTGTGTATTTTCTGCATCATCGCAGCCTGGGCTATTCCTTAGAACATTTAGTGACTCATTTTGATCCTCGTTCTTCTTCAAGAAACGATGTGAAAGTAGATCGATGGTTTTGTGACCATTATGCTTATCTTTTGTCTCAAGCTAGGAAACATAGTGTCCATCAATGGCCTAATGACTTCCAATAGTGGAAATCACAATTTCATTCACAACGTTGTCAGCCCTGTTTAAAGTAGAGTGTTAATTAAAAAAATGTTTGTGATTTGAAAAAAAAAATGTTTGATGTCATATTGTTGGATTATTGTTAAAAATGTTAGAGTTGTTTGTTAGTGTTAAGTGATTTTGAATAAAAATGTTGTGTTTTGAAAAAAAAAATGCCTTTGTCTTTTGTTTGGCTACAAGAATGTTGATTCATGCTCTTTGATTTTTTACTATCCCTCTCATGACACTCATTGAACGTTCCGGCTCGAAAACCGTAGAGGGATGTTTTCCTTCACGTCCGCGCTTTGACTTTAAGAACCGGGGAAGTTTCCAGTCTAAGCATTCATTGTCGACTCATCCTCCTACGAAGATGTGCTCCAAACTAGCTAAGCTAAACGAAGCCTACGTGAATTTGCATAGGGTCAGACACAGTCTGATACCGAAGCCAGAAGAGATAGAGAATGTGAGAATGTTAAAAGTCACTGAAGACCTGATAGAAGAGCTCTTCAGAGAATAAGTGAACAGGGAGAAAGAAGATTGGACAGAGAAGTACAGACTTCAGAAACAGCATCAACAGCAACAACAGGAGCAGCAGCAGCAGCAGCAACCTGAACCTGACAGAGGCTTTGTCGATTGTCGTATCGACACCAAAGAGTTCTTCTTCTCTTTCCGAAGAAGCAGACCTATCGTCAGAAAGTCTATCCTCAGAGGACGTCGCATTCTTAGAACTAAAAGATTGCCATAGCAAAAAAAAACAGCCCTTTTCAGGGCTACCCAATACTCTAGAAAAGAAATAACAATCCAATTGCCAATGTGTGTAGGTAGAGTAGTGTAAATATAAACACTGACTCTTTTGTGATGTGAGTGTATGTGTTCATGTATAGGATTGTGTGTGTTTGTAAGTGTTAACGTACGTTGGTGTGGATAGTAGATTAAAATCATGTTTTTGGCTGTTTGAGGTGTGGGGAGAGTAGATTTGGGGATGGATTGGATTGCTTTGCGTATTTGAATAGTATATTATTTGTTTAATAAAAATTTTTAGAATAGTGATGGGTAGTATAAAAAAGTGAGTGAGTGTTTCTTTTAGGTCCGGGCGTTGTTTGGTTATGATCTATTTAAGATCAATTTTGTTTTAGGGGGATGTTTCCATCACGTCCGCGCTTTTAGTATAAATTGAAACTCGCTGGGCAGTCTAGCTACCCTTTTCATTCGTTGACAAGACAATGAATACCAGAATTGTGAAACTGCTAGAACTCCAGATGCACCTGGAATATGCCAGGCGCATACTAAATGAACTGGCCGCGGAGGCCATTGTCGAAGAGGCAAGGATGAAAGAGGAGGAGGAAAGAAGAAAAAAAGAAGAGGAGGAAAAGGAGAGAGGAAATTTCAGAATCCCAGAGACAGAAAATTGGGATTCTGAAGCCACTTATCCCGCCTCTGTGCTCCCAAGATGAAAGGTAAAAGGAGACTGGGGAAGAAGATGTGTGTGTGGTGCCAGGCCTGGAAGGTGCCATCATTAACCAGGTGTCATGGAGTTAAAAAAAAAGCCCTTTTCAGGGCTACCCAAACCTTTAGAAAAGAAATAACAATCGATTTGCCAATGTGAGTAGGTAGAGTAGTGTGAATAAAAACACTGACTCTTTTTGTATAGTGTTTCTGTTTGAGTTTGTAAGCGCTGATGTAGGTTGGTGTGGATAGTAAATTTGGGTTTCATTTTAATGCTTTGCGTGTGTAAATAGTAGATTAGGGGTTTGTTTATTGATGCTTCACGTATGTGGATAGTAGATCATATGAAATGAGAAAAGTAGGGGATGTTTTCCATCACGTCCGCACGTTTTAAGTGATAATCTAGGTAATATCAATTTTGTTCTAGGGGGATGTTTTCCATCAAGTCCGCGCTTTTCGTATAAGAACCCACAGTATTCGTCGTTCAAACCATTCTACAGAGAAGATGGCTTCAAACCACCTCGATAAAATGCAAACATTTCAAGACGTCCTGGACAATTTGGGCATGATGGAACAAATGCTAGTGAGGCTAAACAAAGATCACTATTCTTATAGTCCCCATCGAGTGAAGATGGAGATTAACAACTTACGAAAAGTAAAGGACATGATAAGTGATGTGATGAAAGAAATAAAGGAGGAAAAGGAGGATGAAGAGGAAAGGATAAGGATAAGAGCATGGAATGAAAAAATTGAAAAAGAAGAAGAAAATGAGAAGAGGAAGAAAGAAGAGGAGGAGAAGAAGAAAGAAGAGAAAAAAGGAAGAAAAGAAAGAAAAGAAGAGAAAGAGTGTAGGACAGAAAAATAAGAAGTTGGTGGAGAAATAGAAGAAATTAGAAGAAGAAGAAACCCAAAGGCCCTTTTCAGGGCCACTCATAGGTCTCGAAAAGAGAATGACTTTCCATTGCCTACCCTTCTTTTTCTTTAAAAAAAAAAATAGGGTCCCAACCCTTTTCCATTTCCCCTTGAGGCTCAACAGGCCCAAATGTCTTTTTCTTCCAATTTTAAATTCCATTGAGGCTAAACTTGCCTAGGGTTTTTTGCCCATGTTAAATTTCCATTGAGGCTAAACTTGCCCAGGGTGGTTAATGTTAAATTTCCATTGAGGCAAAACTTGCCCGGGGGGGGGGGTCTGTAATGCTAATTCCCATTGAGGCTAAACTAACCCCTTTCACTACTAATGGCGTTAAACCCCACAACAACAACAATAAAAATGATGCTGCTACTAGAAATTAATGTACATAAGCAAGCCACGCTGGTGCTGGAATACGCATGATTTTGCATGATAACAAGTTGGCAATGATTGAAATATGGAGAGAAAATGTAGCTAATAAACTAGCTGCTATGGACTACAATGTTTTTGAAATTGATAAAGCTAATACAAAATCAAAAATAAACATTCTTAAGTGCAGAAAAGATAGAGACAAGGTTTGGTCAGAGAGACTGGGATTGATAGAAAGAGATTCAATACATTATCCGCTACTACAAGTGCTGTTACATCAGTAACGGAAAGATCTGGTGAGCTACTAAATATTCCGCAATATATACGACAAATCGAGAAGATGAAAAATACTGCAACGGGTCATTTGGAGAGTAAAATGGAGAAAATATAACAAAGTAAAATCATTGGAAAACTATGCTACTCTCCAATCTCAGCAATAAAAGCTGCAGAAAAATGTTAATAATGAAATCCAATAAAATTATAGGAAGATTAAAAAGACAACGAATGATTTCAACTCGTGAATTACGGACTTCAACTTTATGAGGACGTATAATCCTAGGACTGAGTTTCTGATAAAGGAATGCATAACATAGATAACTTAAATGATAGCAACAAAACCATGATAAACATTTGCTTAAGTGTGATGAGATCACAGAAATGATTGTATAATGTGTCTATTGCAGATTTGAGTGATATGGTTGAACAATCTAAAACATACGAAAGGATATATTGGTCTAAAAGTTGTTAATATCGGTGTGGTGATGTTGGTCTAGACGTGGATAATATAGGTGTGATGATGTTGGTCTAGAAGCGGTTATACTCTCTGTGGTGATGTTGGTCTAGAAGTGGCTAGTATTGGTGTGGTGATCTTCTAGAAGTGATTAATATCGGTGTGGTGGTGTTGGTATAGAAGTGGTTAATTATTCGTGTGGTGATGTTGGTCTAGAAGTGGTTAATATTGGTGTGGTGATGCTGGTCTAGAAGTGGCTAGTATTGGTGTGGTGATGTTCTAGAAGTGATTAATATCGGTGTGGTGATGTTGGTCTAGAAGTGGTTAATATTGGTGTGGGGATGTTGGTCTAGAAGTGGTTAATATTGGTGTGGTGATGCTGGTCTAGAAGTGGTTAATATTGGTGTGGTGATGTTGGTCTAGAAGTGGCTAGTATTGGTGTGGTGATGTTCTAGAAGTGATTAATATCGGCGTAGTGATGTTGGTCTAGAAGTGGTTAATATTGGTGTGGTGATGTTGGTATAGAAGTGGTTAATATCGGCGTAGTGATGTTGGTCTAGAAGTGGTTAGTATCGGTGTGGTGATGTTGGTATAGAAGTGGTTAATATCGGTGTGGTGATGGTCAAGAAGGGTTAATATTGGTGTGGTGATGTTGGTCTAGAAGTGGTTAATATCGGCGTGGTGATGTTGGTCTAGAAGTGGTTAATATTTGTGTGGTGATGTTGGTCTACAAGTGGTTAATATTGGTGTGATGATGTTGGTCTAGAAGTGGCTAGTATTGGTGTGGTGATGTTCTAGAAGTGATTAATATCGGCTTGGTGATGTTGGTCTAGAAGTGGTTATTATCGGTGTGGTGATGGTCAAGAAGGGGTTAATATTGGTGTGGTGATGTTGGTCTAGAAGTGGTTAATATCTGCGTGGTGATGTTGGTCTTGAAGTGGTTAATATTGGTGTGGTGATATTGGTCTAGAAGTGGTTACTATCAGTGTGGTGATGTTGGTCTAGAAGTGGTTAATATTGGTGTGGTGATGTTGGTCTTGAAGTGGTTAATATTGGTGTGGTGATATTGGTCTAGAAGTGGTTACTATCAGTGTGGTGATGTTGGTCTAGAAGTGGTTAATATTGGTGTGGTGATGTTGGTCTAGAAGTGGTTAATATTGGTGTGGTGATGTTGGTCTTGAAGTGGTTAATATCGGATTGGTGATGCTGGTCTAGAAGTGGTTCATACTGGAGTTATGATATTGGTCTAGAAGTGGTTAATACTGGTGTGGTGATGTTGGTCTAGAAGTGGTTAATATCGGTTTGGTGATATTGGTCTATAAAAGTGGTTACTATCAGTGTGGTGATGTTGGTCTAGAAGTGGTTAATATTGGTGTGGTGATGTTGGTCTAGAAGTGGTTAATATCGGTTTGGTGATGTTGGTATAGAAGTGGCTAGTATTGGTGTGGTGATGTTCTAGAAGTGGTTAATATCGGTTTGGTGATGTTGGTATAGAAGTGGTTAATATCAGTGTTGTGCTAGATGGATTTACATGAGGACGAAACGCTTGGTGGGAGAGAGAAAAATATTTTAAATGATTATCTTGTAATCCCTAATCCGTCTTTATTGACGGTCATTTCAGCATGGGGTTTCACCAAAGTACTTTTTATGATGCCTAGTTGGTATTAAATGAAAATTAGGTCTATCTGACATCCAATATGGTCATCATAGCAGCCTGTTTGAAAATCTTGTTCACGAACGGAAAGTTATATTAGCATGATGCATGCAATGTGTGGATGTTTTTTTTTTTACATGTGTTTGCAAGGTTTCTGACTATTCCTTATAATAAAATATTCATAATCCTTTTGTACATGATAATAGTAACGATGTCGACGTTTGATAAAAAAAATCACCTCCAAACAAGAATATAAAGCTGCTACAGACAGGTAAATACCTCAATCAAATACATTATTGTATTATAAACATTTGTAGTAGCATTTAGCCAGAATAAATTTCTCAAGTTTGTATGCCAAAACTTGGTCCAAATGTTTTCATTCTACCCCTCAGTGCCTTGTGTCGTTTGATATGAAGGTAAAATGAGATGTTAGAAATTCTGTTATAAACGATTATGGCAGAATACGTCTGAAAAGCACATAGAAGTGCATAGTCGGGAGCCAAGAGTGGTCCAACCTCTTTCTTCCATATCGACTCTTGGCATAGTTAGCTAGCCGATACAGTGTTTTGAACAAGTGACTTCTTATAGGGCGTCACAATGCCTTTCCTTAGAAGAAAAATGAGCGGGTGAATAGTTTAATTTGTATTGCAGAAACTGACATGCGCGATGCGTTGTCGGCAGAGGCCGGGGTCATTAATTCCAACTGTTTTATAAGGCAAATTTAATAAGCAATATGCCAACTTCTTTCAGCAGCACTGAATGAAACAGCGAACTGTAAATCTTATTTCGGTCATGTACGTATGTTAAAGGTCATTGTGAAGCAAAATAGATTGAGGACCCTTGGATAGCAAAGAGGTCTAAAGAAATGGTCTTTTCAAGCTGAATGATTGCAACATTTTTTAATGTAGAAAGATGTATAGGGTTTGAACAAGGCATCACGGGTGCATGATTGAGTAATGTGAGATCATAATTAGATAATGAGACAAAACTGGTACAAAATATATCGAGTTTAGATGGTATGATATGAGTTCTAGGTTACCATGGACTTTCAGATTCTACGGTATTCTTGTGGTCGTCCTTATTATTCCAGTTTTAATGTTAGACTAGCAATACAAACTTAAAATTAATATTAAAAGGTGGAAACCATGACCACGAATTGCAAAATATTTGTTTTCAGTACGATGCATCTACTTTGAAATAGTAAATACAGTGCTCAATCAGTAAATGATTACATAAATTGAATGGCTTTGACACATCTGCTAGTACAACTTTAATGAAAGTCACACCTGGTTCTCCCATCATGGGCTTGTATGGTGTTTTAATTCTGTGTGGAAAAGACGGAGAAAGTCAAAAGCTGTATAACCCAGTGATATAAAAGTTGTATAAGCCAGTGATATAACAAAAAATATCGGTGTCTGCCAAACAGTGGCTTATTACCAGGGTTTTCCGTCGACACAACAGTTAACTGAAGTCACCAGGTATTACTTTGATGAGCAAGACAATCACAATGAAATTTTAACGTACTCTTTAGCATTTGTTGTGCGGAAGACTATTGCACCGGACTTGATTTAAGAAGTACGGACTATAACAGACTACATGCTAGCGGTTTTATGTTAGACAGCGTGTAAAAATGTATTCAGTTTCAAATTAACAGAAAATAAAACATTTATTCTCACAAATGTACATTTATTACATGCTCATTTTTGTATCCGTTAACTTTTACATTGTCAGAATCACCCATTATTGTCCCATATTTCATCATACTACAGGTGAGCCTAAAAATAGAATATTGTTTAGGAACTACTTTGTAAATAAACAAAGTTCGCTCATTTATTACAGGATTTAGCTTTTGGTTTATTAGATTTGTTTGTGGATGAACAAAACAGCTTTCTTACCCATTTGAAATTAGAGATGCTAAAGGCAACGATGTGGGCGAGTTCACTGAGTCAGAAACGAAACTTGCAAAGAAGCAACGAATGAACGTGATATTCGCAGTCTCAACAGCAAACGTGAAAGATGCAGTAATTCAAAATACCTTTCTTATCATTGAAACGGTTATTTAGAAAAAACTATGACTAAGACCTAAAAATATAGTATAGAAAAACATCTTGATGGAAGGGCTATCGTGTATCTATCAGAGAAGTATCATTTTACAAGTCAGTCAAAACACCAAATTCCAGGGAAGAAATATATCTGAAGGTTTTGGTAGGAGACTCAGAGACGATAAGCCAAGACGACGAAAAAGTACTATTTCCACTTTCTAAATGAACTGTCACACAATAGCTTCTTTATCCTTGTTTAACTATTTTGATACAATGTTAGGCTAGCGATAAAAGTTTTATGTCCCACCAAGAATGAGAAATAGAAAGATGTGGAGTTTGTGTCCCACCATGAATGTGAAATAAAAAGTTGTGCATGTTTATGTCCTACCACGCGCACGCGCGCGCGCGAGAGAGAGAGAGAGAGAGAGATTGTCTTGTTCGTCTGTCCGTTCCGTGAGTGTTCAGATAATGTGGTGGGACATTGTGAATAATGAACATATTTCTTGTTCACGATAATACATGCACAACTGCGGACACTTTCCATCTGGAATTCGTGCCCATTTCTTTCTGTATCTTGCCGTTGAAGTAGATTATTTTCATCAGATATGTTATATTTTATATGCCTGGTTTTATATCAAAGTTATCAGTATATTGACAATTCACCCTGCATTCAAACTCATGACTCAAGGAAACCACTAGTTCTTTCGTCCTGACTGGGTATAAATTGGCTGTGCCAAGTAAAACTTTACTACGTGCTCGTGCCTGGGTCAAATTGCTGCAGATTCGAACCCTGAGAATAAATATGATTGTCAGTCTACACGTAACAATATCCTGCTCAACTTCTGAGGTGCGTCAATTTTAGATTTGCCTAATTTGCCGATTTATTCTCAGTCTAGAGCATGTCGCAAAGAAACCGACTTCGTTTTTAATCCTCTTTTTACATGGGTTACGCATTATATTGCAGTTTCATAACTAGCTCTCGATTTCTTAATGGTTTTGACATTTACGGCGCAACCTTTCATTAATTTATGCGTCATTTTGGTGTGGAGAAACTAATTTTTAACGATCTCTTGCATGTCTTTTCTAATTATACCTCAGAGAAGTTAAGAGACAGAGACTGCCAATTTATTTGGTGATATTTTTTTATCTGGTCAGGCAATGTTTGTTGCCCAAAGTCAATGTTATATTCTCGGTTAAAGCTTTATTTGCACATTGTCGTGCCAAAGGGAAGATGCCAGAAGATATTTCTGTAAGTATGGATTTACTTTTCAAAAGAAAGTATAAGTGTATAACGCCATTCCCATAATGCATGCTGCTGTAATCTATCAAAAAGCAGATGATGTTGAGACGGAAACTGTTGGTCGAAATTGTCTTGAGATAATGACCTGGACATGTTCCAGTTCTTCTGGTCAATCAACAATAATCTTCTAATGTATGGTGCCTGTAGTTAGATCTCTAGAATGGAGGTTTTATCAAAATCGATCAAGAACGAAAGTTATTGGAAATCGAGAGGGGTTGAAATTCTTCTCTCAAAATACAATTCACTGATATTTTTCTTGTGAAAAGCGTTTACATGTTTATAAATATCTGTTGGCGTCTTTACTTCGGCCTGATATTAAAGAAGCAGTACAGTCTTGCAAATAATGATGATCTTTGGCAAGCGTAACATTGACCAGACGAAAATCATTAAATGTTGAGATTCTCCGTCTCTTAGCTTCTCCAATATCTAAGGCATTAAGATGCGTCATAGCTTACACATAGATTACAGAAAGGTTTCACAACAAAACCACAACAAAATCAAAGTATGTGTGCGCAGCTGCACTATTTCAAGTTAAAATTAGTCTCTTGTTATACACTTATCCAATTAATCATGAATGAGAATATAATATTTTCATGGTTTTATCCATTTCAGTATCAAGCAGTGTGGTTCTTTATTAAGCGTCCAACGTGTTACGGCAAATTGTACTGTGGTGAATATGACGAGGACAGGAACGAAATAGTCTTAAAACGAACTCGTCCCAGAGAAAAGAGTTTAGGACATTTTTTCGAGCTCTGCTAACTTCTGTTACATGTAGGTTAATCTGATATAGCAGCATATCAATCTGAGGGTAACCTTTGCTAGGAGGATAACCTTTCCTGCCAATTTTCATTCAGCTATTTTTTTTTCTCTAAACCTTAGTGGTGACCTCAGATAAAATAAAAAAAAAATTATGATTTTAGTGTCATTGTTTTCTGACCTGTTTAGTATAATAGTGGACGGTGTTTTTCGTTTTGTGTGACTTAAGTATTGTTTTATATTTATCTCTTACAGTAAGCAAATATTGGTTACGAACTATGTCCCCTCCCATCGAATTTTTATTTTTCAAAACCGGTAAAGGAATTATGTATAGGTCTTTGTCCACCCCAAGGCACTATACAAGTTTTATTATTGATCACACTACAAGACGAGGAAGAGAACTGCAGCACACCTTGACATATGACAAACGGAACGACGATCATCGATGTGCGGAAGTGGCTATAGGCATTGAACGATAGCGGAAGCAATAAACATCCACACCAAACGCACTCAGCATTTATTTACTTCACTTCCAAGTTAATATAAATGAAAATGATACACGTAGGTTAAAACTCAAAGATTTAATCACCTTATATTGAACAAAACACCACTTTATATCAAGCAAATAAATATAACATTCTCAAGCGTCGTCATTACATGTTCCACTCTGCATCTTTCTTTCTGTCTTTCTTTCATTCTCTCAACACACATACGCACGCACGCACGCACGCACGCACATACATTCAAATTCTAACAATTCAACTTTCATAAAACGGTAAGTTATGAAGATACCAATTAAACTGGTATAATGCATTCACGACTTACATCTTTCACTTAGCCTTGCCTATTTTATGTCAAGGAAACAACATGATTTGAACATAAATAATTTATTTCACACAATATCATCCTTATTTTCTTCCAACGGAATTTAATTTACAAGTTCCGGAGAAAAGGTTCCTGGAATTTTCTCACATGCAACGAAAGATGATGGAAACAATTACTTGATGCAGAGAAAATGTTGAAATTTTGCCAGTACTTTTGTCTTTCATCTGTCGCCATTGCTCTTTTGTCTTCTGTTGCGTGTCAACTTATTTCTTCCCTGCAACCAAAAAGAAGCATCTGTTTTACATACGATTTATAGTTTTAGCTGAAGATAGAATAATTCGTAAAGGCTTATCCGGTTACAGAGCCTCGTTTAGACTTGTAACATCTTTTCATACTAGAGAACCGACATTTCTACTTCATTGAAAATCTGGAATTTATCTGACACATTAATCCAACGATTTTACCTGAAATTCTGACCAGAAATGCAGTGCATTCATTTTAATGGAATTACTAATTTTATGTAATCACTGCTTTATTTACAACTGTACAAATGTTAAAGTCATGTCACTATCAAATTGAAAGGAGAAGCAGCGTAGTGACAATAGTGGTAGCAGTAGGAAACGGAGACTATGCTCTCAATACCAGTCGGCATACGTTTCGAAGTAAAGTTTTGCTTACTTTATAATCATTATTATCTAGTTCACGACTAATAAATACAAAGAAAGGCTAATATTATGTCTTTGCAAAGTAAACAAAACACCAAATTCCCGCTGTACATAACCATGCAAACTGGAATATATGTGTGTAAACTGCAAAGTGGATATATTGATTAAATACGTATGCATATTTACTACCAAGTATATATATCAATCACCTGAAAAGTTGTGCATGAAAAAAGTTACGAAAGTACCCATTATGTATTAATCGCTAAGCAGTTATGTGGAAGACTTAGAAACATTAAATCTATACATGCATATATATATATATATATATATATATATATATATATATATATATATATATATATATATATATATATATATATATATATAATTGCATATTAGTCTGACTAGTGAGGGCATATTTATATAAATTAGCTAAATGGTTGAGCAGATAAGTGAGCAGGTGATAACAAATCTAGGACTAAGGGACAGGTTAATCACATGGCAAAATAAATATGAATAACTGATCTCTGGATTATTGAATTTTCGTTGTATTGATAGGAAATAAAAGAAGCGTAACCACTATGCTCGAGCACACAATCCAGTGTAGAGACTGAAAATGCACTTTGTAAATATTTGGCAGATCAACCGTGTGGTTTGGAACTGTGATCAGAAAATTGTTTTGCTGTATTACTGATACTGTTTATAATAAAAAGAAATGGATATCTGTGTTCAAAATTCAGCGTAACCATTTCACCGAAATATCTGAGTGGCGATTTAGGCTGATCCAATGTTTTGGTCACAAGCGCCAGCGCGTTCTGCCATGCATTCGATGCGGTAAAGTAGTGTAACAGCAACATATAAATGTGTCGTGTCGCCAACAAGAATACTGGAATCCTAGAGTCTGCAAGTTTAATAAATGGCTAAACCAAACATGAATATTTTCATTCTCTTTATTTCTCACCCTAGTGTGAACTTGTATACACTTCTGATTATCACCGACGTTGAAAGCAAATGGTAATACTAACATTAAATTTACCAGGTATACGGACTTTTATGCATTAGGCATCTCCAATTTTCAATAAGTCCAAGGAAAATTATTTTCGTAAACTCGGAATGCGGTTCTGCGAGCGGTAACTTGTGTCCATTGTTATTGAGGGATGCCTGTCTCATATCGATGAGATAAAAGCCCTTTTAGTTGCGAAGTGTCAGGATCACAATTCATCTGCACATATTTGCGACAGTTGACTCGTGGTGGTACGAACTTCTGACTTACAAGCGTGCGTATTTATATACAAGATCTTGGAAAGGAGACTTGTTTAAGAAAGCATCTAAATAGCACTTCTCTTGTGTATATATGCTTACAATTTGCTATAATAATTTTCCATCTGCGTTAGTATGTGTTATTTAGAAAATAGCAGTTACCTTGCCCCTTGGGTAAGACAATACTCTGTATGCGCAAGGCGTATACGCAGCGTATATATGCAAAAATCGAGTATAAGTTTCAAGAACAAGCACCCATAAAGCGTCTACATAAATGATGCATGGGCCCGATATGAATACAAATCAGGAATTGCGCATTCGCGAGCTGAAGAGGGTCCCGAGTACAGTATGGGAAGATATGAATACCAGTCAGGGAGCGCATGGAGTCCAGAGCGCCGCGAAACCCCGTCCCAATGGGCTGGTTCATGTTTAACTTCATGCCTCCCATGTTGGACATGCCCCCTGCCATCATTCCCCCTAGTGTGGATGACATCGATGACATGGGCATAAAGGTGCCATCTTCCATAATTGTTCCAGCAACAACTGTTCCAGGGGTGAGCGAGGGGGCAGACCGTTGCTGAGAGTCCTTTGATCGAGATTTGGATTTGGATTTAGATTTAGAGGTAGGCTCTTCTGGGGACGAAAAGAAAGGAGAAGTGGTCTCCTTATGGACAAAACAAAACTTTAAAAAATAGTGCATGAAAGATGAAAATGAAGATCTAACTTAATAAATCCATCGACAAGGTTGCATGCTTCTGAGTATATATACTGTTTATTAATCCACAATATTTTTCCATCAATTAATTTATTTTTCAAAATGCATCGACACGATAGATTGTGTATGCATTTTGTATTTAGATTATTGTATGTACAAACTGGATTGGTTCCAACTCTGTCTAGTCATTATTGTAGACTACGGTAAATTACATATTCATTTTGGAATATTTTGGATTAAGAGTTACTTAATGTAATATACCCTATTATGGCTAATAACAAAAACTACAACGGTTATTGAGTGTGGTATATTTCTTTTTATCACTTATTTGTTTTAACACTTTTATTTGTTTTTAATTCAATGGCCATTTTAGTACTACCATTTATTTCTTTTGTTTTCTGTTCATTGTGCCTTTATCAGTATAAATAAATAACTCTATTCATTTTCTACCCAAAACTTATTTAGTAATGTAATAGCGTACTTAAAAAAAAGGATTGTGCTCTTTTTTGCAAGAAAAATGTATAAAGTAATACATATAAAAATTAAATGGATCAGAAACTACTGGAACATTATTTTGTTAAATAAGAAAGCGATTTAGACAGACAGGCATCAACTGTAATCTTTCCAGACAAGACGAGGAGTGCAGGCGAATTTAATGTAAGGAGTCTTCTCTAAAGCCGACTGCAAAGTATGGCAACAAATCCGTGCTAGGTGTATTTCTTGAACAAACTCTGCTCTTTGCATCAAACTGACAATCAGTATGAATTTGATTGGAAGAAAACAAAAAAAGAAAATATGGCTGGAATCTACAGTAGTTTTTTTTATATTTTATTATGTCTTCTGTGGCAGGTATGTATACAGGTAGCATTAATGCATTCTTAAGTTTTGAGTTAAATGTAACCAATGACGGACGTAAACATAACGATGAAAAAGTACATTTTCTTTGACATGTATCGAATTGTGAACAATGAGCTACTTACCAAACGGTGGAAACATTGGTGGTTGTGGGAAGAACGGACTGGGAGCGAAAGAGCTCATGAATGGATCATTGAAAAAGTCCGGTTGGAAGGCCGTGCTGAATTCTGGAAAGGGTGTACGACTAAAAGACGGCATGCCGGGGAGCATTCCTTGGAAGCCTGGCCCCATTCCCATATTCATACCCATTGGAGGTTGTCCCATTCCCATACTCATGCCCATTGTGGGCTGTCCTAACTGCCGCTGTCCCTGCATGCCGAACTGTCCCCTTGGTTGGTTCATGAAAAGATTGCCTTGGTTAGGACCAAAACCAGAGTTTCCGAAGCCTTGCCCATTGGCTCCCAGCATTCCCATCTGTGTCGGATCTAAGAACTGGCCGTTCATTCCCATTGCATTGTTCATTCCCATTCCACCATTCATTCCCATTCCACCATTCATTCCCATTCCGCTGTTCATTCCCATTCCGCTGTTCATTCCCATGGGATTGTTCATACCCATTCCACTGTTCATGTTCATTCCGTTGCTCATCCCAGTGTTCATGCCATTCATATTGTTCATAGAATTCATACTGTTCATGTTATTCATACTGTTCATGTTATTCATGCCGTTCATGTTGTTCATGTTGTTAGCGGTGTTCATGTTGTTCATGTTGTTCATGTTGTTCATAGTATTCATGTTGTTCATGTTGTTCTGGGCGTTGCCCATCTGATTGCTACTGGTCATCATATTATTGCTACTACCCAATCCACCCATGTTATTATTGGTGTTTATAGTTGAAGACATAGCATTCTTGTTTCCGCTGTTCCCACCAGAACTGGCACCCCAGGTGGAGGCTGACAAGTCACCGCCAGAACCAAAGGATCCGCCAGAACCCAAGGATCCTCCAGAACCCAAGGATCCGCCAGAACCCAAGGATCCGCCATTGCCAAAGGAGCTGAAACTCATCATGCTATCCTGAGCAACAGTCACGACAACCACCGAACAGAGTAGAATTAATACCTTCATTATTATCTGCAAAATAAACAAGTTGTTTTGTGTTTGTTCGACATTCCAGCATGTCTCCATTAAGCTTATCAGGGTAAGTTTACTAAATAGATTTTGGTATGTAGTCATCCCAAAAACTTTAAGCATTTGTTGGAAGAAAAGCACATTATTGAATACCTTCTGTTTGAAATTGTTTACATCAGCATGAGTTGCGCATGTGGGGTTTAAAATGGAATCAATAATGACAGATTATAAGTGCTCAAGTAGATGACTTTGTGCAAAGAAATTCAATTTGTAATGTTACTAGTTCTGATATTAAAAAGAAAAAATGCATTACCGCACATTTCCCATTTGCAAATATTGATGCCCAAGGATAAGAACATAACTGAAAAATTATTTCTGAACATATAGATATCGTCCCATAAATAAATATAGATGACTGTGTGTGTGCGCGTGTGTTAGTGTTAATTCAGCTGGAATTAAATGTATATATATATATATATATATATATATATATATATATATATATATATATATATATATATATATATATATATATATATATATATATAAAATCACACTTAAAGTTATATCATAATATCCTAGAACTTGATCAAAATTTAATATTGAACTAATATTGAATTAAATAATTTTGCGACGAAAACGTAAATTCGACGTCATTGTGATAGTTCAGAGTAGGTTAGCTTTGTTCTGATCGACGCTAGTTATAATAGTGTGCCTATAGAAAATTGTACTTACCTTGGGAAATCTATGTGTGTGATCAGGCACCTTTCTGGAGTAAGTGTGATAGGGCTGCTCATTTTCAGCGTAATTAAAGGGACAAAACGGAAGTGGTGAGATAATGTATGAGCCAGTAGTTTTATCAACTAACTTCCTCTAAACTGTCGAAGCCAATGAAACATTAGGCGGGCGCATTTTCCGACTAGTCATTCGTACTTTACACAAACATACTCCCTCAAGCCAATTATACATTTACATTCACTGAAAGAATTACTAACTTGACTCACCATGTACTGATTGAGAGAAATAATCAATACGTCATAAAACACGAACCGTTTACATGATAAAGGAAAAGCAAATAAATGCTACTCGTGATATAACCTTTGAGGACGAATCGTCAGTGAGGTATTTTTAAGTGTATTAGAATCTAAACGCCACATGTTGTGTAATCTAATACAATTCATTTTTGACAATTTTATCTACTTTTCCACTGTGTTAAAGTGTTAACAAGGAAAAGGTCAGAGTTTTGTTATGTCCTTTTACAAATCCCAGCCGGTGTTAGTGCAATGGTATCTTATCTAATGGCGTTGGCATTAGCCAGGGGTATATTTTGTCAACATTACTTTTCAACGTTCAGTTTGCACATGATTTACCCACCCACTCACCCCCAAAAACGGTTAGAATTTGGTTTTCTCCTTTTCTATATAAATTTGGTTTTATTCCCTCTTAGGATAATAGCACAAGGTTTTATTCTGAATCTGATGCTTGTGTGGTTGGCATAAGTTTTGAACCATTCTCAAAATGTTAACTTAGTAGGCTGACGTTTTAGTTATATATATATATATATATATATATATATATATATATATATATATATATATATATATATATATATATACCAAAGATGCACTGTCTTGGTATCCATGATGAGAACATGCGAGGTCAAAAAGTCATTGACTTTGTTGAACCTTTAGAATCTAATCAGGTTATGCTTTTTATGCAAACAGTATCACCATCTTCACGACGGTAACGCCGAATTACGGTAAATGATATCATTTTTATGCAAGCAGTATCACCACCTACACGAGGGTAACTCCGAATTACGGTAAATGATATCATTTTTTAGTATGAAAATGACGATCACGTAAGAACATGGTTTTATAATCATACAACTTTTCCTTTCTCGAGGATGATAAGATGTGCCGCATCTGGTGACGCATAAAGTATAGAAAAAATTCTGAATAAATTCAAAAATGATTTCTTACCAGACTTTAATTGGATATAATTGAAACAGGTAACATTTCACAGACAAAACTGACGTGGAAAAGAAACCATTTTCAAAATGCAAAAACATAATTGTGCACACATAGACAAGATACACGGAATATTACACGGTTATAAAAAGTAGTAGACATTTAGAGTTCTTGACCATAGTGAAGCCTAAATAGAAATCTAGAAATTTCCAGAAATTCAAATTCCATTACTGTAATTCACTTACTATTCTAAGGATACTGGATCAGAATCGATGGCATAATTTCAGGACTTCATTTTTATTTACACCAATCAGAAAATGAAGACAATTAATGAACACACATACAAACATAGTCTGACGATAATCCCAAGCTAATACACCCTCGTCCCTGTGGTAATAAAAGGTGCAAAACCTGTCAATAAATGATAAAGACCAGCACATTCTATAGTACATCAACGAGCAAAAATATTGAGCATATATGATCCAAACAAAACAAGCAAAACAAAGAATATAATTTCTCCCATCGCACGCAAAATCTGTGGCCTTCCGTAAGTAGTTAAGTGGGATACTATAGGGACAATGGGACTTAGCATTAAAAAGACCCCTGGGACACTTTAGGGACAATGGAAATTTAACATGGAGAAAAATCGTGGGTCACTTTAGGGACAATGGGAATTTAACATAGAGTTTGGGTCTGTCTAGGGACAAGGGAAATTAACATGGGAATAGAGTTTGGGTTTGTCTAGGGACAAGGGGAATTGAATATGGGATTTTTTTATTTTTTTTTTTAAAAGTTTTTTTTAAATTTAAATTTAAATTTAAATTTAGAAAAGGGGTAAGCAATGGAAAGGCTATCTCTTTTCGAGAAATATGGCTGGCCCTGAAAAGGGCCTTTGGGTTTATGTTAATATTAATATTAACATAGATGGCATCTGTCACATCTTCTTCTTCTTCTTCTTCTTCTTAAACTCCTTCTAACTACCGGTCCATACACAAGTACCCTCTTGAGACATCCTTGTCTTTCTATGTAAACTCTCCTCATCCATTGACTAGTATCTGTCCTATCAACAACAGTCCACTTGGACCTGACATACATGAGCATGTCCGTCCTAAACATCATGGAAGACACAAGGGTGGATGACTCAACTGTGGTCCACATCTTGAAGCGACGAGAATAGGTGAATCAATGCAGTGAACTGTGCTTATTTATAGGTACAGGAAGGATTGAAACGGATTGAATTCATTCACCAATCCGAACACGCGTTACAAAATTCAGTCAGCTCGCATCCAATCCGAAGAGAGCAGTCTGTGACGTCACGTGGTCTATATAGATTCGTTAGCGCTTGTGTGCAGTCAATCTATGCGACAGTGATTCAACATGACGGAAACTCAGAAAACGATCCATTGGGGTGCACCAGCAGGGGAGACTGCCCAAGGGAACCCGGACTTACTTTCAGAAGAGGTACACTGGGATTTTGTGGATTTTCTTACCTCGCAAGAATTTGTTCCAGAACCTTCGTTACCTTCTTCATTACCGCAAGTGGAGAATTTTAGACAGAGACAGAAAGAAGAATTGGAGAAATTTATGCAACGACAAAAAGGAAGCGGAACAAGCTTTTCTCCTACAGCAACAGCAACAGCAACAAGAAGAGGTAAGAAAAAAACAACAGCAACAACAGCAAGAAGAAGTAGCAGCAAAGAAACAAGAGGGTGAAAATCAAACGGCTACGGTACTGTTGGACATTTTAGCGGAGTTAAGAAGTCTGAAACAAATGTATCAGACTTCTTTATCACGACCGAAGAGAATACGACCTTCCCGAGCTAAACACGCCAACCCTGTGACTAAGCATGTCGTACCACCCTTAATGATTTCAACCCAATCATCAGAAGTAAGCCTTGGCCGTGGCAAAGGCTTAAGGCAGTTAAAGTTGATTGGTTAAACTCACTCCTACACCAAAATAAAAAGGCCCTTTTCAGGGCCACCCACATTTCTCGAAAAGAAATACAATTTCAATTTGCCAATAACTCAAAAATAAACCCACCCATTTTACCCTTATAGTACGTGTCTGTGTATGAGTGCGTGAGTGTAGCTTCTTATTTTAAAATCAAAACTCAAAGACACTTACCTTATATCATTCATGTATTCTTTTATCCATTTTTTTACAATCCAATTCACAATTCACCACAGAACACTTTAATTAAAAGTTCATTGACTTCTTCTTTCTCCTTGTTTAGTCTCTCTGTTTTTTGAATTTCTTCACCGTTTTTACCTCATTTTCTTCCCTTCTTCTTTTCTTCTCCTGTTTCTTTGCTTCTTTTAAATAGAATTGTCTTCTTTCTTCCTCTTCTTCCTCTGAAGAATCCCTCTCTTCTTCCGAAGAATCCCTCTCTTCTTTTGAAGAATCCTTCTTTTCTTCTGCTTCCTCTTGTTTCTTTTTTGGGCAATCTGGAGACCAATGTCCTTTTTCTTTACAATAATAACAGGTATCTTGACTTTTGTCTCTTTTAGTCCCTGTTTTTGTTCTTTTTTGACGGTCTGGACACTCTGAAGACCAATGCCCTTTCTTCTGACAGATATAGCAAGTATCTTGACTTTTATCTCGAAAGGAAGGAGAGTAGTCCGTGGGCTGGTCTGAAGAGAATTTTCTAATGACCCCTCGCAAAGCTCTGACGAAACGTTCCATCTGGGTAGTCTCTTCCATCGTTGTGCTCAGCTTGAGAGTGAAATGAATAGTGAAAGGACAAGACACACACCCTTTTTATATACGCTGGTTTGCCAAGACTATAAATTAGTCTGTGGTGTTTAAACTTGAGTCATTTGACGTTTTGCACTCAAGATGAAACGATCCTATTCATTCGAGAAGAAAGAAGAAGAAGAAAGTAAGAGGCAGAAACGTGATCTATCGCCTCGTACCAGGGCTGAAATCTTGGCACAAATTCATGCCAGTGATTTTGAAGAGGACATGAGTGAACCAGAATCCGAACCCTCTAAACCAAGTTCACCACCCTTAGTCAACCCTGAAAAGTACTATTCCATTCGAGAGACGGAAAAGCGCTCCTCTAGAAAATTTAGAACCACGGCTTACACCTACACGGTGAAGTTTAAAGATTTCAAGGCTGACGTACCCTTGGAGAAAGCAGAAGGGTTTATCACCGAGATGTGGGATTCTTTGCTCACCGCACTCAAGCGACAATGTCAACCCAAAGAAGACGATCGCTTGACACTATCCATAGATCACGACGGTTTGAAATCCCCTGTTTGGATCGAGTTTAGCAGACCTGCAGAACTAACCCCTTCCAAAGTCATGGACAAGATTCAACACGTACAACAATCTAATGACCAGTTTGACATCACCGATGGTAAAGCCACACTGAAAATGGCTCACGTCTCTCTTCCTCAAGGGACAGGACGCAAAATGATGTTATTGGTGGACGACCTTCGCAACATTAAGCGTAGTCTTGTCCGAATTAACAACCCTCAAGACCAGATGTGCTTAGCCCGTGCCATCGTGGTGGGACGAACCTATGCCAACAAGAACGACACGGTAGGATGGAAAAGAAACTGGGAGAACATTCGAAAATCGAACCGAACCAAACAACGAAACGAAGCAGAACTCCTGTTGCAACAAGCTGGCCTGTCCAAAGACACACCCTGTGGCATTCCTGAGATGCAAAAATTGCAAGATGCCCTAGCTCCACGCTACACTTTGAAAGTGCACCCTCAAGAAATGCGCGGGTTTCTGTTGTTTCGAGGTCAAGACTTTAAGGACGGAAAATACATTCATGTCTATCATCACGATGACCATTTCGATACCATTACCAGTATCACTGGATTCCTGGGATACGGTTATTATTGTGAGAAATGTGATTATGGTTATAACAATCGAGAGCAACACAAGCATTGTGGATTGAAATGCCCAGGATGTTTGGCCTCTCCACCCTGTCTGAGCGAAGAACCAGTGCCTTGTTCAACTTGTCTGCGCACGTTTGTCAGCCCTGCCTGTTACCAGCAACATCTGAAGACGCAAGGTTCACAGCAGAAATGTGCTTGTCAACTGCTGAGATTGTGCCCTACGTGTGGACAAGGCATACTTACCAATAATGCCAAGGCACACGTATGTCGAGGAAAGAAAAAATGTCACATTTGTCACCACATCGTGGACTTGGAACACGAATGCTACGCGCAAAAATACCAACCCCCACCAGAGAAAGAGGACGGTCACAAGAAGAAAGGCAATTTCATCTTTTTCGATTTCGAATGCATGCAAGAGACTGGCATTCACATCCCTAATTTCTGCGTGGCTCATCGAGCGTGCGAGAAGTGCATTCAAGAACCTATCTTCAGTCATTGCCCTCACTGCAGCAAGATTCCTGGAGGGCGTGAAAAAATCTTTCGGGGACCAAACACGTTAGCCGATTTTGCCCAATGGGTCTTAGACCCCATAGACAAGACTTGGAGCCAAGAGGACATCGAACGTTACGGAGATTGTCATCGTCATGCCACGGTGATGGCTCACAATTTCTCCGGATACGATGGACAGTTTCTTTTGAGGTACTATACGGAACATGGCACCGAACGTCCTAAAGTGATTTTGAACGGAGCCAAAATCATTTTCATGCAAGTGGGACAAGTACAGTTTAAAGATTCGATGAGTTACTTGGCCATGCCTTTGAGCCGAATGCCTAAAACATTTGGAATGACAGAAATGGCTAAAGGGTACTTTCCACACTTTTTCAATACGGAAGCCAATCAACATGCTGTTCTACCCCATTTGCCTGAGGCTCACTATTACGACCCCGACAACATGCGTACCGAACAACGAGAAGCTTTCTACGCTTGGTACCAGGCTCACGCCTCGGACCCTTTCGACTTTCAGGAAGAAATGTTAAAGTATTGTCGTTCCGACGTGGACATTTTACGGCGTTGCTGTGGAAAATTTCGAGAACTGTTCATGGAACACGGAGGGGTCGATCCTTTGAAAGAAGCTTGCACCATTGCCAAAGCGTGTTCCTTAGTGTACCGCCAACGATTCATGCCTGAAAACACCGTGGCTGTCATCAGTCCTCAAACGACCCACTATGTCAAGCGTCAATACTCGGTCAAAGCCCTACGTTGGTTACATTACTTGTGCGACAAGGAAGACAAATGGATTCAGCATGCCCGCAACGGAGGAGGCGAAAAGACCATCGGAACGTATTCGGTAGATGGCTGGGACTTAGAAAACCCCAAGATCGTGTACGAGTTTAACGGTTGCTTATTTCACGGATGTCCCGTCTGTTACCCTGACCGTGGCACTAAAAATCAGTTTTTGCAACGAACCATGGAAGAGTTGTACCAGGACACTTGTCAGCGACGCCTAAAGTTAGAACAGCAAGGATACCAAGTGGTGGAAATGTGGGAACACGAGTACGATCACCGTTTGAAAACCGATCCCGAGTTTAAACGCCTCGTGGAAAGTTACCAGTTCATGGACCCGCTGAACCCGAGGGATAGTTTGTACGGAGGAAGGACCAATGCCACCTGTTTGCTGTACCAAGCCGACGAAGAGAAAGGAGAAGAAATCAAATACTTGGACGTGTGTTCGCTGTATCCCTACGTGTGCAAATATTGTCGCTTTCCTGTAGGGCACCCGCAATTGTTCACGGAACACATCGACCTGAAAAACATTCGACAATACGAAGGCTTGATCAAGTGTAAAGTTTTGCCTCCCACGAACCTATACCATCCCGTCTTACCTCACCATTGTCAAGGCAAACTGATGTTTCCCTTGTGCCGTACTTGTGCCGAAACGTGCAACCAGGACCAACCTTGCCATCACAGCCAGGAAGAACGTGCCTTGACGGGAACCTGGGTCAGCGTGGAATTGTTCAAAGCTCTGGACATGGGATACCAACTGTTAGAAGTGTACGAAATTTGCCACTTTCCCAAGACACAACAGTACCACAAGGGTGACCCTACTCAGAAAGGCATTTTCGCTGACTACGTGGATGCCTTTTTGAAACTGAAACAAGAAGCCAGCGGCTATCCTTCCTGGTGTCACACTCCCGAAGACCAAATACAATTCAAAGAGAAATACTACGCACAAGAAGGCATCTCCTTAGACCACATCGAAAAAAACGAAGGTAGGCGATCGTTTGCCAAAGTGATGTTAAATTGCTTGTGGGGTAAAATGGCACAACGACCGTGTTTACCCAAGACGGAATATTTGACAGAACCTTCCCGCTACTTCCAGATGATTCACGACAAAACCAAATACATGAAACACGTGGACGTCGTTCGAGAGGATTTGATCTTGGTCAATTACGAAGAAGATCTGGACTTTGTACAAGACGACCCTTTTGGAAAAGTCATCATTGCGGCTTACGTGACAGCTCATGCTCGCTTAAAATTGTACGAAGCTTTAGAACTGTTAGAAGAACGCGTCCTGTACTTTGACACGGACAGTTGCATTTACATCCATCACCCGATTCAACAGCACCCTGACATGGAAGGAGACCGTTTAGGAGCCTGGACAGACGAGCATCCCGACGACAAGATTCTAAGTTTCGTCAGTGGTGGTCCCAAAAATTACGGCTACGAATACCGGGACAAACAAGGAGAAGTGCACACGACGTGCAAAGTGAAAGGACTGACTCTGAATCATCGTACCAGTCGAGTGGTCAACTTTGGGATATTGAAAGAAGCCTTGCAATCGGGAGAGGATGGAAACTTTAAAGTGACCACCTTTCAACCGAACAAGATTGTACGTTTACCCACTCACCACATCGTCAGTCGACCCTTGGAAAAAGTCTATCAAATTGTATACCAGAAGCGAGTGCGACTTCCCAATCACTTCACCTTACCGTACGGTCACGTTGGTATTGGTCTGTATATGAAAAGGAACCCTAGGCAAGATCGATAGTTCATTGTTCATTGAAGTAACTTAGCATGTCGTTGACGAAGAAGAAACCAGATTGGTTAGGAGTCAAATGTTGGACATCACCGAGACCAGGGTTTTGAGGCTTGGACACAAGAGGTGGCCCAGTATGCACGAGAGTTATTCAAGGAAAAAAGTTACTTTTCAACCTGTGTTAGTGACGGTGCCAGAAGAACCCGTCACCCAGGACAGGACTGTCGTGGACAGGCCTGAAAGACCCTTCCGGGAGGACACTTGTGTGACCTTACCCCTACTATAGAACTGGTTAGAACTTTACCCAAAACATGTTGTACAGACACTTGTGTTTATTCCACGTTCATGGTTATCATGTGCCTTTTATTCTTGTACTTAAGCCTTTGGCTTTTATGTATTTTTGTCTTTCGTATTCATGTTTGAAACATTCAATAAACGTGTTCTGAAAAAGTATATAAACTCTTGTCTTGTTTGTTTTTCGTGTCACAAGTGACATGTCTCACACCATGGCTACCTCTGCTGTCTCTGCTCCCTCTTCCTCTACTGTCAAAGTCATCGACGAACACTTAGATCGTGCCAGTTGGGAGGCTTTGTATCTTCGCCATCCCTTTAACATGCTCATTGCTGGACCTAGCGGTTCAGGCAAAACCGAATTCGTCAAACGTTTGATCGAACATAAACATCATTTGATCGATCGACCCCCTCAACGAATCGTGTGGTGTCACAAAGAGTGGCAATCGGCGTACAGCCTCTTGCGATAAAGTCAAGGCGATTCCATCGTGTTTGTGGAAGGCATTCCTAAAGAAGACGATGGCATCGTCTCTGACTCCCGTCTAACCCATTTGGTCATTTTCGACGACATGTTAGGAGAAGACGAAGAAGAAATTAAACTGTGGTTCACGCGCAAAGGGCATCACCGTAATGCGAGATGTCCCAGTTACAACACGAATTGCAGTCCTTAATGGATCGCCAAGATTTGTCCGAAACAGAAAAATCGCAAAAGTACGGTCAACTCTTGCAACGACTGCAACTCTTTCACCAGAAAGCTTTAGACGAAACAGCTCTACCCACTCTGAAAGATTTTAAGACCTTGATGAAAAGTCCAGCACCATCACCAGTACCAGTACCAGTACCAGTAAAACCAGTACCCGTGACCAAGACAGAAAAAGGAGAAGAAGAGGAAGGGTTTCAAACTCCACCAGAAAAAGTACGCAAGTTAACAACACCACCTACCTCCAGAATTGGATGGATTATAAAGATGATGGTCAGCCCTTCTTCATCACAAGAGAAAAAGAAAGTGAAGACAGAAGTGAAGACAGAAGTGAAACAAGAACCGATATCCCCCGCTCAGAGATCCTTCTCCTCTTCGACACCTATTGCTGGCCGCACACGCAAAGCATTGCAATCCAAGAAAATACCCCAAGAGAAAAAGAGTAGCATCCTCCAAGAGTGGGTGTCTTATTAACACACCAACCAACACAAAAAATGGAAAAAGTCTTAGCCAGCATTTACTACGATCCCTCCCATCCTGCAGGTTACGCAGGAGTTCAAAAATTGTATCGTGCTGCCAAAACGCGACTGAAAAGTCTCCGTTTACCTCAAGTGCAACGATGGTTACAAGAACAAGCTACCTACACTTTACACAAACCCATTCGACGCAAGTTTGCCAGAAGTCGCACCCGAGTGGAAGGCATCGATCATCAATGGCAAGCCGATTTAGCCGATGTCTCTCATTTGGCCAGCTACAATCGTGGCTACAAATATTTGTTTTGTGTCATCGACGTCTTTTCCAAATTTGCCTGGGTCGTACCCTTCACTTCCAAATCGAGCAGCGAGTTAGTGCGAGCCCTGCAACGGGTGTTGAAACAAAGCGGTCGTCACCCTCTTCGATGGCAAACGGACAAAGGCACCGAATTTCTGAACCAAGCTTTCCAAAAAGAATTAAAGAAACGTGACATTCATTTTTTTACCACCGAGAATCCCGAAACCAAAGCCAGCATCGTGGAACGTTTTCAACGCACTTTGAAAGAACGCATGTGGAAATATTTTACGCATCACCACACTCTGAAGTACATCGACATCTTACCGCACCTGGTGCAAGCGTACAACCAATCTTACCATCGAAGCATCGGACGTGCCCCGCAAGACGTGACTCCCGACAACGAAGTGTTGGTGTTTGAGCGTCTGTTTGGTACGTCCCCGACGAGGGCTGTCCCCGAGAAAAGTGGAATGTTGGCCGTAGGAGATTGGGTGCGCATTGGCAAAACCAAACGCACTTTCGACAAAGGTTACTTACCTAACTGGACGACCGAATTGTTTCGCGTCACTGGACGAGTGCATGGCCGTCATCCTGTCGTCTATAAATTGGAAGACATGAACGGAGAAGTGCTCAAAGGAACGTTTTATTTGCTCGAGTTACAACGTGTCACCAAAAAAGAAGACGACGTGTACGACATCGAAAGCATTCTCGAACTCAGAACCCGTAAAGTGGGCAAACGACGTGTCAAAGAAGTCAAAGTACGTTGGAAAGGATATCCCCCCAGTTTCGATTCTTGGATCGACGCTTCGCAAGTCATCGACTATAAAAAGAAGTGACCATCATGCCCTTTCACACAGCAGACGCAGCTACGTCGACCACTCCTCCTTCACCTAGTTCTTCTGTGCAAGATTTACAAAAACAACCCTTGTGGGTGTGGTGTGGAGAACGTGTGCCTAAAACGCAAATCGTCTTTTTCTGCCAAATCTTCGTGGTGTATTGTGTCATCGGGGCAGCCATCGCCAATTTGAGTTTGCAACAAGGAGACAAACAATTGTGGACCATTTTATTGAGCAGTTGCATCGGTTACCTGCTTCCTAATCCCTCCCTGAAATTCACCTCGAACGGGAACCCCGGGAACCTTGTGTCCAGTGCCAGTGCCAGTCACCACTTCAATCACAACCAGAACCCCATTTTAGACGGAGACACGCCTCTGACGTCCAGTAACCCCTCGGACAGCCACAGAACTCTGGAATTATGAGTCACCAAAACCAATTTTACTTAACTTTACCCAGTGACAGTTCCATGGAGGTGTTTCCCAAGAACACGTTGTGCTGTTACACGGCCAAATTACCTCAAGCCATCCAGTTAGATCACGAAGCCCATTGGGAAGTGGCTTTAGTAGAAATGATTCACCCGACCCAAATCCTCAATGTCCTTCCCAATCAAAATTTTTTTGATGTGGAAGTTCATGACGAGCAAATGCAACAGTGGATGGATAGCAATGTCAAATATGACAAGAAAACCCGTACACAAAATCAAAAGTACACCACCTATCACTTGTTCATTCCCCCAGGCTATTATTTTAGTGGTCAACATTTGGTCAGCACCATAGCCTTCAGGTTTAATGCCGTGTTTCTGAAAGCTTTGGAGCATGTTAACAAAAGTGTCACCATGGAGTACCACAAACAGCTCGTCGCTTCTTGATGAAATTTGAACAGAGTAAAATCCTGTCCATTTTATTTTGTCCTGAATTGTATGACATGTTGGGCGGAGACATGAACCTGAGAATGAGCATGATGAAGAAAATCGAATTACCCATCGTTTACGACAACGAGTCTTTTAGCAAGTTATTTCGTGCCCCGGTAGAACTGAACCAAGGACTGAATTTGATGTTTGTGTACTCCGATGTGGTGGAGTATAACGTGGTGGGACACACCTCCGTACCGTTACTGCGTGTCATTCCTTTCAAAGTGGATTCTGCCATGAACACTGACGAGGAAGGTGGAAACACTTACCACGTCCACCGCGAATTTGTACATCCTCACTATTTGCCTGTCAGTAAGTCGTATTTGGACACGGTCAACATTACTATAAAAGGAGATTTGGGACAAAATATTCCATTCACCAAAGGAAAAGTCACGGTGAAACTCCATTTTCGAAAACGGTTTTCTCACGATTCGTAAGTCATGTATCCAGTGTACCGAGGGGTTGCTCGACAGCGAGGACACGGGTTAGGAGATATGTTAAAATCGGCCTTTCGTTCGGTGGCCCCGGTGTTGAAACCGATGGTGACACGCGGATTGCACGCCTTGAAAGATGCGGCACTGACGCAAGGCAAAGAATTTCTCCAAAATGTCATCATCCACAAACAAAACCCTAAAGAAGCCTTCATGAGGGCAGGCAAAAATGTCTTGCTGCAAACGGGCAAAGACATTTTAGGCCAACGAGAAACACCTATAAATGCCCTGCACGCTACCGAGTCAGGCATTCAGCAAGGACAAGGCAGAAAGAGACGACGAAGAAAACACCCTTTCACCAGACTTCAAGCGAGAAAGGCCAAGAAAAGAAGAACCGTTCGAGACTTAGACGTTTTCGATTATTGAGAAAAGAGACCAAAAAAAAATGATGCACCGAGAATCTTGCGCTCCCATCGAGTTTGAAATCAAAGGACAGCCCGAAGATCACATCTATCTGAATAGCAGTTACTTGTACCTGAAAGTCAAAATTCTAGATAAGACTGGAGGTGCTATAGACGATGAAGCAGTAGCTCCCGTCAACAATTTCATGCATTCCTTGTTCAGTGGAGTGGACTTGTACTTGAATAACAAACTGGTCAGTAGCAGCATGGATACTTACCCTTATCGTGCCTACCTGGAAAATCTCTTGACGTACGGAATAGATGCCAAGAACACTCATCTCAATGCCTGTGTGGTATGGGAAGCTGACGAACCTACCAAGTTTGAAATATTGGAAACTGATGAAAAGAAAGACAACAATGATGGATTTGTAGAACGAAGAAAGAGAATCACGGGAGCCGACACAAGTTTAGAACTGATGGATCGTTTGCATTTGGACATGTGGTTGTAAGAAAAGTATTTGCTGAACGGGGTGGATGTCCGCCTGAGACTGAATCGTAGCAGTGCCGCTTTCCATTTGATGGCTGATAGTGACGGTTACAAAACCAAAATCCTAGAAGCCAGACTCTACGTACGCCGTGTGGAAGTGTTACCTAAAGTGGGAAACGACATCAGTCAGACGTTGAGCAGAACGACCGCCAAGTATCCCATACGACGCGTGGAAGTGAAAACCTTCACCATTCCCAAGGGACAGCGATCCATGATCGAAGATCATCTGTTCCAAGGACAGTTACCCAAACGTTTGATCGTTGGTATCGTCGAGAATACAGCCTTCAACGGAGCTGCCGAAAAAAATCCTTTCTACTTTCAACACTTTGGCGTGTCCAAAATCGAAGTCAGTCGCGATGGCAAGACCTTGTGTACCCGACCTTTCGAACCTGACTTTACCAAGAAGAATTACTTGAGATCGTACTTGTCCCTGTACGAAGCCACCGGACAGTTAGGAACCAATACCAGTCACGGTATTACGTACGAGGATTATGCAGGAGGCTACGCTTTGTGGGCTTTCGATTTCACTCCGGACCAAGGCAGCGACGAGGGACATTTCCACCCTATAAAATCCGGCCAGATTCGTGTGGAAATTCAGTTTAAAGACCGAGACCCTGATGAAACGGTGAACGTCATCCTGTATGCAGAATTCGATAATACCATAGAAATCAACAGTTTGAGAGAAGTCATCCTAGATTACTAGAAACCATGGAAGACTGTTATCCCTCTTTACCTAGTGGAGAAACTTTTAGTGTTGCATTGTTGTTAAAAAATGTTAGAGTTGTTGTTTAGTGTTAAGTGATTTTTGAATAAAAAATGTTGTGTTTTGAAAAAAATGCCTTTGTCTTTTGTTTAGCTATAAGAATGTTGGATTGATGCTCTTTCATTTCTTACTATCCCTCTCATGACACTCACTAAACGTTGCGACTCAAAAACCGTGTGGGGGATGTTTTCCTTCACGTCCGCGCTTTGACTTTAAGAACCGGGTTGTTTCCAGTCTAACCATCCATTGTCGACTCATCCTCCTAAGAAGATGTGCTCCAAACTAGCTAAACTCAACGAAGCCTACGTGAATTTGCATAGGGTCAGACAGTCTGATACCGAAGCCAGAAGAAATAGAGAATGTGAGAATGTTAAAAATCACTGAAGACCTGATAGAAGAGCTCTTCAGAGAAGAAATGAACAGGGAGAAAGAAGAATAGACAGAGAAGTACAGACTTCAGAGACAGCAGCAACAGCAGCAACAACAGCAGCAGCAGCAGCAACCTGAACCTGACAGAGGCTTTGTCGATTGCCGTATCGACACCAAAGAGTTCTTCTTTTCTTTCCGAAGAAGCAGACCTATCGCCAGAAAGTCTATCCTCAGAGGACATCGCATTCTTAGAAACTAAGAAAAGAATGCCATAGCAAACAAAAAAAAAAACAGCCCTTTTCAGGGCTACCCCAATACTCTAGAAAAGAAATAACGATCGATTTGCCAGTGTGTGTAGGTAGAGTAGTATGAAAATAAACACTAACTCTTTTTTAAAAAATGTGAGGGTATGTGTTTGTGTGTTAGTAAGTGCTTAAGTAAGTTGGTATGAATAGTAGATTAAAATCATGTTTGTTTGGTGTTTGAGGTGTATATTTGGAGTTAGATTGGATTGCTTTGCGTATGTGGATAGTCTATTGAAGTGATTTATAAAAAATTTTAAAATAGTGATGGGTAGCATAAAAAAGTGAGTGAGTGTTTCTTTTAGGTCCGCGCGTTGTTGTTTTTGGTCATGATGTAGGTAACATCAATTTTATGTTTTTTTAGGGGGATGTTTTCCTTCACGTCCGCGCTTTCACTATAAATTGAAACTCGCTGGGCAGTCTAGCTACCCTTGTTGATTGATCAACACCAAAAATGAACACGAGACTGTCTAAACTGTTGGAACTTCATGTGCATCTGGAATATGCCAGGCGCCTGTTGAATGAACTGGCCGCGGAAGCCATTGTGGAGGAGGGAAGGATAAGAGAGGAGGAAAGAAGAAAAAAAGAAGAGGAGGAGAGAAGATATAAAGAAGAAGAAGAGGAAAGAAGATACAAAGAGGAGGAGAGAAGAAACAAAGAAGAGGAGGAGGAGAAGGAAAAGAAGAGAAGAAGAATAAATTTCAGAATCCTAGAGAGCGAAAATTGGGATTCTGAAGCGGCATATCCTGCCTCTGCTCTCTCCCCCAAAAAAGTAAAAAGTAACTGGGGGATAAGATGTGTATGTGGCGCCAGGCCTGGAAGGTGCCACCATTAACCAGGTGTCCATGAAGTTCCAAAAACAACAGCCCTTTTCAGGGCTACCCAATACTCTAGAAAAGAAATAACCATCAATTTGCCAATGTGTATGTAGAGTAGTGTGAATATAAACACTAACTCTTTTTTAAGATAGTGTGAGGGTATGTGTTTGTGTGTTTGTGTTTGTGTGTTTGTGTTTGTACCCGCTCACGTACGATTGTGTGGATAGTAGATTATGGATTTATCGTTTCTTAGCGTATGTGTTTGTGTGTTTGTGTTTGTGTGTTTGTGTTTGTACCCGCTCACGTAAGATTGTGTGGATAGTAGATTATGGATTTGTTTATCGTTTCTTAGCGTATGTGTTTGTGTGTTTGTGTTTGTGTGTTTGTGTTTGTACCCGCTCACGTAAGATTGTGTGGATAGTAGATTATGGATTTGTTTATTGTTTCTTAGCGTATGTGTTTGTGTATTTGTGTTTGTGTGTTTGTGTTTGTGTGTTTGTGTTTGTACCCGCTCACGTACGATTGTGTGGATAGTAGATTATGGATTTGTTTATTGTTTCTTAGCGTATGTGTTTGTGTGTTTGTGTTTGTACCCGCTCACGTACGATTGTGTGGATAGTAGATTATGGACTTGTTTATTGTTTCTTAGCGTATGTGTTTGTGTGCTTGTGTTTGTGTGTTTGTGTTTGTACCCGCTCACGTACGATTGTGTGGATAGTAGATTATGGATTTGTTTATTGTTTCTTAGCGTATGTGTTTGTGTATTTGTGTTTGTGTGTTTGTGTTTGTGTGTTTGTGTTTGTGTGTTTGTGTTTGTACCCGCTCACGTACGATTGTGTGGATAGTAGATTATGGATTTGTTTATTGTTTCTTAGCGTATGTGTTTGTGTATTTGTGTTTGTGTGTTTGTGTTTGTGTGTTTGTGTTTGTACCCGCTCATTGAGTCATCCACCCTTGTGTCTTCCATGATGTTTAGGACGGACATGCTCATGTATGTCAGGTCCAAGTGGACTGTTGTTGATAGGACAGATACTAGTCAATGGATGAGGAGAGTTTACATAGAAAGACAAGGATGTCTCAAGAGGGTACTTGTGTATGGACCGGTAGTTAGAAGGAGTTGAAGAAGAAGAAGAAGAAGAAGATGTGACAGATGCCATCTATGTTAATATTAATATTAACATAAACCCAAAGGCCCTTTTCAGGGCCAGCCATATTTCTCGAAAAGAGATAGCCTTTCCATTGCTTACCCCTTTTCTAAATTTAAATTTAAATTTAAATTTAAAAAAAACTTTTAAAAAAAAAAAAAAAAAAAAATCCCATATTCAATTCCCCTTGTCCCTAGACAAACCCAAACTCTATTCCCATGTTAATTTCCCTTGTACCTAGACAGACCCAAACTCCATGTTAAATTCCCATTGTCCCTAAAGTGACCCACGATTTTTCTCCATGTTAAATTTCCATTGTCCCTAAAGTGTCCCAGGGGTCTTTTTAATGCTAAGTCCCATTGTCCCTATAGTATCCCACTTAACTACTTCCGTATGTGGGAGAAACTTAATAATATGTACAAAAGGATCAGTCTTCACAGATCTGATTGGATGACGAAAAAGCTGGATAAGAGTTGAACTGTAGAATACTTCTCTTTTCATGTCCACACTTTATGTGATGTATCACTAACTGCAATTGCTCATAACCGCAACTGGAGATCCGAAACCAGGAAAAATAAGAATCTTACTGGATAAACCGCCTTAGAACATTGAAAAAAGCAGCATAAACCTCAAAGACTAGAAAAAGACAACCACTCACAAATAAAATCATCATCTGTTTACATCCAACACATTTTCATATAAACAATTCTTCGGTCTTGCTGAATAGTCGCTCACTTACCCATAACTACTAATGAAACAATAAAATATTAGGGAGTAATTTACGGTTACGTCAAGTGACATTAAAAAGATGAGGATATGGCTCATCCATTTGTGGGCCATATAAACTAATGTACAACATCATCAGCCAATATGAAGCAAATATGAAACATTTTAAAGCTTTTATTTCAGTAGAAAATATTATTTTAAAAAATTGTATAATTTCAAGGTCTGTTGTTTTTGTTGTTTGTTTTGTCTCTTTTTTGTGCTTTCCTATTGAAAAGACCCATTTTGAGTCCAATATGGTTGTGTTAGTCAGAAACTAGTTTTACTGGCTTACATTTTTTTTAAAAACAACCCTGACTATTTTACTTCGACCACAATTCAAAGATTACTTCCCGTCATCGCGCTGCAGTTTAGATTCCAAGCGCTAAGAAACTTTCACCCATTCACTACTGTTGTCAGCACGACTATGGTCGACTTAGGAATATCCAGAGGTCTGCAGTCAAACAGGTGGCCAATCCATCTGAGCTCTATGGGTTCTCACACCAATCTCTCTCTCTCTCTCTCTCTCTCTCTCTCTCTCTCTCTCTCTCTCTCTCGCACACCTCCCCGCTGCTCTGTACCCTACACTGGCTATCCATTCGATCCAGAATCAAACACAAAATGTGTTCTCTGTGCTACGTTTCACTGACGGACTCCAGTCCAATATACCTATCCGACCTCACCCATGTGTACACACCAACAAGATACTTACGCTCCTCTTCTGACAATCGTATACTCATTATTCCCACAATGAAAACAAAGTCAAATGGACAGTGTTCTTTTGCATACCAGGGCCCAGCAACGTGGAATGAAATGCCCACTGAAAATATACACAAAGACACAGTGATCCCATTCAAGAGTGCTCTTAAAACTCACTTTTTCACTGCAAGGACAAACTTAAAGACCTAATAATGTTTCCTACCTTAAATATTCTCAGCATGTTTTTTATGTTTTCCAATTTCATGGTGTTTGTTTTTGTAATCATATCATTATATATGTTTTTTTTTATATCTTATATGTGTTGTCTAATGTTGTAAAGCGCTTAGAACTTCTAAAGATTAGGCGCTATACAAAGTCATCATTATTATTATGATTATATATATATATATATATATATATATATATATATATATATATATATATATATATATATATATATATATATATATATATATATATATATATATATATATATATTGGTTTGGAATACCTTGTTCATTTGTTATTGTCACCTTGAAGTTTTAAATGGTATTGGTTCATTTTAATATTTTGGACTTTTATGTATAAAAGAATGCAACTCATTTATATTATTATTTATACAGAAAATGTGCAGTTGAATATTTGTTTTTATTTTATTGGTATTATTTCTTTTAAATGTAAATTTTCTCATTCATTATTACCATTAAAAAAATAACCTAAAATTAAATATCCTGGATTTCGGCTGAGAACTAGCATAAGCATAATAACATATACGGCTGTATCCCACTGCATTGACTTGTACACAGTACCTATTTCAGAATTTATTCGGGATTAGTACCTTATATGTGAAATGTTATATAGAATGGTGGATTGCAGCATAGTATGTCATATATTTCATGTGATCTACATCCTCTAATTGTTTTAGTTGTGATACGTGTTATATATATATATATATATATATATATATATATATATATATATATATATATATATATATATATATATATATATATATATATACATACATACATTTTAGCAACATTGAATTTTATGATTATTTTATCTTTTCTGGTATGTTAATATAACTATATATGTTTTAATACATAATATTGTACACTTAAGTTTAGAAATAGTATTCACAGTTGCCTTACGGTGTAAAAATATTATGGTGCTCCGAAACAGCGGAGGATAAAACATTTAAAGAACAAATCTGTTCCATTCGGAACACCTCGTCTGTTTCCCCAGGAAGGACGAATAAATGTGCGGTAATATATTGTTGATAGACATATTGTAAAATGATAACCATATTTTGAACATAATTTACGATCAGATGGCCATTTGAAAGTAGCAAGGTACTTTTATTGTAAATGGGGTACATTATATGTAGATAAATTATATTTCGAATTTCATTACATAATCAGAAACATTAGATTGTTGTAGCTGTTTACAAACTATAAACACTGGAGTCTCGGTCTGACGTTTCATCAATAAAGTACGATGAAATATCTCGCAACACAAAATCACCTTATCAGTACTATAAAATTAATTTATAGTACCGTATTGTCAGATATTTCATTGTACTTTATTGATAAAACGTCAAACTCCTGTGCTATATAAAATAATATAACAGATTACCTCATCAATCGGACACGCTTAAAATATGCACGTTTTCTTTTCTTTTCTTCTAATTATAAAAGTATAATTCTTTACTAAAATTAGAATATTTTCTCATAATTTGATTGTGCAGAATTAAAAATGAACTCTTTATGATTTCCACCATGCAGCTTCCACCATTTTTAACATTGGTCTTTGTTAACTTTTTGCAAAATCGTGACCTGTTGTTATTCAAGCTGGAATTTGCATATTTCTTATATATGGTTATATATAAATGTTGTGTGAACATTCATTTATAAGAATGAACAGACTTTGTCTATGATCCATGTACTTCTAAACGGTCTTTCTAAACACAGTAATGACAGCAATGGGCTGTAATGGACAGTAATGGAGACGAAAGTACTGTAATGTAAGAGAAATTACAAGAATGGAGAAAATTAATGGAGTTGGTTTTCAATGATTCATATGCAGAAAATTATTATTAACAGAAAAAGATTCAGAAACATATTTACTTTTTGTTCCATCACGATTGTAATTTAAACTTTTACATTCCAGACCACATTAATCACTATCCCTCTGACTTTATCATTTTTTCATCCCTCTCATTTATTTCTATGTATGTATGTATGTCAACCGTCTTGACTTTTTTCGAGACCTCAAGCCTGTGTGTTCATTAATTATGTTTATAATGGAGCAAAACTTGTAAGTTGAAAGACTGTCCAATCCTTTTGCTCTGGATGCACACATGTGATCTTCTGGGGAATAAAATATGTAAAACAAAACAAAATATATATGTTTGCACTTGAGAATGGTATATACTAATGTACTACTATGTTAGCAAATAATAATAGAGTTCCATAGCTATGGAACATAATATATTTATCATTTTATTTCTGTCTTTATTTAAGACAGCCCATTTAAGTATTTGTTTTTTCAAAATTTTCTTAAAAGAAATAGTTAACTGATTTCTGTTTTAGGATTAATGGCTGAAATATTTCAATTGCATAACCACCTAAAACTAGAACAGTGTGCTTTCATTAAATGCTGCATTCTCGCCAGTCGCACATGTCTTTGATGTCTTTAATGTCCACTTTAGCTGCACATAAAATACAGTAAGTTGAACAGGCAGTGTCACGTATGGCCTAACATAATTGTCATTTAACGACATACTGTGAGATGTAACGGTCAATGAACATTAATAGAATTGAATATAGGTATCAACAATATTTTTTGTTACAAACTTGAATTGATATATGAACAATAGTGTTTGTTACCAACTTTTGCTAATGTTTAAACATTGATTTTTAATGTAAATAATTGGCCTAGAGATAAAAAGAATGAGAAGGCTCCAATAGACATATATTCTTTATATATATATATATATATATATATATATATATATATAAAAGAAGGTTGTAGTCAAACCAAAAAACAATTTTCTATTCATTGTGTTATAATTCTCAATTTGATGGATGCTTGTGATATAAGAATGGTAAAAGGAAAGAGCAAGAAACAGTTTCCTTGCGGTGACTGTAAGAAAGCTTGTGAGGCGGGCTGTCTTTTATGTGATTGCTTATATTTTCTTAAGTTTTTATTTAACGATCTTTAATTTATATCATTATTATTATATTCTCTCTGCAAATTCTTCGAACTGTCAGTACAATCATTTGTTTGAATATGCAAGCCTCCTGTTATCTGTGTTTAACATTAAACAGTATCTACATAAAACTCATAATTGCCAATAAAATTTATCAGTTGTTACCATTTATAATAAACAAAGTGCTTCAATAATATGCTATCAAATGTGAAAAGGAAAGAAGAAAGAAGCGATTAGAATAATAAATAACATGTTCCCAAGTGTATATATGTCCTGTTTGTGTAATATTAACATCACATGTAAAAAATAATAACAGTGCATTTCTTAAATTAAGTTAAACTTGGTAAAGTAGATGTTTTTCAATATCAATTGCATTTTATCATTAGCTTTATTATCGGATTGATTAATGTATGTCACTGATCGCAAAATGATGATTTTTAGTTTTTAAATTAGCATTCTATCTTTCCGTCTTATAATTGAGTCTTTGATAAGAAAATTTTACCAATTCAATGTTATTTGTTGCTGATTGCATACCAGTATGTATCTTGAAAATGGTCAGTGTAATGTAGTAAAATCAATGTAAAGGAAGAAAATGTACTGAAGTCATAATAATATTTTGCATGATGAATTTCATTACCTTGATAATATATGTTCTCTCTCCATCCCTCCATCTCTCTCTCTCTCTCTCTGTCATAATGGTATTCATACATCTCAGCAACTTTATTGTCAGATGATACACAATAATGCTGTGTCTGTATTTTACTGTATTAATGTATTATGCTGTCTGTATTTTACTGTGTTGATGTGTTATGCTGTGTCTGTATTTTACTGTATTAATGTATTATGCTGTCTGTATTTGACTGTATTAATATATTATGCTGTCTGTATTTTACTGTATTAATGTGTTATGCTGTGTCTGTGTTTTACTGTATTAATGTAGTATGCTGTCTTTATTTTACTGTATTAATGTATTATGCTGTCTGTGTTTTACTGTGTTAATGTAGTATCCTGCCTGTAGTTTACTGTATTAATGTATTATACTGTCTGTATTTTACTGTATTAATGTATTATGCTGTATGTATTTTACTGTATTAATGTATTATGCTGTCTGTATTTTACTGTATTAAATTGCCAACTGTATTTTAATGTATTAATGTATTATGCTGTTTTTTTACTGTAATAATGTAATATGCTGTGTCTGTATTTTACTGTATTAATGTAATATGCTGTCTCTATTTTACTGTATTAATGTATTATGCTGTCTGTATTTTACTGTATTAAATTGCCAACTGTATTTTACTGTATTAATGTATTATGCTGTATTTTTTACTGTAATAATGTATTATGCTGTGTCTGTATTTTACTGTATTAATGTAATATGCTGTCTCTATTTTACTGTAATAATGTATTATGCTGTATCAGTGGTGATAGGGGCTGTTTAGCGACGGTGGTAAAATACATTACAGAACCCCTTGAGCACATTTAGCGACAACACTTTTTAGCACACCCTGGGGCTGTTTAGTGAAAAGGGGAATTTAACAAGGGGAATATTGGGCCTATATAGCGACAAGGGAAAGTTGGGTTGAATAGGAATGGAACAGGTGAGATGACATCACGGCACTGGACATTGGTAACAATGTGGCAAGGGGCTGACCTGAATATGTGCTACTCTAGGGAGAGACAAATATAGTATAAATATAGATATAGACATCGACATATACAACACATACACATAGATTGATGAACATCAATCTGTCACATCTAAACTATAAAATCAACTAAAATAACAGAAACTGAATAAGAAAATTATTTAGAAAGTTTCTCAAAGACAAGGGTACAAATAAGCTAACAGTAAAGTTGACAAATGGTAAAATTACTATACCAAAAACACCTTCAGGAGGGAAAAACCCTCACCAGCGAAAAAGGATGAGAGCTGAGTGGAGTCAGACGAGAACAAAATAACAAAGGTGGACAGTCTTAGTTAAGAATATAGAGAGAGAGAGAGAGACAGAGACAGAGACAGAGAGAGTTGTTCCATTTATTGGCATTATTTTAATTAAAGCATATTATGAGCACTAATAAAACAATATAACAACCACATTTGTTATTTATGATTTATGCATTTAAGTCCATAAAATAAAAATTATTATATTTAATGTATATTACTATAATTTCTTTCACAATATTGTATTTTTGTCCCCATTACTCTCCATTACTGTTCATTACTCTCCATTACTCTCCATTATTGTACATTACTCTCCATTACTGTACATTGCTGTCCATTGCTGTACATTACTGCCCATTACTCTCCATTACTGTGTTTAGGGAGACCCATTACTGTACATTAATGCCCATTACTGTGTTTAGGGAGACCCATTACTGTACATTAATGCCCATTACTGTGTTTAGGGAGACCCATTACTGTACATTAATGCCCATTGCTGTGTTTAGGGAGACCCATTACTGTACATTAATGCCCATTGCTGTGTTTAGGGAGACCCATTACTGTACATTAATGCCCATTACTGTGTTTAGGGAGACCCATTACTGTACATTAATGCCCATTGCTGTGTTTAGATTGACCCATTACTGTACATTAATGCCCATTGCTGTGTTTAGGGAGACCCATTACTGTACATTAATGCCCATTGCTGTGTTTAGGGAGACCCATTACTGTACATTAATGCCCATTGCTGTGTTTAGGGAGACCCATTCTGAAGCCTTTTTATGCCTTTTCAACATGTGCTCACCTCTAACATTTTTGCATGAAATTATCTACTTGTGTCACAGACAAATTGAAATTATATGCTGCTTTTTATTTGAATGTTTTATACCTAATACAAGTGTGTAGAATTCCAAAATGAACTCATGCTCATGATATCTTAGCAAATAAATTGACATTGAAACTCATGTACCATCCACCTTTTTTTAATATTAGGCTTTAGTGACTTTTTGCAAAAATTTTACCCCATGGTTATTTCAGGCTGAACTTTGTATATCTCTTATATATGATTATAAAGAACTGATTTGTGAACATTCAGCTTTAATAATAAATTTACTTTTTAATTGTTTCAGGTATTTCTGAAGCCTATTTTTGCCTTTTTATTTTTGTTACCTCCCACATTTTTGCAAGACATGCCATAATATGACTTATACACAAGTTGAAATTATATCTTACTCTTAAAACTAACAGTGCATATTAATTAGTTGTTGTTGTTGTTGTTGTTGTAGGGTTTAATGCCATTTTTCAGCACACGATAGGCTATGCATGGTGGCCAGTATTAATGGTGGAGGAAGAACCTGGGAAAACCCTGGGAAGAACCACCGACCCACGAGAAGCTACTGGCAAGCTTTCTCACATACCCATATTGGCCGAATCCTAGACTCAAACCATTTTCATTATTGTTTTCCTACATATACGTTGATCTGAAATCACAATTTAGTAAACAATTGCCATTTTAGAATTTAAATAAGATAGTTTTGGTCAATTTTCATATCATTAAAATAAAGTCACTGACAAAAAAAAGCAAAAAATATCTTATTTTGAATACTTTCACAATTCTGCAAAGGATGCCAGTCATATGGACAAAATTCTTGAAATATTTGTCACTCTTTTTTCATGTTGTACAGGTTTTCCACTAATTTTTCATTACTATAAATCTGCATCTTTATTAGGGGTGAAATGATTCATCGATATATTGATGCATCAATACTTTTGCTAAAACAATACACATATCAATACAAGAGACAGAGAATCAGTATAAAATGATACTTTCTGTATGTATGTTGTTGTATTTGTAGGGTTTAACACCATTTTTCAGCGAATGTTAGGTTTTACATGGCTGCCAGTATAAATGGTGGAGGAAGAAACGGGGAAAACCCTGGAAAGACCCACCAACCTATGAGTAGCAACTGGCAAGCTTTCTCACATACCCGTATTGACCAAACCGGAGAATCAAACATACGATGACAGAGGTGAGATGGCAGTGATCCATAAAAGTGAGTGGTTTAGATGATTCAGCCACTCCCCCCCATATGCATGTTAATTTAATCTACAGCAGTCATGAATAATTGTAATTAGTTACCCTGTTATTCTGTAAAATTATAATCCATCCTAACAGCATTTGCAGTCACATGCACTCATTTTTATTAGTAAAGACAAAACTGACTATTTGAGAATACCCACTCGCCATCCACAAGTTATCACAGTCACATGGTTTGTAATCTCCCCCTCCCATTCCATGCTAATTATCTCAACCTGGAAGTATGTTCAGCTTATACCAGGTACTGTAAATTCCATACGTGTTCCACTTGTATAAAGAAGTACTTTACTCTTCATTTAATAACCACTTTTACATGAAGTTTCTGCTTTGAATTGTATTGTGACTCCTTTGGTCGATTTGAAAGCTACACTACCAGTGTGTTGCATGGGAAAATATTTTACATTGAATTCTCATTTGTGGTTATAGCTTTCCTGGTCCAGATTAAACAATAACCACCAATCAGAAATCAATGTAACTTATTCTGTGCATGACAAACAGGAAGTATTGGCAGATTAAACAATAACCACCAATCAGAAATCAATGTAACTTATTCTGTGTGTGACAAACAGGAAGTATTGGCAGAACAAGAGAGAAACTTCACAGGAGAGTCAGTAGATATCTAAAGTTCCTAAGTGAAGATGCTGTTGTGCAAACTTTGTACTAATTCATGCACTTGGAGAACAGTGAAACGCAAGAAGTCCCGCATATAAAAATGTGCACGGCGAAGTATATATTTTATACGTGAATGGTTGTGGAAATAACTTTGATTAGTACAACATTCCCAGAAATAAGTATTATGGCATAGTTTGAACCATTCATGAAGAAAGTTTTACAAATGTGGTTCATTACGATTTTATTCGGCAAATACTTGCTGATGATAGTGATGATGACAGTAATTTTCAAAGTTATGAAGTGTATCAGATTAATGGAGTTGGAAAGCGTTAATGCAGATACCAATGAGTGATTTTGAGCTCAAAAAGTTGTTAAGTATGAGTGAGATGTACATGGTGGATGGACAAAAAATAGCATGACCCTTTCAGTGGTATTTCAAATTAAATATACAAAGGACAGAATACTGAGCCAAATTTAAATAAAGACAAAAACATATAAACGTACAATACAATTTTCATTTATTTCGTTTTAATCAATTTTTCCCTGTGAAGCATATGCAACAAAACCATTTAATTGTATCCATGTCAAGGTTATGATAAATGTAATAAAATAAGGGTAAAAAAAAGAAATTAATAAGTAAAGACATTTTTTTTTAATACCTTTGTCAGTAAACTACAGATTTATCAAAGGAAGTTAATGTTAGTGAAAAATCCTATTTTTAAGCTGATGTATCCAAAAGATAATATATGAGCTCTGGAAAAATGTACAAAACAGTCACAAAGATCAGTTTCCCAACATACTGAAGCTGACAAAGCTAGCTACGTATATGCCCCTTCAGAAAGAAGCAAAGGACAATATTAATACAAATAAAAGGAGCAAAGTATGCTCAAAATTAATTAACAGATTAATGCTTATACAGCTAGAGGTGACATCTAATAAAAGTTCATTTCAGTAGAGCTATAAGAAAGTGGAGCAGGAAGAAAGACAGACAGATATTGAAGTTTATATAAATATTGACCTATGACAGTTTCTTCCTTGCCCTCCTGTCTTCTTTGATAAGGGGGGTGGGGACGGAGCATCATCTCACCTTAAATTGTACATGGGGAAGAAATTTGTAATTTCTTTTTTTATGTGGAGATATTTAACCATTGAATGAAGGCACTGATTGAATAAATGAAATTAGCATAGAATGAGTGATGGGGCAGATTTCAAGCTGCTCAAGTTTATCACCTTGTGTAAGTTAAAAGAAAATTATGGAGTAGGACTGGGTCTAGTCAATAGTTTTCCTTCTTCACTAACAAAAACAAGTACCTGTGGCTGCAGCAGTCTTTGCATCTGCAGGAAGTAAAATGTGATAGATTTTGTTGATATTCATCCTTATTCCCATGCCTAAATTTGCTCCAGATGAGATTTTCTTTGCATGAGGAAATTGAATTATTTCTTCTATTTTGAAGATAAGATTGTTCTATCATCCAAGTGTAACTGAGACATGGAATTGGTAATCAGATGTTTTCAAATCATTTATGTTGTACAGAACAAAGGGGGTTAAATAGAGCCACCATAAAATGACCTAAAACATTGGATAAAGCTCATTGCAACCAACAGGTAGTCTGTTTGAAAGTATTGTTGTTATCTTCTTATCAATGAGAATTGCATAAAAATATATGATGACTATATTTATGTCATCTGCATACTGCAAATAGATAGGACCAAAATGTTTACATGAAAGGGCACCACCTACCTTCCAAAGATGGAAAAACCACCAAGCTCATACGTGTATCGATATGTATCACATTGCAGGCAGCGTATCATAAATCATATCAATATGTGGCACAGGTGTATCATTTCACCCCTAATTTATATGATGTAAATTGTCTATATTGGAACTAAATTTTTTATATATTTTCTTAATAATTCTGACCAGTTTTTAGCTGTATTATACAGTTCATGAAGTAGTATTGTAAAATCAGAGATAAGAGAGTGATAAAGAAGGACTTCTTATGATGTATTTATGGTTAAGTATTTTTTTATATTAAAGAAATATGCTACAGATTGTTGTCTTTCCTTTATGATGTCAGTATTGGGTTTAGATTTGTTTGCAACAAATCACATGAACTGGTATTCTTCACTTTAAAATAGTTAAAATGTTACCTTCTTTTTACCTATACTAAAATGAAAATTGTTAATGAAATACCAATGTCTCTAGATATCATCCTGTTAACTGTAAATGTAAAGTCGGCATCTAACTTCAAAAACGCATTACACACCAAATGTTGTACCAGACTTTTGTAATACATTTAGTATAACATATGACAACATGTATAATCAGACTCCATGGTATAAATGTCCACTTTTCATAAAATGAAGTTTTCTTTTTCTAATCTATTTATGTGACATTGGTGCCATTGTTTACATTTTTTATGTACCCACATGCAGGGAAGAGTTACTGTTCTTACTGACATGGGTGACCTTTAATAAAGACATAATTCGGGGGTTTTACACAAGTATTGACAGGGCCCGGAGTGGCCAAGTGTTCTAAAGCACTGTCCGTTATGGATCACTGCCATCTCACCTTCATCTGTGTGGGTTCGAGTCTAGGATTCGGCCAATGTGGGTATGTGAGAAAGCTTGCTGGTAGCTTCTCGTGAGTTGGTTGTTCTTCCCAGGGTTTTCCAGGGTTCTTCCTCCACCATTAGTACTGGCCGCCATGCATAGCCTATCGTGTGCTGAACAATGGTGTTAAACCCTACAACAACAACAACAAGTATTCACACATTGTAGCATTATCTTCATAAAATGATCTCCAAAGTATTTAAAAAGTAGTCACTGGTCAGCATATATATTTATTTAGTTTTACTGTAGTTTGAAAACGATGCTGTTTGTTATTTCTGTAGAATCTGTTGTACAAAAGGCTTAATATCATCTACATTAAATATTAACAGTTGACCTTTCAACCATGATGCTGTTGTTGTTGTAGGGTTTAACGCCATTTTTCAGCACACGATAGGCTATACATGGCAGCCAGTATTAATAGTAGAGCAAGATCCTGGGAAGTCCCCGGAAAGAACCAACGACCCATCGAGAAGCTACTGGCAAGCTTTCTCACATACCCAAATTGGCCAAATCTGAGACTCGAACCCATGCAGACAGAGGTGAGATGGCAGTGATCCATAATGGAGAGCGCTTTACACCACTCGGCCAATCAGGGCCCCCTTCAACCATGAATATATTCAGATGTAATAATGTTGGGTTTTTACAAATGAAAGTGGATAACAAGGGTAACACGGTTGCCGTGGAGACAGTATGAGTATTGATTGCCAGTGTCCACTAGCAATGCTGCCAGTCGTTATTTATAATTTATATTTTAATAAGCCATGCAAGAAAATTGGTTTCATTTGACAAGGTTTTTCTCTCCCTCTCTTCTTTTACATGCATTATATTAAATACCCATGTGTAATGGCTGCCCAATGCACACTTAAGATAGTCCTCTCCTAAAGTTTATAATCTCTGTTTAAGAAGTCAGTTTACATGAATAAGTATATACTTTACATTAACATGCAGTGTTAAATACACTGGTTAAGTAATAACTGGCCATTTGATTGTTAAGATACCATATACATGCATACCAATTTTAAATATTCAGTGACAAGACTGCAAAACATGCAAAAGCACACATGTATGATAATTTTTAATACATCAGAAGCATATAACATTAAATGCATCATGAATGGGACTAAAATCCATCCAAAACCATGTGTGAGCAACATAAGCCAACATTGGGGAAATTTTTGGCATGTCTTTATTGAACTTTATGTTTTGAGTGACTAAATGCCCATTTAGTATAAGACGATTAGTACTGTCATCAGGGGTTGACATTCAAAACCATGAGAGTTAGTTACCTTGCACTAATTGTGGGGGATGGGGGATTACTACAGGAAAACATTTCCCCAATTTTACTGATAGCAAGAAGTATCTGAGTTTGAGAGCTCAACCAAGGTGCAACACTGGACTACCCCACTTTCGATCTCGGTATATTTATCAGGCAAAACTACTATCTAGCTGAGATTAATTGATTCCATTATACCTTATTCCTTACAAATTGCAAACCAGACCTTGGCTTCAAACTGTCTGGAGATTTCAGCCCAAAACATACTCAGCTTTTTTCAGATACAGACCCAGGGCAAGACTCTTTAAAACAAAAATCACTTGTCTTGACTTAATATCCACTTGCCCAACAATTCCATATTTTTTTCCTATTTTGACACACCCACCACATCCTTAAAAAATTAAATGATTGGTTCCTCATGCTTGTGGTATTGGATAGCACCTAACCCTTATTCACATGCTAATGAAGTAGGGCTGACAACAAGTTCCAACAATTCCACAATTTCTGTATGCTCAGTTTGTAAATTCTGATTAATTGTGGCACACTCCTTAGCCCTTGTGATTTCTGACTCTATGCCTTGAGGTCAATATACAAGTGAGGTTTCCAACAATTCCACAATTTCTGTATGCTTAGTTTGTAAGTTCTGATTAATTGTGGCACACTCCTTAGCTCTTGTGATTTCTGACTCTATGCCTTGAGGTCAATATACAAGTGAGGTTTCCAACAATTCCACAATTTCTGTATGCTTAGTTTGTAAGTTCTGATTAATTGTGGCACACTCCTTAGCTCTTGTGATTTCTGACTCTATGCCTTGAAGTCAATATACAAGTGAAGATTTCATCATGATCTGTTTCTGGAGATAAGTATTTGGATGGGTTGTAATTTTGTTTTCTAAATATAAATGTGAAAATCTCCATGTTTCTTGATCAATGTTGAAAACAGAAATGATGTTGGAAAGGCATCGATCACTTTTAAATCATTCAGTAAAACCAATTGCTTCAAGTTCATAAAGAGTTCATTTGAAAGTAGTCTGATATGTGTCATAATTACAGTCACATGTACTTTGTATCAATATAATTATTACCAAGTTAGCATGAGAATGGGACATCTTATTGTTTTTCAAGTTGTACAAGTGAGAGTTAATTGAGATTTGGGTGGATTATTGCAGGTGTGGAGTCATATTTATGCTGTAAATGCTGATCTGACTAATATAAAAACTTTAATTATGTCGGAATAAATTGATTTTTTTAATGGTAATATAATAAAGTAGTGTTTGATAAATTGTAGAAAACAGAAACATTTTGATATGGTAATGTTTTGACTCCATAAATGTATTTTGGCATTCAAAGATACATTTAGACTTGAGTATGTTTTGACAAGTACATTTTAACTGTAAATTGTTTCATCTGTGCAAACTTGTAATTTGAACAGATCTTGTCAGCATTGAGGTCTTAGCTATATCCTTCCTTCTTAATTCTATAGTAGGATGTATGCCGTATTCTCACAGTACTAACGAGAAACAAATTGCAAGTTAAAGACAATATTATACCTGCTTTAAAGTTGCCTTAATTGCATATTTATCATTTATCTCCAATCCTGTATTAGGCAAATATTATAAATAATGCCAATTTTACAGTAAATGTCAAATTGCATATAAAATGAAGTTCTCATTTTCTTATGGCAAATAATGCAATTGCTAAATTACAGTGGTCCGAACAGGTTATGAAATATCAAAATAAAATGCTGAATCATCTTCCATAACAGAAAACCTTAATGTACAAGTTTTAAAAGTTTAATATATCTCTTTATACTTATAATTGTTATGCATCAATACAATTTTAATATCTATTTATCCTCTGAAGAGATGATGTGGGCACCTGAAACAATAATCTATCCTCAGTGCTTGAATTTATGAAAAGTACATGTATATTGAGTCCACCATGTTTTTCTTAATTTATAATAATAGATGTATGCAGTTAATAAGTTCCTCCAGATCAGCAAGTTTTTAGTCTTTCAGACTCTCCTCTGTCATACCCATTGCTGTTGTATTTGTCACTCTTCCATTTTCTTTCAGTACTTGTTCCCTTAATTATAAGATTTAATTGTGTATTATGTAGGCATGAATTTCAGTTTGTTGTTATCAGGTAGTTTTGTTTATGTACTTTGGTACATCACTGACTTATTTAGCAGAATTAGTCATAAATGGTCACAACATTTTGGGGTGACTTCAGGTTTTCAGCACATTGATCCTAATGGTCAACATATACAATTTTAAGTAATCAAGGTCTATAAATAAAGTGACAAGGCTTGTATCATTGTAAACCATCATCAGCTTGACAACTTTATTCAGTTAAGATTAATGTGATTTGGTTTCTGTTATGAAATGTAGGAGACATATTAAAACCTAGGTAAGCACAGCTTGGATTCTAGCAGAAAGGCATATTTAACCTTACTTAGCCTTTGATATTACTGGCCAGCCGATCCCTGGCACCTTATTTGCATGTCTAAAGGCAATGCCTAGCAGCTGTCTGGAGTTCTCAGTTTCTGTGTTATTTCTAACCCTGGACATAGTTATTAATATAATTATCAGTCAGTGTAGAGCTTGTTTCATTCATTTATTTTGGTGTTCATCTCTTAGAAATGACTGAACTGTTCATTGCAAATACCTCTTTACTTGAATTAAATGGTCTACTCCAAACTTGGCTGAGGTGCTGAACTAGGTCCCTGGTGGAAGTAACATATTTGTACTACTGACTGAAGCCCCAAGGCAGATTAAAACATGTTGCAGTGAACATCACACCTTCAGTAGAATACAAAGTTAATTGAGAATGATTTTCACATAAAATTTAGATACCCACATTGGACATTTTGATTAGAGTCATAAATCAGTCCTGTCAGACATGTCTGGCTCATATAGGAGTACATTTATATATATATATATATATATATATATATATATATATATATATATATATATATATATATATACACACACACACACATATATATATATATAAACACATATACATATATATATATATATATATATATATATATATATACACACACACACATATACATATATATACAGAGAGAGAGACAGACAGACAGACACATATGCATATATACATGTACATACTAACTGCCTTGATGTGGCCTAATGTTCACGTTTTTATACATGATAATTAATACTGAATAAATATAACCCATGACCAGTCACAAGAAAGGGGACCGTCTTGTACTGAGAAATATATTATTCTATTTCAGACAGTGTTAGAAAATTCTGTATTCAGCTGACATTTATCTTTTCAGCATATCCTTCCTATTGATGGCAGCATATGTTCAATTGACAGACAGTGATTTGGGTCAGCAGATGATATGCTAATTAGTTCTTCAAAAGGAAGGTAAAGCTGGCATGGAGTTTCATGAGACAGGCACAGGAATTTTAGAAGAGGGGGATCTTGGTGGGGACAAGCTTGAACTTGACACAAGTACTGATGAAATCAGTCAGCTTCTTCAATCCCTTCAACCTCATCATCGTTTAACAGGGCCAGATGGTGTGAGCAGACCTGAGTCTGTGCCACCAGGGCTTGACTTTGATCTCTGTCAGACAGATATTGTGGGTGGATCAGATTTTGTACTTGATCACTCATCAGTTTTTGATATTGCTGAGTCTGTGATTGAAGATAAAAGTGCCAGTGATTTTTACCATGACCCTGTATCAGCTGTGAATCCAGATGTACAGGTGGGTCAAAATGCCACCAGCATCACCAAAACAGATGTACTGTCAACCCTCACCACACAACCTACAAGTATGGTCAGTGACAGTTTATGTAATCTTCAAATTATACCAGTAGACCACCTGCAGATTGTTTCAACAATTAATACTAGTCAGGGCATACAAGTTATTGTCGCTCCACGTGCTTCCACTGTAGGAGACCTAACACAACCAGCATTTCTGATTGGTAGCTTTGTTTCAGTCCCTATAACAAAATCCAATACCCCGGATTCGGGAATAACAGACAGTGAGTTTTGCTCAGTTAATGATCAAAATCTGTCCAGTACAGGATTGGAATATGGAACAATTCTTAATTTAACTCATAACCAGTTTATAGAGCAGAGCAACCAGCTGACTTCTCAACAACAGCCCATTAAGCATGTACCATCGTATGAAAGTATAATGCACACAGTATCTAATGAATACAACCACATTAGTTCAAATCCTAGTCTACTTGGAAAGTCTCACATTTTTGTAAAGGAACTGGAAGCTGAATTGGCAGATAATAATGTTGATATATGTGCGAACTCAAGAAAACAACATTTAGGTCAAGGGGAGATAATTTCTCAAACAATAATCAAACCTAGTGCTGTTCAGCCCAAAAGTCTGTTCACTTCAAACCCAGTCGGTGAAGCTGCTGCTCACCATTTAGATACACCACCATCAACATGTAAAGCTTACAATAGAAAGGAAGTTCCTACAGTTGCAGTCTGTACAAACAAACCATGTACAGTTTTCACAGAGAGAAGTGTGCCAATGCTAGAAACCTTATATTTTAAAGATAAAAGATCAAATATTGTGAGTTACACAAGAGAAAATACTAATTCATCTACAGATGATCTCATTTCAAAAGTTACCTCAGTAGATGAAGCAACACAGTGCTTATCACCAATTGAATTGAGTTCAACAGTACCTTTCAAGAACCAAGTTCCCCCTCTAGGCCCCAACAGAAAGGATCAAAAGATTCATAAAAAGTTAAATCTCCCTGTATCGTTGGTGAGGTCAAAAGGAAGTACTAATGGGGAAATTAATAAAAAGTTCACATCCTCTGTATCTTTGCTGGGAACAAAGGGAAGTACTAATGGGGAGAAACTTGTTACTTCTCGCATGACAGTGTCACAGGTTCTAGAGTTGACGAGAAAAAAGATGCAGGAACAAGAAGGGTATAGGAAGGATCAATTGCCAGTTCATCCCCCAATTTCGTTCAAAGTCAAATCCAGGGATGGCAAGATCAAAACCATCCATATCAATCCAGTAGAAGTAGAGGGATTTATGGTCCGGAAGAATAAAATATACACTGAACAGACAGGGCCTGCTGTTATAGAAAGGGAACATTTACAGATATCAAAGCCAACAGATGTTGTAGATGAAGTTTTGGATTACACATGTGACATTTGTAATATATCATTCTCAGCTGTGGAAGATCATGCAAAACACAATCAGACACATGAAAATAATTCTGTATGCCTCAGGGATATCGATAAAAAAGGACTGTGCAAGTCAAGCCAGAAGTGTGTAGCAAACCATACTCAAGTGAGTAAAGAGGAGCTTCTAATTTGTAAGAGGTCCCAAGGGAGCAAAAGGTTTAGGTGTGACCTCTGCACAGCCTCTTTCTCCCGCCTTGGAAACTTCACCAGACATAGGATGATACACAGTATCAGGGTAATTTTCATTTTTGAAACCAACAGTAAGATTTTCATGCGCTTGTTAAAGATGATGCTTACAATTAATGGTGTGCCAGTAATCAAAATAAACAAAGATTGGTCAGAAATCTGGAGCAACTAATCATTTGATTAGGATTTCATATCAGAAATTAACAATTATAGATTTCTATGTATAAAATGTTTGACATTTTGGGGATGAAATCTTCCACCAAAACAAACAATATAACAAGTTCCAGTGAATACAGTCTTTCAGTGTTTTGTACAATCCACTTGCTGACAACATAGCAGATGAAAAATACGCAGATAAACCATTCAGCTTGACTGGATAAAAGCAATGTAAACATTAAACCATTCAGCTTGACTGGATAAAAGCAATGAAAACATTAAACTATTCAACTTGACTGGATAAAAGCAATGTAAACTTTAAACCATTCAGCTTGACTGGATAAAGGTGGCGCTATACAGTTTCGCATTTTGCATAGGGTTAGGATTGTAAAGAAAGAGAATTTCCCCGGCTTTCCTCACTGGTTATACTGGCTATTTAAAAAAGACCTTGAATATCTTAGGTATAATGCAAAGAACCTTTAATTCCCTTTATTTTGGTGTATAATTGATGGGTGTACTATGGGTTATAGAGTATACAGCTTGACCTTACTTCAAATGTGCACCTTTCAAAAAAGTGCTAGCTCTACTTGGTCATTTTCACTTCCTGAACTTCAGAGGTCAATTGTATAAAAAAGAGCCAATAACTTTTTTTTACATTTTATATATTTGGTAATTCATTCATTGCACTTTCAGAAGCTGGTATTGTCTAGTCTGGCAAAATTCATTTTCCCTATTTTAATAGCTGCTATGTATAGTGCACTTTAGACTAATTCAGACTGATTTTTTAACACAAGGGAGCAGTCATTTTAGTTAGCAGTGTGTTTAAATCATGTAAAATTTCCAGAAGTACAATATCCAAAAGAAATATCATCCACATTACATTAATGTAGCATAGAGATATGCCAACATTCTCTCCATTGTGCATGTTTTAAATGCGAACTACTTCACCTTACATACGTCACTCTCTCAAAAGTACATATTATCTGGTGAGCGCCACCAAAAGCAATGTAAACTTTGAACCATTCAGCTTGACTGGATAAAAGCAATGTAAACTTTAAACCATTCAGCTTGACTGGACAAAAGCAATGTAAATTTTAAACCATTCAACTTGACTGGATAAAAGCAATGTAAACTTTAAACCATTCAACTTGACTGGATAAAAGCAATGAAAACATTAAACTATTCAATTTGACTGGATAAAAGCAATGTAAACTTTAAACCATTCAACTTGACTGCATAAAAGCAGTGAAAACATTAAACTATTCAACTTGACTGGATAAAAGCAATGTAAACTTTAAACCATTCAACTTGACTGCATAAAAGCTGTGAAAACATTAAACTATTCAACTTGACTGGATAAAAGCAATGTAATTTTTAAACCATTCAAGTTGACTGGATAAAAGCAATGTAAACATTAAACCATTCAGCTTGACTGGATAAAAGCAATGAAAACATTAAACTATTCAACTTAACTGGATAAAAGCAATAAAGCATTAAACCATTCAACTTGACTGGATAAAAGCAATGTAAACTTTAAACCATTCAGCTTGACTGGATAAAAGCAATGAAAACATTGAACTATTCAACTTGACTGGATAAAAGCAATGAAAACATTAAACCATTCAACTTGACTGGATATAAGCAATGAAAACATTAAACTATTCAACTTGACTGGATAAAAGCAATGTAAACTTTAAACCATTCAACTTGACTGGATAAAAGCAATGAAAACATTAAACTATTCAACTTGACTGGATAAAAGCAATGTAAACTTTAAACCATTCAGCTTGACTGGATAAAAGCAATGAAAACATTAAACTATTCAACTTGACTGGATAAAAGCAATGTAAACTTTAAACCATTCAGCTTGACTGGATAAAAGCAATGAAAATATTAAACTATTCAACTTGACTGGATAAAAGCAATGTAAACTTTAAACCATTCAACTTGACTGCATAAAAGCAGTGAAAACATTAAACTATTCAACTTGACTGGATAAAAGCAATGTAATTTTTACACCATTCAAGTTGACTGGATAAAAGCAATGTAAACTTTAAAACATTCAGCTTGACTGGATAAAAGCAATGAAAACATTAAACTATACAACTTGACTGGATAAAAGCAATGTAATTTTTAAACCATTCAAGTTGACTGGATAAAAGCAATGTAAACATTAAACCATTCAGCTTGACTGGATAAAAGCAATGAAAACATTAAACCATTCAACTTGACTGGATATAAGCAATGAAAACATTAAACTATTCAACTTGACTGGATAAAAGCAATGTAAACTTTAAACCATTCAACTTGACTGGATAAAAGCAATGAAAACATTAAACTATTCAACTTGACTGGATAAAAGCAATGTAAACTTTAAACCATTCAGCTTGACTGGATAAAAGCAATGAAAACATTAAACTATTCAACTTGACTGGATAAAAGCAATGTAAACTTTAAACCATTCAACTTGACTGGATAAAAGCAATGAAAATATTAAACTATTCAACTTGACTGGATAAAAGCAATGTAAACTTTAAACCATTCAACTTGACTGCATAAAAACAGTGAAAACATTAAACTATTCAACTTGACTGAATAAAAGCAATGTAATTTTTAAACCATTCAAGTTGACTGGATAAAAGCAATGTAAACTTTAAAACATTCAGCTTGTCTGGATAAAAGCAATGAAAACATTAAACTATTCAACTTAACTGGATAAAAGCAATGAAGCATTAAACCATTCAACTTGACTGGATAAAAGCAATGTAAACTTTAAATCATTCAGCTTGACTGGATAAAAGCAATGAAAACATTAAACTATTCAACTTGACTGGATAAAAGCAACGAAAACATTAAACCATTCAACTTGACTGGATATAAGCAATGAAAACATTAAACTATTCAACTTGACTGGATAAAAGCAGTGAAAACATTAAACTATTCAACTTGACTGGATAAAAGCAATGTAAACTTTAAACCATTCAGGTTGACTGGATAAAAGCAGTGAAAACATTAAACTATTCAACTTGACTGGATAAAAGCAGTGAAAACATTAAACCATTCAACTTGACAGGATATAAGCAATGAAAACATTAAACTATTCAACTTGACTGGATAAAAGAAATGAAAACATTAAACCATTCAACTTGACTGGATATAAGCAATGTAAACATTACCAAGTATACAATGGTTACTTAGTTATGCTTAATCAATCAGCAGTCTTTAAACTTCAGTCAATTCACAATACTTTTTAACAATATGGCGATGAAGTTTTAAACTTTGTTTATTTTAATTTGATAAGTTTTTAAGGTTTATATTACACACTCTTGACAGCTGAGATTTGATAAACTGTGGTCTTTGTGGTGAAAGAAACTGGAGGACTAGAGAAAATCAAAGGACATGAAAGAATGGCTAATTTGCTATCACATACATCCCAAACCAAAATCCAGTACAGCCATAACTAAACCATCCAAAATCTGAACATTATAAGTTTTTGTGTAACTGAAACTTGTATGTGTCTTAAAATCTATCATGATACAATATATTTCTAGACAGAGTTTGGTGGCATGTAAGCCTTATTGTATACAATATATTTCCAGACAGAGTTTGGTGGCATGTAAGCCTTATTGTACACAATATACTTCCAGACAGAGTTTGGTGGCATGTAAGCCTTATTGTACACAATATACTTCCAGACAGAGTTTGGTGGCATGTAAGCCTTATTGTATACAATATATTTCTAGACAGAGTTTGGTGGCATGTAAGCCTTATTGTATACAATATATCTCCAGACAGAGTTTGGTGGCATGTAAGCCTTATTGTACACAATATACTTCCAGACAGAGTTTGGTGGCATGTAAGCCTTATTGTATACAATATATTTCTAGACAGAGTTTGGTGGCATGTAAGCCTTATTGTACACAATATACTTCCAGACAGAGTTTGGTGGCATGTAAGCCTTATTGTACACAATATACTTCCAGACAGAGTTTGGTGGCATGTAAGCCTTATTGTATACAATATATTTCTAGACAGAGTTTGGTGGCATGTAAGCCTTATTGTACACAATATACTTCCAGACAGAGTTTGGTGGCATGTAAGCCTTATTGTATACTCATGATTAAATATAACTTAAAATATATCATGATACAATATATTTCTAGACAGTTTGGTGGCATGTAAGCCTTATTGTATACGATATATTTCTAGACAGTTTGGTGGCATGTAAGCCTTATTGTATACAATATATTTCCAGACAGAGTTTGGTGGCATGTAAGCCTTATTGTATACTCATGATTAAATATAACTTAAAATCTATCATGATACAATATATTTCTAGACAGTTTGGTGGCATGTAAGCCTTATTGTATACAATATATTTCCAGACAGAGTTTGGTGGCATGTAAGCCTTATTGTATACAATATATTTCTAGACAGAGTTTGGTGGCATGTAAGCCTTATTGTATACAATATATCTCCAGACAGAGTTTGGTGGCATGTAAGCCTTATTGTATACACATGATTAAATATAACTTAAAATCTATCATGATACAATATATTTCTAGACAGTTTGGTGGCATGTAAGCCTTATTGTATACAATATATTTCCAGACAGAGTTTGGTGGCATGTAAGCCTTATTGTATACAATATATTTCCAGACAGAGTTTGGTGGCATGTAAGCCTTATTGTATAATCATGATTAAATATAACTTAAAATATATCATGATACAATATATTTCTAGACAGAGTTTGGTGGCATGTAAGCCATATTGTATACAATATATTTCTAGACAGTTTGGTGGCATGTAAGCCTTATGGTATACTCATGATTAAATATAACTTTGACTTAAATCTGGATATGTTTAAGATGTAATCCTGCATCTGATTGGCTAAGCTGGGAAAATTTTCAACAGATTTTGAAGAAACCTTTTTTATTTTGCATCTATGAATGTAAAATCCACATAAAGTGAGGTAAATCTATTAGTGTCAGTAAATGTACAAAACCACATACAATGAAATAAATCTATTATTGTATTATCAGTAAATGTACAAATACAATGGAGTAAATCTATTTTCATTGTTGGCAGGAGGAGTACAGGTTTAAGTGCCCTGAGTGTGGAAGAAAATTTCTCCAGAAGTGTGACATGAGCCGTCATCGACTGATTCACAGCAAACAGGAGCCCTACAAGTGTCCTGAGTGTGGGAAGGGTATGGATGGAGAGAAAAATATAAATTATATAGCCCTACAAGTGTCCTGAGTGTGGGAAGGGTATGGATGGAGTGAGAAATATAAATTATATAGCCCTACAAGTGTCCTGAGTGTGGGAAGGGTATAGATGGAGAGAGAAATATAAATTATATAGCCCTACAAGTGTCAGTGTGGGAAGGGTATGGATGGAGAGAGAAATATAAATTTTATAGTCCTACAAGTGTCCTGAGTGTGGGAAGGGTATAGATGGAGAGAGAAATATAAATTATATACCAGTAGCCCTACAAGTGTCCAGAGTATGGGAAGGGTATGGATGGAGAGAGAAATATAAATTGTATAGCCCTGCAAGTGTCCTGAGTGTGGGAAGGGTATGGATGGAGAGAGAAATATAAATTATATAGCCCTACAAGTGTCCTGAGTGTGGGAAGGATATGGATGGAGACAGAAATATAAATTTTATAGCCCTACAAGTGTCCTGAGTGTGGGAAGGATATGGATGGAGACAGAAATATAAATTATAGCCACCCTCCCCTTTATATTAATGTATCATCCATATTTTAAGATGTTCAAACCTGAATAGTTTTAGGGGTAATTAAAATAACAGAAGTGCTCTGATTAGTTTCATATAAACTTTAATAATCCTAAAATAGAAAAATGCTATTTAGAAAATCTGTATTAAAGCACCATAACCATGCCTTTACTTGTGTAACCATAGATACATACCATGCCTTTACTTGTGTAGCCATAGATACATACCATGCCTTTACTTGTGTAACCATAGATACATACCATGCCTTTACTTGTGTAGCCATATATACGTACCATGCCTTTACTTGTGTATCCATAGATTACATACCATGTTTTTAACTTGCATAATTATAGATTACATACATACCATGCCCATTGTTTGATTAATGAAAAAAATTATTTTTCAAATACCCACCACATTTGTGGGCTCATTCATGGTGGGGTGTTATATTCTTTGTCAGCATCTGATTAACTTTTTCTTTAGTTCACTTTTTAGATGCTGATGTGGAGCAGTTCCCTTTTATGAAGACATTTAATGTTTATGTGAGGATTGGTTTTTGATTCAGAGGTTTTTATAAGCCATGAGATGGTTCTTATTATGTTGTATTAGCCGTCCACCATCCTTCTGTTGGCCTGTCCATACATTACCAATTTCAAATTCACAGTCAAACAAAGACAAATTTCATTATGACTGAAAGAAGATAAATGGTTTATGTGCAGTAACATTAGTTTTACATCACAGACCTGTACCAGTCTTTGTTGCATCTGACATAAGGAATAAGCCCTATTTTGGAGTCAGAAGTTGAGTGGTCAAGGTCACTTTGACTGGGAAAAAAAAGTTTTTGCATAATAACTAGCTCTTTGCCACATACCTTATCTAATGTTGGTTTCTCACATGAGGTATGGATGAGACCTGTTGACTTTGGGGTCAGATATCAAGGTCACTGGCAAAGCATAAAAGATTATTTTCTAGAATAAATCATGTTCAAGAGTAAGTTCCGTGATCATCCTTGGCTTGCATTTAGGGTAGATAAGGAAATATAGAGATTCTAGGGTATGAAGGTCAGAGGTCATAGTCATGGTAAGTCTGATAAAAAGAAAATGTTTCTGTACATTTAATTTAGTGCGTTACTTTCCTACATAAGGAACTGTTTAAGATCAAATGAGTGTACAATATTCCATTTTTGGTATTCTTGTTTACTTTGATGGACTTTAAGTAACTAGATGGACTTTAACTAACTAGCCTGATATTAAATGTAAGCATGTTTTCCATGCAATCACTTTGTCACTTTGTTTTCCATGCAGTCACTTTGTTTTCCATGCAATCACTTTGTCACTTTGTTTTCCATGCAGTCACTTTGTTTTCCATGCAATCACTTTGTTTTCCATGCAGTCATTCATGCAGTCACTTTGTTTTCCTTGCAATCACTTTGTTTTTCATGCAATCACTTTGTTTTCCATGCAGTCACTTTGTTTTCCATGCAGTCACTTTGTTGCAATCACTTTGTTTTCCAAGCAATCACTTTGTTTTCCATGCAGTCACTTTGTTTTCCATGCAGTCATTCATGCAGTCACTTTGTTTTCCTTGCAATCACTTTGTTTTCCATGCAGTCACTCACTTTGTTTTCCATGCAGTCACTTTGTTTTCCTTGCAATCACTTTGTTTTCCATGCAGTCACTTTGCTTTCCTTGCAATCACTTTGTTTTCCATGCAGTCACTTTGTTTTCCATGCAGTCATTCATGCAGTCACTTTGTTTTCCTTGCAATCACTTTGTTTTCCATGCAATCACTTTGTTTTCCATGCAGTCACTTTGTTTTCCTTGCAATCACTTTGTTTTCCATGCAGTCACTTTGTTTTCTATGCAGTTATTCATGCAGTCACTTTGTTTTCCATGCAGCCACTTTGTTTTCCATGCAGTCATTCATGCAGTCACCTTGTTTTCCATGCAATCACTTTGTTTTCCATGCAGTCACTTTGTTTTCCATGTGGTCATTCATGCAGTCACTTTGTTTTCCTTGCAATCACTTTGTTTTCCATGCGATCATTTTGTTTTCCAGTCAGTCACTTTGTTTTCCATGCAATCACTTTGCAGTCACTTTGTTTTCCATGCAGGCACTTTGTTTTCCAGGCAGTCACTTTGTTGCAATCACTTTGTTTTCCATGCAATCACTTTGTTTTCCATGCAGTCACTTTGTTTTCCATGCAGTCATTCATGCAGTCACTTTGTTTTCCATGCAGTCACTTTGCAGTCACTTTGTTTTCCATGCAGCCACTTTGTTTTCCATGCAGTCATTCATGCAGTCACTTTGTTTTCCATGTAGTCACTTTGTTTTCCATGCAGTCATTCATGCAATCACTTTGTTTTCCATGCAGTCACTTTGTTTTCCATGCAGTCATTCATGCAGTCACTTTGTTTTCCTTGCAATCACTTTGTTTTCCATGCAGTCACTTTGTTTTCCATGCAATCACTTTGTTTTCCTTGCAATCACTTTGTTTTCCATGCAGTCACTTTGTTTTCCATGCAGTCATTCATGCAGTCACTTTGTTTTCCATGCAGTCACTTTGTTTTCCATGCAGCCACTTTGTATTCCATGCAGTCATTCATGCAGTCACTTTGTTTTCCATGCAATCACTTTGTTTTCCATGCAGTCATTCATACAGTCACTTTGTTTTCCTTGCAATCACTTTGTTTTCCATGCAATCACTTTGTTTTCCATGCAGTCATTCATGCAGTCACTTTGTTTTCCTTGCAATCACTTTGTTTTCCATGCAGTCACTTTGTTTTCCATGCAATCACTTTGTTTTCCATGCAGTCACTTTGTTTTCCATGCAATCACTTTGTTTTCCATGCATTCACTTTATTTTCCATGCAGTCATTCATGCAGTCACTTTGTTTTCCATGCAATCACTTTGTTTTCCATGCAGTCATTCATGCAGTCACTTTGTTTTCCATGCAATCACTTTGTTTTCCATGCAGTCACTTTGTTTTCCATGCAGTCATTCATGCAGTCACTTTGTTTTCCATGCAGTCACTTTGTTTTCCATGCAATCACTTTGTTTTCCATGCAGTCATTCATACAGTCACTTTGTTTTCCTTGCAATCACTTTGTTTTCCATGCAATCACTTTGTTTTCCATGCAGTCACTTTGTTTTCCTTGCAATCACTTTGTTTTTCATGCAGTCACTTTGTTTTCCATGCAGTCACTTTGTTTTCCATGCAGTCATTCATGCAGTCACTTTGTTTTCCATGCAATCACTTTGTTTTCCATGCAGTCATTCATGCAGTCACTTTGTTTCCCATGCAATCACTTTGTTTTCCATGCAGTCACTTTGTTTTCCATGCAGTCATTCATGCAGTCACTTTGTTTTCCATGCAGTCACTTTGTTTTCCATGCAGTCACTTTGTTTTCCATGCATCATTCATGCAGTCACTTTGTTTTCCTTGCAATCACTTTGTTTTCCATGCAGTCACTTTGTTTTCCATGCAATCACTTTGTTTTTCATGCAGTCACTTTGTTTTCCATGCAATCACTTTGTTTTCCTTGCATTCACTTTCTTTTCCATGCAGTCATTCATGCAGTCACTTTGTTTTCCATGCAGTCATTCATGCAGTCACTTTGTTTTCCATGCAATCACTTTGTTTTCCATGCAGTCACTTTGTAATCACTTTGTTTTCCATGCAGTCACTTTGTTTTCCATGCAATCGCTTTGTTTTCCATGCAGTCACTTTGTTTTCCTTGTAGTCACTTTGTTTTCCATGCAATCACTTTGTTTTCCATGCAGTCACTTTCCATGCAGTCACTTTGTTTTCCATGCAATCACTTTGTTTTCCATGCAGTCACTTTGTTTTCCATGCAATCACCAAACCATTGTGCTGCAGAATAGTAAGAATGTGCTTGTCTTAATGGTATTTTTAGGTTATATCAGACGGAGTGATCTTGAGGTTCATTGCAGATTTCACAAACAGGAGAGGGTTTTCAAGTGTCCACATTGTGTCAAAAGTTTCTATCAATCAGGTATGTATGATTCCTTTGGGATATTTTGAGTTGATGGGTATATATGTAGTTTGATTAGTTAGTCACTGAAATAGTTATTATGCTATCATCATAACTGTTTTGACAACTAACTTCTTGTTGGACTAGTTTACATGTTACCATATTAGGGAACATGTGGCTACTGATTTATCAGTGTAGAAATACAGTCAAACTTGCCTTAAAGATCACATTGATATGGCAATGATGTGTGTGAAATGACCACGTTCTCAAGGCCCCAGCAACGAAAGTTAAGTAGAAATGAACATGTATTAGGCAGCTACCCATTTTAAGAGATCACTCTATCTGCTCTCTAGAAGTGGCTTCTAACACATTCAACTTAACTGTTCTGTGTATTGCAGATTGAACTAAACTGTGTATTGCAACTTAGGTCATAGCCTCTTAAGGCATTTATTGTTCACTTTCAATTTTCCAGGTACAGTTATGATGCCTTCCATTGATATTTGCTTGGCAGTGCTCTTATATGTATATGCTCATCATTCCATATCCTTAAAAAGCGTTTCACAAAGGAGAGATTGTAGTTAATGGTTGGTAAAATTTGTTTCTTTCATACTGACTATTGCTGTCCTTCTCTTTGGCACCTATCAATCTTCTGTGACTTGGATATAATGTGGTCATATTATGCAGTGACTTGAAATTTAAAATTAATAATGTAACAATATATATTTTACAGTAATGATGATTTGTCAAAATAAGTTTATTTAAACTGAGCATTGCTGAAACTAATTGCTACAGTATTTATTTGTTTCTGTAACTGTTAAGCTATGCATCCATTCGCACAAGCAAACATCAGATTCTCCATCAAATACATTCCCCAATCACATTATGTTAGCAACATTAGCCTGCTACCTCACAAATCGAGCCCTACTAAAGGATGAAAATTGTCTTTTTCTGTGAAGCTCTTATTGAGAAAGGGTAATAACTTCTGCCCATTACTTCCCCTTGCCACCTCCCGGTGTCACCAGTTTTAGCTTTGCTGCTCTACTGATAACATCATGTCTTACTTCCAAAAATCCAAGCCATTTTAGTGTTCAAATTTGACCATCCAGCTTTTATTTTGAATTTATTTTGTGGAACAATCATTCTTCTGCAGATTGTGTATAGTATTTTTACAGTTTGTGCCAAATCTGAGCGACTTTGTCACCTTTATGGACTTCATCTATTTAAGACCACATTACACCACGCTATCAGTGTTAGAAGCTAACCTCAGAAACCTTGGAAAATTTAATTTTTTACCTTAGAAACCTATAAAACCTTAAACAACTGAAGAAAACCTGAATAAAATAAAAAATAAAATAAAAAATTTGAACAATAATGAAAAGTTCTACCATGACCCAACAAAAACTTTTTTTTGCAAACGGTTTTTCATTAGGCTAGTCTAACAGTTGAGAAAGCATGTGAATTTCTTACCGCTTGCAGGTATTTGTTTTCTAAATTTATTAACTTTTATTTTATCATTTCTTTTTTTTGGAAACAAACTCAAGTGTACATTTTCACAGTTTTTATAAATGTTATTCATACCACGGTGATAACTGCTTTGTGTCTTAAACCTCATATTATTTAAAACCTTGAAAAAAAGCTTTCATAGCCTAAACTTTTAAAATTTAATTTCACTTCTAACCTTGATTTATTTTATCGGACAATTGTTCTTCTGCAGGTTATATATATTATTTGTACAGTTTCTGTCAAATTTGAGTGACTTTGTCATCTTTAGAGACATCATATATTTAAGACCACACAACACCACACTATTGTTGACCTCGTGTTGTCATTCACAAGTTAGCTTGACAGTAACTATTTTCACTTGCACTTGCTAAATTGCTAATTTATGCTTTGTTTTTTGTGTCATTTTAGCAGAAATGTCAACTAAATGTATGAAATGCAAAGTTCAAAGCAATAGCTGATAAGGCATCAAATGGAAGGAAAGACGTAATAAGCTGTGGAAGGCAATGTTGACTTTCTTAGTATACATCCAAAGACAGTTTAAAGTCTGTCACTGGCAACTCTAAAATGATATGGGGAGTGATCCCCAAATTTTAGGCAGCCCACTGAGCATAATTCCCCTCTGTTGACCTTCAGGCCTGTAAGTTCAGGTGCATGAGGTTTGTACTGGATCAGCCGTCAACATCTCACCAACATGGAGGACCTTTTGAGAAAATGATCACAGCCAACTACGATTTATGGGGATCTTAGTGACAGATCCATCCATTCAGACATACTATTGGTGACATGACCTTAATATGATGGAGATTTCAGTGAGAAATCCATCCATCCAGCCAGGCCTTTGGGCTGGCCAGTACTTGTTATGTCTGTCCAACCATCCCAGCATAGGGATCTTTTTTCATCAGATGGTCCAGCTAACTATGATTTATGGGGATCATTAGTGACAGATCTGTCCATTTAGCTGTATTGATGATGACATACCCTCACTATGATGGAGATTTGATTGTGAAATCTATCCAACCAAGCCTTTCGAGCAACCTGTACCAGTGATAGTTGCACCATCTTCTATAACACCAGCATCTAGGCCAACCTTATGCCAAGACTTCTATAACACCAGCATCCAGGCTAACCTTATGCCCAGACTTCTATAACACCAGCATCAGGCTAACCTTATGCCCAGACTTCTATAACACCAGCATCCAGTCCAACCTTATGCCCAGACTTCTATAACACCAGCATCCAGGCCAACCTTATGCCCAGACTTCTATAACACCAGCATCCAGGCTAACCTTATGCCCAGACTTCTATAACACCAGCATCCAGGCCACCCTTATGCCCAGACTTGTGTAACACCAGCATCCAGTCCACCCTTATGCCTAGACTTCTATAACACCAGCATCTAGGCCAACCTTATGCCCAGACTTGTATATGTTTACTACTTATCCCAATTAGTGACATTTTTAAAGAGGATATAATTCAGTCTTGCAACTTGGTATGGCTTTTCCAGATCTACAAGTGGAATCAGGTCAGGACTTGACACACATTGAGTGTTATGAAACTCCTACTAATAAGCCATACTTAGATCCAACCATGGAACAGTTTGATTGTAGCCTTAAGGCCGCAGTCATGAATATTTATAAGGTGTTGGCAACTTTAAAATGCCCTGCACCTCCTACTGCTACTCAAGACTATAAAGTTAAAGCATCAGTAGATTTTAACCAGGAGGAAGAGACACCATCATTTCATCTTCTTCCCCATTTGAATAAAATGAAGGAGGTCAGTGTACGACTGCCTAACGATTAGAAATGTGAATGTGAGGATTCTAAGACTTTCCTTTCAGGAAGCCAAGTACCAGTGACATTCTCGGCTCACTGGTACAACATTCACTCAAACTCCTTCAGAACTGGTCTCTTGGCCCCTGATAAAAAAAAATCGAATTAGAAAATAAGAAATCTCATGTCCGAGCTATGTCCAAGCTAGTCTGGAACATTGGCCCCTGATAAAAAAAATCGAATTAGAAAATAAGAAATCTCATGTCCGAGCTATGTCCAAGCTAGTCTGGAACGTAGTCACCGTATCTTCAATGTTAGATTTGAAGGGCAATGCAATGAATACTTTGATACAACATGACGCATGTCCGTGGTCCATGTCACTCAACCCTTATAGCACCCTAGCTAACGGATGACTCTGGATCACCAATACTCTTCTGAGGAAGATTTTAGCTGTTCAGAAGTTTACTTCACTCAGGAACTGCCCCTCCAATTCACCTAGGATACATTCCATCTTGCCTTTGAGTCTCATCTACAGCAGAGGTATTTGCATGGCAGCCATCAAAAGTTGCAAGGATATCCCGAGAGCACATACCACTTGGAAGCAGTCCTACAGAATTTACAACTGTCAAAAAACACAGTTCTCTTGAACTAAGTGGAAGAGTCAAAGGGAGGTCAATCATTCCATGAGACCATCTTGACCTCAGGGGACATACATTCATTCCCCACTTATCATAGATCCAAGTATAAAGAAGGCTCCAATCTTTCATTGCAGAATGGGGAAGATTTGCTATGATGACTTGTGGACCCGATAAGTGGTTTACTTGGGATTTATATCATGTTTAGTGAATATCTTAAGCCTTTGCCCAGAGTTCTTTCAGATACAGCTCGGTAATCACTTGGTCATCAGCTTAAGTGTGTTCAGTCAACTCTTTTTGTGTTCTTTGGTTTATGGTGGGATGCAACAATGGGTTCTAATAATGTCAGTTGTAGATGCTAAACAGTCAATGTGGGCCTTGACTATTGGACAGACTTTCACAATCTGCACAATATTAGGTAGCATCTTGAAGCAGGGAAACCACTTTGGACTCGTGTCAGGGATACCTCTGGCAGTCATGATTAGTATGTACACAAATATCTGGTTGTGCAAGTCTCCTACCCTTCAGGATACCATAGGAACATGATCCCCTCAGGATCACTATTTACATATCAACATTCTTGAGATGAAAACCACTTTGAAAGCTTTTCATTGGTGGCTGGAGAACCGGCATGAGAATGATTTCTCATTCTGTCCAACAACTCCATTGTGGTGAAATATCTCAAGCAGTAATACAGAGCAATGTCACCAGGTATTTGGGATTTTCTAAAGTGGTGTCCTCAATTACAAATCTGCATTTATGTCTGACATGTCCTAGGCTGGCTAATGTATTGGTGGACTCACTGTCGTACAAGAAGGAACTAATACAATGGGAATGGTCTCTTCTTCACTCAGTTTTTGCTCATTAGATTCTCAATGAGCTCAGCCTCTGATGAACCTATTGGGGGCAAGTTGTAGTGCCAAAATCTCATCCGTATTTCTTGCCAGTCCCACCTTCACTAGCCAAGGTTCTGATATGATAACCCTATCTACACCATGGCAGATCAAACATATTTTAGTGCTTTGTCCTAGCGACATCTGTTGGATTTCAAGAGTTGCCTCCCTTAGTATGTAATGCCAACATATGGAGTTCATTTTCCAGTTATCTAGAAGCCATCTCAAATACCTTTGGAACCAGAATAGTCTCTCTGGGTAAGAGGTTTTATTTCCCTCTACCTATTACCTCTTCTCCTAAAGTATTATGATTGGGCAACATATTTGAAGAAGGAACCAATCTATTAAAATACAGACCCTCCAACCGTCACAATTTTTGCATGAATTTCACGACTTGGTAGCGATTCACAGATTCATGCTGCATGCAAAAAAATAAAGACTTCCCAAATTCTCAATCGGCTTAAATGAGGAATAAAATAACTTTATCTCATTAAGTGCTAGTCATAATAGCAGTGGTCACTGATGCCAATAAGAGCCCCCCCATTGCTAGGTGTGATGTTAGTAGAACTATATCAGATTGTTACAGTTTGCCCTGTATTAAGCATTGTAATGTATATAATCTATATTTATAACAGAAGTTTTACAAATGCCATTGAACAAAACCTGGGCCCAACTGATTTTTGTTAATGGCACATGTACATACTCATAACAACTGTAATTTTTTTAAAACAAACACTAACTGAAGACAGCTTGTTGTTGTTGCTGTTGCTATTGTTGTTATTACAGAAAACAAAAACAACCATGCATATACATGCTAACATAGTAATAATTATAATAACAAGTAAAATATTCAGTTGAAAATATTTTTTAGCAGGTCAAAATAAAAATAGAAATATTATTCTAAAGCAGTGACTGATATTTTTTATCATAATTTGAAAATTAAGAAATGTGATCAGATTTTGAAATAATTTTTTTTAATGAAAGTGATTTATATATTTATCAGACATTTACACTTATATTTTGGAATTATTTATATTGTATTTGCAATGTCATCATCATCAACATGAACAATAATAATAATAATAATTTTAATAATAATAGAATTAAATATTCTGTTTAAATGTTAATTAAATTGCAGGCATGATAAATGCCATCTAAATATGAATTAAACATATTTCTATAGTTAAGACATCTATTTATACTGAATTTTGTTGAATATTTAGCATTTAAATATAAAATTACACAAATCTACAATTGATTATATGACATACAGTGTGACCCCACTATAAAATGCTCCATTATAACACGAATTCAGATATAATTTTTTGTACACTTTCCTTCTTAAAAGTAAAAAAAACCAAAAAGTTTATTACCATTTTGGGGAAGAGATTGCGCATGAATAATACAAGACGATTGTGGCATGGCTTCTGAAATTTTATATGTTTTTTTCCCAAACAAGAAAAAGTAGTTTTTTCTTCTTGAATGTATGAAAAATAAAATGTAAAATGTTTATTCTAGGATTGAGTTGGGCTACTCTAATATTGCAAACTGCGATTTTATTTTGGCAGCAAAATATACCATCTGGCGATTTGTTTTGCCGACATTGTTGGCTGTTTAAACTTTTACAAACAAGCATTGGTTTGGAGTGGAGAAATTCAGAGGACCTATGAAAGGAAGCCGCAAACTTGATATAAGATGCTCTGAAATTTATCTGTTGTTACCTAAACAATTTCTTTGTCCATATTGACAAACCATCTACAGTGCATTGTTATATCATAATTAGCATATGTTGACATCGAGCATGAATACTGTATGTTGTAAGATATCCGCTTTTTTGAGTGAGTACACGGTGTTGATACTCTATTCATGCTTATACATAAGACATGTATATATAAACAGTATACACATATATGTACCAATCTGTGGTTCTCTAAATAAAGTAAAATGTTATATATGCCTTCTCTCTTTTCACTACAGGTGTATTTCCCATTTAATATGCATCGATTTAAGATGGTAACTGTGCCAATGAAGCACGTATCTTACTGCCCGCATTTAGTACCAACCCCATCCCATGCAAATTGTTAGGGGTACAATGAATCATTTTCTTCAGCTGACTGACCTGGTTGCTTATAACATGGTTTGGTCTATAACACGGTCAGGTTCTACGGCTCCCAACTACCGTGTTACAGCAGGGTCACACTTTACTTATCATTTAGAGAATGACATTTTGTTACTATTGTTTTGTATCCCTTTATCATAGTCATCAAAGAGTTAGACATCTTGCATAGTGTATCTAGTGTAGGTCAACATCACAGTGTTACAATAAAACTACCAACCATTGTTTTACAATATTCCTTCTTTTATGTATTTTCTTCATTAATCTGGTAGAAAAAGTTAAAAAAATGTTATTTTAATATTTTAATTATTTTTTTAAATGTAGTCAAAGCACTAACATTAACAAATGCTACTTAATTATGAATTTTATCAAATACTCTAAAGCCATTTGTATTCACACTGCATAGATTTTCATATATGATTCTGACTCTTCCTTGTAACTTAAACACCATCTACACCCGCTGAGGGATGGCGACCATATTCGGTGATGTTTTAGGAGGCCTAGTAGATGACAAAGGTTTGAGAAAGTCTGCAATGCTGCCAGGGGATGTAGTGTGGACTAATGAGGTGGGGGGGGGTGAGTAGAGCAAAAATATTAAAACTTTGAATACATGTAATGATGACTTCTGTCTCTAGTTTGGCTAAAAAGCAAAAACCTGCAACATGGCCTTTCCCTATTCTGCCAATTTGACTATATTGGGTGTAAACCTATTTTACAGGTGATGTTAGTCGACATATTCGTCTGATACACAAGCGGACATCCCAGCTAACCTGTGGCCACTGCAGCAGAAATTATGCCAATGAGTCCACACTAATCAGACATGTGCAGTCCAAGCATCAGGACATCATCATGGGCTGTCTTAGTATGGAAAGCTCAGTAAGGTCAGTTTGAATGACATGATGGAGGAACCAATAGTTTAAGACCATTTTTTATGGCATGGCTATGTTCCACCCATGTCCATCCAGCTATATTATCCCTGTTGTACTAATTTATACTCAATATGTTTTGAAAGATATGATGAAGCAACCAATAGTTTAAGACCTTTTTTTGTGTCTAGGCTATGTTCCACCCATGTCCATCCAGCTATATTATCCCTGTTGTACTAATTTATACTCAATATGTTTTGAAAGATATGATGAAGCAACCAATAGTTTAAGACCTTTTTTTGTGTCTAGGCTATGTTCCACCCATGTCCATCCAGCTATATTATCCCTGTTGTACTAATTTATACTCAATATGTTTTGAAAGATATGATGAAGCAACCAATAGTTTAAGACCTTTTTTTGTGTCTAGGCTATGTTCCACCCATGTCCATCCAGCTATATTATCCCTGTTGTACTAATTTATACTCAATATGTTTTGAAAGACATGATGAAGCAACCAATAGTTTAAGACCTTTTTTTGTGTCTAGGCTATGTTCCACCTATGTCCATCCAGCTATATTATCCCTGTTGTACTAATTTATACTCAGTATGTTTTGAAAGACATGATGAAGCAACCAATAGTTTAAGACCTTTTTTGTGTCTATATATTCAGTATGTTTTGAAAGACATGATGAAGCAACCAATAGTTTAAGACCTTTTTTGTGTCTAGGCTATGTTCCACCCATGTCCATCCAGCTATATTATCCCTGTTGTACTAATTTATACTCAATATGTGTTGAAAGACTTGATTGTTTAAGCTACATTTGCATTGAAGTTTACTCTAGCTGGCTATGTCAAGTTTTATTGTCCACTTTTTTTCCTCTGGCTCAGTTATTGCATAAACTTAATTTATGCCATAATTTCATGTCCTTTTGACACATGTCTTGTTTATTTTATTATCTGTACCTCAGTTTTCATAAAAATTTATTTACTGGTACAGAAAACAGACTTGCTTCCATTTCATGGCAACAAAAATTTACAAATGTTTTTTATTTTTGAAAAATGTAGTGAAAGTTTGTTTCTGTAGAACATTAAAGGATTGATTATTCAATGTTCCAGATTATCTCCCCATTGCAGCTAATAACTGCCTCTCCCACCCACTCAGCAAGAGTCATTTTTGTATATTCTCATGGTCACCAGAGTTACCTTCTCTACCATCACCCTATTTTACCTATGGCTTAATATATTGCACAACCAGGGGTGTTTTAATTGTGGCTAGTTAATGTGGGGGTTAATCGATGACAAAAGCTATAGCCTAACAGGGAGTTGTCAGTGAGGTGCAAGATGACAAAAGCTATAGGGTAACTGGATTGTTAATAAGGATCAGTTGATGACAAATGCTAACAGTTCATAGATATAGCAGTGCATGCAAGGAATATTTCACTCGTTAAAGGGCTTGAGATTGTAAATAGGAGAATCTACAGATGATCTTAATTTATATTGAATGCTTTTTTTTTAGGAAGGCTCAAAGTTTACAAGTGTAAACAGCGTAGGTTACGTTACAGTCAGGAAATGTAGCCAGATTGGTAAATGTTTGAATGACATGTCCACCACTCCATCGATAACTCACGCCCTGATAACTCACAAACTTACTTATAACGTGGGGTCAGGCATGGGTCCCATTTTTTAAACCAGAAAATACCCTCCAAAACTGATCCCTGTTTGTTGAACTTGAAGAAAATCGCGATCAAAATTGGTAAAGGAAACTTTGATGTATCACTCATTTTATCATCGAAAACGGTAGATAGGACCTGGAAATTTTAATCAACACTGAAATATCAAACTTAAAATAGGTAATACAATATTTTACATTTTCTTTCCAAACGACATTCCTAGAACACTGTAATTAACGATATGTAAGGAAATTTTGATCATTGAAAATGTCACTCACTCTGAGTGGAGGCAGGACTTTAATAAATAAATCAAATCATTTTTTTTATCAATTGAAATTTGTGTTCTAGTTTTATCTTTTAGTTCCTTTTAAGTGTACTCTTCATAAATGCATTGTGTCCTCTTGTACTCAAACATAAAATGCGTCAATCTACTGTAACAGCTATGTCTGCGAGCTGTTTTGATAACTGACTTCCAGAAGTATTTGTTGTATTGTTGCACTGAATTAAAAGCTGGCCTCCTTTGTACTTTCATGTTAATTATGTCTTTTGAATCAAATAAGGGAGGTGGAATAAAAGAAAAGTTAAAAGGCATGAAAATCCTACAAACTTAAAATCTAGTGGCCCCAGTCATATGTCAGGTGAACTCACTTCATTTGATCAATCGAACACTTATAAATTTTATTGTGTATGTAACATAAACTACCTTAAATTAACCAACTCTTTCATAACGGTTTTCTCGATGTCAAAGTTATAGTGCAGTCTATGTTTGTGGACCCCGTTGTGTGCGAGTTATTAAGGGAGAGGTGTATGTGGCTGTCCGTGATGCAAGAAATACCATTTCTAATTAAATTAAATATGTCCAAAATATCTGCTTAGTAGGATTCTTTAAGAAGATTTTTCTTTTAATATCAGATTTACAATAATTCATACAATCATAAAGTGATATGATTTTCATGTTAAATGTGGCAGTACGAGGGAAAAACAGAAGCTGATGAGAGTTTGTTGTAGTGCACATTACACAAAGTTTCATATCAGGTTGATTTACTAAAATAATACTGGTAATATTTTTTAAGACTGTTATTTACCTTTGAGCAATGTAGTGACATTTTATTTTAGAGCCACATCTTTCAAGTTTGTAAGCTACAGCATAGTTTTCTTGTATACAAAGCATACCATACAAATGTCCAAGCAGTACTTTCAGTTGCATTATCCACTTTTTGTATCATATACAAAGCATACCATACACATGTCCAGGCAGTACTTCCAGTTGCATTATCCACTTTTTGTATCATATACAAAGCATACCATACACATGTCCAGGCAGTACTTCCAGTTGCATTATCCACTTTTTGTATCATGTACAAAGCATACTATACACATGTCCAGGCAGTACTTTCATTTGCATTATCCACTTTTTGTATCATATACAAAGGATACCGTACACATGCCCAGGCAGTATTTCCAGTTGCATTATCCACTTTTTGTATCATATACAAAGCATACCATTCACATGTCCAGGCAGTACTTTCAGTTGCATTATCCACTTTTTGTATCATATACAAAGGATACCATACACATGTCCAGGCAGTACTTCCAGTTGCATTATCCATTTTGTATCATATACATAAATATAGCATTGGAAAACAAAATGTCAGTTCAAGAGATGTTTTACTGAAATTGTCATATATATTTAACAAAGACCTGTGTTACAAACTGAATCCAATCATAATAAAAGGTAAAAGATGTATAGCAAATAAAATAATTGCAAGTTGATCAATGTAAAACATGTATATTACAATAACTGTCAGTTGTTCAGTATGCCAGATTGATTGATTGGGGAATGGTATAGTTTGTAATAATTTCAAAAGAATGGCATCATTTTGGTTTTTCTAATTTGTATACATGTTTAAAAAATTGTTAATCTATTACAGCCTTAGTATTTTGACCTATTTACTTACCATTTTTCGAAAAGGCATGTACCATTTATTTGTTGATCTATGAATTTGTCGTTTTAACATTGGAAAAATATATTTGCTACTCACAGCTAATATTCATCAGTAATGTTCAAACAAGATGAGAATTGTATGCATAACTATCTTCAGTTGTCCTTTCTGAATGCAGTTTTAATATCATCTATGCACATGTTGTACCCTGCAAACTGAACAGTCTGCATATTTCTGCAAAATCATCAAGTCTTTCAATCCTGGACCCCATGCAGTGATTGTGACATTGTTAAGCAGAATTTCAGCTTATGATGTTTGAATAAAATACCTAAGATCATGCTTTGCTTGCTAGGATTAGTACTTCTTGCCCACTTAGCAGTTTTCTCCATCAAATACTTTACCCAACCCTCACCCCCTTTAATCGACCTGTCTAAGAACTTACCATCTATGTATCAATTTAGGCTTTTAAAAAAAAAACATCTAAAGGAAGTCAATCTTCTTTGATGCTACTGAATGTTCTCTGCAGGATGTTTCTAAGTTTTCACTGTAGCGCTGTACACAAACATTATTTATGACTGCTGTACTCTATTTTTCTCAGTCATCCATCTGTGAAGTTGGTGGCTTTGGGGATTTTAAATGCAGTTTCATTGTATAGTAACATCATTTCTGTCTTTTAGGGGTAAATTTTAATTTATTTTCCACTTTGTAGTCAGCTTGTTGGAGTGGTTGACTGCTAAGTTGCAAATGCTTGTGTTTATTTTTTTTATGTCATGGTTTGAATTGCAAACACTGCTACCGGGTATATGTTTTATATTTTTTCCTTTTTGTGAGTTGCACTTAATACATTAGCTTTAGATAAAATAAGGATGTCAAAATGTACTTTTTGTAGGTGCTTCATCAAGTGGACCTCTTTCAAGTCCTGAAGTGTCTCCACCTTGTCATCTAAGGAGACTTAGTCCACCATTCTTTGTAAACAACTGAGGAGAAAAGAGAAAAGATCAAAGTCATCCAGCATCTTCTCACCACACTGTTATCTTTGGCTATTTTTGTGCCTGGTGGAAAAGGGTTGCAGTGTCCACTTGTGAGAGGGGTCTTGATGCATTGCCAAGGTCATTAAGGTTGCAGCAAATCATGGCTAATACTTGTATGTCCTTAAGCAACCTGGACTTGATGAGATGGGACACCCTTTTGCACTTTTCCTCACTTAACCTCATCACATGGTGATGCTGCATTCTTTGCTTTTTTGCTTGCCAGTACTGTTTCAGTTTGCTGAGGAAATTGGAAAGCAGGCTGCACAGGAGCTACCACTTCAACTATCCTTGTCCATACCTTCGACTTTGTCCATGTCTGTTTCATTCTCAATGATATGTTCATTGGCAGAATAAAAACAAAGTAAACTCCTATACTCAACAGCGTTTGTTCCCAAGTGGCAACAGGTCCTTCAGTTTTGCAACCATTCTGGGAAAGGAAGAAGGAAACTCAGTATGTCTCCTCCCAAGCTCTTCAATCCATGACAGTTACTTTCTGTCCCAGCTGTCCACCAGTGCCTTTCTGGCAGGTTCCAGACTCCTTTCGTTTTATTAGACTTGGAATGACCACTTTGCCAGAAAGTATTGGGTGATCCAAGTTGTTTCTGATAGGTTCTCATTTGTTGAGCCCCAACATTTTTCATCAACCCTTTCTTTAAGGTACATCCAGAACCTCAAAAAAGGCATGTTTCACTAACTGAAATCCAGTTGATACTCTACAGGCAGTTAAGATAGTAAGCCATACTCTTCAGGTTATTACTCCAGCCTCTTTTTAGTCCTAAAAGTGAGCAGAAAGCTCTGACTGCATATAAAATCTGAGCTGTCTTAACCAGTTCATAGCATTGCCAAGGTTCAGCAAAGAGAGAGCAGCTTCAATACAGCTTTTTTATGTCACATGACAAGTACAAGATGAGTCTCCATTTGACAGATACATTAACATCCCATCCACCCAATATCTATCAAGCTTCTTCAATCCAGTCACCTTTCTGACAATTTATCAAGCTCTCCATTTCAGCCTTAATCTCTGTCCTTGGGTATATCAAATGCCCATACACCACATGCCCAACATCACCTTCTTCAGGATGAAGGTCATCATCAGTGCTCTGATAACTGGAAGGAATTTCCCCACAGGAGGGTGATCTTAATCGTTGTTCATCTCCATGTTGGTGAATTATTTCCAGAAACAGAGTGACCAAGACAGTGGAACATTGTGTCATGGTATGGGAGTTTCTCTGCGTAGGTATGTTATATCTCAGGCAGGCTCAATATCCTGGCCAACTTGCTGTTTAGAAGGGTCATGTGCTTCACATAGAACTGTCTCTCTGTCTGTCAGTCTTTCATTGGGTGTGCATACAGTGGACCCATTAAATGATAGACCTCATTGTGATGAAGTGGAACCACAAAATGTACAATTTTCTCTCTCTTTCCAGAGATAGTGGATGCCTTGTTAATAAGTATTGAGGGGTTTTGGAGTTATGCCTTGCTTCCATTAATTTTGATCCCAAAGATAGTTCAGAAAGACCAGAAATGCATAGTTATGTTTATTTCTCTCCAGTACACAATGGTATGAATCTTGGGTGTGCAGTCTGCTAAATCTAAGGTTATCGTTTTTCCATTCATGGAATAACAATTCCTTCATGCTTGGCTCTTGTTGGGAGAGTCATACATGAGAAAGAGTTCAACCCTTCAATCATGGAGAGAGCCACAACAGCAGGAATGTCCTTGGCTTTGAAGGTATGGAATGGAATGTAACCTGTCTTTGTAGAAGATGACACATTTGGCTTACATCTTCCTTTTGGAGATGGAGCTTGTCCCAGTCGCAATCAATTATTATCCTGCTATTATTTCTGACACACTCAGATAGCTTGGGGGAGGAGATCTTGATCAAAGTACAGATTTGTTTGACTTTTTTGTGTATTTTGATCTTTTTAGGCTCACTTACAGAGTATTGAAGATCACACTTCAGTGAATTTTGAAAAAAAATCATTGAATCAGCTACTCTTAAGCCACTGTGTTAACAACTTTCTTTTGTGAAAGTAACTTGGTTTACATATTGTGTAAGGGTTCAAGATGCTCAGATGCAATATTCTTTAGTGGTGCCCCTACCAAGGCACCCAAGGGTAATGTTCCTTAGTGACACCTAAACCATTCTATGGAGAACAGATTTTATGTCAGTTGCAAACACCCCCATTCCCCCCAACACACTCACATATAAGTTTTGTGAATAAATGCAACCAGTAGATTAAGGTGGAGGTAAAATACTATGAAAATTTCAGCTATAAGAAAAGATTCTAAAGGCACCCCACCTTTACCTTGGACATTGACACTTGCAACCCCACCCCACATGCGGCCACTTATGATACAACTTTATGGACAGTGTTTTAAAGCAGAATCATGCATATGAACCTTAGTAGTAACCAATTAATAATAATAATAATAATAATAATAAATAACAATAATAATAATAATGAGGACTTTGTATAGTACCTAATCTTTGAAGCTCTTAGTGCTTTACAACATTAGACAACACCTATAAGATAAAAAACATATAATGATACGATTACAAAAACAAACACAATGAAATTAGAAAACATTAAAAAACATGCTGAGAATATTTAAGGTAGGAAACATTATTAGGTCTTTAAGTTTGTTCTTGCAGTTGAAATAAGTGAGTTTTGAGAGCTCTCTTGAATGTGATCACTGTGTCTTTGTGTCTAAGTTTAGTGGGCAATTCATTCCACGTTGCTGGGCCTTAGTATGCAAAATAACGCTGTCCATATGACTTTGTTTTCATAGTGGGAATAATGAGTATACAATTGTCAGTAGAGGAGCGTATGTATCTTGCTGGTGTGTAAACATGGGTGAGGTCGGATAGGTATGTTGAACTAGAGTCCAACAGTGAAACGTAGCACAGAGAACAAAGTTTGTGTTTGATTCTGGATCGAGTGGATAGCCAGTGTAGGGTACAGAGCAGCAGGGAGGTGTGCTCTGATCGTGGTACTCTAAGTAGATCCGAGCAGCTGTGTTTTGAACTTTTTGAAGTTTCTGGAGCAGATATTGAGATGAACCAGACAGAATTGAGTTACAATAGTCCATTACCTTAGTGTTGCTGGCTTTATCAGCTAACATTGATGTTGTGTGTAAATGATTGATCTTGATAGGTGTTTGATTTCTGCTCATACAGGTGTTAGTAATGTTTTAACCATTCATCATCCATTGTCAGCATGGTTTTATTCTTCTGTATTCTTTATGTAAGGTATTTAGGATGGGAATTAAATGTAAATATGAATATTTATCCATTAAATTAAATACTTACTAATATGCAAACTCTAATAGGCAAAAACCATGAACATATGTACCCACACAAATGTCTGTTTTTCCAAAACCATGAACATATGTACCCACACAAATGTTTGTTTTTCCAAAACCATGAACATATGTACCCACACAAATGTCTGTTTTTCCAAAACCATGAACATATGTACCCACACAAATGTCTGTTTTTCCAAAACCATGAACATATGTACCCACACAAATGTCTGTTTTTCCAAAACCATGAACTTATGTACCCACACAAATGTCTGTTTTTCCAAAACCATGAACTTATGTACCCACACAAATGTCTGTTTTTCCAAAACCACGAACATATGTACCCACAGAAATGTCTGTTTTTCCAAAACCACGAGCATATGTACCCACACAAATGTCTGTTTTTACAAAACCACGAACATATGTACCCACACAAATGTCTGTTTTTCCAAATCCACGAACATATGTACCCACACAAATGTCTGTTTTTACAAAACCATGAACATATGTACCCACACAAATGTCTGTTTTTTCCAAAACCACAAACATATGTACCCACACAAATGTCTGTTTTTCCAAAACCATGAACATATGTACCCACACAAATGTCTGTTTTTCCAAAACCATGAAAATTGAGACCAATGAAACTATGTGATACTACAGTATTTAAAAGGGGAAGGCAAACTTTAATTTCTCCTGGTAAGGCTTAGTTTGATAAGTAGCAAAAGTATTTTCCCTAATTATAATGCATTTGGGTAAGTATTAATGAAGAAAGAATTTTTTTATAAGAATGGCATATCTAGAATTTGGAACCCTTAGTCACAATGAATATCGTAGCCTCATCATAAAAATGGTATGTAAAACCTGTGATATATATGGTATGTAAAACCTCTGATATCATATATATGGTATGTAAAACCTGTGATATCATAGATATGTATGTAAAACCTGATATCATAGATATGTATGTAAAACCTGTGATATCATATATATGGTATGTAAAACCTGTGATATCATAGATATGTATTTTAAACCTGTGATATCATAGATATGTATGTAAAACCTGTGATATCATATATATGGTATGTAAAACCTGTGATATCATAGATATGTATGTAAAACCTGTGATATCATGGTTTTGACTTTGTTGTTCTATGCATCATAACATTTAAATTCTTTAAAGATTTTGTTTTTTTCTCCAGCTTTGTGCTGATATAAAAATGATGTGAGAAAGAGAATCTATGCAGGTCTACAGGATATTAAATTCTTACCTTGGATGTAAGATTTATGTCAGTGATTTGACAAGTCTTCTAATGAATCCCATTCTCTCATGTTAATGTTATCAGCACATAGTCAAGTAGGCTAAGAATTTCATGTCATATTGTTTATAGTAGCTTCAGTTTTTGTGGCTAAAGCCAGTAAAGATTTAGAGTACATCCAAAATATATGTTATCCCCATCATAGTAAGGATATAAAGTTGTTGGATATATATAGTTCAGTAAGTCTTTTTGTTACCTAATTCCATCTAATAAGGGTTGAAAAACAACCTTCAGGCCCAAAAGGTTTCAGTCAATTCAGTCAATCTCAAACTCAGCTAATAATTGTGATATCTGATTGGTCAGTTACATGTACTGTCGTAATTCTGATATCTGATTGGTCAGTTACATTTACTGTCATAATTCTGATATCTGATTGGTCAGTTACGTGTACTGTCATAATTCTGTTATCTGATTGGTCAGTTACATGTACTGATGATAGGTGGTCAGGTGTCAGAATTTTTAGTTTGGTCTGAGCAAGAATTGTTTTGCAGTCTTTGCTATGGTCTGTCATGTTTAATATGTTTAATTTTTGAAGAAAGGATCGTGAGTCAAATTTAAACAGATGGAACATGGGGCTTAGGTTTGAATATTTATTTGAATTAAAATATATTGTAATAACATTTTTTCATAGAGCAAATCGTTATGATGAAGCTACTGCCGTGGTGACTAATGACGATCTTCATAGCAACCAAATGATTGATTCCAGCTGGCCGACCTCTGACCTCCATCCATCAGAAAGCTCTGACCGTATCCCAGTTATAAAACCAAAAGATACAGATTTGTCTCAGCATGGAGAAGCAGTAAACCAATCAACTCTAACCTCTGAGACAATTGATGATGGCTTCTACAGCTACCATTCTGCACCACAAGTTACTTTTGATGTAGAGGACCCCTCCATCGAAAATTTGTAGCTTTTCTATATATTTTTTAGTCGTTTATTCATGGAAATTACCTCACAGGTTAAACCAGATATCCAAATAAATGTTTAGACCCTTGTCTTGAGCAGTCAGTCTTTAAAATGAATGTTTATATGATTAAAGTTCTAGTGATACTATGATGGTGATCCTGACCTGCCAGGTGGATCATGAATGTTGACCATTTGGAAGAAAGCTAAAGGCTTGTAATGATCTATGGAACATTAAAATCAGTTTTACTTTGACCATGTTTTTACAAGTCTTTTATTTCACTTACTCCATACAGGTGCTTTCAACAGCTTTATTGGAAAACTGATATCAAGACAGGGTTACTAAGGAATCAAGATAATAAAGTCTGAAAGCTGTCTTTGATACAGTGTTTTTTTTTTCTAGATTAGTTTGTGCTATCTTAAGCAGTGAATTGCAGTGTTTTATAAAAAAAACTGTCTTGTAAACTGTATCATACCAAAGACTGACCACTCATCAGTATCTCATTTTGCGTGAGGACAAAGAAGCAAATAATACTTTGTCATATCTGAATTATTTTAGAAAGGTATGATTGTAAGTTTAAAATCTTTTTTATTGTTTTGGGTTTGGGTGTAGACCAGAAGAGCTTGTGGGATGGCCTGTTGTCCGTTGTACATTCATTTATTAGCACATGCTTTTTATTACTTCTCCTTCTAAACTAACTTGAGGATTAACATGAAACTTTACTTCATTCCATGGTCTTGTTGATCCTAATGAAAATGGTAAATGGTGCTGCACATATGCCCAGTATGGCTGCCACCTCAACAGCCACCTTTTCAATTTTGTTTTAACTAAAACTGCTGAACAGGAAGTCATATCATAATGAGGTTTTCATCAGAAGATTTCTTATAAAGTTTAGTTAGTCATAAATGAAAATGGTTCTGCATGGACATCCAGCATGGTATGACATAGTGGTCATCTCAGAAACCTTGTTGCCACCTTTTAAATTTACATGGCCATGTATCCAGCTGGTTTTATCCTAGCCCTGTATTATTAAAGCTTTAAATGCAGTACTTGTGCTCAGAGATGCAAAATATTAACCTTCTTCCATGAATTAAGCTAGAATTGTAAATGCATAAATGATGTTCAATGCATATTGGTAAGGTCAAAGTTCATCAAACTTTCAAATACAAGATTCTTAAACTCTAAGTATCTTGAACAAGTAGACTGTAGGACATAAATTGACTTCTTTACTTTTCAAGCAAGTTATTATTATTATTATAAATTTTTTTTTATTAATGTTCAGTTTGATGCTCTTGTATGTTGTTGACACTATACATAATTTTAAACTGTTATACCCATATTATTGTGTTTGAAAAAGTATTGTATAGTACATGTTGGACAATTCTAAATTATACGTGTAGTTATGAAATGACTAAATAATTTTAGAGAATATGCTGGAGATTTACTGCCATAGATTTAATATCCCATGAAATCACGTTGTTTGGTTAAGTTTTTTATTTAGGTTAACATTTAGGCAAGTTCATGGGGCACTTGTTTTCCTTGAGCACATTTCTTCTTCAAATATGTTACCTGATCATAATTCCACAACTGCTACCTTACAAATTCAGCTTTTAAAGTTAACTTTTAGCTGTACAAAAGTCAAATGTTGTCTACAAACCTAATTGGGAGTCAGACATGAATGATCTCCCTTTGGACATCATTATTGCCAAATTCTGTCCATACTTCACTACATATATTAGGAGATCAAGTGATATCTTCCACACTACAGAGCAAGGTGAAGTAGTTTTTCATATGAAGGATACAATCATACTCCATCAATCTCAGCAATCTTACTCATTAGTCTTTTCAACTGTTCCTTGTCCTTTCTTTCTCACACTATGTTTTTCTAACATTTTTAGACCAATAACTTCATTGCATGAGACACCTGTCAGTACCATTTTGTTATAACCTGCCCTAGTCACTAGTACATTCATTCAGTAATGTGAACTGAACTATTTGTTTTCAGTCATTGACTGATAAAATTGACAGACTAGAATGGCCCTGCAGGTAATTTCATGGACATTTATTTGTTTATTCGCATCTACTTTACAGAGGTTTATGTGATGCTAATCAGCAATCACAGACCAGAGAATCATTTATATTGTTCAACTGTATCTTTATGGTTTCTCACCTGTATATATTTTCTGTTAGATATCTGTATTTACAGGTATCAACAATGGTCAGGACATAGTTCACACAGTGCATGTGTTTAAAACTTATAGAGGATACCTGTATGGCATGACAGGAATGTGTGGAATGGTATTCAGGCCATACATGTGAAGTTTACACATGTTGGATGGAAAGTCATTGGGTTTCAGTTTTGTCCTGGCAAAGGCAAGTATAAATGGAAGGCAATTGATTGTACCATTAGAGAGGAGGACATCATTCGCACAGCCGCCAATGCCATCTCAGTGAGTAATTTCGTTATAGGAGCAGGGAGCACTAAACAGAAAAGAAAAGTAGACAGACCAAGGCTCATATACAGCCCCAGCTCCACCTTCCCCTCCTGAGCTCAAGCAAAGGATACTTTAGGCGGTGTCATATGGTCTAATACCAAACAGGTATGACAGCTATGCTATAGTTCCTATCACATTTGAGGCTGATTGACAGTGCTCAGCACCCAGCTATTCTATAGTTCTTATCACATTTGAGGCAGATTGACAGTGCTCAGCACCATTACAGCTATTCTCTAGTTCCTATCACATTTGAGGCAGATTGACAGTGCTCAGCACCCAGCTATTATATAGTTCCTATCATATTTGAGGCAGATTGACAGTGCTCAGCACCCAGCTATTCTGTAGTTTCTATCACATTTGAGGCAGATTGACAGTGCTCAGCACCATTACAGCTTGACAAGATATAGTCAGGAACTGGTTACAGGAATCAAATGTCCACAAACCCATCCCAGGATCATGAACTTGAAACAGAAAAGCAATGCAATTTGCAATTTAGATTTTTATTTTCAGTCATATCACTATGATGTCTGCAGTGTGAGTTTATAGTGATGTCTAGCTCTGGGGCACCATATCGCAGACATGTAGCATGATGTCCCACCCATTCACATTATATTGACACCCGGCCAACCGGTCCTATCACTAACCTCTTAACCTCTAACCTCTAACACTTAACTCTTAATGCTGAGTGCCAAGCGAGGCAGCTATTAGTAGCATTTTAAAAGTCTTTGGTATGACTTGGCCAGTGTTTGAATCCACAACCTCCCACATCCAGAACAGAAAAGAGGGAAATGATGACTAAGTTCCATCAAGACCAGGCTGTGCCATCAGATATATTCTGATCACAGTAATTACCAAATCTGATCAGGCCATTATCAGTGCTCAGGGGAAACTACTCATGGTGACCCAATGACATATTTTTAGCCTGGCAGCAAAATTCTGGTAATCACAGAGAAGAACACACTAAGTATAGTGTCATGATGGAGTGAATGTCTTTTTTAATTCTGACATATCTGCAGTATGGTCATGCGAACTGATTAAGAACTGGAAGCTTCTGTTTTGACTGATTGATGTGACAGTCGCAGAAAAAGGTCAGTACCTTGCCAATTGTATTTTTATTTTCCATATTAATTGAGCAACATCGAGAATTTTGCAACGTTTAGATGAAATTGCTTCAAAGCCCCCAAATACTTTTACAAACAGATCATAATGAAACACAGATTTCTCATTGACCAAGGCATGCAGTCAGAAATCATAAGAACAGATTTGTATCCAACAATTATTTACCCGAGCATGCAGAAATTGAAAATTGTTGTAACCTCCTTGGTTATATGTCCCATGGTTATAAGTCCCTTGGTTATATATCCCGTGGTTGTATGTCCCATGGTTGTATGCCCCTTGGTTATATGTCCCTTGGTTGTATGTACCTTGGTTATATGTCCCTTGGTTGTATGTCCCTTGGTTGTATGTACCTTGGTTATATGTCCCTTGGTTATACATGTATGACCCTTGGTTTTACATGTATGTCCCTTGGTTGTATGTCCCTTGGTTATATGTCCCTTAGTTGTATGTCCCTTGGTTGTATGTACCTTGGTTATATGTCCCTTGGTTATACATGTATGTCCCTTGGTTATATGTCCCTTGGTTATATGTCCCTTGGTTGTATGTACCTTGGTTATATGTCCCTTGGTTATACATGTATGTCCCATTGTTATAAATCCCTTGGTTATGTGTCCCTTGGTTGTATGTCCCTTGGTTATATATCCCTTGGTTGTATGTCCCTTGGTTGTTTGTCCCATGGTTGTATGCCCCATGGTTATATGTCTCTTGGTTGTATGTCCCTTGGTTGTGTGTACCTTGGTTATATGTTCCTTGGTTGTATGTACCTTGGTTATATGTCCCTTGGTTATACATGTATGTCCCTTGGTTATATGTCCCTTGGTTATACATGTATGTCCCTTGGTTATATGTCCCTTTGTTGTATGTACCTTGGTTATATGTCCCTTGGTTATACATGTATGGCCCTTGGTTATATGTCCCTTGGTTGTATGTACCTTGGTTATATGTCCCTTGGTTATACATGTATGTCCCTTGGTTGTATGTACCTTGGTTATATGTCCTTTGGTTATACTTGTATGTCCCTTGGTTGTATGTACCTTGGTTATATGTCCCTTGGTTGTATGTACCTTGGTTGTATGTCCTTATTCAGGAGAATGTGAACATTGGTCTGTAACCAATATCACAAGTATAAAGGACTGACCATTTAATATTTCTGGACAGGGTGAGTATATCAAAATAATAGTAAAAATATGTCCTCCTCAGACAGCACGAGTAATTTTTTCTGTTCTTTATTTAGAATTGGAGTCATTGCTTGTGAATTTTTTAAAAGTCACTTGTCCTGAGCATGTGTCTAAAAAAATTCTTTTAGCACTGTTATATCTGAGATCTTCCATTCCAAAAGCCTGAGTTTGACCTGGTGGGATCTATAGCAGCTACCTCTCCTTGCTGATTGGTAGATTCTCAGTGATTTGTCCTATCTGCTTCTGTTGAATTAGTGTTGGGGGGTGTGTGTTTCTGGTCAGCAGTGTCTGGGCATGTGGAATCACTACTCCAGCCTATGTATTTCTTTCAAGTTGGATGGTTCTTCATATAACTTGGGAAATTAGAGATGGGTTTTCTCCTGCATAAGGACGATGTAGCTCCCTGCACATCGTACCAATTCTCCATAGGTATTATGATCAGGTAATATATTTGAAAAAGAGATCAATTCTTTTAGTCAAATATTCTTCAATAAAATTTATGTGATCATAATGTGGATGTTTTCTTCAACCACACCACATTTAAATCCCAGTGCAAGAGTGATTTAAAAAGACATTAATCTTCCATCAACCACACCACATTTAAATCCCAGTGCAAGATTGTACATTCTGCTCTAGTAATAACTGAAGTATTGATGGGATTGTGGTGCCAGTCTGTATATCTAAAAAGACATTAATCTTCCATCTGTGTGGACAAAAATCTTTTGGCTTTTCATAGCTAAAAGTTAACTTGAGAGGCCTGGATTTGTAACATTGACACTAACCTTAATAAAACAGCCCAGCTTACATTAAGGAAATAATCCATATGACCATGTTTGCTGAATGTTTTAATGTTATACTTTATATTCTAGATTTTCAGAAGTATTTGCTTCACATCATTATAAAATGAAACAACTTTACTTGAGATTAAAAAAGATTCATGAATTGTTTTGTGACAAATAATTTAAATGCAACAGACTTTAATTGTAGCTTTAATCTTTTACATCAGATCGAACTGGAGATGAACATTTTTAATGTAAGTATCCAGTCTGATAAGAAGTACTAGTTCTACCTAGAGCAAAAGAGAGTTATCAGTACTTGTATTGAAGTACTAGTTCAACCTAGAGCAAAAGTGAGTTATCAGTACTTGTATTGAAGTACTAGTTCAACCTAGAGCAAAAGAGAGTTATCAGTACTTGTATTGAAGTACTAGTTCAACCTAGAGCAAAAGAGAGTTATCAGTACTTGTATTGAAGTACTAGTTCAACCTAGAGCAATACATATATTGAAGTACTCATTTTACCTAGAACAGAAAAGGGTTACGAATACTCGTATTAAAGTACAAGTTCTACCTAGAGCAAGACAGCGTTAGGGTCTGGAGAAAGTGACATAAAGCTTAATTAATTGTCATTTCTTATGCCTGGTTTAGTAACTTTACAGCATCTCCACTTCCATCATTAGTATATTTCCATTATGTTTTAAGTCTTTGAATTTGTAAAATATGTTAATTTTGTAGGAGGGTTTCTACTCAGCTGTTCCTGTTAGACTTTCAGATTGTATGTATTTTGTTCCATTCATAATGATGGAACTCAGGTGTTTGCATGTTATATTAACCTTCAACTTTTGTGGCATTTTTAAGTGTTTCACATTTTATGGTTTTCTTCAAATCATGCATAATAAAAACTGGAAAACAATTTTTCAGAAATTGGCAAGTTTATTAATTAGTCTTTTCTTATTTTGTTTAAATTTCAACTTTTTTAAAATTTTATTTTCTGTGTCTAATATTTTCATATAGATGCATATTTACAGAGTTATGTTGGATTCACTTTTTTTGTCATGTGATGCTAGTCAGCTAAAGCAAATTTAATATGAGAGTGATTGAGTTAGTATTGGTCATTAAAGAAGACTAGTATCCTTATTAGTATTTTACTTTTGACAAATAGGGATCTGGAAACTAATTGTACTATTTTCTTTGTTAGTACTGTGGGTATGGCATCTCCGACCACAATTACTACTGCACTGTGCCATTTATTTTGCTTAGAATTTCAAACTACACTATAGTCATTGATATTTTGGCTACTGCACTGTGCCATTAATTTTGCTTAGAATTTCAAACTACACTATAGTCATTGATATTTTGGCTACTGCACTGTGCCATTTATTTTGCTTAGAATTTCAAACTACACTATAGTCATTGATATTTTGGCTACTGCACTGTGCCATTTATTTTGCTTAGAATTTCAAACTACACTATAGTCATTGATATTTTGGCTACTGTACTGTGCCATTAATTTTGCTTAGAATTTCAAACTACACTATAGTCATTGATATTTTGGCTACTGTACTGTGCCATTAAGTTTGCTTAGAATTTCAAACTACACTATAGTCATTGATATTTTGGCTACTGTACTGTGCCATTAAGTTTGCTTAGAATTTCAAACTACACTATAGTCATTGATATTTTGGCTACTGCACTGTGCCATTTATTTTGCTTAGAATTTCAAACTACACTACAGTCATTGATATTTTGGCTACTGCACTGTGCCATTTATTTTGCTTAGAATTTCATACTACACCATAGTCATTGATATTTTGGCTACTGCACTGTGCCATTAATTTTGCTTAGAATTTCAAACTACACTATAGTCATTGATATTTTGGCTACTGCACTGTGCCATTTATTTTGCTTAGAATTTCAAACTACACTATAGTCATTGATATTTTGGCTACTGCACTGTGCCATTAATTTTGCTTAGAATCTCAAACTACACTATAGTCATTGATATTTTGGCTACTGCACTGTGCCATTTATTTTGCTTAGAATTTCAAACTACACTATAGTCATTGATATTTTGGCTCTATGCCTGTCACCAAACCAATCTGCCTAGCTTGAACATCCAGTTTATTTAAGTGCAATAATTATTTTTATATTATATGAAAATGGATGAAACTACCTACTGTGTTTGTGAAACATATCCCTGTAATTCCCTGCTGTTTCCCACCTTTAAAATTTGTGTTCCTAGTGCTCTGTACTCTGCCTTAGTGTTATGCATAGACCCACATGCCAGTGTAAGCTGCATAGTGCTCTGCCCAAGTGTTATGGATAGACCCACATGCCAGTGTAAGCTGCATAGTGCTCTGTCCAAGTGTTATGGATAGACCCACATGCCTATGTAAGCTGCATAGTGCTTTGCCCAAGTGTTATGGATAGACCCACATGCCTATGCAAGCTGCATAGTGCTCTGCCCAAGTGTTATGGCTAGACCCACATGCCAGTGTAAGCTGCATAGTGCTCTGCCCAAGTGTTATGGATAGACCCTCATGCCTATGCAAGCTGCATAGCTGAATTGGTCTTTTCACAGTTATTAAGGACATGTTTAGTTTTTGGAATAGGGTTATCAGTAGTTTCCAAATGTCTACACCTTAACATCCTGGGATATGACACAGAAGTCTCATTTAAAACCCATATGTTATATGTTGACACTTGGTCACTGACCATGCATGCCATTTTCAAGCACGTCAATAATTTTTACTTAGCATTTCAGATCTTTTTCCCAGTCAACAATTCAGAGGCCATAAGCTGTTGCCTGGCATTGGTGGTTGCATGGCATTACATAATATGGATAAATGTGTGGCATAACATAATATGGATAAATACATGGCATTACATAATATGGATAAATGCATGGCATTACATAATATGGATAAATGCATGGCATAACATAATATGGATAAATGCATGGCATTACATAATATGGATAAATGCATGACATTACATAATATGGATAAATGCGTGGCATTACATAATATGGATAAATGCATGACATTACATAATATGGATAAATGCGTGGCATTACATAATATGGATAAATGCATGGCATTACATAATATGGATAAATGTGTGGCATAACATAATATGGATAAATGCATGGCATTACATAATATGGATAAATGCATGGCATTACATAATATGGATAAATGTGTGGCATTACATAATATGGATAAATGCATGGCATTACATAATATGGATAAATGTGTGGCATAACATAATATGGATAAATGCATGGCATTACATAATATGGATAAATGCATGGCATTACACAATATGGATAAATGCATGGCATTACATAATATGGATAAATGCATGGCATAACATAATATGGATAAATGCATGGTATTACATAATATGGATAAATGCATGGCATAACATAATATGGATAAATGCATGGTATTCCATAATATGGATAAATGCATGGTGTTACATAATATGGATAAATGCATGGCATTACATAATATCGATAAATGCATGGCATTACATAATATCGATAAATGCATGGCATTACATAATATGAATAAACATGAACAAGAAAATCAAGGTCCCACAAGCAAATTAAAATGTAGTCTTAATGGTCTTAATGTAGCAATTATTGCATGAAGGCATTTTGTGTGGAGGATTTTAACAAGGTAATGTTGTACAAGTGTTCATTATTTCCTTGACATATCAATATTCATTTATCCGTGTTCTATGTAATTTTATTTTACTCTGTTAGTGTCTTTGTTGTTTTTGTTATTATATCTGTGATAGATTACAGCAATAAGTTTCCATATTTTCAAACTTTTATTCTGTTTTGTTATGATTTTTTTTTTCAAGATTGAGATTAATAAAAGATCTATTAGTCTTTAAATCAGTCTTGAGATCTTTTCAACTGTGCCATCTTTTTCATATCAACTATTTTTGTGTATTTGACATCAGTTATTCAACAGTTTCAAAATTCTTAAAATTTATACAAGATATTATTGGTGGCTGAGATTTTTGCAGTAAGTGGTCACTGAGGTATAGGAAAATGGAGATTCAAGAATATATCAACCACCTCAGTTAAACAACCACTTGTCCTTGTATTAACTGGAACTGGGATGAACCCAGAAATGTAAAGGTGCAAAGCAAGAAACTTACCACTGAACTTTCCAGTCCTATACTTTAAGCATTCTATAACAGTAAGCCTTTTGACCTCCATTCATAAAAAGATGATATTACTCTTGGTCCTTCTTGAAAGTCATACATCTGTAAATTTCCTTGTGTTTAAAAATGTCAAGCTAGAAATACTCTTACAGTTTATAAAAATTGCTTACAAATTGTTAAGCATAAACATTAAAGTTTCATTTTTTCCCTCCAGTACAAAATTCAAACAGAAACTGTCTCCATTTATTACAGCCTGGCATGAAATTGACAAGAAAGAGACATCCATCAGTTTTGTCATGGAACTTTTTATCAGTGATTCAGTGAAAAATTGTGCACATATCACAAGCTAAAAATTGAGATTTTAGCAAATTTGTCTTGAAAGAATATATCTCTGCCTGAATGTGTGTCCTTGCATTCATCAACATGTCTACATGTCTGAATTAATTTGTATTGCATTCTACTGAATTCAGTAAATTTTTAACTAAAAAATTATGGATAAAATCTAAATTTCTCATTCAAATAGTTTCCCAATACATTATGTTAGGAATATTAGCCTGCTACCTCGCGAATCTAGCCGAAGTAAAAGACGAAAGTCATCTTTTTCTGTCTAGCTCACATAGACAAGGGGCAATAACTCTTGTCCTTTATCTCCCGCTGTCACCGCCGGTGTCGCCAGTTTTTAGCTTTGCAGCTGTACTGATAACATCGTACATTTTACCTCCGACAATCCAAGCCATGTTAGTGTTCAAATTGGACCATTCAACTTTCATTTTGGATTTGTTGTGTGGGACGATCATTTTTATGCAGATTATATAACTTATTAAAATGTCTGCCAAATATGAGTGACTTTGTCACCTTTATGGACTTCGTCTATTTAAGACCACGTTATACCACGCAATAGTTGACCTCATGTTGTCATTTACGAGTTAGTGCGACACTTGACTATTTTTGCTTGTTCCGTTAGTAATGGATATGGTTTTAGCGAGTAACAATATGATGCATTGCTAAGTTATGCTTTGCATAGTCTAGAAAATATGTGTCAAACTCAAGGCCCGCGGGCCACATCAGGCCCGGCGTACAATTATATCAGGCCCGAGAGGTCTTGACCGGCGTACAATTATATCCGGCCCGAGAGAGAATTTTAGGCTATGGTGTTTCCCAATGCACACTTTGCTGAAAAACTTAGCTTACTTCGCGCCGAGTTCGCACGGCGCTTTAATGACTTTGAAGCACAGAAAAGTAATTTCGAGCTGTTTCGTAACCCATTTGCCATAGACGTGGAAACTGCACCTGTAAATTTGCAGATGGAGCTAATAGAGCTACAGTGTAATGGGACACTAAAGGCAAAGTACGACACTGTGGGGCCTGCACAGTTCATTCGTTTCATTCCTGAAGAGATGCCCCAGCTTCGTCTACATGCGGCTCGAACCTTGAGCATGTTTGGTAGCACATATCTGTGTGAGCAGCTGTTTTCTGTGATGAAGATTAACAAAACATCACACAGGAGTCGTCTCACTGATGAACACTTGCAGTCCATCATGAGAATCTCAATGACACAGAACATTACTCCCAACATAAACGAACTTGTAGCCAAGAAAAGAAGCCAAACATCCAGCTCTGACAAATTGGCATAAGAGCGAAAATGGGTATGCCAATGATTTTTTATTATTAAAACTTTTTTTTGTTTTAATTTATATTAATGTTTAAAAAAGGTTTAATTTTCCGCTTATTGAATGTTTATCCTGTTCGGCCCGCAACCTTACGTGTGATTTGAGTTTTGGCCCGCTGAGCGATTGAGTTTGACACCCCTGGTCTAGAAGGTATCAAATGCGACACTATTTTCGATATGCATTAGTAACGGGGTGGTATTAGTAACATGCTGAATTACTAGCTTATGCTTTTTCTTCTTTACTTGTGTCGTTCAGCAGAAATGACAACTAAATGCATGAAATGCAAAATGCTAAATTTCGGAGCGAGCAAGTCAACCATGACTCAAGTTTTGTATATACTAAGTGTATATCGTCTATGACATGCAGCGTGCGTAATACGTGATCAGAGGAAGTCTACTAAAGTAGCGAGTTAGTAACATGCTAAATGGCTAATTTATGGTTTGTTTTTTCTTCTGTCGTTTCAGGATAAATGTCAACTAAATACATAAAATTCAAAGTTCAAAGCAGTAGTCCATAAGTCACCACATGAAAGGCGGAATAAGACGCGGTAGACAAAACTGCCGTTTTCAGTTTACATTCAAAGACAATCGTAAGCTCGTAGCTGACAATTAAACTCATTGGGGAATCGTCCCCATCCCAATTGTAGGCAGCCCAGCGGGTGTAAGCATCCCCTCCTCGCATGTTCCTTCGGACCTTTAAGTCCGGACGCATGGGATTTGTAATGGATTCATTAGATAGGTTTCATAACACAGCCTCGCCACCACCGCCCGTCCAGCTATCAACGGCCGTCCAACATGGACGGCATTTTGAGAAAACGGTCCAGCCATCTAATGGTAGTCTCTCGAGTCGAGGAAGACAAGTTGTGCGATCTCATTCAACGGTGGACGCGCATGTGGCTCCTGAGTCCAAATTCCGATGCACACAGGCGGTTGCAGGTGGGGCATGGGACACCGGTGGTTGGTGGTATTTGTGATACAGTTCTGTTGACGTCTCTCCCGAGTTGCAGCAAGACGCTGGAGGCGGTCATCCTCAAAGGTGGAACAGGCTTTTCTGGTCAGCGCTCGCCAATGGCTTCTGTCTAAGGCAGCAAGCTCGAGCTGGCGGGGTTGGAGGTCTGTCCATTTGATGTTCATCTTGAGGTTGTCTTTGTACCTCTTATGAGGGCGGCCTTGGTTTCGGTTTCCCTGGGCTAGCTCGCCATAGAACAACTGCTTTGGGATTCTGCTTTGATCCATGCGGATGACATGGCCAGTCCAACGAAGCTGGGCCTGGATTAGTTTGGCTTCGATGTTTGTTGTGTTGGCTCTGTCAAGGACTTCCTGGTTGGTGATTCGGTCCTGCCACTTGATCCGCATAATGGATCTCAGGGAGCGCTGGTGGAATTGTTCCAACTGACTGAGATGTCTTCGGTAGAGTGTCCACGTTTCACAGCCATACAAGAGAGACGTGAGGACAACTGCATTGTACACTTTCATCTTTGTTGACAGGCGTATGTCCTTGTGCTGAAAAAATTTGGTTCGCAGTCGTCCGAGTGCTTGACTGCCTTTTTGGATCCTCGCAGTGATTTCTTTGTCCAGGGAGCCGTCACTAGATATTGTGCTGCCAAGGTATTTGAAACTGTCCACATTCTTCAGCTGCGTGTCGCCAATGGTGATACAGGGTTGTGAGGGGGCAGTGTTTGGGGCGGGCTGGAAGAGGACTTCTGTCTTTCCTAGGCTGATTGTGAGTCCAAATAAGTTGGAGGCTTCAGAGAATCTGTCTATGATTGCCTGTAGGTGAGTCTCTTCATGGGCCATGAGGGCACAGTCATCTGCAAAGAGTTCTTCAATGATGAGTCTTTCTAGCGTCTTTGTTTTTGCAGCTAGGCGACGGAGATCAAACATTGATCCATCCAGGCAATACCTAATGTAGATGCCAATGTCAAGGTCACGGATGGCATGGAACAGTACCTGTGCGAAGAAGAGGTTGAAGGGTATCGGAGCTGTTTGACACCATTAGATATTGGGAATTTCTCAGAGGGTTCACCGTCTGAGAGAATCTCTCCAGTCATGTCAACGTGGAGGAGCCGAATGAGGTTGGTAAACTTCTGAGGACAACCAAGTTTCTTGAGTACTACCCACGTGCGTCTATGCTGACTGTATCAAAAGCCTTTGTCAGGTCCACGAAGACAGCATACAGATTCATGTTCTGCTCAAGGCACTTCTCTTGGACTTGTCTCACTGCGAAGATCATGTCAGTGGTGCTGCGGTCTGGGCGAAAACCACACTGAGACTCGGGGAGGTTATCTTCTGACACTGCCGCAATAAGCCTGTTGAGGATGATGCGAACAAGTATTTTGCCAGCTATGGACAGGAGGGAGATGCCTCTGTAGTTACTGCAGTCCACACGTGTGCCTTTATTTTTATAGACGGTCATGATTGATGCGTCCCTGAGGTCGTTTGGCATCTCTTCTTCCGTCGAGATGCTGATTAGCACATCGTGGAATGGCTCCAGAGTCTGTTCACTGAGAGCCTTGTACACCTCCGCTGGGATACCATCCTTTCCAGGTGCCCTGCCACAGTTAATTTGTTTAATGGCCCTCCTTAACTCCTCCATCGTTGGTGGAATATCCAGTTGGTCGTGCGTTGGATGCTGGGGTACTTGGTCAAGAACAGATTGGCTGACCGATGAGGGCATGTTTAGGAGCTGACTAAAGTGTTCTTTCCATCTTTCCTTAATGCCATTCTTGTCCTTTATTAGTGTAATGCCATCTGCAGCGAGCAAGGGCGCAGAGCTGGACTTTGCATGGCTGAAGATTGACCTGATGGCGTTATAGAACTCTTTGGAGTTGTTAGTGTCAGCATAGCTTTGTACTTCATCAGCTTTCTTTTCGCACCAATGTTCATGCATCTTGCGGATTTCCCTCTGAGCCTCAGCTTGATAGAATTTGAAGCGGTCTTTTTTGTTGATGGAGTTTGTGTCATTCTGCCAGTCCATGAATGCTTTGTTCTTTCTGGTGAGCAGATCTTCAATGGCATCGTTGTTCTCGTCTAACCAGTCTTGATGGATTCGCTTCTTTGGGCCCAGGGTCGCCATAGCAGTTTCTCTTATCGTGTCCCTGAGCTTGTTCCATTTTTCGGAGGCATTTCCACATATCGGTCTGTTTGTTGACAGCTTGTCATCTAGTCTCTTCTGGAAATTGAGCTTGGTGGAAGGCTGCTGAGGTTTGACAATGTTGAAGGCTGTGCGCACAAGTTTAGGACGTCTTAGGTCCAGCCATACTGTCGATGAAATAACCTTAATATGACGAAGATTTCAGTGAGAAATCTGTCCTACAAGCAATTCCATTAGACCAGCCAGTACGGTGATAGCCGTCCAACTATCCCAGAATGGGGATCTTTTTGATCAAACGGTCCGACCAACTAGGACTTACGGCGATCTTAGTGACAGATCGGTCCGTTCAGCCGTACTGCGACATACCCTCACTATGACGGAGATTTCAGTGCGAAATCTGTCCATCCAGCCAAGCCTTTGGAACAGCTGGTACCGGTGATAGCCAGACCATCTATTATACCGCCAGCATTCAGGCCGACCATATTCTCAGCAAACCAGCTGGCTGTTCCGGAAGTGCAGGAGTTCCGTATGTTTATTACTTATCCACATGGGAGAGTTAGTGACATTTTCAGTTCAGATCAGATCAGATGGTTCGGTGGTCCTCTTGATACAACCAGGCTTCATAGCCACAAATAGGTTAATGTCTGTCGATAATCAAAAAGTCGTCATTCTCGCTCTCTCTCTCTCTCTCTTTTCCTTAGCTAGGTCGAGAACAATGCAAGATACAGTTCGCACACTCAAGCAGTATTTGAAACGCACAGAGGCGAACCGTGGCACGCGCAAACGCCGGTTTCTTAGGGTGAAAGCCGGGAAACAGGATTATACGCTCGGCATACTCGGAGGTCCAACAATATCCGAGTCGCCTCATAAAGATTACCGCTCATGGAATTAGAGCGATCTCTGCGAGCCTCGCGTTCAAACGTAACGTTTTGATCCGAGTTATCGTAGAAGCTGTTGACTGGCACGCCTTCTCGAGCTTTTATCCCAAAGATTTTGCTTAGGAGAGGCAAATCTTGAATCTGGTGGCGGCAGCCCAGATGACCACCAGACCCAATTTAAACATTCAACACAGTCTATCAGCTTCGCTGGATTCGCCAGTGAAATTTTGTCGATAAGATGATTTCAGTAATCATCTTCTTGACCATATTTAGGGCTCACAGAGTGACCCTATTCTAATTTGGTTATGTAATTAGGTGAACGGGTTATCATTCGTATGGGAATTCAGCCCTCATTCCCTAGAAGATACGCGAGGTAGAGGTCGGCTTCTCAGCATTCCCTCCTATTACTTATTCTTCTAGCGTAACGTGATTGGATAACGTATTTGAAGGAGAAATCATATTTTTAAGCAAATTACTTGTCTAAAATACTTACCCAACCACATTACATAAGAACCCCTCTCAAACACCCAGCCATGTGAGCATCCTCTTAGTATATCGCTCAGCTAAAACTTGCGACATCTGGCGGTGGCAAGAGGAGGTAATGGGAAAAAGTTTGGTCCATATGAGATAGACAGAAAAGGCTCCGCGAGGTAGCAGGCGAATATTAATAATGTAATGTGATTGGGTTAGTATTTTCAGAGAAAAATAATTTACTTAAAAATTTGCTTTAAAAGAAAATAAAACCATATAATTCAGGACATAGTAAATGGGTATTGCTGGGGGGGGGGGGGGGCATGGAAAGTCTTATGTTAAACGTCATTGAGAAATCTGAGTATCAAGGACTGAATGCAAGGTAATTTCTGAGATAAAATATGCTATTTACTTCACAAGGACTGAATGCAAGGTAATTTCTGAGATAAAATATGCTATTTACTTCACAAGGACTGAATGCAAGGTAATTTCTGAGATAAAATATGCTATTTACTTCACAAGACTTATTCTGGCAGTCCTTATCAACACTTCAAAGTTTTGTGTGTTGAGAAAGATACTCGTTTTTCATTTGTATTTTAGTTTTGGTTGTGATTGGTTTGATTTGGTTGGTATACACATCACATAGTAAACAAGAAGAACACGAGCCAGGTATAATATTTATTAAAAACATACGAATATATGGCCATCATTTACATCTGTAATGAATCTACATTCCATTTCTGCAAACATGAAAATCTATAATTGAAACAGTAAGTAAACATTTTTTCGTCCAATATCTGCAGATAACACAATATCGTCCAATATCGGCAGATAACACATTATCGTCCAGTATCAGCAGATAACACAATATCGTCCAATATCAGTAGAAAACACAATATCATCCAATATCAGCAGATAACAGTATCGTCCAATATCAGTATGTAGCACAGTCAGTATCATCCAATATCGATAGAAATTCAACATCATGCAAATCAGTATGAAAACATTCAAAAGAGATACGATATTAAATGCATAAGGTTTTATCTACTTTCAGTATTCGCTTATAAGCCGAGTCCAACCTAAAAATGTACAGACCCAGATCTGCCCTCGCATAATGTAACGGCAGATCTGAATCTATGCAGTTTGCTAGGAGTATTCAGTAGAACAAACAACATATATCCTTAATCTGCCAGCACAGTCTGCAACTGCAGACCATGGTCTATGTTGTTTGCAGGACTAAACTTATAAGGGAATAAACACGGTTATGATAGAAAATATTATGTATGTACACTTATCACCGGATGTCTTTCCATAATAGGGAAATCACAATTATATACATTAAATTTTGTCGAGCATGCAAAATATCTCGATAGCAATATACAATGGATCTATTGTAATAAAGGGAAAATAAAGTTTATATAAAAATGGTTTTTTTTTGTTTAGACACTTGTTTTGTAATTTTGTTAGCTTTGGGGTTATAACTGGTACAGCAACCCAGGCTGATCCAATGATAGGATTTGAAGCCGCACCATTTAGCGTGTCTGGCACTAGTTACAGAGTCTCTCTCTCTCTCTCTCTCTCTCTCTCTCTCTCACACACACACACACACACAGAGTAAAATAGCTGAGACAAAACGTGAACTATCTGCATGCTTGAATGATGGGGTCATGTACAGATAAAGAGTTAAATGATGACAAAAGATAAGATGAACGTAGCATTAAAATATGCAAATTATATATGTATTTTGTCTTGAGGCAGAATTGCACGAATTTATTCAAAAATTATATATATATATATATATATATATATATATATATATATATATATATATATATATATATATATATATATATATATATATAAGGTCTCACTGGATAATTTCGTATTTTTACACCTCCCTAACTTTTAAGGTAAAAGGCATGAACCTAATTATCGTAAGCCAAGCATCATTTATAAATTTACACAGAAGCTAAATATGTAATGTGGTTTCGATTTACTTTGAGTTAGGCTTGAAAATGGGTTGGCTTGTTTGGTGACTGCCTGTCACAGTTAGACTAGCATTGGAAATAAAATGCGCAACTTGGGCTACAAATGAACAGCCGACTTGGCACACGTATTTATTGTACGTCTGCAACAGAGGTAAATATCTAAAAATCGAGATAGTTGAGGGGTGATGAAAAGTATGCTAATTTGTTATAATACTAGTGAACTTTATTCATGCATAACGTACATACTGATTCTTTTAGCTGCTTTGTCACAGGAAAATATTTAAAATAGCTCTTTGCTGTCAAAACAATGAATGTAAAAAGAGGTGGGGGTGGGGTGGCAGTACTGGTAGATATATAAAAGCCATCACTTGTACAAGGATTTAGCCCGATTGCCGCAGTCAAAATCTCACATGCATGCTTTCTGCAGAAATCATTAGATTGTTTTTATTTGCATATTCAGTCTAAAAGTATTCTCATTTTCCTGCAATAGGTCATTGGCGGATGAAAATTCACCAGATAAACTCTCCAGTGAGACCTAATACATAACTAGCTTTGAGCTTTGCGGCGTTCACGGACGCCATTGTTACACTGCATGCAATTCATTATCTTAATTAAAAACATACAAGTCTGGATATAATCAATTTTGGACGGGATCTTGAGGATCATGTTTTCATAATTTTTTACAAGTTAATACACCTATGTTTTGAATTTTATCTGATATTCTGGAAACGGTAATGGCTGCTATTTAGCATGTAAATTTTTTATATCGCTATTTTAAGATCTGGTTGCAAGGTTCGAGGATGTTCACCCGTACCTTAGATCCGTGTGAATATTTACAAATACCAATGCACGGCAACCAGGATATATATATATATATATATATATATATATATATATATATATATATATATATATATATATGAGAGAGAGAGAGAGAAATAGAGAGTGAGAGAGAGAGAGAGAGAGTCAATCAGGACAAAAGTTAAAAAAGGAAGTACATAGCTAGAAGTTGTTGACAATATTCGCTAAAACTAAAGATACACGTATACACGTGAAATTTAATTAAACGTGTATCTAATTTCTATAAATATCAATTCTCTCTAAAAACTGAAAGTAAGGCGGAAAGCTACCATGAGCGAGTATACATTGCATTAGGAGCTGTATAGGTAAAAGCAACAAAAGCATTTTTTAATGTTCACTGCAGTAGAACGGTTTGAAGGAATGTTTGTTCATGTATAAATCGAAACAATTAATTTTCAGTTAAAGTGTCTAAAATCATTGGCCGGGGTATTGTCGTTCATTGGTGTGCGGGAGTTGTAGAATTGACATGTATGCATCCCAGCATAAAATTTCTGGACAGTGGATTAGAAGTCAAACCTACTGTATCTATCTCCTCTCTCTCTCTCACACACACACACACACACACACACACACACACACATATATATATATATATATATATATATACACACACACACACACACACACACACACACACACAAGAGTTACATTCGCTGCAGAGTTCTCCATGGGACTTTTAAAGTTGCAGTCTTTGACCCCTTCGTTGGATCAAAATTGTAATCCTAACCCAAACTTTTTTCACTGCAGGTTCTCAGGTAAAGTTCTGAAACAGGTATTTTGGGGGTAGCCATTGCATTTTTCTTTCCACGGTTGCGAATCTGTGTGCACAAACCCAGTAATGCTCCATTGTTTTCTATTTCTCTTTGCCCACAGAAAGGCAATATCCTATGATTCATTCCACAAAATCTCGCTTTGGCGTTCTAGCATTATCAAAACTAAATGCATCTTCACATTTATGTCATCCAATCTCGCAAGAATCATTCTCATCTGCAGTTTTGTACTTGGTACCAAAGAAATTTTGTAAAGTTGTTATCAGACATGCACATATCACAGCTCGTATCTTTGCTCACAATGTACCTGTCATACATGCACTATACAATAACTGTCATATAGTACATGTATGACATAAATTGTAATCAACGATACCAGCTCCTGTGCACATATATGATAGTCTCCCAAAAACGCTGATTTTATAACAATCAACGACGACTAACACTGGAAATTGGTTTTCTCCGACAAAGAAAACAAGTCCCAAAATCAGTGCACTATTGTTTCTAAATACGGTATGCGATAAGATTCAAGTGTTCCAAACAACGCATAGTGATTTATAATATCATTCGATTAAAACAGACTAGAAATTCTTATAAAACGCCGTGTGATTAATGTTTTGATCAAAATGGTTATTAGAAGCCGGCAGTCAATGTCTTAATATCAATGTCTACTAAGAATGAACCCATGAGGTTTCGTCTAATTCAATTGCAGTCGTTTGAACTTTGTCTCATATCTCGCACACCCGTTGATACTAGCTTTGCGTGTGTGTGTGTGTGTGTGTGTGATTAGGAGTTTTAATGAAGCTTTAACAATTTTTCAGTCATATCGCTACGATGTCTGCAGTGTGGCGGTTTATAGTGATGTCTAGCACTGGGGCATCATGCTGCAGACATGTAGCATGATGTCCCACCCAGTCACATTATCCTGACACCAGGCCGACCAGTCCTAACAGTAACCTCTTAATGTTGAGCGCCTAGCGAGGCAGCTGTTAGTACCATTTTTGTAAGTCTTTGGTATGACTCTGCCGGGGTTCGAACTCACGACCTCCCGCTTCTGAGGCGGACGCTCTAACCACTAGGCCGCCGGAACGGTGTGATACTTGCTTTGAAGAAAAAGATAAAATAAAAGAATTTTGCTGACAAAAAAGACTTGCATACTTTGGACTTGGCTGTTAGAAGTTTTATGCCCTCTCTCTCTCTCTCTCTGTCTGTCTGAAATGGCAACAAAAAGTGCATGATTTTATTACGAAATGTCTTTTTTAAAAATGTTATGACTGTATCAACATTGATTTGCATCTGTCAACACTGGAAACAAACAGTGGGGTTTGCCCTAAGTGTCTTTTAAACTAGAATCAACCTAAAGCCATTCGAGGTAAAAGAAAAGAAAAACAAACAAGCAAATGAGTAATTAAATATTTAAAATGGTGTTACATCATCATCGGATTTAATGCTGGTTGTTTCCTGCTCGTCGGGGGCGGGGGGGAACGAAGACTCTTTCTTTAATATACAGTAATAACTCTTACGAGTCAATGTCAAAGCTAGAAGGTATGGGTCGCCATTATACAACTAAGACTGCTTCGTTAGAGACCATCATCAACAGTAAGTTGGGTACGATATGGAGTGAATATCAGCAATTTGAAAAGCTATGGTTCGGCCTAGTCATGAGCTTTCATCAATGTACTGGATCTCCTCCCCTCGCAACAATTTATGTATCTCGTCATCCACATTAATAGTCCACAATACGGGATTTTCAACTGATAAAGACAACAGACTGTCCGATTTGGGATCCGCCAAATTCTTCAGATTCTTTTTACTTTTCTTGTATTTCTCCTCCCGAGATTTGAAGCTAAATATAGATTCCGCTTCGCATTTTCGCCCCACTCTATCAATAACTATGTCAACCTCTGACCCGTAATGAGATGAATTACTGGCATAGAAGAGAACGGTGGCCATCCCGAGGGCTGCCCCAATCAGAATGCAGAATGCTAGAATTGGGAAAACGCAACATTTAGTTACAGATAAGTAATTACGAATAATTAATCCAGAAAACAAATATTTTACCTTGTTTCAAATTTATGTTCATGGCCAAAATATGCGTTCTCGATACGTTGGATATAGTATGGATTTCAGCAAGTGAAAAACCCAAAGAATAAAACGTACTTTATTTAGAAAAGTACAAATGGGTGAAATAATGTCTGAAACAGAGCTCTTACGGTGTTTCCCATTTATGAAATCAATATAAATCAAAGTATTTTTCTCCTCTATTACTGATATTATTGGATACAAATGAGAAGGCCTGTAGTAAGAAAGAACCAACACGAAATTCTGTAGAAAGATATGCCTTGCCTACGCCGTCGGTACATAATACCAAAATTCTGCCAAGCCAGTTTAGCAAATAGATAATTATAGCCACAAGTTACTTTTGGGATTTTTAATCTAAGTGATAAAGGTGAATGAAAATGTAAATAATCGAACACACACACACACACACACACCATAATCAAAACCTTGGATGCAAATAGATGTATGCGGGTGGTACTCCTTGGATTAAAATACCATGTCCCCAAACATTATCCGGAGCACTGTTACAGTCATGGAGTATATCCCAATGTGCCCCAGATTTCAGAAGGATTTAAACATAGGCTAAAAGGATCATGCATGAAGACTTTTACCACACATACACACGCACACAAACACACAGCAAGCTGCTGAATTTATTTGTGACGAATTCTGTTCAAACCAATGAGAGAAACCAAATTTGAACTTTGGTGACAACAATAAGCTGAAGTACGGACAAGCAAGCTTAACGCAGGCGATTAGATCAGCAGGTGTTTCTGTTGACAGTATTACATTACTATAACTACCACTCTGACTTCGCCTAAACTGGAATGTTTATAACCCTGTGTTCAAATAAAGAACATGCCGATGCATACCTGCAATCATAAATGCTTGTTCATAGGTCCCGCCATGGTCAACAATAGCACCTGGAATAGAAATTATGGTATCAAATTCCTAGAAAATATTAGATTATGCTGAAATGCATCGTGTAAAAAAGAGAAACAGCCGAATTAACCAGAAACGCTAAATATCTCAAATATTTTTGTGACTGATTTCTTAGAAAGTAGATCAGTGTATCCCTTCTGATCTTACCATGCCCATAAAATTAAGTGATAGAAATGACGACATTGAATGTTTCAGTCTTCATTGCCTACACTTCTAATCGTTAACCTCTAATCAGAACTATCACCACTAAATAAGCACATTTTGCATTATTTTATTGGGTTGAAGAAATATGGACCCTAGAAAGAAACCTAATAACAAACAATGTACGCCATCTTCATCTAGCACCCACATGTATACAAGTCTGGGAGATCCCTCAGTTGGCTAAACGGCGTATTTAATGTGTAAGAATCTATATACTTACAAGCCATCAGATATACTCTCACAGTGGAAAGCTTACCTAAGACTGATTTCTTTTTATCTGATTGTCTGAGTAAACCGGAGTACCGAGAGGAAACTACCCTGCCATCGAAGAAAAGGTGGATCCCACAGACGTGCCACCTCTGTGCCGTTTCTGCATGGACTCGTCAAGTGGGACATTTATTTGGCGCTTAAACGCCAGTGCTTTTTCACCCAATCGGCTATTCAGGCACCCTAAATGTCCGTATACTCACCAGACACGACGGGTCCTATGACTGTTCCAAGGCTACAACAGAATAATTCCATCCCTGTAGCTGCGGAAAGATGTTTCAGGCCGACCAATCTCAAACTGATTGAGTTCATTACTGCATAGCATCCGCCAAAGTACGTTCCAAGCATAATGGAAAAGACTATCTGACCCGCAAACGCACTGGAGTACAGTGGGAACAGAAAAGTGCCCAGAGCCAGAGATCCGAACAACCCTGAATACAGAATAATGTCATCAATATTATCGCTATTGGAGGCGATGATAGTTAAAATCCTCGAAACCACTGTAAATAACCCGCACACAGAGATCAACCAGGAGGCTTGGAAGGGAGTAAAACCTTTCTGAATGCTATAGTTAGGAAGATGGACAAAGATCATATAAGTTCCAACCCCGTACATTAGCATACTGAGGGAAAAACAGAGAATGGGTTTATCCATGTACACATCACAATTTCGTCTTATACTCGACCAAGAGAACGAAACTTTGTCACTTTTTTCCATGCCTTTGTTTTTATGTCTCTCCATCTCTAAACTCGATGGTTTGCATAGTGCTCCAAAAACAAACTGATGCATAGTTATTCCCGCCAAAATGATGAAGAAACCTCTGTTGCCATAGTAATCCCGGACAATCTCAAGCATCGGCGAGAAGACAAAAACTCCGATCCCGACCCCAGCTACGGCTATGCTCATGGCGAATTTACGGATTTTCCTGAAGTTGAAGCCGATCACTACCATTGCGGCTGTGTAACCAATACCAGAGCCAGTGCCTAAAGGAAACGAGAAATTGTTATAAATTGTTTGATGCTAACGTGGCAAGAATATTGTTTAAATTTGAATATTTATTTTGAAAGCCATTATATACGTGTAATTATTCACACTCAAGCAGTGGCAGTGCGAGGTTTCGATGCGTCCAGTGGCAATGTTATTTAGTGGCGAAACTAATTTGCTACAGAGCGTATATTTCATGTCAGTTGCTAACTTCCCTTCTCTATCTGCCCCCCCCCCCCTCAGTTTTGTGAAGACTGACCATGTTAAACTAAAATGAAGATGAAATAATATGATCATTTCAGCTGCCACCCCATACCCCTTTGCGCCTCCACTGCATTCTAGTTCAAAAACTAAGAAAAAAATAGGATAATTGGTTGGGCAGTATAAAACTAACTGCTGGATCAAGGAGAGACTCGATTATGTTTGGGAGAAATAAGGGTTGAAATGTATTACATAAGGTCTACTATTGCTTCTTAACTGAGAAATACAGAGAAAAATACCATTCGTAGCTTTTTCATCTGGAAATACAGCGCAGACGGATGAGTTGGGCTATTATAACTTATGTTTTGGGGTATTCAGTGTTATTTGCATATGTGACCAGGGGCATTTCCCAGTTTACTGCTCATTGCTTTTGTATTAACTTCAAGACCTCTTTTTCTTTAAACTGTTGCGCCTTTGACAATAGTATGTAGGCACAAGTGCGTGTGCATTATCATTACAAAATCAGTTAGCTAACTTTTTTAGTACACACCCACACAAACACACAACAGACATGCAGACACACACATACACAAACCGAGTACAATCCTTATTGTCAGTTCACGAATTTATTATGTATTGCACATTTTGTTTCTGGTATTTTTTGGGAGATGTCTTAAAAGCTTATAGTCTTTGTCTCACGAAGTTTTTGGACGTCATCATCATACCTGCGATGATCCCGTACGTAACAACACACCAGTGAATGGACGAAGCAAATGAAGTCGATAGACAGCCCACTGACGTCAGCAAACCACATGTCATAATCGCCACCCGACAGCTAAACTTGTCTATGATATAACTTGAAAGTGGACCTATAACAGAAAGAATTTGCAGTTGGTTATGAGGGTCAGAAAAAGCTTCGATAAATATCACCTTTAACGTCTTTTGACACACTATTATCCATGAGCATTTCAATTAAGTAATATTAATTTAAAATAGTACGGAAAGAATTTATCTTTCATTAGTCCTTCTGTTGATTCCTTGACATGTTTCTGTACGAGTGTATGGATATGTGTCACATCTTCTGACGCCTTTCTGATTTGTTCACAAAACAAAGTTGTATAAATAAATAACTACAAATAAAACTTCACATTTGTTTCGAAACATCTTTAGTAAATTCCACTGTACGTACAGTAACAATATTGAAAACCTTTACGGTAGATTTTTGCCCTATAAATTATGTTAGACATGATGGATATGTGATTTTTAACTATGCATAAACATTATCACAGTAAATGGAGCCATCGCCATTATCAGGCAATGCATTGTCAAATAGATATCTGTCAGGTCGCTGGAATCACGCGTTACCAAGCTTGCAGATGGCATATAGACAACGCGTCTTTGTCAGATTCACGGCAGTTATTAACAAATATATAAAACATATAAGTATGCAAGGGTGTAATAGAGGTAACATCAATAAGCTGTCATTAGAGTGACTGCATATCTCGTAAATGCAAAAGAAAACGAAGCAGTGTCAACTATAGAACTATAAATGGTGGGAATCGTGGTGTTGGAAAAGTAAGTATTGGCGACGGGGTCGTGTTGATTTTTATATTGTTATTTAATAGAAGGAACACATGCATAATTTAATATTTTTTAAATATATAAACTTTTTTACATAAACGTTAACATACTAATGTACCCTCAAATCACCTGCTATTGACGTTAAAGCTGCAAAGGCGGCAGCGGCCCATGCAGTCGTCCCGAGCGGCTCGTCATATTGTTCTAGTAAAGCAACGTTTACTATTCCTATCCCGTACAGCAGGGACCCATTGATGACGAAGGAACCAAAGGAAGCAAATAACACGACCCAAGACCAACCTTTGTCAGCATCATGCATCAACGTCATTATACTCGGTGACTTCACCTAACAATTATGTTGTCAACCGGCTTCCTATAAAATAAAAAATTGGATTTGCATAATCGGTAAAAGAAAACGGAAGAACAAATGAACGCACTTAAGTATAACTCTTGATCATATTTAACGCTCACCTTTATTAGCATCGTAACGTCGTATCATAAATATCATTAGTTTTCTCACTATTGCGTCATCATTACGCACATAACTATTAACCTCCTTCTTTAAAAAGAGTATACAATATTATTTTACCAATGATAGACCCCTTTAATGTGAAGCTACCAACCAATCACATATTGGAAGGAGAGTTTCTAAACAGTTTTTAAATTCAATGACGTCATTGTTGTGCGACTTACATCACTGACTAGCCAATCAGGAGACGGTGATTTTACTACTACCCGGACTATGATGTTGGTACCTGCGCATATTGTTAGCCTCACTAGGTTGTAACACCCAACAACGTCAGAGAGCAGCATCAATGGGTAATTCAAAGTTCTTAAAGGAAACATTACGTAATAAAAGGAATCTTAAACTCGTGGCCATTTTAAACGAAGTTCATTTAACTTGTTGGATAATACGATATAACACTCGCTACAAGCAGTTTGTTTTATATACTATGTTTCAATTCGTGTTATAAATATAATATCAAATGAACACCTGTGTAAATTCATCCTCTATTTATGCAATATTTTTTAATCATGCATACACATAACATCTTCCACGAAAAAAAAAATCTCAAACTGAATATCATACGGCAGAACCACATGTTGATCTTTGCATAAATTTTAGGACAAAGGCTGCTACCAAATCAGTTATCATGTCTAGTCTTTTCTGTGGCAGATTTGTTTCTTCAGCATTTCATATATTTATGTGAGTCTTGATATTTAGTCAATGCATTATATATTAATCATATACAAGATTTCGTTGTATGACAATTAAATAGAAATAAGAGCTAGATATTGAGGGCATATATTGGAAAACTGGAAGAAGAACTTCATGTACTGTCTTTGGAACATGCGGAACTATTAGTCCTGGGTTTCTTGTGAACCAACAAGACTCTATGCACACTAGTCGTATGCTCTTAAAGAACAATATGAGCTTGCCTTCAATTGCTGGGCCCACTGCTCTAAATAAACAGCACACATATCGATTAAAATACAAAAACTAATCTTTACCAATCCTGACCACTTGGAAAGCCGTTTATGGAAATATACAGCGAAGGTATTTCATTCCGACACGGAACGTACATGGCATATTGATCGCTGGCTCCAATAATTCCAGAAATCTACAGATTGGTTGCTTCGAGTACTGCATTTTTTTTAAATATTTTTTTTATAGATCTGCCATTATACTGGGTGTATTATGTTATGATTTTGTTGTCTGTCACCAAGTTTACTCCCGCACAATAAAATTGTCAATGGCTTCAGTTTGTAGTAAGGAAGAACCCTATTGATTTTGGAATCAAAATATTTAAGATCAAGATCACTGCGACTAAAATAAATTTGAACCATTTTTGTTTCATCAAAATGACATTAATTTTACATGACATATATCAACAAGCCTTTGTAGCTGACCTTCAACTGAATGTCATTGATCTTGTGGTCAGAAGGTCATTTTTTTAAAGTTACTGACTGAAAAAAGAAAAATGGTTGCCGCACTAGGACATTAATTTTGCATCATAGACCTGGCACAAGATTTGAGGCTGGCCTGCATTAGGTAAAGAAGAGTACAATTTCGGGGCCAAAATGGCTGAAACAATAAAAAATGGTTATCTACATAGATGGGTGTTGCGCAAGAAATGTAAAAACTCAACATTGTTAACGTAAATGTTAACAGTATCCCAGGAGTGTCACGTTTGATCCTTCTAAAATGATGAAAAGCGCAAAACAACCCCAGCCCCTAAACAACATCAAATTACAACGAGTTTGAGTAGAAAAACTGACCTTTCTTGGCAAGGTCGTATAGAAACACACATGGGTTAAATTTAATAAGTCATTTATAAAGAAAATAACATAGGTGTCAAAATAGGAAAAATAACAATATGATGAACGAACTTAAAGCTATTGGAAATTCACCAAAGTAAACAGTTAGTGCCGTGGAAGTGCTCAGTTGCAAGTGTTCGCGGTTTTCGAGATAGCAAATAGGTTAGATATTGAAAATTGGGTGACTTTTAAAAGATAGTTTTAAAATCAATAAATGATATTCAGTACTATTGGGTAAAAAAAGTCAAAATACCCCGCAAATAGACGACCGAATGAAAGAAATGATTTAAGTATATATACAACAGTATATAATGATGGCTATAGAAAAACAGAGTCTACAACAACAACAAAATAAGAACAGGATAAAAAGAATGTAAATCATGCAAATACGACTACGTCAATTGAGATATGGGTTTATGTTCTTGTTGCTGCTTTTGCTATTTTTGGGGAGAGCTCACCAGTTATTATGTACTTTTGAGAGAGTGACGCATGTAAAGTGAAGTTGTTTGCATTTAAAACATGCGCAGTGGAGAGAATGTTGGCATACCTCTATGCTACTTTAATGTAATTTGGCTGACATTTCTTTGGATTTTGTACTTTTGGAGATTGTACGTGATCTAAGCACACTTCTAACTAAAAGGACTGCTCCCTTATGATCAAACAATCAGCCTGAATTAGTGTGTGTGTGTGATTTGGATTTTTAACGTAGCTTTAACAATTTTTCAGTCATATCGCTACGATGTCTGCAGTGTGGCAGTTTATAGTGATGTTTAGCACTGGGGCATCATGCCGCAGACATGTAGCATGATGTCCCACCCAGTCACATTATCCTGACACCAGGCCGACCAGTCCTAACACTAACCTCTTAATGCTGAGCGCCAAGCGAGGCAGCTGTTAGTACCATTTTTATAAGTCTTTGGTATGACTCGGCCTGGGATCAAACCCACGATCTTCCGCATCTTAGGCGGACGTCTAACCACTAGGCCACCGAAGCGGTGCCTGAATTAGTCTAAAGTACATTATCCGTAGCAGCTATTAAAAAAGGGAAAATGAATTTTGCCAGACTAGACAATACCAGCTTCTGAAAGTGCAATGAATGAATTAGCAAATATATAAAATGTAAACAACGTTATCTGCTCTTATTTATACAATTTGCCTCTGAAGTTCAGGAAGTGAAAATGACCAAGTGGAGCTAGCACTTTTTTGAGAGGTGCACATCTGGAGTAAGGCCAAGCTGTATACTCTATAATTCATATTATACCGATCAATCATACACCAAAATAAAGGAAATTAAAGGTTCTTTGAACTATTTCTAAGATATACAAGGTCTTATAAAACCCAGTATAACCAGAGAGGAAAGCCGGGGAAATTCGTTTTCTTCCAAATTCTAACCCATGCAAAATACGAAACTGTACAGCGCCACCTTAAGTGGCACTTTGAAGACGTTATTCACTTTATTCAGGAAATGGAAACAAAGTGTTTTTCACAAGGACCCACTGAGACAGCCGTCTGAGGATGGCCAAGGTGATTATTGAACTCGTGAACTTACGATTGCGAGTCTGATGCTTTCTTAGATGTGCTATCACTGCAAAGATTTTTTGTTGTTCTAGGGTTTAACGCCATTTTTCAGCACAAGATAGGCTATACATGGCGGCCGGTATAACTGGTGGAGGAAGAACCCTGGAAAACCCAGGGAAGAACCACCGACCCACGAGAAGCTACTGGCAGGCTTTCCCACGTACCAACGTTAGCCGAGCCTTGGACTCGAACCCACGCAGACAGAGGTGAGATGGCAGTGATCCGTAACGGAGAGCGCTTTAGACCACTCGGCCACTCGGGGCCCCTACCACTGCAAAGAGAACATCACGAAAAGATGTTGTGTGTTTACACCTAAAATGAATAGTTCTCTTTTACTTCAAGGATTGTATACATGTACAAATGAACAGTTGCCGGGGCAATAAACTTACTCTGGATTAGTATCTTTGGCGGGGGGGGGGGGGGGGGGGGCGAGGGGTCCTTTAGGAATAACAGTAGAGAAAAGACTATGTCACCATAATTTCTTTGTACCGTATACAGCCTAGAGCTCTATCAAAATCAATTTTGAGTTGGAGAGCTCTTTTAGGAGGTAATGTTTTATTACTCCGCTTTTTCGTTAAATTTGATTGAGTTGAGTAAGGAAATGATCCTGCCAAAACTGAATTAAAACTAAGCGCAGAAAGTGAAAGATCATGTTGACATGTTTAATGAAAAGTGACAAGCATTTTTTTAATTCTCCCCAGCTCCTCCAAGATCTGATTAATTTGGCCACTTCTTTAATAAAATCAAACGACCAAGCTGTCTATCAAACAAAAATCAACCTTTCAGCCAACCACTTGATATGTTCCTCATGCTACAAATTTATATAATGAGTCTCCAAAAGGGAGAGATAAAAAAGAAAATTGGATTGACCAAGATCAATAATATTTGCAGTGTCATGACTAATAATATAATTTATATATTTCAAACAACTACAAGATATTCATTTGAATTGAATATCTCAGTTTTTCATACGTGTCACGGAATTGTATAAAATCCTTTATGTACTCGGGTTTAGATTTTTTTTATGTACAACGATACCCGAGGTTGATTTATGTATATTGTACAATATTTCGAAACAGTGAGTTCGGTTCATCCTATGCCGCACGTGCGAAGTGCTTTCGATGGGAAAAACGGAATACTTCCAGCGGACAGATGATGTATGGCTGCATCGTCTCTGTATAAATGCCTCACCGTAAGACTAAATCTTCACATTGCGGAACGTCTTGTCAGTGAGCATTCAACTTAAAGAACTTGCACATCTTCAGCTGTGGAGGTATGAGTTATTTATTAGTTTCTTGTGTATAAGTTCTAACTATTGTACTAGTACGTTTATTTTTGTATATTTTCTATGCAAATATTTTCTATTCCTGTTTGTGACGGAAAGAGATTTATATTAGCAATAGTGTTATATTTAATTAAGAATCGTTTAGCACCAATAGGATTCTCATCGGACACGGGTAGGTTCTCTTCTGAATCTGTATATTTCTTTGTAATTATTGTGCCGATAATGGAATCTGTATAGCTTACCTTCTATAACGTCATTAAGTTTTATCGTATATGCCCGTTTCATGTATAGTATACGGTGTTAGAAGTATTTTCAGCTGATCGGAGTTGACGTGGTACAAGCTGTAGAGCTAACCATAGAAGTTGACCGTAGCAGCTGTAATTTTGGGGTTTGTAATACCCAGTGTTTTGGGATTGTAAAGATATTTTGTATTATATCTGTCCATTTGTTTTCATCATTTTACTATTTGAGTAAAATACTTTCATTTTTTCACTATTTGAGTGAATTCGTTTTTACTATTTGAGTAAAACACATCATTTTTTTCGTCGTGTGACATTACTGTGAATCAATTTAACTTTGTCCTTGTACTATGTAATGTCATCTATTTGTATTTTTGTATTTACGTTTGATGCATTATTACGTTCATGCGGCATGGCGCTCAGCATTAAGAGGTTAGTGTTAGGACTGATCGGCCCGGTGTCAAGATAATGTGACTGGGTGGAAAATGATGCTGTATGTCTGCGGGATGATGCCCCAGTGCTAGACATCACTATAAACTGCCACACTGCAGACATCGTAGCAATATGACTGAACAATTGTTAAAGTTACGTTTAAAAATCTTAATCACACACACACACAAGTTCGTGTGGATTATGTTAATTTGTGCAATATTTGGATCTTATACATGCACGTATTAATCATAATTATATTTCCATTCAAGTCATTCATCATTAAACATTGTATTTGTATCACCATCAAAAGTGTTGTTATAAATCCGAAATCTAATCCGGTTATCTTGTTACAATAAGTATGCAGACTGTGTGGCTAAAAACGTTCGATAGATACCTGTTTAAGTACATCTATTGACCCTTCTACTCACACACACGTACGCACATACATACATACATACATACATACATATCCATCTTTTCTTTAGAGGCGTTGAATTCTTATAAATTAAAAGGATATTCAAAACTGATGTTACAGAACTGATAGGGCAATTATGGGATCCGTTTATAAAAACAGATGGACTAGATACAAATCATTGACCAGGCTAAATACAGGAGAGTAGTTTGTCAACATTAAAAGGACTATGCAGGAAGCTGCTAAGATTCATCATTATAATTAATATTTAGACTTTCGGAATATGAAAAGGCCATTGGTTAAATGTTATGTGCTACACATATTTAAATATCTTCTTGCAACGACTCGTGTCAGAAGCATACATTTTTAAAACTGTTTTGAATCTATACAGGAACATAATCTGTTAAATCGTATAGTCATAACGGTACACATGCCCACCAACTTGTACATGTGTCATGGGATAATTCATGAGCGGATTCTCACCGCACACCTTAAACGGTAAAGGTAACTGACCCTTCGGCTAGCTAACTACTGAAGAGCGATTGAACAGCATTTAAGCCAAATTTAATGTACAACACAACATAAATGCTACCTGATGACTTCTTAGTCTAGTATATGGAAGAGCGTTAGAATCGTGATAGGTGAGCGCAATCATAAGGCTTTAGAATTGATTACGGAAAACGAAAGGCACATCTTTATCGTCCAGATGTACATGAAAATAACACATACCTCAAAAATATTATTAAAATGTAGTATTTTCTGCAGTCACAAGACGGTAGTATCATACAGATATTAAATGTTAATGCTGTATGACGCAAACCTTTCTACCTTCACACTGGTTTGGCGAGATGCTGACTTTATAGGTTTTAGTTTTTGTTTATTTATGTGCAAATATAACGCTTATTTTCCCTAGTCACTTCATTCGTTAGATTTATTTATATGCAAATATAACGCTTATTTTCCCTAGTCACTTCATTCGTTAGATTTACCACCTCAGCCACACGCCGTCAGTGTGTAGAGTTCAAATAATTTAACTGAGATTTGAAAGTAGTAGAGAAGTGGAGCCCAGGACCACATTACCTGTACGAGAACATTTCTGAACCACTTGTATTTGTTGAGAATACAGATATACCATCGAGTCTCTGGAACGTAATATACATTAGTGCTGCCCTCACATTGATATTAAAAACCTGAATAATATTAAACTAAAAAAAAAATCCTTGAAAAAATTCAAAATAAAATGACTTTTATTTCAGTGATATAGATCTCCAGCCCTAAATGCTTAATTATGTTTGTGATATACACAACTGAATCACTCCATTGTCTTTAATACACGTGAGGTATAAATTATTGAGTTACTTCTACACTTATTTTCGAACAATAACATTTTCACATGATCTTACTCGGATGGAGATAAAAGAACATCTCTCCTAATAAATGATTTCTTATAAATAGTGTGATACAGAGTCACTGTATCACTGCTAGACATAAGGGAGGCAATCACTGTATCACTGCTAGACATAAGGGAGGCAAAGTTTTTTCAACGCTTGGTTATACATTATACACATTTTGAAAAAAGATATTGTCTTCTAATAATATCACATTCTGGGCAAACGCAAACAAAATTAAATTTACCCTCTAATATATGGCTATTTATTCTCCTGCAGAATTCATAAAATCTGAATGCTCCGTCAAATATATTTCCTTTTCCAATCATCATTTTATGTCTTAATTTGCATTAAATGTTTTCTTAAATTAAAAAGGTATATTGCATGAGAGATATTTCTCACATTGTGGTAGGGATTTATACTGATTATAGTAGTAACATTTTGAGCAATTAACCAACTTTGAAATGCCATGTCTCTTGTGTGTGAACTCCGATATAAATACCCTTTCTGCACAAACATCTTGTGCAATCCATACATGTCCAAAGCCATATTGATAAAACAAATCTTTAATCTTCGTTGCCCATTTTACGATACCATCTTCGTCTAATTTTTTCAATATAAGGAGTTTTGTTTTTTATTGAATATGAACTAACTATGATCTCTTGATCTCTTATTATGTCATCCAAGATATTGTCATTTTTATACCACAGAATCATCATCATTGTCAAAATTACTGTTCACAGGGTTTTCATTTTGTAGGATCTTTTAAAAATATTTGCGCCAAACCGTTTCTGTGTTCTTATAATGGATCGTTATTTTAAAATATTTCCTAAATAAACATGGGTCTGTTATGTATTTTATTAGTTATTCTCTTTGACCTATATGTTAATAGTTTTTCTTTAACGTACACACTAATGTGAACCTTTTCTTGAGCTCCCTGTAATCCTTCAGATCAGTACTGGAACTTGTCAGCCGAAATCAACGTAATAGTACATATTTTTCATGCTTTCACTTTCATATTCTTTGTCCCAGCATGGTGGTTGCATTTGCATTTTAGGTTGAAATTTACGTTTTTAAACTTTTTTTTTATAGTGAAAAGGTGCATCAATATACAAAGAAGTAAATTGTTTCATGGAATCATCGATACTTGTATTAGCAGATTAATTAATTGTTCCTTCGTCGCTATGTTTTCCTTAAATAGCTGTTTGAAAGCTTCCCTGTGTTTATTTATGACTGAAATAGCACGTTTTCTGTACACACACTTTCTATCTCAAATTTGTCTGTTATTGGCACTTTCAATGAGCAGTAAAATGGATGCTCCCCGAATCCAAAATCAGTCACAATATCAATATATTTGTGTATCATAAAATGTAATCAACTACACTTTTCCCACTGTCAGTTAAGCATGTAAAATTGCCAGCAACATCGTCATACAATCTGACATTCATTATATGCATGCCGTATACTCCACACACATCTATCAGATATACTCAACATGTATTAAACTGGCCATCTCTATTATTTTTCGTTTTTTTTTTACGCACACACACACACACACACACACACACGCAGGCACACACACACACACACACACACACACATACACACACACACACACATATATATGCTTGCAGGTTAACAATGTCTGTTTGCCAATGACTATCCTCGTGACTAACATACACCATCATGTAGGACATCTTTTTTTCTCGATGGATTGTGTCATATGTAAGTAGACTGTTCCCATAACTTTTCAGTTAATTCAATGCATTTTTTTTTTCTTCATTTTTGTAAAGTTTCAAGGTATTGTTTCAGTTTTGTATTGCATAAAGTCACCATTTCTTGCTTAAAGTCGACTTTCTATGTCTTTTTTTGTTCAAGTAGGTCTTCAAAGTATTATGTTAATTTAACCAAATACGACGGGGACTATTTCTATGGAATTGCATGGTAGGAGTAACAGAAAGGCTTGGATCAGTGTGAAAAATGAAACTCAACATTTTACGCACTGGAAATTGTGTCAAAACCCCCCCGTAATAATCTCGCTAGTACAACCAAATAAAATGTGATAGAAATATGTTTTGATATAATTTGAGGATATTTATAATTTTGAAATGAAATTCATTATCTCTGTAAACGGTTACGAAAAACAGAAGAGGTGCAAGTTTAATAAAGTCTTAGAAATGATGGAGTTTTTTTTATTACACCATAACCATTTAGCTACATCTTCATAGTTAAACATAAGAGTTGACATTTTATCCAGGTGATGTTACTCTGAGGTTGTGCCAGAGTCAATTTACACCAGAGGTGAATCAACAAGACTTGCTTCATAGTGCTAGTAAAGGCGATATTGTTTCAAATATCATATTCAGAACGAAAAGCAACAAAATGCACAACATTGAAGCACTAGGTTGTGGGCGAGTTGACAACGTGTTTTACATTATATTAAAATGAGATACTGGGATTTTAGAAATTTAAATGAAGACGACTTTCTCAAAGACCTACCTAATGTTCATTTTAACACTGTCGAAGATTTCTTTCGGGTCAATAATGATTTTGATGTGTAGTACAAACTTCGCACTCAGTGAACTGAATCAAAGAAGAAAATGTACTTCTTCGTACAAATTATGAAGGTAACACCGCTACGTCCAGATATGAGATTGGAATAAATTTGTCACTCAAATGGCCCTCAGAAGGAATGTTTTATATCCCAATTAGAAATCAAATTTGACTACTACATCAAACAAATGTACATAATTGTATAGCAAGACCTGAACAGTTAATGAAGCTGAAATGTAAGAACTGTTGTATAATACATCTTTATTACTGTTGTATAACTACAGTACATCTTTATTACTGTTGTATAAATGCAGTACATCTTTATTACTGTTGCATAACTACAGTACATCTTCATTACTGTTGCATAACTACAGTACATCTTTATTACTGTTGCATAACTACAGTACATCTTTATTACTGTTACATAAATGCAGTACATCTTTATTACTGTTGTATAAATGCAGTACATCTTTATTACTGTTGTATAAATGCAGTACATCTTTATTACTGTTGTATAAATGCAGTACATCTTTATTACTGTTGTATAAATGCAGTACATCTTTATTACATGGGTTAGATAGCATAGGGTGTAATATTTTACAATCCTGTATAAATATAGTTATCAAATCTTTGACATAACTTGCAAGCGTAAAAATTAATTCTGGTATGCTTCTGGACAACTCAAAGGCAACAAGCGTGTGCGCTTTATTTAGAAGTGGCGGAATATTAACCCATATCAATCCTAACAACAATATAAAAATATTCGAGAAGACGTAACAGCATGACGCCACGCAGCTAAACAACTGCCTTCCTGTATGAGGACAATTGGTATTTGGAAATTCCCACTCAGGTGTAAATACACTAATTAAAATAATCCCCGAAATTTCGTTTTAGTTAAATAGATGCTGGAAATTTCCTGAAAAATTTCCGTATATTTTGAATACATATATTTGACCCAATGCATGGCCAAGTTCTTCTTTCTAACCTAAATTTATACAGCTTTACATCACACATAATTTATTGACCTGGATCGTATCTTTTAAATAGGTATGAAAGACTATGGTTAGGAAATGCAAGATCAATGCCTGCTTTGTTTTGTTAAATCATGAGAATGTATGTTACATCAGTGTGTTTCATGGATCCAATATATGACCACTTAGGTGTCTCTAATTTATTCACAACCGTCCATTCAATTGTCATAGTTTTCACATAGAAAATGATTTAGAATGGAATAAACATAATAATCTATGTAAAATGCTTGGCAGCATTAAGAACTATTTGCTCATGACAGCAATAATTGGTGTATTTTGCCTATTTTAGACATTTGTACCACGTTATGGACAACTATTCAAAAGCTGTACTTAATAACGACCATCTAAGTGAGTTTTTTTTTTTTAATTCACAAATTGTGTTACAGGGTACTACTAAACGTGTTTGCTTTGGGACCAATATGCTGGTTTACAATTTAAAGTCTAATTTAATCCGCGTTGATTGGTCATCTTTTTAAATCTTTGATTTAATAAAAAAAAAATAATTGGCCTTATCTTACGACTCTATGCTCTTAAACTAAGTAAACTAAGCAACATAAAAGAGCGAAAATCATGAAGTTTAGTAAAATTCAACAAATAATTTATTTTCATAGAATACAAAGTGAAAACTAAAAAAGAACTTGCAGTATTGTGATTTAAATCCCGAATAGTCCACAAGTTTTATCACAAATCCAAAATGTACGAAGTTCCACTTGAATTCCAAAGGAATACGATATAAATTCCAATACTGAATGTGTTGATGTGCCTGTAGTCTCGAATGTGCTAATTTGCGAATTGTTAAGAGTGTGCCGATCTGCTAACAGTGTCTTGATGTATCACATTAGTAGTGAAGGGGGGTGATATACGGACAATGGGAAAATACATTACAGACACACACACCCGGGCCTGTATACGGACAAGATTTATACGGACAATGGAAAACCCAGTCAAAAAGGTCTTGGGCCTGGATAGGGATAAAAGGTTGAGAAGTTATATACGGACAGTAGGAATGGAACAGGTAAGGTGACGTTACAGTACTGAAGATGGGTAACAATGTTGCAAGGAGCTGACCTCAATCGACCAAACAGCGGGGGGAAAAAACATAGAACGCTTGGCGGGAACGAGACTGGCGGGACAGAAACAGAGATAACACAGACAATAGACATTATACAAACAATTATACAACTAACTAAAAAAAAATTAGGGAAGAAAGCAAATCTTTTTGAAGCATATGAGTGGCCCTGAAAAGGGCCTTTGGGTTAATGTTAACATTATTCCGTTAACACTGAGGGCAGCGCATAGGTCTTCTTCTTTTACTCAAACTTCTTCTTACTTCTGGACCGTAGATGAGAACTCTCTTCAAAACAGCCTTGTTTCTCCACATAAATTCTTCTTTTCCAAATGCTCGTTTCGGTGATCCTGATAAATGCCCATGATGATCTGACATACATGGGTAAGTCTGTACGGAACAGCATTGACGATACGAGAGTAGATGATTCTACGTTTGTCCACATCTTGTGACGATAACAGGCGAAGGGAATGCAGTGAAATGCGATTATTTATAGTGGAAGTGCGGATCGAAACGGATTGAGTTTATTCACCAATCCAAACATGCGTTACAAAATTCAGTCACAACACAGAGTCGGTCTTCCAATTCGAAGAGAGTGGACTGTTACGTCACATTCCCTATATAGATGCGCTAACGTCTGTGCGCAGTCAATCCACGCGACACAGTTTTCAAACATGACTGAAATTAAGAAGATAATGAATTGGGGTGCACCGACCGTGGAGACGAGAAGCGATGGTATATCAGCGGCTACGAAAGTCAATACAGGTCTACTTCCAGAAGAGGTCGATTTTAATTGGGATTTAGTCGATTTTCTTTCTTCATCGCAAGAATTTGTTCCAGTATCAGTACCTTCACTACCTTCTCCTTCTTTACCACAAGTTGAGGATTTTAAACAGAGACAGAAAGAAGAACTGGATTTTTTTACAACAGCAGAAGGAAGCAAAACAAACTTTTCTCCTTCAACAGCAACAGCGAGAAGAAGAAGAGGCAAGAAGGAAACGACAGGAAGAAGCAGCAGAGAAGAAACAAGATCTAGGACAAAAGGAGAATAGTAAAAGACAAATGGTAACGGTACTCTTAGACATTTTAGCAGAGTTAAGGAGTCTGAAACAAATGTATCAGACTTCTTTATTACGACCCAATAGCAAAGGACCTTCCCAAGCCAAACAACCCAGTCCTGTTACTACACCTGCGATACCACCCCAAGTGATTTCTATCAAATCATTGACAGGAGCCCGTCCAGAAGTAGGCATTGGCCGTGGCAGAGGCTTAAGGCAGTTAAAGATGATTACGTCCTGTTCTTGACTTTGTTTGTTTAAACAAATACCCAATGGTCCTTCAGAGGGCCACCCTCTTCTCTCGAAAAAAGATAGTATTTCAATTGCCAAAATCAATTAAAACTCAAAAGCCCCTTTTTACTCATGATGTACGTGTGTGAGTGAGTGAGTGCATGAGTGTAGGTCCATATTCTAAAAAATCAAAATCAAGAGACACTTCCATTTTCTGCCTGGTCTTTTCTGGTACACCTTTTACAATCCAATTCACAACACAACACAACGCTTTAAAAAGTACATAGACTTCTGTATCTTTTTGTTCACTCTCTCTGGTTTTTAAATTTCTACACTTTCACATGTTTTTCCTCCTCTTCTTCTTCTTCAATTTCTCCTTGTCTTTCTTTTCTTCTCTTTTTTCTCTTTCGGCACGTTTGTAGGTTCTTCCTTTGGGGAGGGTACATCTTCTTCTTCCTGTCCGGAACACCTCTCTTCTTCTTGCTCCTGTTGTTTCTTTGGGCATTCTGAAGACCAATGTCCTTTCTCTTGACAATGATAACAGGTACCTTGACTTTTGTATCTTCTGACACCTGTCTTGCTGTTTAGACGGTCTGGACACTCTGTAGTCCATTGCCCTTACTTCTTACAGATACAGCAAGTATCTTGACCTTTATCTCGAAAGGAGGGGAAGTAGTCCGTCGGTTTGTCTGAAGAAAAATTTCTTAAGACACCTCGCAAAGCTCTGATCAGAAGTTCGATCTGTAGAGGCTCTTCCATCGTTCTGCTCTGTTTGAGAGTGAAATGTATATTGGAAGGACAGACACACACCTTTTATATATACGCTGAATATAAAGTAACCTATGGCGTTTTAAATTTAGTCATTGACTTTTCGCAGTTATGATGAAACGATCGCATCACGTCGTGGTTAAAATAGAAGAAAGTAAGAGGCAAAAACATGATTTATCGCCGAGTGCAGTAGCTGAAGTCTTGGCACAAATTCATGCCAGTGATTTTGAAGATGACATGAGTGAGCCATAAACCAGGACCAGAGATTCCACACCCAGCCAGAGTTCACCATCACTTGTAAACCCTGAAAATTACTACCACATTCGTGAGACGAAAAAGCGCTCCTCTAGAAAATTTAGAACGACGACTTACACTTACACGGTGAAGGTTAAAGATTTCAAGTTCAACGTACCGCTGAAGAAAGCAAAGGGCTTCATCGAGGTGTGGGATTCTTTAATAATCACACTGAAACGACAATGTGAAGCCAAAGAAGATGATCGCTTGAGACTTTCCATTCATCACGACAGTCTGAAGTTCCCCGTTTGGATCGAGTTTAGCAGCACAGCATAATTGGCATCTTCCAATGTCATCGACAACATTCGACACGTGCAACAATCCAACGACAAGTTTCAAATCACCGATGGAAAAGCCACGCTGTTCATGACCGACGTGTCTCTCCCCAAAGGGACCGGACAACACAGAAAAGTGTTATTGGTGAACGACATTCGTAGGATCAAGCGAATTAACAACCCTCAAGACCAGACGTGTTTAGCCCGTGCCATCGTGGTGGGACGAACGTATGCCGACAAGAACGACACGGTATAATGGAAACTAGATTGGCAAACTATTCAAAAATTGAATCGTGTCAAACAACCTAGAGAAGCAGAACTACTGTTACAGCAAGCGTGGCTATCCAAAAGACACATTCTGTGGTTTTCCTGAAATTTTGTACCAGCCGACGAATTTCGAAATGTCATCATTGCGGATTACGTGACAGCCCATGCTCGCTTAAAATTGTACGTAGCTTTAGAACTGATAGGTGATCGCATCCTATACTTTGACATGGACAGTTGCATCTACATTTATCGACCGTGTCAACGTCACCCTGACATTAAAGGAAAACGTTTAGGATCCTGGACAGACGAGCACCCTGACGACAAGATTTTAAGTTTTGCTAGCGGTGGTCCCAAAAATAACGGCTACGAATACCGGGACCCACAATGAGAATTGCCCACCGAGTGTAAAGTAAAAGGATTGACTCACAATTATCGCAACAGTCGAGTGGTGAACTTCTGGGCATGAAAGAAGCCTTGCAGTCTAGATAGGATGGTAACTTTAAAGTGACCACCTGCGAACCGCACAAGATTGTACGTTTACCCACTCAACAAGTCGTCAGTCTAGCCTTGGAAACACTTTATGGAATCGTGTACCATAAGCAAGGGAGGCTTCCCAACCACTTGACTTTGCCGTACGGTCACATCGACATTGGTCAGCATATAAAAAGGGACAACTTCCAAGACCGATAGTTCATTGTCACTACCAATACCAAGCGAGATAGATGAATCCTTTTAAACAGACATCATTCAAGTTTGGGGATTCTCAAGTGGAGTGCGATGCTGTACCTTGCGTTGAGAGCGATGCCGTATGCTGTGACCTCAGCGATGCAGTAAAGTATCATGAGAACTTTGCTATAACTACTACTACTACTACCACTACACCTAACATGGAAATGGATGTGAGTGCGAGTCAAACCTGACGGATGCAAAAGCCATGCCACTCGTTATCGTGGACTCTTTACTGGTTTTCATTGTCAATGTCAGCCTTCACGTGCCAACATGCAGCTACCACCCTACGGATGTCATCCAAAACTGAGCAAACTTCTGCGGATTTCACCCTAACCTCATCAAAATGAACCTGTGAAAGACGAATATTCGTCCCGTGTGCGTTTGCCTGAATACTCTAACTTTGAAAGTCGATTCCAAACCTTCCAAGGAAAATGGCCTAAATATCTAGGAGGACCTACCCACGAAGAATTAGCCAGAGCCGGATTTTTCTACTTGGGCAAAGGGGATAAATTCAAGTGCTTCAGTTGTGGTGTGTCACTACACCAGTGGGAACAACAAGATTCGGCATATCTGGAACATGCTCGATGGTCTCCGAATTATCTACCTTTAATGGGATGAACTCAGTAATCCCTGGATGGAAAATTTACAAGAGAACATTCGTGGTTTGCCTGTGGAGTTGAGAGAACGCATTTACCGAGAGTTGGTCAAAATACAAGTTCAACGCGAAGAACAATTGCATCCGTTACGTCACCGGTGTTTAAACTACTGGTACCTGAACGGAATAAGAGGACTGATTCATTTAAAAGTGTTCCATTGGTCGGAGACTGGTGATTCGCGTAAGATTCTTAATGTTTTCGATGCCACTCTTTCTACTTACAAGGTGATCCTAATACATCGAATTCCAAAGGACGAGTTAGAGGATTACCAAAATCTTTTACACCAAGAAATCTTGGTCGAAGAGGAAACTTCTGTACGACATGTAATGTGTGAGTTAGTGACTAAATCATTTTGGTACGGAACAAAAATAAAACCGATGCTGTTGAAAACGTACACTTATTAACTGCAACAAAAGAGGGTTTCGTGTGACATGATCATGGACATTCGTGATTTGCCTGTGAAGTTGAGAGAACGCATTTACCGAGATCTGGTCAAAATACAAGTGAAATGCAAAGAACATTTTCATCCGTTGCGTCACCGGTGTTTAAATCACTGGTACCTGAATGGTATAAGAGGATTGATTCAGATGAAAGTTTTTCAGCAGTCAGTCAACTACCGATTGTCACAAAGGATTGGTTTGTTACTGCTGAATCTATTTGCTACAAGGTAGACGTGCTGCAACGAATTCCAGAAGAAGACTTAGAGGGTTACCAAAATCATTCACACAACGTAAATTTGGTTCAAGAGGAAACTTTTGAACGAAGTATGACGTGCAAGTTAGTGACTAAATCATTTATATTCGTAACAATATCATCTCCAAACATACGATCATCTCTGGGCGGAAAGTACACTTATTACCTCCGACAAAAAGAGGTATAAAACGGACTACCATGCCACAACCTTTATCACTCGTGATAGAACAAATTCCGTGAAATGATATCAATGACATTATTCAGACGGCGGAAAATTACCAACACTTAATACAAGAAATGTGTCCATTGAATTGGGGTCGTCGTGTGGTGTGTGTCTGGTCCCATGTGGAATCTTTACGAACAGTACTTGCTACCAAATGAAAGTGGTCCCTTTAAATGATCACGAGAGACTCATTTTGTTCAAAGCCGAACGTTTTCATCTTGATACTTCTCGACCTCTACGGGAAAAAAAAAAGGTTCGTCAACTTTCACATACCGAAGATGTGTATGACGATTCGTGTGTAGCTTGTGACTTACACATTCACTGGACAGATGTACGTGACTGGAACAATTGGGGCTTTGAGACTTGGACCAAAGAAGTAGGCAATTATGCTCAAGAGTCGTGATCCTCAGTTCAAACGTCCAAGGGAAAAAGTAACCTTGAAACCAGTGTTAGTGACAGTGCTAGAAGAACACGTCACCTAAGACAACCACTCTCTTCACGACAGGACTGTCATGGACGTTCCCGAAAGAATATTCCGGGAGGACAGTTGTGTGACTGTACCCAGTGTAGAGACTGTAAGAACATTAGACACTGTCCCTAGGACACCTTGGTTACCAAAAACTTGTTGTACAGTGACTTGTTCATATTCCACTTTGATTGTTTTGATGTGTTTTTACTGCTGTACTTAACCATTTGGCTTTTATGTATTTTTGTCTTTCGTGTTGTTCCATTTTAACTTGCAATAAACGTTTCCTGAAAAAGTATAAAACTCTTGTCTTCTTCGTGTCAAAAGTGACAATCCTTGCACTACGGCTTCCTCTGCTGTCTCTGCTCCCTCTTCCTCCACTTTCAAAGTCATCACCCAAACCTTAGATCATGCCAGTTAGGAGGCCTTGTATCTTCGCCATCCCTTTAACATTTTAATTGCTGGGCCTAGCGGTTTAGGCAAAACCGAATTTGTCAAATGTTTGATCGAACATGAACATCATTTGATCGATCGTCCACCTCAACGAACCATGTGGTGTTATAAAGAGTGGCAATCTGCGTCCAGTCTCACGCGAGAAAGCCAAGGCGATTCCATCGTGTTTGTGGAAGGTATTCCCAGCAAAGACGACGGAATCGTGTCTGATCCCAGTCAGATCCATCTGGACATGAAAGGAGAAAACGAAGAAGAAATTAAACTGGTTTACGCGCAAATGGCATCATCGTCATGCCAGTGTCATTTACATTACTCAAAATCTGTTTCAAAAAAGTAAAGCCCATTGCACCGTCAGTCTCAATGCTCATTATGTGGTCTTGTTTAAAAGCCCTCACGATAAATCGCAAGTGCAAGTCTTAGGCAAACAGTTTGCAACGCCTTGGCTGACTCGTGCGAACGACGATGCCACTAAAACCCCACACGCTTATCTACTCGTCGATTTAAAACCCACCTCCCCCGATTATTGCGATTTCGTACCCATTTGTTTCACCACTGGTGTCAAGACAGAGGACTATATAAAATCCTCGGACACTGCAGTCCCATCTTCCCGTTAAATTGATTCGTGCCTTATACAGCATCAGTCGCGAAATAAATCCACAAATTCGTGTCTTAGAGAAGCCCGTCTCAAAGAAGTCTTACGATGGTTTACGGTGACAGCACGTCAATTACTGCAAGGCATCATTCACATTCCTCATCAAAGCAAACGCTTTTTTGACAGAAACAAAGTAGCTTTGACGCAACTGGATGATCCCCTCATCGACATTCAAACCAGAAAGCAAATCATTTTGAAACCTTGAAGTAGGTGTCATCATTCGTTCCGTCTTAAAAGGGATTCTAATGCCCATAATCGTCTCCACAAGAAAAAAGCCACTCCCAAAAGAGCCAAAGAAGCCCAAAGAAGAAAACGAGCAACGGTGTAAAGACCAGGTCATAGCCCCAGAAAATGAAAAGCCCGCAGAAAAATAAAAAGAAAAGACCCCAGAAAAAGAAAATACCCCAGAAAACAGCTTCTATCCGCAAGAGAGACACTTCGGCCAGGATGCTACCTTACATTCGCAAACCACGTTCTGCAGCGACGGTGACCACGTCTCCAGTAACCTCAGATTCTTCCACTTCTCCGTTGTTGGTGATGTCAGCCAAACACAATTTGACACCAATTCTTCCTTATTTGATGAAACAATGGAACCCCGCAGCTCCTATAACTTCTCCTCTTGTGGTGAAACCCTCCTCCTCTTTAGTTGCAGTGGCAGCTGCTCACAAAGTACCTGCTCCCACTATCAAAGTCCAAGATAGATCGGTCATGTTACAGAGTTTACTGGATTTGTCCAAGCAAGAACTGTCCCGATTTTGTTCGTTGCGACATCTCCACGACGCGCGATGCCTGTCATCATGTTTATACCATGTAAAGACAATCAGTGGTGACGCAATCCAGTATAAAAAGGCCTGAGACAATAATGGGAATCCGTGTTTTTGTACTCCTGAACACCCAAAGATATCACCCTCCAGAAGTCATCTAAATGCCAGACAAAATGCTTAGCCAAACATCGTCACGTTCTTCGCCAATTGGTTCAAAAGAAAATATCCATGCATCATAAGAAGAGTATGTATTTACAACGCGGAGGAATTTTGCCTCCTTTGTTAGGACCCTTGCTGAAAGAAGTATCGGGAACAATGCTGGGTGGACTCGTGGGAACAAGATAAAAAGGACAAAGAAGACAAAAAGGACCTCTGGAGTCCAGAGATCACAGACGTGACACTTGAAATCAAATGGAAGGACGAAAACTGTCTTTAGTGCATTACAAACTATGGATGAAATACAGTCGTTGGCAAGAACAACGGACCCCGCATTTCCTCCCAATCCGAATTTGACTGAGATGTCTCAATTACAACACGAATTGCAGTCGTTGATTGACTGCCGAAACAGAATGATTACAAAAGTACGGTCAACTCTTGCAACGACAACAACTCTTTCATTAGAAAGCTTTAGACGAAACAGATCTGCCCAGCCTGAATGATTGTACGGCCTTGATGAAAAGTCCATCACCAACACCAACACCCCCACCATTCAGCGGTCAAGACAGACGCAGCCGCGCTAATGCCTGAGAAAGAAGAGGTACGATAAATCTTTCAAAACACCGTCAGCAACTCCCATTCCTAACAAGATTGCAGCCTCCCTGTTGACACTTCCCCCACACCCTAACGAGAAGAACTGAACGCTTGGGTTAAAAAGATGATGTCCACTCCACCTTTGACGGAAGTGAAAAAGAAAGAAGGGAAACCAGAAGTGAAAAAAGAAAAGAAGACCAAAGCCATTCCATTACCTCCTCCACCCCCACCACTACCTTCGACTGCTACTATCGTACAACATCGGACACGTAAAGCCATTTCCAAGCCACCCGTTCGCCCCATCCAAAGTAGCATCAGCGAAGAGTGGGTGACTTATTAAAAAATGGAGAAGGTGTTAGACAGCATTTACTACGATCCATCCCATCCTGCATGTTACGGAGGAGTTCAGAAATTGTATCGTGCTGCCAAAACCGGTCTGAAAAGCCTCATTTTATCTCAAAGTTCAACGATGGTTACAAGAACAAGCCACCTAATATTTACATAAAACCATTCGACGAACATTTCCCAGAAGTCACACCCAAGTGGAGGATATCGATCATCAATGGCAAGCCGATATAGCCGGTGTCTCTTATTTGGCCACCTACAATCGTGGCTTCAAATATTTGTTTTGTGTCATGACGTCTTTTCCAAATTTGCCTTGGTCGTGCCATTGACTTCCAAATCGAGCAGTGAATTAGTGCGAGCCTTCCAAATTGTTGTTGAAATAAAGTGGTCCTCGCCCTCTTCGATGGCAAACCGACAAACTCACATAATTTCTGAACCTAGCTTTACAAAAAGAATTAAAGAAACGTGATATTCATTTTTTCACCACCGAGAATCCCGAAACCAAAGCCAGTATAGTGTAACGTTTTCAACTCACCTTGAAAGATCGCATGTGGAAATATTTTACACATCACCACACTCTCAAATACATCGACCATCGAAGCATCGGTCGTACCCCCCCCCCCCCCCAAGAAGTAACTCCCGACAACGAAGTGACCGATTTCGAGCGCCTTTGGCTGTCCCCAAGAAAAGTGCAGTATTGGCATTAGGAGATTGGATGCGCATTGGCAAAACCAAACCAACTTTCGACAAAGGTTACTAACCAAACTGGACCACCGAATTGTTTCGTGTCACTGGACGAGTGCGTGACCCTCACCCTACCGTGTATAACTTGGAAAACATTGGAAAGTGCTAAAAGGAACGTTTAACTTGCCCGAGTTAAAACGTATCATCAAAAAAGAAGACGACCTGTACGATATCGAACGCATTCTCTAGCGAAGAACCCGTAAATTCCACATAGGCTCAGATACCACAGTGACCACTCCTTCACAGAGTTCTTTCTGCAAGATCTACAAATGCAACCCTTGTGAGTGTGGTGTGGAGAACGTGTGCCTAAATCGCAAATCGTATTTTTCTGCCAAATGTTTGTGGTGTATTGTGTCATCGGTGCAGCCATTGCCGATTTGAGTTTTCAACAAGCATGCAAACAAGTGTGGACTATTTTACTGAGCAGTTGCATCGGTTACCTTCTTCCATCCCTTCCCTGAAATACTCCTCTTAAGGAAACAACGGGATCCTTGTGACCAGCGTCAGTTACCACCCCAACAACAACAACCACATTATGGGCGGAGACACTCCTCAGACTTCGAGTGACCCTCGGACAGCAGCAGACCTCTGGAATTATGAACAACAAGAATCAAATTTACTTAACATTACCCAGTGACAGTTCTATGGAGGTGTTTACGCACAACATTTTGGGTTGCACGGCTAAATTACCTCAAGCCATCCAATTAGATCACAACGCCCGTTGGGAAATGGCTTTGGTGGAAATCGTTCACCCAACACAAATCAAAAACATCACTGAAACTCAAAACACTTTTGAGGTCGAAGTTCTGGACGAAGCAGTGCAACAAACCGTGATTACCACTAAACAACATCAAAAATTCACTGCGAATCAACCAGTACCCGGCATTACTCCTACATTGTTTATCTATTATTTTAAAATTAACTCAGGACATTATTTTAGTGGTCAACATCTCTTTGACGCGATTGCTGACAGATTCAATGCAACATTTGACAAAGTTACTACGTGGCATTCCTTTCAAAGTAGATTCTACCACGAATTCTCACGAGGAAGGTGGAAACACCTATCACGTTCACCGCGAATCTTTAAATCCTCACTACTTACTCGTCAGTAAGTCGTATATTGACACTGTCAACATTGCTATAAAAGGAGATCTGGGACAAAATATTGCATTCAGCAAATGAAAATTCACGGTGAAGCTCCATTTTCGAAAAACAATTCTCTAACGAATCGGTATCGTGTATCCAGTGTACCGAAGCGTCGCTCTACAGCGAGGGCATGATTTAGGAGATATGATGAAATCAGCTTTTCGTTCGGTGGCCCCCGTGTTGAAACCGATGATGACGCGAGGATTGCACTCTTTGAAAGATGCCGCGTTGACGCAAGGCAAAGAATTTCTCTAAAATGTCATAATCGACAAACAAAACCCTAAAGAACCTTTCCTGAGAGCAGGCAAAAATGTCTTGCTGCAAACGGGCAAAGACATTTTGGGTCGACGAGAAACGCATATACATGCCCTGGGCTCCGCCAAGTCAGGCATTCCTGTTTCCCTAGCGCCACAGCAAGGACAAGGCAGATAGGGACGACGAAGTAAACACCCCTTCAGAGGACTTCACACTCATAAAGCTAGAAAAACTAAGAAAAGAAGAATCGTCCGAGACTTAGACGTTTTTGATTATTAAAAATCACACACACACACACAGAACAATTGATGCACCGAGAGTCTTTCGCCTGTTCCAAGTCGGAAAATAGATCTGTTTGCCATGTCACCCACCATGATGACGATGCAGGAATCCCAATTGGTCGAATTTCATCCCGTCTCCTCTTTGATAGATTCAGCACCCATCGAGTTTGAAATTAAAGGACAGCCCGATGATCTCATCGATCTGAATAGCAGTTACTTGTATCTAAAAGTCAGAGTGATCGTACCGACAGACAATTCTAATCCAGAGGAAGATGATAAAGTAGCTCCCGTCAACAATGTCATGCATTCCTTGTTTAACGAAGTGGATTTGAAACTTGAATAACAAACTGGTCAGCAGCAGCATGGATACTTACCCTTACCGAGCATACCTGGACAATCTCTTGATGTACGGAATAGAAGCTATGAACACCCATCTGGATGCCTGCGTGCTATGGAAACCTGACACGATGTATTTAGACGTATATGGTCAAAATACTAGATTTCTCTCCCGTCGAAAGAAAATCACACCAGAGAACATCAGTTTAGAACTGATGGGTCGTTTACATTTGGACATGTGGTTGCAAGAGAAGTATTTGCTGAACGGTGTGGATGTCCACCTGAGACTGAATAGTAGCACTACCGCTTTCCATTTGATAACTGATGATGGTACCAAATACAAAACCATTATCCAGGAATCTCGACTCTACGTACGACGCGTGGAAGTGTTACCTAAAGTGAGAAACGACATCAGTCACACTTTGAGCGGAACGACTGCCAAGTATCCAAAACGACGCGTAGAAGTGAAAATTTCACCATTCCCAGGAATCAGCGATCATGATCGAAGATCATCCATTCCAAGGACAGTTACCAAAATGTTTAATCCTTGGCATCGTCGAGAACGAAGTCTTCAACGGCACTGCCAATAAAATTCCTTTCAACTTTCAACACTTCAACGTGTCCAAGATTGAAGGAAGTCGCAATGGCAAGACCTTGTGTACCAGACCATTCGAACCTAACTTTGCCCAGAAGAATTACTTGAGATCGTACTTGTCCCTGTACGAAGCTACCAGGCAGTTAGGAACCTACATATTACGTGCAAGGATTATGCAGGAGGTTATGCGTTGTGATCTTTTGATTTCATTCCAGAGCAAGGCAGCGATGAGGGGGGACATTTTCACCCTATAAAATCTGGGACAATTCGTGTGGAACGTCAGTTTGCAACCGAGATGAAGCAGACAGTGAACGTCATCCTGTATGCCGAATTTGATAATACCATAGAAATCAGCAGTTGGAGAGAAGTCATTTTAGACTATTAGAAACTATGGGAGTCTGTAATCCTTCTTTGAATAGTGGAGAAAATCTGTGGAAAAGGCATTGAAGGTTACCATGGAAGCAGGACTGCAAGAAAAAGACGAACAGGACATAGTGATGAAGTCTACATGGCCAGAACAAGAACAACATTTAATCTCCTGTTTTGCCAAACACCTCGCAGAAAAAATTACAGAATTTATCAAGAAAGATTGCTATGGATGTCAAAACGATCATCCAAGTCAAATTCAACACGATAAATGCCTGATGCTAAGTCAAGAAGAAAAATTGGACGAGTATCTGGACGAAGCTTGGAGTCTCATCTCGGAAGAAGCAGTATTGCATCAGTGGTATTAAGACTTGCGTGATCATTCCTCTCCTTCAATGATGACTCTAAAGATTCATCACATAGTAGCTCTCTTGGCTCAGAGTGCAGAGACGAAGCAAAGAAACGGTTACTCGTCAGACATTTTCAAACAGAAAGTCAGGATTGAACTGATCACTCATCATTACTTGTGATGAAAAAATAACAAGAAATAAAAGACAACATAAAAATCGATATCTGGGAACTTTATTACCTTTTGAACCACAGTTCGTACACTGCTTCTTGGAATCCTGTCGTATGTGCTAAAGATGAACTACCTCATCGCAAACCTCAAGACCATCAAGCTTATGCCATCAACACGGACGACAGTCATCTCCTAGGAACCCGTTGGGTAGCCGTCTACTTTCATAAAGAAGATTTTGTGGAGTATTTGGATTCGTATAGATTGCCACCTTTGGAAGACGATATCATCGACTTTATGAGAAGAAATGCTCAGACGACACGATTCAATAATGTGAAATTACAAGGCACAGATTCCATGGTGTGTGGACAATATTGTGTGTATTTTCTTCGTCAACGCAGTCTTAGATATTCTTTAGAACATTTACTGACTTATTTTGATGGTCACTCTTCTAGAAACAATGACAAAGTATATCGATAGTTTTGTGACTATTATGGTTATCTTTTGTCTTTAACTAGGAAACGTAGTGACATCAACGGCCAAATGACTTCCATTCCTGGAAGTCTAGCTTCACTTCATAACTTTGTCAACTTTGTCCAAAATAATTTGTTATTTGAAAAATGTTTGATTTGTTAGTTTTAAAAATTGTTAATTGTTGGATATTACTTATTTGAATAAAAATGTTGTGTTTTGAAAAAAGGCGTCTGTCGTTTGTTTCCTATTTTTATGATGAACCATACTCTTTGACTTTTCTCTATGCCTCATCCTCAAATCAAACTATCCTAGCTTTCCGATCCTAAACAGTGTAGGGATGTTTTCTATCGCGTCGGTGTTTGAACCATTTAAAATGGAGTATTCTCCAGTCTAACCATCCATTGTTGACTCGTCTTCCTTTGAAGATGTGTCAAGACTAGCCAAGCTGAACGAAGCTTACGTGAATTTACATAGTGTCAGGCAAAACCTGATACCGAAGCCTGCAGAGATAGAGAATGTCAGAATGTTGAAAGTGACTGAAAATCTTATAAAAAGAGCTCCTCAGAGAGGAAATGAAGAAAGAAAGGGAAGAATGGACGGAGAAGTACAGACTCCAGAAGCAGAGAGCAGCAGCAGTAGGAACCAGGCGGAGGTTTTGTTGACTGTCATGGAGACACCAAAGAGTTCTCCTTCTCTTTTCGAAGGAGCAAACCCTATCCTGCGGGAAAGCCTGCTGCCAGACGCGGACGCAATCTTAGAGAATAAAAGATTGCCATAGCTCTTCGTTCACAAAACAGCTCTTTTCCTTGCTAACCAATACTTTAGAAAAGTGATACTAATTCAATTGCCAATGGTATGTTAGTAAGTTAGAAAAAATAGAAGTGTGTATATAAGCACTTCGTGTGAATTTGTTAGAAGTGTGTATATAAGCACTTCGTTTGTTTGACATGTTAGAAGTGTGTCTATAATTACTTCGTTTTCCGTAGCTTGTCAAATAATCAGTGAGTTTGTGATTATAATTAGTGTTTGTTAGTAAAAAGTGAATTTCTTTAAAGTCCACGCGATTCATGTTTGTTGGGGTAATGGCACTGGCAATGAAAGTTTTTGTGACAAGGGATCATTACATCAGATTCTCATTCATCATTCCATTCATGCAGTGGACAGCGACGAAGCAGGACCGGCAAACCAGCAGCGGTGAATGAGCGGGAAAAGCAAGAAACACGTGCGTTAGGAGTACAGAACAAAGAATGTACCCACAGCACTGGAATTAGTAGAGTAAAATACTCTAATGCTTAATAACTGCCCTTCACTAAAACAACGTTGCTGATTTGAAATACCTACATGACCGGCAAAGAGGAAAGAAGGTAGCAGCTCTTAACTGGCGACCATCTGACAGAGAGTGCGGGGAGGAAGTAGCTCTACGGAAGCACTCCACCTGAACCCTGTATACCAACGGAGGGCAAGCTGTGAGAAGCGCACCTCTGAAACCTTGTCTGTGTTATTGGGAATTATACAACCAGCTGAGCGATGAAAGAACGAAATCGCAGAATCTAAATGGGAAGTTTACTACCGGCCGTCCACCGAGGTGCCAGAAAGATTTATGCGAGAACCTTCGGACCGCATCAGCTACCTACACCGGTTAACTTGCAGCTCCAGAACGATAGCAGTCTATGAAGAAAAGATGGAAGAAATATAAGATTGCTACCATTGCCTTAATGTACACGGCTTTCAATTGGCAGAAAGCCGTATTTGATAATACTCTAAATTTGACCTTATTTGGTACCGCCGTCAAATTTTTTTATACTTTTAATTATATCCATGCGTGATTTTAACTTCTACAGGTCATTCTGACTTAACTGATTGGTTTATTTATTAGAATATTGAAAGTACACTTTGTACACTAAATTCAAACTTGTCCGTAAAAATTTATTCAAAATTGATAACTCATTTTATTTGATCAATTGCAGAGGTGGCTTACACATTATTGGTATTTTTATTGTCCATTAGCACAACTGGACTCAGTCTGAAATAAGTACGGCCTAGCGTTTCAGGAAGTACACAACATCCATGGCTGGCTTGCCGAGTGCCTTTTCCTCCTTCACCACGCTCGGATATCGTACACGTGGCAAGATGTGGAACGATTTCCACTTGCCACACGACCAGGTGTCCTAATGTGACGTCATCGCTGCCGACCAATCGCAGCGGACGTTGCATACTGCTTGGGTTGACACCTGGGGCAGTTTAAATGCAAACCAAAACTTGACTAACATGAGTGCGTGCTTTCACTGTTCCCACTCATGTAAGAGCCTTACATTTAGGTTGTTAACAACAAAATGCTTCTACAATCTAACGGCTACAGTCAAAAAGTACTCCGTGAGTACATAAATGCCTGGGGGATGTGGCACCATTCCTTCCCCCAGGAGTAATTAATAAGGTGCCTTTGGCACCATTAAGCAGAGGTACATGTCTATTGCAGACGCACACCTCTATAATTCAAGTGAAGAAGAAGAAGAATGGCAATGAAAGTTTTTGTGACAAGGGATGTTTTCCTTCATGTCCGTGCATGACCGATATAAAGGTTAACGCTCGTCATTCTGGCTACCCGTCGTTGATTCATCAACATTGAAGATGAGTAACAGAACAGCAAAGTTACTGGAGCTCCAAATGCACCTGGAGTATGTCAGCCGTTTATTAGATGAACTGGCTAGGGAGGCGACACAGGAGGAAGCCAGGAAAGAAGATGACGAAAAGGAAAAGACGAAGAAAGAAGAAGAGGAACAATTTTTTCTCACATAATGCTAAGACAGAGCTGTGAAGTTAAGCCTGTCGTCCCACAAATAGAGGTCTGGGACCAAGAATTGCAGAGGCAAGAGCGGGAGCCTTAGCGGCCTCAGGAGGAAAGAAGGCAACATCCACGTGTCCAGAACAGGAGAAGGAGGGAAGTATTCGCTATCCATCCGATGAAGACTGGGAAAGTGAAGCCAATCAACCTCCCTCAGCGCTCCCAACCACACGAATCAATTGGGAGCAGAATTGGAGCCGGAGATGTGTCCGTGGTGCCAGACCCAGAAGATTTAACCATTAGCCAGTTGCATTTGGAGCTATAAAAAGCAGCCCTTTTCAGGGCTACCCCAATACTCTAGAAAAGAGAATATTCAAATTGCCAATTTGAGATAGTGAGGGATAGTGTGATTATAAACACTCACTCATTTACTGATGTGTGTGTGTGTGTGTGTGTGTGTGTGTGTGTGTTTGTATGAGCTCACGTACGTTTGTGTGGATAGTAGAGTGTGTGTTTGCATAAGTGATCATACGCTTGTGTGGATAGTAGAATTTTGGGGTTTGTAAGCGTTCGCGCACGTTTGTGTTAATAGTAGAGAGTGTGGTTATTTCCCTTCCTTTCTGTGTAGATTGTATATTTGAGTTGTTGTTTCTTTTCTCCTTCCCGTGTGTGGATAGTAATATTGTGGTTATTGATAGTATATTTTGGTTTTGTTTTTTCTATTTCCCGTGTGTGGATAGTATATTTGGTTTTGGTTTTTTGCTCTTCATCTCTGTGTTGATAGTTTATTAGTGGTTAGGTTTTTCTTCTTCCCGTGTGTGGATGGTATATTAGTTTTTTTTTCTCCTTCCCGTGTGTGTGCATAGTATAATTGTGATTGTTTTTTCTCCTTCCCCTGTGTGGATAGTATATTTGGGTTTTGTGGATAGCATAGTAAGAATTTGTTTTTTCTCCTTCCCGTGTGTGAATAGTAAGTAGATCATATGTGAAGTGAGTGTAAGGAGTGTTTCCTATAAAGTCAAAGCGTTCGTAGTTCGCGCTACACTAAAACAGAAGCTATTATATTATCCCCACATAATCGAACTGACATAGATTACCCATCACTATACCTACAAGGGAAATTATTAGTATTCGCCAAGGTAACCAAACCCTTAGGAATGTACCTTGATCAAAACATTACATGGAAACGCCACATTAAATAGCTCACCCGCAAATGTAAAACTGATCTAAACCTACTAAGAAACCTCAAGGGTACTACGTGGGGGGCCAATCAAGAAACCCTTTTAACATCATACATGTCACTTATAAGATCCAAACTAGATTATGGATGCCAATTCTATGCATCAGCCAAACAAACAACACTTAACAAACTAGATTCCATACAATATAAGGCACTAACCATTTGCACTGGAACACTAAACTCAACCTCCCTAGAGGAGCTCTAAATTCTCACAAGAGAACTATCACTGAAACTAAGATGAAATGAAAACATATTAAGATATGCCGCACGAGTTTCAATTCACAAAACTAGCCACCCCACGAGGAGAATTATACAACAAAGTCATATCCCTTTCAACAGAAAATTAGTACCACAACCACCCGGTGCAAACAAAATACGTGAGATAACCAAAGATCTTTTCCTACCCACACTGCAAGCTGAGCAATGTAATTACCCCGACCCAACACCTTGGACCGGAGATAACCCAAATTGCAATAGAACAGCCCTTACTTATGGCAACAAACTAGACCAGACACATGATATTAGGACCAAAGTATTAGCCGAATTTGAAGAAAGATACATACGGTACACCAAGATATACACCCATCGCTGAAAAATTACAAATCCGAACTAAACGTCAGCAGCAATAGGAATCCCTGAAACAAACACAGACTCTGGAGCAAGATTACCCGACACCTGCTCCAATTACACAGCCAAATTCTGGGCCATCGTGGAAGCCCTAAAATGGATCCAACTAACAAAGATTAAAAAAGCAGTTATCATTTGCGACTCTCTTAACGTCATCAACTCGATCAAATCAAACCACTCTATCACAAGAAGCAACTTTCTGATGGAAACCAATCTCTTAAACAACTACTACATAGCAAACACAATATAGAGTTCGTGTGGGTGCCCTCCCACATCGGACTAACAGGTAGCGATAAAGCAGATCGAGTAGCTAAACAACATATACATGAACCTAACTCAGTAGCGTTATATTACAGCGTCCAAGAATTGTACATTATTATCAGAATTAAAATCGACAATAAGTGGCAACAACTGTGGAATAGCAGCCAAAAAGGATGCAAGCTATACTCCATATTAAACAAGGTCACAAGACATAACAAACCACCACAACTCGTTAGAAGTCAGGACCAAAAACGTATCAATAGGATAATAATAGGCGAAACCAAATTAGCCACCAGCTATCGGAAATGTTTGACAACCACCACAAACTCAAATGGCAAATGCCCATACTGCCCACTCCAAGAAGACTTACATGTATTTAACATCTGCCATAAGCATAGAACTCAAAGAATTAGGTTTAGGACTAAACAAAAACAATAGGGACCCCACCGACCTCACCTGAATTCCTTAAAGAACAAAACCTAAATAAAAACAATACTTACCAAAATATCATAAATTTCTTTACCGACATTGGGGAAAATGGTGGGATTTAAACAAAAGAACAAATAAATACCAATCAATAAATCAAACTATTAGCCAGGCTAACAAACTTAAAATTAGAGAACAAATAAGTTCACATGTCTTTGACATGTCTTAAGAGACTTGAGTACACGGCAAAGATATCTGTATTATTAAAATAGATCCAGCCTGAAATAAAAAACATCACATAAATAAAACAAATAGAAACAATTATCCAAACTAGTAGAAAGGCTAATAAACTTAAATCTAGGGAATAAATAAGATCAGATGTCTTTGAAATGTCATATCGACTCGAATATTCGGCAAATATATCTGTCTTATTAAATAGATTTAGCCTGGAAAAAAATTATATCACATAAATAAAACAAAATAGAAACAATTATCCAAACTAGTAGACAGGCTAATAAACTAAAAACTAGGGAATAAATAAGATCATATGTCTTTGAAATGTCATAGCGACTCGAATGTTCGGCAACAAATAATCAATCTTATTAAAATAGATTTAGCCTGAAAATAACAATAACAACATAATAATAGCTTCATCAATAAAACTAGGAAAATAAATCAAACAACCCTAAAACTCACCCATATGGGGGGGGGGGGTGAGAAAAAAATTTCGAAGACAAATATATATTTTTTTTAAATAATTTTTTTTTAAAAATTATTTGTATTTTTTTCTTCTTTATTATTAACTATTTTCCATGGGGACCAAAATCATGCAACATAAAATTAAGGACGCTAACATCTTTTCATACTGCTAGGTGACCGCAAATTATCTGTAGTACAATCAACGCTATGGCACTAAGGCACAGCCTCGCCTTCAGGCATAACAAAAATTAACCACCTAAATAAGACCCCAAAACAACTAAAATATCTAAGGTGGTTTACAAAACCCAAGACCATCAGGCCACGCTGCAGAAGGCGGAAAAGTCTAACAAGATAAGAGAACTTACTATAACCCCCAAATTAATACATATAAGATGGTCCAACTGCAAGGACCATCAGGCCCAGCTGCACAAAACAACACACCAAACAGCCTAGGAAGGCTCCAGATAACCATAAGTAAAAGGGTGAACAAAACCAAAATCACCCCTTCCAAATCAGACAAACTGGAAACAGTTTTAATAACCCTACAGACTATCACTAAGCGGTCACTGGTACGGTTCTATCCTTAATTAAAACAGCACAGAATATTTCTTCAATATATTTCAAAATTCCGTCATGAGACTTACTGCAACCTTGTGACAAGGGGGTCAAAAATAAATATCCTGGATACACCAAGGTGCCTTCCCGACGCACAGGCTCCTCCCTGACCGAACTTTCTTCCTTGCCACTTCCAGACATAAAATTAATTAATGTGCCTAGCACATATTAATTACTTGAAGGGAGAGGCACTTTTTCCTCTCTTCATGAACAAAGAACTAAAATACCTAGGTCTCCCGATGTGACGTCATAGTGGCGACCAACAAAATTCCCGATGTGACGTCATAGTGGCGACCAATCGCTACTAGCGTCACATACTACTAGGTCGACACCAGGCTCAGTAAACGCAAACTGAATTACCACCTCTAACACGAGTGAGTGCTGAGACTATCCCCACTAGAGTGCAGCCTTACATCCAGGTCGCTAGGGTCTATGAAGCCAGTCATATTGACCCAAGACCTGTCGGCCTCAATTAAATAGTGCCTTCTATGCACAGTAATGACTGGGGAATGTGAAACCGTTCCGCTCCCCATGACCAATTAAAAAGTCTGTTTCGGATATTAAACAGACGTGCATGCCCGTATGGGCGATTACGTGTATAATTTAAATATGATGATGATGATTGTCCGCGCAATTCCACACAGAATAAAAAGGATCACCATAGAGTTGTTTAACAAGTTGAAGGACAGTTGGTACTAGATGGTGGATGCCGCTTATGTAGTGGAAAGGCTACAACATGAATGGAGGTATCCAGTTACCAAAGACTTTGTGACAAGTCAAGTGACGAGCCTGAAAATAGCCAGGGATCTGGTACAATGCATGATCGAAGAGGAAGTAGAAAAGTTACGAGGCTTCATTCAGCCAACATACGTGAGAGTGGGCACCTTGAAGGAGGGCCTTGATAATGTGATGAAAGTAAGATTTTTTTAGAAGACATATTGAATTGGACAGAGTGGTCTTTTGTGAAGTGGGGACTGGACCAACTAAAGAAAACAGAAGAACTGATGAGAAAAAGAAGTGAATAAGATAAAAGACAGGTGGTCTAAAGAAAGAAAGGACAAAGAAAACAGAAAGAAAAAAGAGGAGTTTGAGAGACTAAATGAAAACTGGATGAAGGTGCAGGAGAAGTTTAAATCGATGGGCCATCCTGACTGGATGCCCAAGAAAGAGAAAAAGAAAAAGAAAGCAATGATTGACAGTGAGGAAATGGTGGAAGAACTGGAGATAATAGAAGAACCAAAAGGCATTTTTCAGGGCCACTCATATCCCACGAAATGATTTGCTTTCTTGCCGAAATTTCTTTTTAGTTAGTTGTACAATTGTTTGTATAATGTCTATTGTCTGTGCTATCTCTGTCTCTGTCCCGCCAGTCCCGTTCCCGCCAAGCGTTCTATGTCCCCCCCCCCCCCGCTCTTTGGTCGATTGAGGTCAGCTCCTTGCAACATTGTTACCCATCTTTAGTACTGTGACGTCACCTTACCTGTTCCATTCCTATTGTCCGTATATAACTCCTCAACCTTTTATCCCCTATACAGGCCCAAGACCTTTTTGACTGGGTTTTCCATTGTCCGTATAAATATTGTCCGTATACAGGCCCGGGGATTCTGTAATGTATTTTCCCCACTGTCCGTATATCTCCCCCCCCCCCCGCCACTACTCACATTAATATAATCTAAAATGTCTTGGTCTGAATTCGTTATAATTCCAACTTAATGCTGTTAGCTCAAATTAAAACCTAAACACAACAATAAGACTGATTCTGCTTGGGATTTGAAGGCAAGAATAAAAAATCCTAACGTGAGCAAGATTATATACCTATCTACTTGACCTAGGTCGTAATTGCCATTCTGGACGTTTCTAGGATCAGAATCAAGACTATACCTTTAACAAAAGTTGAAGTAAACATGTTACAATTGATAGTGATCTGAAATCCAGTCATAGAGAAATATTAGCTATTTATTATGTTGTTTACAAAATAAATGCCACAGGTTAGGTACACCATTAACTTGATTATGTACATAACATATAATCATTAAGAAAAGACAACAATAATACAAATATAAACATACATAACAAATATTAAGTAGAACGTGTCTCATGATACCAGCTCTGCGATAAGCTTCTTCATTTTGTCCATTCTAGACAACTGTGCCACCATATGAGATGTCATTTACACTCAACTGAACTGGGTGAATATCCAAGCTCGAATAAGATAACATAATAATGCTTTATTTCTAACCAAACGATCCATACATTTCAGTTAAAATATATATGTATTTATACATCGAAGATCAGAGATATCTTATGTACAACCGTACAGAACACATATGCAACCACTGAATGTGTCTGTGATTGTTGAAAACAAAATTATGTAAAACAATTAAAAAAACTCGTTTGTTCAAACTATCTAGCATAGTTCCACAAAGATTGCAAGACACAGTTCTGAAGATATTCTCATTAAGTCTTCCAACTAAATCAATTTTAGATTACAAAAATGGTGTAGGCACTGTTCCATCCTAGAAAACTTCATAGTAAACTCAAAATAGTGTTTTAACCAAGAACTAATTATTTTAAAATAAACTTTCACTAACGTCGTTGGCCTATATGGACCACGTGATGTTTATCTCAAGCTCTTTCATACATCGACTTTAGAATTATTATTTAAAAGAGTATGCATTTATACATGGCTCATTATAAGAAGACAAAAACCATTTTATAGGATCTTAAAAATAAAATCGTCATTTCCTAGATGATTTTTACAAAAATTATTATGAATTATAGTTTATGTACTTAACATTATGTCTGTTTGAATATATGTGTACATGGGTAGATATGGGCGTACGCTGATTGTGAAATCATGTTTTGCGTGTTTGTTTATTTAGCTACACTCTTGAAATAACGAATTATTATTATCATTATTATTATTATTATTATTATTATTATTATACTCTAATTCAGCACCAAAAAAATGTATTCATTTACTGGACAAAGACTAGTGGTAAATCATTATCGCTTCTTTGAAATTATCAAGACCCCAACTCCGTACACAAACTGGGCAAGAGACGATGAATCCAGGTATGTAACAAAACTTGGTGGCTGGATCTATTCTTATCCCAGATAATAGATCCCGTGGCCACAAATTTCCTTCTTTTATGTTTCTTTCTTTTGCCAGGAGGGTGGCAAAACATGTACGTCATTGGGGGGAGGGCAGGGGCCATTCCCCCCTCTCCGAATTTGTATGAGCTGTAAAATTGCTGTAGCATATATACGAAAATTAACAAGCCCGTCAAGTTTTGCCACCCCACCAAAAAAAAATTGAAATGACGTCCCTGCTATTACTATCTCTCTAATCTGTTATTCAGCCTAAGCCAGCGCGTTGATATTTGCATGAATCAAGTTTTGCTCCACCCAACTAAGTTTTTCCCCCTCCCCCTTGAAAAAGTTGAAATGACGTCCCTGGGTCCCAAGTGTGCGTGAATATGTTCTATAAAGACACAATGTATGTATGTATGTATGTATGTATGTATGTCTGTATGTATCTGTGTGTGTGTGTGTGTGTGTGTGTGTGTGTGTGTGTGTGTGTTGAATAACGCATGCATCATGCATGTGTGTATGTTTGTATGCATGAGTGTTTAAGGGATGGAATAAATATTAATTAATTTCAGCTCTTAAAGCCGTCAATTTTAAAATAATCAAGTGATGACTTATTCGCAAAGGAAAGCATTTGTTTAAAAGAAGGGTCTCTGTATACATCCCTTTCCCTTGATTATGATCCATATTCTGACAATTTTAATTGATCTAATGTGTGGACCTCCTCCCTCCGGCTTTCCATCCACGTTTCAATGTTTGCATGACAAACTAGCACAGGAATCACGCTTTCTGTATTCACGTAAGAATTGAAAGAAAAATTCGTTTCCTCTGCCAGACACCATTAATTTTGAGTGAATAATTATGCGTTTAAAGCACGTTAATATAGTCGAATGCGTTATTGTAACAAACATCATCATACAAGCATACCCGACAGAAACGAAAATAAGTCTTACTTTTTATTCGAACTGTACAGTAATCGTATTAGTAATCTGTTTCCATGGCAACCAGACTAGTGACAGTGGGTTTCGTGAAAGACAGGCTATTATATCTATCTTAAGCAGCTTATTGGAAGTATGCTACTTATCAATTCGACGCCAAAGGCGTTGTTACCAGCTTAGTATACTTCCATTATTAGAATTAGGTAAAATAGTTGTCTCGGTCTTCATTTTCTTGGGCTAAGTGACTTAGAAGCAGTATACAACCCTGAATTGGTCACTTGTAATTTTATTGATGGGATAAGCACTCCACATGCGTTCAGTCGTCATCGTTGTTGTCATTCTTGTCGTTGTTTTTGTCGTCAATTAGTCTAAGTGTACTAGAAGAGCGAAGTCCATAAATTTTACAGTTCTATTGATCGACACGTCGCACATATAGGATTTCTGTACAGTTGGCATACTGACAGAAAGTGTTGCGTTATCGTCCTATTCTATTATTTGTGTCTCTTTTATGTTCCATTTCATTAAATTATTTAGAGCAAAATATTTAATACTTAACAGTGTTTTGGTTGAAGCAGACCGATTTCGTGTGTAGCATCTACCAACGCAGATTGTACACGTCCTTCCATACCCACCCCTCTGCCACCGTTTAAGCTCTTTGTATGCTGACTGATGGTGGCTGTGCCGTTGTTTGGTATGCTTAAATTCTGTACTTACTTATATATATTCCGGTTTTCACTTCATTCATTTTAATCACATAACCTTCATCATTTTATCTGTATCACAAGGGATGTAAACGGTTTCCGGGAATAACAAGTTTTCCCCCTGCAAGGTTCATGACTACCATCACACAATACGATCTATTTTACAGTCTGTATTCTTGTATTTCTTTTTTTTAGACATCGGACTCGAGACTACCTCTTCTGATCCATCAACCTTGTGTAACTAAAAGGAGAGTTTCAGCATCAGATAGTTTTCTATGTTCTTCCAAATGTAGAATAATCACCAGAAGTGTTAATAACTTTTATGGTAAAGCTTTACATTAATAAAAAGTTGCTGGGCAAAATTGTCAATATTTACACAAATCTATAACGACATGGAGCCACACTAACCGAAATTCAAAGTAGGAAGAAGAGGGAATAGTTTAGTGTGTAAAACATAATTATATTATCCTACCAGACTTCCTAAAAGAGTATCCGAAGGTGATGCATTGGTATGTGCCATAGGATATTACATGACTATAGCGTTAGCATCATCAACCGGGTGTGTGTGTGTGTGTGTGTGTGTGTGTGTGTGATTTGGATTTTTACCGTAGCTTTAACAATTTGTCAGTCATATCGCTACGATGTCTGCAGTGTGGCAGTTTATAGTGATATTTAGTACTGGGGCATCATGCCGCAGACATGTAGCATGATGTTCCACCCAGACACATTATCTTGACACCAGGCCGACCAGTCCTAACACTAACTTCTTAATACTGAGAACCAAGCGAGGCAGCTGTTGGTACCATTTTTGTAAGTCTTTTATATTGCTAGGCCGGGGATCAAACCCACGACCTCTCGCATCTGAGGCGGAAGCTCTAACCACTAGGCCACCGGAGCGGTTATCATCAACCGAAACGAAATACGAAAGGTAATCGATAGAACTTTAAATGTTTAATGCAAAATATAAACAGGAATTCAGTCAAGATGCAAATTTGATAACGCCAATTTAACATTATAAATGAACAGGAACCAGCCAATAACAGAACGAATATGCATATAATTAACTAATGTGAAAAAAATGTATTTTTAACGTTCAAAATAAAAATAATATATACTTTTGTACGTTCTTAAATGCATGGAAAGATCATCCGCGGAGACTCTCCAAACATAACACTGACAATGTAAACATAAACAGGTACAAGCAAAACATTAGATTCAACTTGAGGCGTTTTTACTTGGACGTTTTCTTCATGTTTTATACTATTAGGCATAAATGTAATAAAATTCTTTTTTAGGATTAGGGCATCCTTTCTGTTTAAAAGCCACATAAATACTGGAAAAAGCTGTAAAACAAATAGATTGTAACCAGCATAAACACTAACATTCATTGCAAAGGATATATTATTTCTACTTTATTAATTTTAAGTCTCTTAAAATCATCTGGGTTATATTGCTGGGTTTCTCTCAAGTAGCACCAGGATGAGACGAAAAAATATGGAGCAAAAACATTTTTTTAAATGGTCAGCCAAATCATATTTCAGCCAAATAACCGTATGTTTTTCATATGTTCTCTTCGTACCCTGTAGACAAAATTGTGTTTATTCTCTATCCATTTGCATCGATAGAATTAAGTAAAAACGATCACTACTCTATGTAAATGCAAACCCACTTTCCAATGCAAAACCGATAAATGATAGCTGCTGTAGATGCCATTATTCTAATTGATTGCTACAAATTTATATTCGGTTGTCAGGTTCAATTTTTAATTGTTAGGTGGGATAGATGGATTAAAAAGATGAACTAGATAAATCCCAAATAATACAATGTTACTGACTTCCGCATATTATGTATGGTCTTCTTATCACTCTAACTGGCCCCGAGTGATCTAAAGCGCTCACTGTTACGGATCACTGACATCTCACCTCTGTCTGCGTGAGTTCGAGTCTCGAATTCAGCCAATGTGGGTATGTGAGAAAGCTTGCCATTAGCTTCTCGTTTGTCGGTGGTTCTTTCCCGGGTTTTTCCCAGGTTCTTCCTCCACCATTAATACTGGCCGACATGTATAGCCTATCTTGTGCTAAAAAATGACGTTAAACCCTACAACAATAACTTTTCACTCTAACGAAGCTCTTTGTCTTCATCCTTAATTTAAATGTATAAATAACACGTTGATTTTTTTATTACCCATTATCCAATTTAATTGTTAAATCTTGTAATCTGTTCTAAGTCAAAAATGGATGTGTGAAGCATAGGTTGAAACAGAATGTCCAGTACAAGTCCGAGTTCTTTGTTAGATTCTATTTTTAAAGTGTACGCGGCAAACGTTGATGGCGTGTCAATCCATAACCAGCATGCAATGTTTTGGGTGTAATTGCAGGTTCATGGACGTACGATCTTTTAATTAATCCCCTCTTTTGATTATTTGTTTTTCGAAATTAGTAATATATGAAAGACTTCCATGTCACACACCTTATCAATACATTATCAATATTCCTTACTTTGAAAAATAATAAATTGAACATGTACTTTAGATCCATGCAGTGGTACAATTGTCTCTTTGGATTCCGTTTTGTAATGATTAATTCCCTGTTGCAATTCATCCATTTTAGTGCTAAATCCAAGACTTGTTAAGCCCTTAACTGTGTTAAATTAGTTGAATTCATAGTTTTTCTTCGTAAACGATTTATTCTCAATTATTTAACTCCGTTTTTCGTTCGTTTCATCCAAAATGTTTTTTAGTCAATTATACCCTGTACTACATATGAATTATTAACTAGTTCTTGGTCAATATAATCTTTTATACTTGTTTTTGATTGTTCTGTTCCAACAGTAAATTCATCTGTGGGAATTGGTATTGTCTGATCATTTAACACTGTGTTGTTTAAATCAGTGATAGACAAGATGAAATATTTTCCTTTTTTCTTCTAGCTATTTCGATTAAATCTTTCTTCTTTTGCTACTCTGACAAAGCATCCATATTATCCAAGTTATTAATACTGGTCTTAAAATCGTTAATTAACTTCTTAGCCCCTTGCTCGTTTTGTTTAATTTCATTATTCAACAGTTGTTCAATATTTTGTGCAATTGTTCTTGGCTAATATGTCAACTGATAAAGTTTTCCACAGATTTATTTATTTTCACCGTGTCTCTGTTTATCCTCTGTTCAATGGGCAGTAAGCACTAAATATCGGTTTATTATTTCTCTCGCTTTTTCTCGTACGGTTTGAAGGATTTATTTGACATTTGAAAATCTCTAGTAATATGTCATGTGACCTAAAACCTCATTTCTTTTGTCCATCTACTTAGCATGGGCTCAACGTACAGTGATGGACAGATAATGTAGATAACTTCATCAAATTGATTAATGCTATAAATAAGCAGTGATATACTGTAATCTATAGTGAAATCAGAGAAATATACCTGTACTTTATGACAAGTAATGGAATCATTACGAATACCTGATGTCTGATTAATTTATCAAAGGACGTCGCCCGTAACGGATAGCAAGCCTACGAGAAAACAATAAGTTATTTTAATCACCTGAGTAGAAGTAAATTACGGACTCTCAAACCCAAAACATAACGCATATTTGATATATTCCATAAGTTTATCTTACTGGACGGATGTGCTCCATGACCTCAGTCTGTTTTGTTCTATGTCGGTTTATATGATGTGTGCCGAGGTCGACGTAACATGGAAATTAAATTTTCAGTCATATCATATGCATTTTTGAGGGGAGGGGTAACATGCGGTGATAAAATTCGCGTTTCAAAGCAGTTGCATGTAAACTAGTATAATTAATACTATATGATAAACTCGCCCAAAAATTCGGTCTATCAGGTTATACCTCAAATGTACTGATTACAAAATCCTGTTATCTAATAATATAATAACAGATAAATAATTGGCATATAAATCCTCCTCAGGCCATTGACTCACGCACACTACAGTGCTTTGTATTCTGTATGGGAAGTCATGTCCAAACCCTCGCACATGATTCATATATTGTTTTGTTTTCAAAATGGAAAGTCCTGTCCAAGCTCTCTCACAAGATTCATACATTCTTTTGTTTTCTAAATGGAATGTCCTGTCCAAGCCCTCGCACATGATTAGTACATTGTTTTGTTTTCTAAATGGAAAGTCCTGTCCAAGCCCTCGCACATGATTAGTACATTGTTTTGTTTTCTACATTCGAAGTCCTGTCCAATTACTCGCACATGATTAGTACATTGTTTTGTTTTCTACATTCGAAGTCCTGTCCAATTACTCAAACACGATAAATCGCTTTTGTATGTTACATTATGATGTTTAATTAACCATATAGCTATTTTAACCTTTACTCAAACAGCTTTGTAGATTCATATAGCGTTATAACATTAGCAAATACTATAGTCAGGTCTGGCAAGCTATGTGTAGATTCATATAGCGTTATAACATTAGCAAATACTATAGTCAGTTTTGGCAAGCTATGTGAGTTGGGATAAGCGCTGTGACTATGTTCACTGGCAAATGACCCCCAACCCACTCACTTTAGTACCAGGAAATAGAGCAAAGATGATATGGGCGCTGTGTATCTCTTTCATTTATCTTAAATGTGGCCGCATGACCCGATCATCCTTGAAAGTTGTCATCCAGGAAATGCAGATGGGTTAATTAGTAATGTTTATTTTAAGTGAACGCCACTAGGATCCATAATGATAGAAACCTTGTTAATAAATAGAAATGAAAGATCTAAGACTTACATTGTGTTCTGTACAAATTTAGGGCAGTCGTCTTGTTAAATTTCCAATGATCACATCCAGGAAGTACGAACAGCATGATTACGCTTATACCGTTAATGTCTTAAATTAAAGTAGTGTCCCACTGCGAGAAAGTACATCGAAGTAGAAAAAAACAGTTCCACACATAAAGCTGCTGTGCTGCTACCACTACTACTAATGTAGGGGGGGCGTCAGCGTCGGTTCTATGTATAGTCAGCATGTCGCTTCCTGCTGATAATTTCTACTCTCGATAATCGATAGCGAACCAGCAGCTTACATTTAAGGATAGGCAGGTTAGGCAGTCAGCCACAGGCAACGATGAATCAGGGACACCAATACACAGTCACTACCACTGATACCGATGCTGTTCAAGTATTGAACAGTTAATGCAAATAATCTCGCTGTAGTGGTTCATACAAATCACCGCATATTACATTAAATATAGAACAGACAGTCCTAGCTTTTCACAGAGAAAGACCATGAGTGACAATGCCTAACTACTTTCCAATATAACTAGAACAAATGGATTGTATATATGCATTTGATTGTCCCTTATTCAGTGAGAAAAGAAAATTGAATTTTTTTTTTTGAAGAATAGAAACTGAAGACACTGAATAAAGATTATATTCTTCCATACCAAAGAGCGATGGATGAAAGACAAGAAACATGGAAACAATGTGTTTAATCAGGTAAACATTTACTGAGGTTATAATTCAATGAAATAACAGCTGCTTGTAGAAACCGATTCATTTGAATATGAAGACATTAAAAGCTGTCATTTTCGAAACCCCTATTTTGGGTTAAAAATAGACTATCGTTAATCAAACCCAGACCCATCTAGAACTCAACCTTAGGACTTATAATTAGCTATGAATTATTAAGTTTAGTAAATTTTGAATATTGGATACTATAAAACTTTAGATTCTCTCAGTCACTTCATAGAGTCCTATGCCATTTGTTCAATAAATGTATAAAGGAGAAAAGATTTCCCAGATCGTGGAAATTACTCTAATGTCGTAACCGGTGATTAAAGTATAGTATCCAAAATATAGACCTATCTAATTCATATAGTTCATATACTACTAATTATATTTGCATACATCGTAATAATACTAATATTGGCCAAATTACTGTACTTTTTGTGGCAAGATCGTCAAATCACGCTTACACCGTATGAATGCTCTATCCAAGAGGAACCGCTGAAAACGAAACAAATGGTATGTTTTGCGAGATTCTTGTTTTTTTTAAAAAAAATCCTCTGTATGTGACCACTACTAAAATCAAGCCAGATGACGATTGCAATCGAAGAGGAAAACATATTATAAACTTGTTTCTTATATTGCTATTTAGTGAAAAATGGGGTCCTTATGAGACAATGGAGACCAGTTGAGGTACCTACTGGTGCTGTGTCGTCCGAACGCTATAAAATCGTTGTTCTGTGAAGGTTCCATATCTAAAGCAGCAGAGGGGGCGAATCCGACATTTTGTCCAATCGTTATTTTGCTTAATTATTACTTTCTGCACTCAACGGATCCGGTGTAGTCAGCGCTGGTAAAAAAAAAACGACGACGTCGTTGGGGGATCGTCGCGTCGTCATTTGGTTTAATTAACACCTTCTGCGCGCCGATCCCCAGCGTCGTCAGCGTCCGGTAAGCACATCGACGACCGCGTCGATGTCATCGCCCCCTCTGCTGCTAAGTGGTTATTTACAATGAAAATTATTTACAACTAACCGAATATTTGGTCAAGTCCGATACGATATCGTGTCCGAGGATCATGTAAATTTATCGTTACGAATCCATGTGGGGTCGACTGAGCATGACTAAAAAAGTTTCGAAAAACATTAAAGTCCATGTCACCGCCGCACCATGTCTGCCAAATATTTCGTAGCGTGTGTGTATCAACGCCGTTGAACACAGCAAGAATATTACAGTTGTCTCTAATTACTTTTGGAATCTGAGTGTATCGTTGAGTGACATATATCACGTCAGTGTTTTTATGCCTGCCTCTGGAAAATATCCTAGCTGGGTTTTTTTGATTGTCTAACATAACATCATCGTACACGACTAGATTGTTAACGTCGCCATCAATATCATCAATACCCGGTGCATCATTGATATCTGTAATAAACTCGATGACATTTTTTTTAGCGATCGCTGATGCATTCTCGTTGAAATCTTTCAACACCTCGTAGCATCGTTGATCATCTACGCTAGGAGCAACCAAATACAACTTATCCCACTTCATCCATCTCATTATTAAATTGAGTAACAATTGCGTCTTGCCGGATCCAGATGGTCCGATGATAATCATCCGGATCGAGTTTGGTAACGCTGCAACATGCTTAACTGGTTCTCTTGTTTTAGTCGCCGAAAAATCAATTATATTCATATTTCTATACATAAATTATGGATCTATATTGTGTGAAGTGTAGAGTGCGTACTGGCACAAATGATATGACAACCGCTACAACAAGAAATAACAGATCGGCGCTTACTGGTAAGTGTGTACAATGCGGTACAAAGAAATTTAGATTTATTTCTATTAAACCCGGGGATGTTTTAAAAAAAAGCGAGGAGGTGATATTGCAGCCAAATTGGCAAAACTCCCCGGAACACCGTGGGCAAAGTATCCAGGAGAAAAACACCTCCCAGGATATAACTACTGTGGCCCCGGAACACGATTAGATATCAGACTCGATGATCAAAATCAGCCCAAACCCGGTGAGTATCCAATAAACGCTATCGATAAGGCGTGTCATGTTCATGATGTTGCTTACAAAAGTAGCGATCTGCAACAGCGTCATATCGCGGATGTAAAATTAATTCACGCATTAAATGCTATTCCTGATAAATCCGTCAAAGAAAAATTGGCCTCATGGTTGGTAAAATCGGCTATGAAAGGTAAATTAATGATTGGAAGCGGAGCTTCTCGCGCTGGTAATTGAAAACGCTAGCGTTTATAATAACAACATGGAATCCATCTATTATTCTCCGAGAGGATACTGGAAGGGGAAGGCCGCAATTGGTAAGCTTGCAAGCGCTGCAAAGGTAACAAAGACCACTGCGGCTAATTGGTTATCCAAACAGGCTATATGGCAAATCTATCTACCACCGCCTAAACAAATCAACTTCTCGCGCTTTGATGTCAGCGTACCTAATGAAGTTCATCAGGCTGATATATTATTTCTGCCGCATGACAACGGTTACAAATACGCGCTAACCGTAGTTGATGTTGCGAGTCGATACAAACAAGCGGAGCCGTTAAAAACAAAGTCGGCAACTGAAGTAGCCGCTGCGTTTGAAAGAATTTATCGAAGAGGCCCTCTGCGCTGGCCAAATCTATTACAAGTTGATCCCGGTAGTGAATTTCGCGGCGCTGTTTTATCAACGCTGAAACATCATAGCGTCGCGATACGACGAGGTCATACTGCGCTACATCGTGATCAGGCAATTGTTGAACGATTCAATCGGACTCTCGCTGAACGGTTATTTGGATATCAATACGCGAAGGAATTCATCCAAGAAAAACGATCTCGTGAATGGGTTAAAAGGTTGCCAGGCGTAATTGCAGCGTTAAATAACGAGATTACCCGAGCAATCAACATGAAGCCCAGCGACGCGATTAAATACGAGTATATACCCGGAAAATCAAAAATAAATAGCGTTTCCAAGCCGATTCTTGGCGATGTCACTGTTAGATATCTATATGAACCAGGAGAGCTTGAAGGCGGTAAAAAAAGAGCTACTGATCCTATTTGGAGTGTTACCACACATAACATATCAACGATAACACGATCAACTGGTAGACCACCGATCTACAGACTGGATTCAACTGCTCCTCAGCGCGGATTTACACGCGAGCAACTACAAGTGATACCTGACGATACTCAATTACCCCCGCGTGGTCTTAACTAGCGCCGTTGCGTCTATTGCACTCAAGACATGTCAACCTCACATTGTTTTTAACATGACCGAGACTGTTATCGATTCTGTCCACGGTAAATTGGCGAGCGTCTTTATCCGAATAACGCCAGCGCATTACACAATTACAACTCGCGCAGTGATTATTCTGTTGTTGTCGTAACGCAATTATTAATTCGGCATCAATATCAAAACGCCGCTGTTTTTTTTTATCCTGTTGGCGGTAACCCGAGAGTTTTCTATCAATGACGCTTGCATCGATAATGTCGTTGTCGTTGGTGACTCCGTCACTGGCTTCGTCAATAACAATTCTTCGAAGCTGATTTATCCTTCGTACTCGGGACACTGCAAGATAGACTAGATTCGACCATTCGATGCGATTATCAACCATCCAAACAATTGTGTCCGTGATGGTTAGTCCCTGCGAGGAATGTATTGTTGTTGCGTATCCTAGCGTCCACGGGGATTTATCAGCACGTAGCGCGTCCTCGACGACGCTGATATCAACGAGCACAATATCATTCAGCACGAGAATTTGTTTTTTTTGTCCCTGACGCTGTCGGGCCCGGGATTTCAACTTCAATGTTCTGCCGCCGTGTGTCCGCGGGTCTATAACATAACGGCACTGGACGCGTTGGAAACTTTTCCTTATGCAACGCAAACAACTTCCGCTGAAGTGTGTCTCTGACTATCTTTCTACTCGCTACAATCAAATCGTTTGGTCTCCATGTTTCCCAGAATTCATTTAACGGCGTTTCCGGAATCACCTCGCGAATTATTTCACATTGAATTTTATCCGGCTGTAATCTGATTAGTTTTTTAACCTCGCGCAGTTGTTCATCAAGTGCTCGATAATCAGTATCGGTTTCTTCATAATAGTCCACAAAACCCTTTAACCAATCATGTGGACCCTCGCCGACAAATGGCGGTGGTTGGCCATGGTCGCCACACATGATTACCGCTGTATTCGCGCGCAGCAACCACTCAAGAAACATTTGTAAAGTATCTAACGAAACAGTACATATCTCATCCCAGATGATAATGTCGGGAATAAATTTTTCACCCATTCGATCAGGAGTCCACTCACCGCCGCTGTATCGAAAAAAGCTATGATAAGTAACGGCGTCAACATTTCGTTGTTTTATCTCTCGCGCTAGTCTATGGGTCGGTGTAAGCACGATTATACTTGCCCGCGTACGAAATAATTCAATTGCCCGAGTCGTCTTTCCTGACCCGCCACAGCCGCTTAAATAAACTGTTTTATGTCTACAAATTGGATCAGAACACGATGGTGCATTAGACCATTCTGACAATTTATCACCGCGTAAGTAGTTGTTCTCAACGGTGACATCTGCTGACGGAGAATAATCGCGTCGTATTTCATTTTTAATTCTCCATGTACCCCAACTCTCGTCCGGACTAGTAAACTCGGCTACGTTTTCCTTATACGCTACGTCAACATAAAATGAATCAACGGCTACTCTAACCGCGGTATCGGGGAATCTATTTATCATCGAGAATAAATTGATAGCGGCATAACCCAGCATAGACGCCCTCAAATGTGGATACGCCGGGCTGTCTCCGTCGCTGTAGGTAACAACTGTACCCAACCTTGTTCTATTGGACAAGAAAGCTGTTTTGCAGTTCACGTATCTATTTTTTGCCACTGCGTCCTTGATTACGAAATCATATTCTGCGTCATCTATAATCAGCCGTGAGCAATATCGTTTGTAATCGCAGTTTTTTCCACCTTGTGTAAACTTACCAATTATTCTTCTACCGAGATCTTTTGCCTCTCTGTTTCGTTGGTTAAATATCCTCCTGGACCATTCGATGATATATTCCTCGTCGGCATCAATGTTTTTTCTGGACTCGTCAATTATGCTATCTAGACGCTCCGGTTCTGGTAACCAGACTTCAGTCTGCGCCCGGTATGATATAATCGCGTCACTGACAATCAACGAAACTAGCATGCTACAATCAATCATATACCGTAGCAGCGCTATTGGCAACCACTTCTTTTCAGCCATGTGTCTACCGATCCAAATATAACAACAGCGATGAAGTCCTGCCGCGAACTCAAATGATACTATGCGAGCGAATCCGGTTAAATCAAAATCAGGCAGTGGTCCATTAATAGCAACACGAGTCATTTCATGTCTGGAGTGTCCAAATCGTTTGAAATACTCAACGGCGGATCCATACCCGAGAAAACTCGCTGGATAACAGGCAACCATATCAACCGAAATCATAGCGTCGCGGTTGTATTCAGTGTTCCATAGTCCACCGTGATAGTATTCCAAACAACTGGATTGTACATCCGGTAGAAATTCCTTGCGCGTTGGTCTCCACGCATTTTTCCTTGCTGCAACATGAGCTACAACCGATGGAATCGTAAAACAATTTGTTAGCAGTTGTTCATCATGCTCTTCAAATTCCATGGCGGTTTTTTTCATCCTGTTGTGAAATGCTTCAGTGCGATATAATTCGCCGTTTGGTCTTACAAACTGATCAAAGGTATCCATGTCGTTTTCAGCGCTGCGAAGTAACCACACTGATACAGGGTCATTTTTACACAAGCAAGCAATAGCATCAAATAGTTTCCTCTCCGCGAGAAAACCGTCCTCTCCTAAAAATTCCCCCGGGATATACATTACTGTTCTATCCCGTGGAAATATTGTGATCGCGGGCGTCCATGCGTGTTCGTTATGATCAATAATTTTGATTGGGGCCCCATTTGATTTGTACTTTGATTCGTATAATACTTCACCGGTTATCGTTGTAACGGTTATTGGAAATCTCAACGACGTTTCTAATCTCGCTATGTCGCTGATGGTCGCTCCACGCTCTTTTACGGTTAGTTCCCACTGGTTGATTTTGCTACGTCGTAAATCAGTCAATTTGTTTCCTCGACATGCATTTGTAAAATGTTCTATTATTCGTTCTGCTACACAATTTATCCCCTTTGACTGTTTCATCGGTTTCAGTTTTCCGATATCAGGTTTCTTATTTAACGGGTATATTCCATAAACAACTGATGTTTCAGGATACGCTCGTTCATAGTATGGTCTGTCAATTCCGGTTAACAACCCCGGCTTGGAGTCGCGGCTGACAATGACTGTTTTCTTGTCGCTGAGAACTGGTTCAAATTTATCACGTATGATCCAATCGCCTGATTTCACCCGGACAATGAATTTTACTCTGAAGAAATACCTTTTACCGTCAAGTTGTGATATTATCATTGCTGCGCGGTTGTCGTTCATGGTAGCATCAACAACGCCATCAATTCGAAATGTTGACCAACTATGAGATGCACCATCACGTTTGAATTCATCGATACAATTGCGTATTTTATTCAACAGGGTTCTATCGTTTATTAACGCTTTTGGTGTGTCCTTGAGGACTCTATCGAGATTGAACTTAATATTTTTCCGGGGCTTAATTACTGCTAATCTCTCGAACTCATCCATATAATTAAAACAAGTATTTAAATGAAAGAATATAGTATAATGAATAAATGCAAATGGTTGATGATTGGGTCGACAACCCCGTGCAATAAATCATGTAGAGGTGAATTCTGCGGATATCATTTACAAAGCGTTCGTAATGGCTCTCTTGGCCCCCTACCGTGCTTGGTTTGCCACGTCGGTGTAAGAGGAAAATCGCAGTTGTGTATCAATTGTGGCGGAAAGCGATACAGGGAACTAAAACGCTATTATGACAAGCGAATTAAAAACGCCGTCATTGACCCCACCGCAGACTTCGTCATCAAAACTCCTCAGGACTACATTGCAAGGTTTATAATTAAACCAAATAATAAATTAGACAAGTAGTATTATTATACAAATGGACCAAGAGTTCAGATCTCACCCTGTGTTTGTTAATTACGAGGCATCTCGCGACGGTATTGTTAGAAACCGCAGACTGAAGAAGCCGGTTGGTACCGTAAATAATCACGGATACTTGCGATTTAATGCTGGGAAAAAAATCTGTCTTATTCACAGGATGGTGTATGAAGCGTTTAACGGACTGATCAACGACGGTCTCGTTATTGATCACATTGATGGATGTCCTCAAAATAACAGACTGTGTAATCTAAGAGCTGTTACACCGAGTCAAAATTCCAAATTTGGAAAAACAGGAGGGATGAGAAAGGCAAAACCCGTAAAGTCATTTGATACAATAACGCACGAGGAAAAAATATTTCGCTCTATGAATGCGGCTGGTAAATACTTCGATATTTGTAGTAAATCAGTTCTAGATGTTGCGGAGAATATAACTAAAACAGCGATCTCAAAAAAGACGGGTCACAGAATTCGATTTTCATATATAACATCAAAGGGAGATAACTCGTTTTGTGATAGCGTCTCATGACAAGAGTTATGTCCCTTGAAGTCCAATTAATGTTGCGATTAATTAATCATTTTACGATGAAAACTAATGAAATACACGCTATTATCTAACAGCTGTATTCTTTTTTTTAATGTTTTATTTGAGTATTTGGTTTCATTTAAATGCCGTGAAACACCATTAATAAGTATTTAAGGGTTTAACGATTCAAGGGGATTCAAATTAACACACACCTTGTGACTGACGCCGCTGTATTAGTCACTTTATATATAAGATGACTCGTTATAAGCCTGGGGCTTTCGAAAGCCAATTCAACTAATCAAAACTAACCCACGCTCTTAACCCGGGCGTGTGGTTGTCTTTTGTTTACAATCATGCAACCGGGTTAATTTAATTGGGTTGCTTTTGATTGGTTGAATTGGCCGTAGAGTTCCGCCCCGTCGTTTTATGTTTGTGCTGTCTTGTGCCGTCCCATCATCCATCAATCATTTCATTGTAAATATATTCATCCATGTAGTGATGTCCCTAAACATATCTTCTGGGAGGTCTACGATGACGTTTGTCACCCTAGGCCTCCCCCCCGGAGATGTATGTTTAGGGTTCCAAGATGTGAATGTCCTTAATTAAGTATATGTGTATGCCTGTAATCTGCCACAACACTCGAGTGGAGATTTACGGCATTGTACCGTCCATGTATGCCTGTAATCTGCCACAACACTCGAGTGGAGATTTACGGCATTGTACCGTCCATGTATGCCTGTAATCTGCCACAACACTCGAGTGGAGATTTACGGCATTGTACCGTCCATACAAAAAACGGGGTCAAAAATGACCCCCAATAATTTTATTAAATTTTATTAAAATTTTTGATATTAGAAATAAGATGTTTTATAAGAATAATGAATATCGAAGACATCAATAATATATTAACTGAGATTTCAAAATTAAAAAATCAAGGAATTGAATTATCTGATGGTCTCGACAGTGAAAAAATATTATCCGATTATGAGATTATTAACGAACAGTCGAAACGGGGGCGTTTTACCCTGGCCCGCGAGTACTTTTTTATAAAACGATTACAACATACGATTAATGAGAACCTGTACCACAATGACGCAAATGCATTCATTGGACTATTCACTGCCGTTGAAATAATACGAAAAAAACTCGGACGTGTTTATGAACGACGCCGGGAGATTTCTAGTAAGATCAAAAACATTAGAAGGATTATAGACGAAAACTCCGTGGAGCCCCCGATGGTACACTCGGCGGAAAATTAGAAAATTGCGGATCAATTTACAATAATGGTAGGTGAATCACTTACTACTCGGCTAGCCAGAGAGCGGCTAGCAGCGCTTAAAAAGTTTATACCGTTACGAGACAGGGTGAGAGAGAAACTTCAAACGCGACAACAAATGCAAACCGATTTTACTGTTGGAAGCGAACAACTCTTTGCCCCGGTAACTAAAGCGACTAAGGATGTTACAGCGGCAACTGTACCCGTTCTTGGTGCGCTTGAAAAGATAGCGGCAGAGACAAAACAAACAAAAAGGTCTTTAGAAACACTCCCTGCAAAAATAGCGGCTGCTACAACACGGAGGCCACCACCACTCGCTATAACCGAACCACAAGAACCTTATGTTACAATGGCCGACGAGGAAGAATTAGGTGCTACTGCGAAAGAACCAGAAGAAGAAATACCCGAAGAAACACCCGAAGAAACATCGAAAGAAAAAAAGAAAGAGGGAAATATACCCCGTAATGTTCTTAAAAAGTCCGCAATAGATCAAATTAGAGACATCGACGACGATGAAGAATTAGTTAATTTTGTTGCTACAACATCAACTAAGAGCATTCGAGATGAGTATATCAATGAAGGTTACAAGAAAAAAATAACCTCGACGGAGAACTGGGCAAGAATAGTGTATTTAGCGAGTAAACATAGAGAAGCATTACCACATCGTGGTGATCCCGATTACGATAAATTCCTCGAGAAAGTTAAGAGTAGAACACCAAAAAAAGGAAAAGGATACCCTGTTGGTAAAGAATCCTACGGTGTTACCTGCCCTAATAGTGTTCTCAGTGATATATCACGGCTGGAAGTACTAATTGGAGGAAAACGAGCCGGAAATAACTCTACGGAAATAATCAATGAGGCCGCTGATATTTGCAAGCGGTTATTTGCAGGCGGTATTATGGACATTAATGCATATCGAACGCTCATAGACGAACTCGTGGATGATTAATTGGAAAACTGGTGTTTTTAATAAGGATGATCATACACTACAACCATGATAAACCAGTACTCGTCTACGTGGTAAACTCGCGATTGCCTGTTTACCGCGCGTACTATGGAGATGGTCTCGGTAGCACCATTGCGGGGTTATTTACAAGAATGGCTCCAAAAGTAGCGCCGTTAGCCAAACAATTAGGAATGAAGGCTATTGATGTTATTCGTGATAAGGGTATTAGTGCCATTGGAGATGTTGCCGGAAGGGCGTTTTCAGCCGCGCGGGACAAACTAATGTCATTGGTGAAATTCAGGAGAAAAAAACAGAAACCACCGGTAATGCCATCAACGACAGTGATGCCTGCAAATGTCAGTAAAGTAATAAATAACGCCGTGGAAGAAAAATTAGAGTCGTTGGCGACGACTTCGCCATCCGCCGATGCGGCAACCAACGCGCTCATGAACGCGATAGCGGGGAGTGGTTTAAATTCAAAGAATTTACGACGAAAAAATCGCAATTGAAAACATCAACATGATAAATAATAGAATGTTTGCGCGTACCGCTGATCCCGCGTTTGATATGGACGCCCCAGTACGCAGGGATGATTCTGTCCGTGATTATCAATATTATTCTTATTATGCAGCGCAACCTGACCTACGATCGCGAATTGAACTTCAAGTCCAAGATACCAGTAAATATTTTTTGCCGTGTGAAGCGTTTATCGAAATCGAGGGAGAACTCGTGACAAATGCCGCCGATAATGCACCATACGCAGATGACCATCGTGTTCGAGTTGGCTTCGTCAACAACGGTATCATGGCGTTATTTGAGAGCGCCAGATATCTTATTGACGGGCGAGAAATTGAATCAATAGAACGCGAGGTTGATGTTGCAACGACGATAATTGGGTTGGCGAGATACTCGGATGATTATACAAGATCGGCGGGCCCATCTATAATGTTCGCAAAGGACTCCACCGATAACGCTGATCATATTCAGTACATTAACATGCTGGTGGAAAGAGATACTTCAGTTCCTAATCAAGCTGAAGCAGCCAACCCAGACCGCAGAACAAGACCGGGTGCTGAGTTCAATATCATAAAAAGTACTAACGATAATTTTAATCTAGGGTTTGCAACACGAATAGGAATGTTGCAAGGACCACGCCGAAAGTTTTCATGCGCGATTCCACTCCATCACATATTTGGATTCTGCAGAAATGTTAGAAAAGTCATCTATGGGGCTAAGCATGCAATCGCGCTGACGCGAAGGGGCGATGATAACAATGCAATATGGCATGCTGCTGGCGTCGCTGCCGGTAAAGTCATTTTAACTAAAATGGCATTGTGGATGCCGGTGCTGACTCCATCAGTTACCACGGAAACACGATTGTTAGCATTTATGGAACAGGGAGGGAAATCGTTGTTGAGTTGGCTAGCGGTAACAACTGATGCTAAAGAGGATAACGTCGCCGATACGTTTACATGGCACCTAGCATCAAAACAAGGTGTTTCAGCCCCGCGTCATATATTCATAGCGCTACAGAATAGGGAACGATTGGGTAATCAAGAACGCAGCCATATGATATTTGATCGATTAGGAGTCATGGAGGTTTCGCTGAGAATAAACGGACAACAGGAACCATCCGAGGATATACAGCTTAATTACGGTGACAACCATGTCGCACGTGTGTATCATCGATTGCTGTCGTATATGGGTCGTGATCAAAACGTCGACACTGGTTTGCAAATATCACAACTTGATTTTAAAAACCTGTATCCGATTTATTACTTTTCGTTGGAACATCTTGATTTAACGAGACAATCCGTCGTTGATATACACTTCCGAGCTCGTATAGCCCCAGCTGGTGTTAATTACAGAGCGGTCGCTGTCATTCTCAGCGATAAATCAATGCTGCTAGAAGGTGTTGGTGGACGAATGAGAATCGTTGATGCGCCAGTGGAAAACATGTAATTGAAAGCACAAAACGCGTTTACAATAAAATGTCGTATAGTGTCGTCAATGTAGAGTTGACTGATGGTCAAGTCAAGAAATTACGATCAAAGTCGGCTAAACAATGCGGGATCACAATAACGCTGAAGCCGTCACAGATGGCGGGTGGTAATCATAAGATATCGTTGACGGCGCGTCAAATAAAACATTTCAATGATGCGATGAAGAATAAAAAGGGTGTTCAAATAGATTTTTCAGCCGCAGCAATTAAAAACATGGAAAAGACCGGTGGGATATTTCCGCTGTTAGCTGCGATTCCGGCATTGATTGCCGCGGCCGCACCAGCAGTGGCTAAGGCGGCGGCGTTAGGAGCCGTTGGTACCGCGGCGGGGATGGCATTGAAGAAGGCAACCGGGAAAGGCTACAAAAAAAAACGACCCGTGGCCGGAAAGGGTCTAAGACTACCGGGAACCCCGTATTCATGGTACTCGGGAAAGGGTCTAAGACTACCGGGAACCGTTTATTGACTCGGGAGTCAATGACTCCTGAGTCTATGACTCCAATGTCTAATTTTGATTTAATAGACGCCGCAAACGCGTTAGCGATAAAAAACTTCAGAGGTGTTTTTATGAGGGATCAATTACCGACAAAACCAAGGAATATTGAAACCGGTATAATTAACCTCGATGGGTCCTCCGGAGCGGGAACTCATTGGGTTGCATACGCGATTGATCCGCGTGCGATCGTCTATTTTGATTCATACGGGTTAGCTCCGCCGAAAGAGTTTATGCGGTATATCCGGGCGTGTTCAGCCCGGGCGTGTTCAGCCCGGGTTTTTTATTCCACGCTGCCAACACAGCAATTGAGTGACCCGCCGATATGTGGCCGTGAGGTATTGAACGTACTCGCGGCGATTTCATCATCGCGAAAACCACCTCATATGGTTGTAAACGAATATACTAGTGGGGTCGTAGAGGCCCGGCGGGTTAATTAGAAACGCTGGTTTTTTTTACAATAACGATGATTGATATCTGGGGACGACCGGTTTCGGCGCTGAAAAAGCCCACGGAAACGCCCGCCACCGATGACATAAAAAAACTAATTGAGGATGAAATCGCTGATACGTTGAACTTAACCAGTGTTGACCCAGATGAAATAGTTGTATTTCAAGACCGCCAGGGTAAATTGAAATCCAGTAATGTGTCGCTGAATGACGTTTTAATACGACAGCGTGATGCCGCCGAGGGCACTATCGCGTTGTATACCGGCGACGGACGACTCAAACCGGGTGAATCCATCTTGACAATAAATGGAAAAATAAGTACACTTGGCGACAATTATATAACCATGTCAAATTCGTTAAAGGGTTTACGTGGTGAATTTAACTTTCATGGAGAACAGTTCAGGTCGATGATAACGCACGTCAGCGAAATGCGAGACATTGTCAATAGTTTTTTTCGGGGACCCCCGACGGCAGACGAACCAAATCTTGTAATAATAAAAAATGCTATTTCGGATCTTATGGAGATGTCGGCCAATTTACCCCCGTTGCGAAAAAATGTTAACAGGATCGATGACAACTTTGATAAATTCTTTGGTAAAAAAAATACCAAGCCGGATGAGATTACAATAACTATAAATGATATCACTGCGTATGGACAGGAAATAAAAACAATCAAAACTGATGTTGCAACAAACAAAAGGAGTGTAGACGCGCATGAACGGGAAATAGAAATAATCGGCGCTAATGTTGCAACGATCATAAATAATGTAGACTCGCATGGACGGAAAATAGAAACAATCAAAACTGATGTTACAACGATCATAAATAATATGGACGCGCATACACAGGAAATAGGAACAATCAAAACTGATATTGAAGCGAACAAAAAGGGTGTGGACGCGCATACACAGGAAATAGGAACAATCAAAACTGATGTCGAAGCGAACAAAAAAAATGTAGACGCGTATTGGCGGGGAATAGGATTAATCAAAACTGATGTTGCAGCGAACAAAAAAGGTATAGACGTGCATACATATGAAATAGGAACAATCAAACTTGATGTTGCAGCAAACAAAAAAAGTATGACCGAGAATACACGGGAAATAGAAACAATCAAAACTAATGTTGCAGCGAACAAGAATAATATAGACGCGCATTGGCAGGAAGTAGGAATAATCAGAACTGATGTTGAAGCGATTAAAGACGGGCTACCGAGAGTAGCAGAGCAATTTGAAAAAATAAAAATCCCTCATGAGAACATCATCAACACAGTATACACAATTCGGCATGGATCATTCGATTGGACTCCTACACAGAATACAGTAAATATCACCGCAACTGTTAAGGGCATTTATCGATTGACACTGATTTCAATGATGCAGTTTAATATATTATCGTCGAGTTCATCCGGGTTTAACAATACAATATCAACAATTATAGACAAGAACGCAACTGAAAAGTTTACAATTTATGCCGTTGATAGAAATCTAGCCGGGGCAAACATTACATGGTATGTGGAATTTGTAGCGAATCTAAGTAATTAAAAACACTAGTTCTTTTAAAATAAAAATGACCACCAAGGAAATTGAATCAGAGGTATCACCGACGTCACATCAATATCGATTCGATACCGCAAAAGAATTCTCCGCGAACTTGAAAACGCTTTCCGAACAATACCGTGCAAAAATAAAAAAATACCGCCGAAAAATAACCGCCATCGACGCGGTCGTGTACTCGGTGTCGGGTATAGTGGCCGGTACCGGTGTTATTTTATCCACGGTGACCACGATAGCCCCGATCGCTGTTCCAATCGCTGTCTCCGCGATGACAACAGTTGCTGGAGTCGCCAACGCAATCACTAGGAAGATATCATCGTGTTTTCAGAAAAAACTCAACGAGTATACAGTAAAACATCAAATAGTATCCGACGCGTACTCGAAATTATCCGGGTTGATCTCGTTGTCAATTGATAATTTGTTCGTATCCGATGTTGAATTCTCCACGATGGTCCAGTTGTATAGCTCCGCGATGTCAAAAATCGAGGATTTTCAACTGGAAGCCGGAACCACCTGGTTGCTGAAATTAGACACTAAAGACAACGAATAATAATAATGTCGCTGAACCCCGAAGGGTTTCAATTACTTCAGCGGATCGCGGAGAACACCACTCCGGTACAAACAAATATGATATCAATAACGTCAACGAAACCCGAATTCAGTGTGAACTTCCCGTCGCCGGTTCCAGTGAAGGAAATAGCGCTGGCAAAATTGCGAGTATATCACAGTTGGCCTAATATTCGAGCGGACGCATTTAACGGACAACAACCTAATAACTCGCTGGTTTTTGCACGGAAAAATAAACCCGATGGGACCCCAGACTGGGAGGAGGTTACAATACCAACTGGGTCATACCAAATAGAGCAAATCAATAAAGAATTTCAACGCAGAATAAAATCGATCACAGGAAAGGAATCAAAAATCGCTATTACGGTTCATGAACCGACGTTATCATCGACGATTGAAATAAGCACACCGGGGTATATGGTTGATATTTATAACAGTTCAATAAGAACCATACTAGGATGGCCTAAGAATCCACCCGCGGATTTACACACAAATGTGCAATCGTATCATGAGATTAATCCCAGTTATCTGAATGATTTGTCTATTATAAGAAACACGTTATTACCCAGCGAGTTTATATTTCAAGACAGGAATACCATGCAATGGTTTTTTCCGTATAAGAAAACTCCTGAATTGTCAGCCAAGGTCACAGTTCGTTTAGATGATATCACTGGTGCGTTTGCCGAGATTAATCATTATTACCAATTACAACTAGAACAGCTACGAGAGACAAAAGCACAAAAACACGTTGAGGTGTTAAATCAACTTATATCAGACATGGAATATATCAATGAACGAATCGTTAAAGTAATATCCGATAGCAGCGATGATAATAAACAAAAATTCCTAACCGGGTATAATATCACAGAAGCCGATTTACCCGATTTCAAGTTTCCAGGATACAACGCGCCAGAACTAAGAAAGTCTCTTAATGATTTTCTCGATCCATCAACTTATATCCTCAGACACGATAACGGAGATGGTGGTAGGCATATTGCTCCATACAACGTAAATATCGCATCGGTGAAAGCAATCAATCTAGTGTGTGATGTTATCGAAGGGAGTTACCAGGTAGATACCAATCAATCAAATCAAGCTCAACAGGGATATATCCTTTATTCATTTTCACCAACAGCCCCTCCGGGATTTTTAATCGTTGAGAATCCGATTAATCCAGTCTATATGCGATGCCATGATCGGTTTTTAACGAGAATTAATTTTAAACTCACCGATCAGTCAAATAACCTAATTGATCTACAGGAGGAGGAGTTAGTGATCACTCTGTTTGTAAGATCATTGTAAGCAGCAGAGGGGGCGATGACATCGACGCGGTCGTCGATGTGCTTACCGGACGCTGACGACGCTGGGGATCGGCGCGCAGAAGGTGTTAATTAAACCAAATGACGACGCGACGATCCCCCAACGACGTCGTCGTTTTTTTTTTACCAGCGCTGACTACACCGGATCCGTTGAGTGCAGAAAGTAATAATTAAGCAAAATAACGATTGGACAAAATGTCGGATTCGCCCCCTCTGCTGCTTCTAAGACTAAGTCAGACAACCAATACTTTTAGCTAATTTACAACCCATTCTTCCATTTGAGGAACCATTTAGTAGAATAATGGTAGATTGCGTAGGTCCTTTACCCAAGACGAAGTCAAGCAACCAATACTTGTTGACCATAATGTGTGGGTCAACAAGGTTTCCAGAGGCAATTCCTGTACGGAATATTAAGAATATAGCTATAGTCAGAGCCCTAATTATATTCTTTACACTTTTTGGTCTTTCTAAGTCTGTCCAATCTGATTAAGCTTTTAATTTCATGTCAGAAATCTTCATACAAGTAATAATAATAATGATAGTAATAATGAGGATTTTGTATAGTGCCTAATCTTTAGAAGCTCTAAATGTTTTACAACATTAGACAACACCTATAAGATGAAAAAAAAACATATATTAATATTATTGCTAAAAGAAACACCATGAAATTAGAAAAACATTAAAAAATATAAAAAACATGTTGAGAATATTTCAGGTAGAAACCATTATTAGGTTTTTAAGTTTGTTCTTGCAGTCGAAATAAGTGAGTTTTGAGAGCCCTCTTGAATGTGATCACTGTGTCTTTGTGTCTATGTTCAGTGGGCAATTCATTCCATGTTGCTGGGCCCTGGTATCCAAAAAGAACGCTGTCCATATACTTTGTTTTCATAGTGGGAATAATGAGTTTACGATTGTCAGAAGAGGAGCGTAAGTATATTGCTGGTGTGTACACATGGGTGAGGTCGGATAAATATGTTGGACTAGAGTCCGACAGTGAAACGTAGCACAGGGAACAAATTTTGTGTCTGATTCTGGATCGAATGCATAGCCAGTGTAGGGTACAGAGCAGCGGGGAGGTGTGCTCTGATCGTGGTACTCTAAGTATGATCCAAGCAGCTCTGTTTTCAACTTCTTGAAGTTTCTGGAGTAGATATTGAGATGAATCAGACAGAATTGAGTTACAATAGTCCAGTCTTGAAAGTACTAATGAACACACAAGTGTTTTAGTGGCATCAATTGAAAGATATTTGCGAAGTGAGCTGATGGGTCTCAGCTCAAGATATGCAACCTTGCATAAGTTCATGACATGCTGGTGCAATGTGAGAGTACTGTCCAGAGTAACACCTAGGTTTCGTACTGATTGTGTGAATTTAATGTTGGCGTTGTTGATATTCGTTGTTTGAGGTAAAGGATGTGAATGAGAAAGTCTTTTTGTTTTGATCAGAATGGCCTCAGTTTTATCATTATTCATCTGCAGTTTGTTGCATGTCATTAATTATTTCACATCAGAAATGCACCTCTTTACACCTTGGATTGTAGCATCAATTTCAGTTGGGTGGCTAGATTTGTATATTTGGGTGTCATCAGCGTACAAATGGTGAGACACTGAATGATGATCGATGACACTTGAGAGCGACTGAGTGTACAGGATGAAGAGAACAGGACCAAGAACAGACCCCTATGGAACACCACAACATTGATCAACTGGGCTGGAGTGTATTCCATTTGCAGATACAATTTGTGTCCTGTTGACCAAGTAGGACTTGAACCACAGTAAGGCTGTATCATGAATGCCACATACATGCTGGAGACGGTGAAGTAATATATCATGGTCTATTGTGTCAAATGCTGCCGACAAATTAAGGAGGGTGAGGCCTGTAATCTTTCCGCTATCCAACGCAGAGAGAATGTCATTAACTACTTTTAGAAGAGTAGTTTCAGTACTGTGACAAGGGCGATATGCAGATTGTACATTGCTAAAAGACTGTTTGAATTTAGATGAGATATAAGCTGGGATAGAACAATCGTTTCTAAGATTTTTGATATGAATGGGCGGTAGTTCTTTAAATCGTTATGATCTAGTGTTGGCTTCTACAGCAGAGGCTTTACAATGGCAGCTTGAAAAATGATGGGAATTCCTTGGATGAGAGACAGGTATTAATAACATCAGTTAGTGAAGGCAATACTGGATCTAAGCACTCAAGCATCAGTGATCTTGGAATTGGATCCAGTTCACATGACTTTGGTGCGATCTTCATCACGATTGTACGTACGAAATCCATAGAGACAGGTTCAGATGCTGCTAATGGTTGCCGTTCAAATTCTGTATCCCAATTGTATGGTGACGACGAGTCAATTAAAATTGTGGTGTCAAGCTTATCTCTAATGGTTTGTACTTTGTCATGGAAGAAATTTGCAAACATGTCCGGAAGGTCGACTGGAGAGAAGGTAGTTGGAAGTGGTGTTGATTTGTTCCTTGACATTAGTTTGTTAGTAATCTTGAAGAGCTCTTTGCAGCTGGAACTTTCCATGATCTTAGTAGTGTAGTGGGCTGATTTCGCCTTATGGACTATATTTGTGACGTTCTTCTTAGCGACTTCATAGATTTGCTTATGACTAGTGAGTCTGGTGGAAAGCCAAAGCCTCTCAGCTTTACGGCGGTCTCTTTTAGCAGTGCGAAGCTGGTCCCTAACAATGCTATACCATGGAGAACACTTTTGAATTGATACTCTGCACTTGGTAGCTGGGGTATGTTTGTCAAGTAATGAACGCAGACAGTTATCGAGTTGTTCTGCGGTAGGAGGTAAGCAAGTTGTTAGGTTAGCTTGGATGTCGTGCATTTTCAATAGGATCAACCTTTTGATTCAAGCAAGATTTATCAGTTAAAAGTGGATTAACCACAATCTTATCTCAAGTTAAGTCATTGCCTAGGAATAAATTAATACCCTCAATTGGTAACAAATTCACAGCGCTGCCGGCAGTCACTGGCCCTAAGCCTGATGTTCAATTAACATTATAGAGAGGAATTTGAATATGACCGCACTCTACTTGCTGAACGAGTACACTTTCGGAAGGAGAAGACTTCTCAGACAAACCTAAAGTACTTAACAATAAACGACTCTGAGAAGTTCATGTGTCCCTTTTTTATTTTATTTGGGATCAGCAATAAGTGATATAGAACCATTCGACTTGAATGGTTCATAATTCTCCATAATAGAATCACACGAAGATTGGGGTTTGTTTGACCCCACAAATGTATTGTTTTCAATAAATTACCATGACATGACCTATGAGAAACAAGAGCATTTGGAACTGCTCTGTCGTTATTCTGATGCTTATTTTTTTAACTTAAGCAGTCAGACATAACGTGCGCCATGTTCTTGCAATATCTACATGTAGTAAAAGATAAGGATTTCTGATCAGTCTTATCAAACGATGGATTCTGATTAGTTGCATCAGATTGAAATTTGTTAGTACTCGATTGAGACTGATTTGGTTTCCTACTAATCCTTTGCTGAGAGGAAGACTTATTGACAAATGAACTTTGTGAGCTAAGGAATACTCGCCAGCTGCACGAGACGTTTCCAAAAATATATATCTATGTTCATCAAGGTAAATTTTGACGTCACTATGGACGCAGTACTTGAAGTCTTCAATTAATATGAGTTGTCTCAGTTTGTCATAATTTAAATGCACACCACAGATCAAATATTTGTTTTTTTTCCTTAACAATCTTCTCATGGGTTTAGCTATTTTCTTTTTGAAAATTCCGAAACCTCTGTCATTATGCCTCAGGTACCAACCCATAAGCCTTCATAATACATCCCTGACTAGATCATAATCGGTACTTGCTTCTAGTGATAGTGAAATATATACATCACTAGCTTTGCCAATAAGTACGCAAAAGGTAAAGAACTACATTCTGTCTCAGACACACTGAAAGTTTTATGCAGAGTTCATTCATTCCTGGCATTGGGTCAATGTACAGTTGCTTGCAGTCAATCATAACGGCATTTGAAATACAGGTATTACTATTTACTTGTGACATAAATGCAATATTTGTATAGTATGTAAGTAGAAGGCTACCGGTTATATTAACCCTGTACTTCGGAGTTACGGGAAATTACGAGATTTATTTTATACGCATTCCTTTTCCCAATGGTCATCTTGTTAGGCAAGAGCTCGTGTTAACGTTCCCAATACGGTTTTCTAATTTGCAGACTGAGCATAGAAGAATCTGCTAATGTTACGAGTCTATGGTCTTAAAATAAGTAACAGAAAAGAGTGAAGACAACAAAATTTGTAAAGTATAACAAATAATTTATTTCCCTAGACTACAAAGTAAACAAAATAAGGAAAAAAAACTTACAGTATTGCGAATTAAATCCAAATTGTAATCCAAGATTTAAAAAACACAAGTCCTATTAATGAAAAGTTATAAGTGAATCACAGTTCAAATCCCGATGAAATTTCAAGATGGAAGGCGATGCCGTCTGTAATAGCCAGCGTTGTACTGATGTGCCATAGTCTCTTGTTGAATATAGAAATTGTTATTCAGTTTTTCAATTCCGTAAAAATTCTAATAAATGTCTTGTCCAAGAATTAATTTAGAGCACTTTTGTATATCATGGGGAAAAACAATCACTTAAAGTCAATAATCTGAAGAAATAAAAAAAATCAGAACTAAACTGGACAAAACATAATATAACTTGACGTCTCGACGTCTAAAGTGTTACGGCACGACTGATATAATTATTATCATAACATCAGTTATAAGACTAACTAAAACGCAAAACAGATTCCAGGAGGGTGATCAAGAGTTCATCCTTCTGGAATAAAGAATTTCTTTATATATATATATATATATATATATATATATATATATATATATATATATATATATATATATATATATTACGAATTAACACGTGCCTTACATCACGTAGTCCAGGTATGACCTTGACTCATCTTAATGATTCTTACTCTGAGAAGGATAATTAAAAAAATATTCTAAAAAGTTGCTTACCAAAGCTGCCAGTGAATTTGGAATAAGGTCCACAGATACAATGCTTCAGTTGTTGGGTATTTACATCAATGAAATAAATATAAAAAAAATCAATCAAGTGAAACAGAATGGAACTTAATTCTGAAAATAATGAAATCCAGTAAACAATATTTCATTTAAATAACATGTAATGGAATTTTAAAAAATTAAACTAACAAACAAACAAATAAATTAAATATAAATAACACTAAGATAAGGGACTCTCTTCACGACGTATATTTGCTGTGCAATATTATTTAACTCACTAGAGTAGACTATATGTGGAATCTCTGCAATATCTTTATCCAGTGTAAAATGCATAGCAGCACTTAACCGGCAAATTCGACCTTTATTAAGATTATACATATCGAAGTTATATCAATAAAGCTTGCCTTTTATAAAAATTCCTAGAAAATTAAATGAAATACATCTACTGTCAGGTACTAACCATGATGCTGTCATTTTCTTTTGGGGTGTTTTATGTTTATCTATAGCTTTGCTTAATTTGTCTGGGTGAATGAGATTTGTACCTATCTGACTTTTATCTTAATTCAAAGAAGAAGGCCGGATGCTTGCTTGAATTTGTGTTGAAGACCCGACCTTGTTTACGTGCTAGCCTGTATTTCCCGCACGAAGCCTACTATGTCGCACGTCGAGTGAAATTTGTATATAAAGATGTATGGTAATCAATGATTCATTCCTATCTTACGATCAATCTGTGGAATCAACTATAGTTGTGTTCATACATAATTTGAGAGGAATTAACTTATTCAATAAAGTCAAAACGTGCTCATTGATTTTTTAAACACTACTTTGAGATTATTAAGGAATAGTTCAAAGACGTATGGATTCTTATCATTGTGATGCATCACGTCATTCAAGATTACTGGAATCCATTTGGAACGTTCTGTATTTTTTGGACATTTAGGACTTTTGGATTTAATTAACAATACTTTGTATTTTCAATTTTCACTTTCTAATCTGGTAAAATAAATTGTGTGTTGAATTTTACTTAAATAGTTGGTTGCACTGCTTTTCTGTTTCTTAGTTTAAGACCAGAGAATCGGAGCTGAAATATTATCTTTTCTTTTAACTCGACAGAATTATCTTTTCCAAATAATATCCTGGATACAATATGGTCTTACTTTGTTTCTAATTAGAGCAAAATATTTTTGCAGCGATTAACAGATGGAAATTTAACCAAAATGTCACGTTGGTGTCCCAAATATAATTGCGGTATACCGCATCAGGTATCACGGTACGTTCCGTATTATAAACATTTTTGTGGTATAAATAATTCTCTAAATTTGCTTAATAGCCTGTAATTTATGCTATAACAATGAAATATCCGGGATCTAATTTGCGCTTACATAAATATACATAAATAACAGATGTCGTTATGGCTCATCGATCTCTAGGTCAATAAGACATAGTTTCCAGTATCAGCAACAAATTGAAATAAACTAGTTGAAACATACTACAATTAATGGTTTAATTCTGAGAAACAGCCATATAACGTTTTGCAAACATAACGGTTTTTCTGTTTTAGCTCTTTGTCTTGTCTATGTTTTGTATCTGCCTTTGAAAAATACTAATTAAAGAGTTTAAGGCGCTCAGGCTAGTTAGATACTAGTTTTGCACTGTTCGTTGTCAATTTATTTCACACACACACACACACACACACACACACACACACATATATATATATATATATATACATATATATATATATATATATATATATATATATATATATATATATATATATATATATATATATTATTCATATGCATCGTTCTCTTCGTGTTAACTATACTAATGACATTATTTAAAGACCAAAGAAATCTCTGCAGTTCAAAGTGAACCACAAGATAACTTAAACAAAGTGAGAGATGGTAGCAAAAATCATAAACTATCAAAACGAAATATGTGACTGTTAGAGCAAGGCAAAGGCTTGCATGTCAAAATCTCCGCAAATATTTTACAGGGGGATCAAACAGTAAATAAAATTCGAAATTTTGAAATCATTATAGAAGAGCAATAATTTTTTCATTTCTCAAATTTGTTCTTGAGGTTTTTGCAGTTCAAAATGGGAAGCAAATTCCTAGATGTATAATGAAGAAAACTGTGTGACGTAATGGTTATGTTCTGTCTCTGACTGACTAATGTTGTATCGTATGGGGGATCTCTACAAGGAAAACAAAGACAGGCAGCATCCTCAATCTGCAAAAGAGAGCAGTGCCATTTGTTTCCGTCGTATCCTCTTCGTAAAAATTAATATGTATAGAAAGAGGAATTGAGTCATATATAAGTGTTGACTTGTTTATAAAAGAACAAACCCAGAATCACTAGCAGACTTGACAGATTTGGATTAGATATTTAAGTGACTCAAAACCCTACCATTTGAAAATGACGCCCAAAGGGGATCCACAAATTATGGAGCACAAAAGAAAAGAGCATACCTTTAGTCAACTGCAATGCAGCGGAATCGCCTGCCAGTTATTACCTTCAGCTCGTTCTAGCTGGTTATTTTTAAGTAAAGACTGAAACAAAATCTTGTGCATGAAGATATATATATATATATATATATATATATATATATATATATATATATATATATATATATATATATATATATAATTACTAATGTCTTTCAGCTGCATTACATGTATTATTACTTCATTATGAACTCGTGCATTTAGAATTTAGATTTTCATCATCACGGTACCACTTATGAAATACATTTGTCGTGATCTCGTTAACGTTTATTTTCATTCTTCTTTGTGTCATTCAGTGGTATTTGTATGGGTTCTTCAAAATATAATGCGTTTGGGCGTTTGAGTGGATTGTATCTCAGAAGACTACCAGATAATGCGTATGGGCGTTTGAGTGGATTGTATCTCAGAAGACTACCAGATAATGCGTATGGGCGTTTGAGTGGATTGTATCTCAGAAGACTAGCAGATAATGCGTATGGGCGTTTGAGTGGATTGTATCTCAGAAGACCACCAGATAATGCGTATGGGCGTTTGAGTGGATTGTATCTCAGAAGACTATCAGTAACCGTTGAAGGGTAAAACTAAAGTAATGATTATTTATATTGCTTCTCAATTTTTCGCATTCTTACTTTCCTTGTATTTACAACATCAGATGATATTTTTGTATGTTTCTCTACAACAATTATTTTCTTTAGGTTTTACTATTTTATATTTCTATTGATAAGGGCCCGAGAAAAAATTAGTGTATACTTACCGTGTCACCCTCACATAAAAGGTGTGTATGCCATATTATTATTATTATTATTATTATTATTATTTAGTAGTCATTTGATATTAAATGTCAGTCTCAGCTTTGTACCACAATAACTCGGTATAGACAGGAGAGCAGCTGATTTCAAAGAATTTATGATACAACGTTTCTAGAGAACGCTCTCCACATTGTAATTGTATAGCTTTTACATTTTGTTTGTTATCAATATGCATTCTATATTGATTTTGAGTATGGTATCCTTACAGTCTTAATTGTTAACTGTTATCTATTATATCGTCTTGCCAATGTAAGCATATGACTTTATGACCATTTACGTGTCTGCATCCTCAGTTTGCTATGACATTCTGTAACTCAGCTATTTTTCCCTATGTAATACTGTCCTTTCCGCTACACAAACATCCACACCCACAAACATACACACCCACCCACCCCCACGCACACGAATGAATGAATGCTATCAAATGTTTTAAACTGACAGTTTTATTAAATCCGAAATGAAATCCTGAAGAACTAGTGACCTGTACATATCAATCTCATCATTTCTAAAACAACCGACACCCTTTTACAGACGATTTCGGATCGATGAACTCTCATATTTATCATGACCAGGCACACAGTAGAGATAATTTATTGGCGAAAAATAGACAATGAAATGCTGACATCGGATTCTTTGCAGAAACTAAATTAAATCAACATATACCACAATTCTCCCGTTACGTTTAGCAGGAGAACTGTTTGCTTAATTTATCGATTTCGCATCTCTTTTTCTCCCTTGTGGTCATTAATTATAATGCTTCTATTCCACGAGCAAGTACAAAAAGTGAAAAGCTGCGACTGAGTAGTTAGTTGTCCAGAGAAGGTGCCGATCATAGCATTCCTCCGGGACAAATTTTCTATCAGTATAGACATTACTAAGTTTCCTTGTTTATTTTTCTTCATTTTTATGAAGTCTAGTGTATTGGTTATATGTAAGGTTGCACCAAGACAATTATGTTTAGGTCGGGTACAAATACAAACACAGCATAAAAAAGACCAGTACAGTTTATTGATGAATTTTCTCGAAATAGTTGGAATTTAATTAAGTAACTGGAATTGTCAGTCCATGTGACCTTTTCTGAACTGGTCAAATCACACCTGATAACTTTGTCATCTGTCGTGAAAACCACTAAACTAAATACATGTCAATTACTTACGGTGTAGGCTATTGACGTTGATTTTTACTGAATACATGTAACTTTTTTGGCTGCTTAAGAAATCTGTTTTAAAGACCGCAAAGAAGGCAAGAATATATGAATACTTAATTAGTGTAGTCATACTTTATACTGCAGTCATGGATTTACAGTCTGTTAATAGGATGACAAATAACCCACATAACCTATTGGATGAACAGGGACAGAAATCATTCCATATAGAAGAAAAGTGTAATTGTTGCATCCTCGAATGACATACAACTTCTAGAGGTTGAAAAAGGTTGAAATGAGTGGTATATCTATGTAATCGTTTTGGTGAGTCAAGTCTGTGTACTATTTCACACCGAATCAAAATATTCGTGTAAATCATAACGGTGTTTCTATCCGCGAGTCTGTTTAATCATGATATAATGTTCATTTCTTACTTACCAGTGGCAAAAGAAGATATCAAATCAAATTTAATGTTTCCAGCGCAGAAGAACATCTTTTATTTCTTATTTAAGTAGTTCTAATAAAACCACGGCAAAAGCATCACCCAGGAGATAGGGAGAGACCCTTTATTTTAACAGTGACCCAATTACAATTTAGAATAAGAGGTAAAGTTAATAATTCACAACGATTGACGAAATCTGAATAAAAAATACTACTGTTCACCTATTCCTTTTGGAAAGATCGAAACCATAACGTATAATAACAAGACACATAAAAACGTTTAATTTGTTACAAATTTGCACATTATAGTGTTGGAGATGGCAAGTTAGACTAAGCGTTGGTCAGTAATGCGGTTGGTGGCCAATATGTGTACGTGCTGGGCAGTAGATTAGGTGATACTCATTTTTGTTGAATAAGCGTGACTGCTGGTCAGTCAAAGAGATTGATTGGTCATTTGACGCAGAAATTGGTTGTAGATGTGTGTGCTGGTCAGTTAGTTTATGTGTTGATCGCGATGTATGGTGTTGTCGGTTATCCAGGGTATTGGTCAGTGAGTTTGTTGTTTTGAGACAGTAGGTGTTTATTAAACCTATAGGAATTTTAACATTATGTCTCCACTCGTCTCCAAAACGACATTTTGTACCGCAAGCAATAACAAAATTATGGCGACGCGAGTAAATGTAATAAACTTTGTTAACATTGCATTCCCCTATTCCACCATTTATAGCAGGGGATAGTTTGTAATTTGGACCCTTTCCATATTTTGATCTTAAAGCGGTCATGTGACTTTATTAGCTAGTGTTGCTTATTATTTGCGAATTTTAGTGTTTCGTGCATGTGCGTGCATTTCTTGAAACATGTGAACCATTGGTGACACCAACCCTAGTGACGCCAGAGAGAGAGAGTGAGAGAGAGAGAGAATTGTATAGTCTATAGAAATGATAATTAGTGCAGAATAATGACTAAGATGAACTGTAAATATATTAAATATTTTAATTACTTCTTGTTGGCTCTTCGTTTTGCTTAGTTTCTATTCCACGCTAATTTCCATACGCCAGTACGTGTGAATCCATGACAGTTCAGGTTCAGTGTACAGGAAGCTAACCGTGTTTGTAGTGCACTACTTTCTTCATAAAAACCACATTTCATGTTTAAATCATGAGTGTGTCATATTGATTTAAAAAATATGAATAAAAATAGAAACTCAAAAAGAAAATATTCAACTTATCAATTTCCACATGTGATTGTGGACAACAAGAAAATTCGTTGATCTACATTTCGTAGCGGACTTACTCGCAGGGATGTGAGGAGTTCATTCACTCGTATAAATTTTTCATGAAAGGAAACTCGGCAGGTCTAGTTTTCATTTAATGAAAATTGTATACATCTCGTGGTATATCATTGATACAGTGTACATGCTATACATATATCATAAATTTATACTACATAAATTAAAAATAGCATGGCTTTAGAAGTGTTGGTATAAAGCAATTTGATATACCAATACTATCAGCATATCAAATTGTGATCCGCCCATGGCGCAATAATACACATGCATAAACATTCTTGGAACTGTGTGCTGTTGGGTCTATTCCTATAGATCAGTGATGAATTTCCACTCATTAATCATTAGTAACGTATGGAAATAACGATAAAAAGTAATAATAACCACTGTTTTCTAAATGAATTTAGCATGGTACACTATTTAATCGGAATCCCTTTTTTCCGTTTCCGCCTCCCCTCTCATGCACAAGGGACAAAATATGCCAAAAGCTGCAGTTAAAGAGAAAATGAAATTGGGCTTAAAAAAACAAACATTGAAATTGAAACTGCACCAAGTAACCTTCAATATCATTCTTCATAACCATATGTTTACACTTACAATGGGACCTGTATAAAGTATTTATATAAGCAATGATACAAAGTTGCAATGGCCTGTCGACACAATAAGGAAATTATATTGGTTATGGGGCACACATATGTAATGTATTTAAAGCCTTGATTATATTGTTGTTGTGTTTTAAACCTACTATAAGGTTACAGAAATCGATTATTATTATTATTATTATAATTATTATTATTATTAATTAAATATGAAAATATACAAAGGCATCTCTCTGTCTCTCTCTCTCTCTCTGTTTCTCTCTCTCTCTCTCTCTTGATCATCATGAAAAGACGAGAATAGAGGATTTTCTCTTGTCTAATACCACAACGTCTCTGGGCCTATGAAGAATGATGGTAAATGTTAAATCAAACCGACCCAAAGGAAGAGAGAGAGAGAGAGAGGGAGAGAGAGAGAGAGACAGAGAGAGAGACAGAAACAGAGAGACAGAGAGAGATACAGAGAGAGAGAGGTTATCTATGACTGCAAGCAGTATTAAAATTCCGAAAATGACAAGTAATTTTGATGACTCAAGAGAGGTTCTTAAAAATCTAAACATTGTAGCCCAAAGTAAATAAAATACTAAAATTCCGAAACTAGTACGAAAATTTAAAAGTGAAACGGAGAAATTGTAAAAACAAAATTATATCGACTTTAGCGATGAATGAAAATATCTGGACGTATTTAATATTTTAAAAACTGAAAGATTAAAGAAACATTTTTAAACAGCATTTCAAATTGTAAAAAGATTATCAAGAAGAGAGTCTACATTTATTTACATACAATAAAAAGTAAATTTTTTTAACATTTAAGAAGTTACAAAAGTATATGGGGTGGAAAAATTTTAGTATTTCTGCTTCAAGAAACCGCGGTGGCCGTTAACTGGGCTATTGGGATATTAGCAATGGTCTAGGTCGTTAACTGATGCTGTAATCGCTTGATTCATTTGAAAGCATTGTTGCTCAACAAAATGTGAAGAGGAAACACACCGCAAACGCAGTCCATTGGCTATTTACAAAAGTAAATTGATGAGCGTGTCTTTAAACACAGTCACCTTTTTATACTTCATTTCTCCAATAAATTTAGAAATGAAAACAAGAATAACAGCGGTGGACTGAATGTGTATCTAAAGCTCAAATCGTCTTTTTTCTGTCACATCATCGTGATTTATTGTGACATTGGTTGCAGACAAGAGTTTGCAACAAAACGATAAATAACCGGATTATTTTACAAAGCAGTTGTATTTGTTATCTTCTTCCCAATCTCTGATACCAATAGTAGCATCGGCAACGCTGAAGAAAGTTATGAAGGCAGCGTTTTGGTGGCCCCACATTATCTATTCCTCCTACCACCTTCGTTATTTGGCGCACGAAGGCATATGTTTCTTAGGGCACATAATCGCGTCACAAGAGTATCCCAAGTTGAGACCAATTTTCAGTAGAAATTTTTCGTGCCGTAAGGATTTGCATATCCTTGCTTATACCAGTTTATGACACCGCTCTGGTGGCCTAGTGGTTAGAGCGTCCGCCTGGGATGCGGGAGATCTCGAGTTCGAACCCCGGCCGAGTGATACCAAAGACTTACAATAATGGTACTAACAGCTCCCTCGCTTGGCGCTCAGCATTAAGAGGTTAGTGTTAGGACTGGTCGGCCTGGTGTTAGGATAATGTGATTGGGTGGGACATCATGCTACATGTCTGCGGTATGATGCCCTAGTGCTATAAACTGTCACACTGCAGACATCGTCGCGATATGACTGATTTTTTTAAAACTACGTTAAAAATCTAAAGCACACACATATACCAGTTTATGAGGCTATCGGTTTCCCACATAAACGACAGATTTTGCTACGTAAATGTATTAATCTTAATAAAATGTTTTCTTCTTTCTTTGAATTCTTTTTCTTCTTTTTTCAAGAGGGCGGGGTAAAACTAATTCGCCTGATGCAATGCTTACCCGTCGCTATTACATTAGTCCCGCCTCCCACAATAGCCTGTGTCTTTCAGAAAGATGATAATTAACTGCGCATAGATCCCTGACATGAGAAGAGCACAGTCGAGGTCTATGGTATTCTAGTTCAGAACATCCCAGAACTGGAACATTCATCTAAGGCAGGATGAAATTTGTAGTATACGGACGAGGGTAATTCTGTCCTGGGATAGGTAAGCGAGGTAGTTTACTCAAACCTCAACCACCCCAACAAAAACAATTAAATTATTAAATTTAATTTGTAAACGTTCTTAATATTTTCATGTACAATATTTACTTTTTAATTTGCCAGATTTTGTTTAGAATTTTTTGTACAAAGTCCCTATTTTTAGTCTTTGTCAAATTTCGTATTAATTTCGGAACTTCAGCATTACTTTTAGTCTCGGCCATATTTTAACATATTTTAATTTTTATCTACCATGACTTTATTTTAGACACTGCTAAATTTGTGTGCTAGTTCCAAAATTTTACTACTACCGTTAGTCTTTGCTATATTTTAAAGAACGAAATTTTGGATTTTGTTTAGTCTCTACTAAATAACATATAAGTTTGAAATAATAGTACCATTTTTACTGTGCACCATATTTTAAAGAAAAAATAATTCCGGACTATTTTCAGTCTCCGCATAGTTCCGCTTAGAGCTATTTCAGTCCAGGCCATTATTTTGACATTTTCTGCACTTTTTTCAGTCTCCGCTAAAGTCGGCATTTCATATTACATTTTGTCTTCACTATCCGATGTTTTGTTTGTTGTTGTTGTTGTTGTTGTTGTTGTTTTCGGTTTTTGTTTTCGTTGAATACCATGACTGTTTCGGACTTTTAGGACTGCTTCAAATTATATCCATTTGAGTATAATTATGAGTTGGATCTCGTCTGTTTTTAACGTCAGTACAATATCAGGGATTTTAGCGACACTGCCCACATAACCTACGTAATGCTGTATATGTAAATCTCAGCTGATCTACTGCTAATTTTCCTCTCGCTCTACAATTTCCAATGCGACATTGGGCTGTTGCCCACAGTTGTTAAGTATTTCAGACCACGAAGAAAGGGACTGCTTAATAACTATAACCTAATTACGATGAAAAGAAAACTTTGTTTTTGTCTAAATCCACACGTTTACCACTTATGTCGTGAGTATGCGTGCTTGTCTGTCTGTGAGTGTGTTATGTAATGTGAAATGGCAGACAAAAATGTTTAAATATCTGTGTTTTTCATGTTTTGTGGGTTTTTTTAGAGATAATTTTCATAAAGTATAATGGCAAGCAACACTATATTAAGACTTTAATTCAGTATGTTTGCATTCCAATAAAAGAACAAAGACATCGTTGTTTTTGTTTAATCTGGCTGCCTTTATCCAATAATCTCACCTGGATTACCTCCCCGATTCCTGAAAAACAATAAAAGTGCTCTCTAATGAGTATATCACCAGTTACAGAAAATACAAATACATAACAGATAACATTTTCATGTGCATTGTACTTCCCTGTTAAAAATGGCTGTCGGGATCGGGGTTGTATCGAATACATAAAGGAGGCTCGTATTTTGCAACTTTATTTTGAAATAATTGTCATAAATCCTTCAAGAGTAGTTGTGGCTATGCACGTTTCTTCCTAAATAATTGTCATAAATCCTTCAAGAGTAGTTGTGGGCTATACACGTTTCATCCTAAATAATTGTCATAAATCCTTCAAGAGTAGTTACGGGCTATATACGTTTCGTCCTAAATAATTGTCATAAATCCTTCAAGAGTAGTTGTGGGCTATGTACGTTTCTTCCTAAATAATTGTCATAAATCCTCCAAGAGTAGTTGCAGGCTATATACGTTTCTTCCTAAATAATTGTCATAAATCCTTTAAAAGTAGTTGTGGGCTATACATGTTTCTTCCTAAATAATTGTCATAAATCCTTCAAGAGTAGTTGTGGGCTATACACGTTTCTTCCTAAATAATTGTCATAAATCCTCCAAGAGTATTTGTGGCTATACACGTTTCTTCCTAAGTCGATTTTAACTACAGATTCAACACGAGCATTATCCTATATCACAAAAATGTTCCCGGGATGTTTTCGGTGCTTGATGGATGAAAGCATGTATCTAATATGGGATAATAAAACATTACCAACTGTATGATTTAGGGAGGATATGATTGTGAGAACCACATAGCTGAGGAAAGAAATAGTAAGTATTTGAAAACATCATAAACTATGTCCACCAAACAGTCTGAAAATATATTGGGTCCCTTAATCAATTGCTCATTTCATTATTTATCCCGCAGTTTTACTTTAACTAATACTAAATAAAGTAGTGTAAAATTTCCCATTGCACACTTCGTATTTTGGGTATGCATTTACCATTTCAGCACATTTTAGTTTTATGGAATATATTTTGACCATGTGCATAATTAAAGAAACGACGCTAAGGTCATTAAAACACGGAAAGGTATAATAGAACAGGGTAAGAAAAGTTTCTTAAAGCCCCAAAGCCGCCTTTACATGTAAAAAGTCGTATATGCCAAATCATCCGAATAATACTGAATCATAACGATATTGGTCCTTAACATCGTTGGGTTCCATTAAAACCAGATAACATTTACTTTTGATCACATTATGAGCCATATAATGTCTGCCTCGAACTTAGAAACCCTGCCATATTTCACATATGTACGAAATTAATCCGATGTTGATCGGCAACATCTGTGGGTCAACCGATTTCAGTCGAAAGCTGGAGCACAAGTTTTGATGATGTCACCGTTGTAAACATAAGAAACCAACACCACACTATGTCAGATTGTCTTCAGTCCAGCTTCACTTTTCAACGTATTCCAGCCTATCAGCTGATGACCAATATTCACCCTAGTCATATTTGATCTGATGTACTCTTTTTCTTTTCAGATCCGCTTAAAAAAGCGGGCATGCCTTTCTTCATTCGCTCCTGCTACAATTTAATAGTCATTAACGTGTCGAATGTATCACATCACAACTTTCAGAGCATTTTACGAACGAGAACGGGGTTTATGAAATATAGCTTTTTTAACAAATCATTTATATCCTTCCATACCATAGTTTACTTGAAACAATGAAATATATGATAAACGAAGGCAATGGGGCTTTGAAATGGACTTAATTAACACTAACTCTGTTTCGCAAATGAAGTTGAACTTGCTGTTGCATTTGTTGTCGTTCCAGCGGAAATTGTTGGAGAAGCTCATTTCCAGGCAATTCTCGTTGCTATTGGCGTTGTCCGGCTCCCCTTGCTGCCAGTTGCTGTACTGCATTTTCCCGCCAGAATTTAGCCACACCCATTCGCCCTCGACCTGCAGATTTGACGCACCAATCCAGAAGGTACCAGAATTGAACGAACCTGACAAGAAGAATCATTTTTTTAAAAAGTAACTGTCACAACTGATTAATGGCCTTCATTTATTGTGATCCATCGTGTAAAGTCATGCATTATTTAAGACATCTGAAGTTAATAGCGGTTTTTGTTATAAAGTTCAGCCCAACCCATCTCCCAAATTCTATTTGGATCCAACCCTATTATATTAAATGCGTGTGCCATTTTATGTCTGTTTTTTAGTAGGTAATGAAATGATGTTTATAATCTATCGATGATATCGCAAAAGCTATACTGCATAGCATCATGTGTTAGAATCTTTATTTTGGAACGAGTTCCTTCATGCCAACATCAATAGATATTACACCAAAGACTTTATGGCTTTGGCAGTACTTGCATTACCTTTTCCCTCTTACTGCTGTGACTAAAATTAATATTATATGAACAATAGACAATATGGTGGATGCATAATTTCTTGAGAACTTAAGCTAAAGAAGAAAATATTTCTCAGAAAAGCAATCTTCGAGATAGATAGATAGATAGATAGACAGACAGACAGACAAACAGACAGAGAGACAGGTAGGTAGGTAGACAGACAGACAGACAGACAGGTAGGTAGGTAGGTAGGTAGGTAGGTAGATAGATAGATAGATAGATAGATAGATAGATAGATAGATAGATAGATAGATAGATAGATATGAACAAATATTTCACCTGCGGAAAGTTTACTGATGTACCCAGCTATGTACTTTTCTTCACTCTCCGTTTCTATGACGACCAGGTGTCCTCCATACATTTCGCAATACACCTGAAGAGGGAGAGACAATTTTTACATAAATGTTATGTATATTTAACTAAAATTATATTTGATTTAATTTAATTGTTTGTTTATTAGTTTTTATTTTATTTATTCCATTACATGTTATAGTAATGTAATTTTGTTTACTGGAATATTACATTTTCCAGAAATTAGTTTGACCAGACTGTTTTTTCATAAAGACATAATAATATAATTTCCTGACCTTGATTCAAATTAGTAACAGCTGAAGTAAACAACTTCTTTTTTAATGTTTTGAATTCATTCCTTGTATAAGCTTTTAGGGTGGAATCTAGGCTGTTCTGGGTGTACGTGACTTTTTACATGCAATAGTCTCTATTTGGAAATTATGTTTTTACCGGAATTGCACAAAGTCCGGCTTTTAGAAGGGAGAAAACAGTGTGGAAATTTCTGAGACTTGGTTTCTTCTGCCGTACTTAGTCCCAAACTAATTCTTTGCCTTGTATCACCACACTAACCGAGTCAATGAACAAATTATTACATTCAACTGTAATTCATAACGAAATCAATAATATATTTTCTGTTTGTTTTTTTTTCCTTCTAAACGTTTGCAATGCAGTGGAGAATGTTAGCTAAATTTAATAGAAAGCAGCATGAATGTCCAAACAGAAAATAACATGGTTACTGTGCCCAGCCTCTATACTATTAAGTAGGATGGCAAAGAAAATGGCTGTGAGATGGTTGCTGCGTAAAGGTCGCTTGCAGTAACAATTACACTTATTTAATTCAAATGCAATTAATTCATGAAAGTGAAACCTAACCTATGCTGATTTTTAAAATATACGTTATGTGCAAATTAGTACCTAACATATGTAAAATAGTCTTAGTAAATCTGAATTTAAATTAATCAATTTGATTTCAAAACAAAAGTAGAAAAATGAAGGACATATACATTAATTAGCATAGTAATATCTGTTTGTTGAAAAACTTGATGAAACGTGCATTGAATCAAAATATTCTCAATCTGTAATATTGTAAAAACTGACAATAAGGAGCGAGAGAAAGATTTGATTTACGTCAGCTTCCGCCCAGGTAGCCCTTATTCCAAATTCCTTGTAACAGGACGATCCATGGACAGAGAATCCATTTGGACAATCTGCATACGCTGTATGTGTCAGATAAAAATGTGATGAGTATGAAAATGCATAGACATTATAAATCTACATTAACATATTAGTTAAAACTCTAAAAGCGAGGAACTTACTCCTTCGACGTTTACCTTTAATTTTCAAAAGGCTGATTTTGTAGAAAAGGCGTGGGGTTCATGAATTAAAGATTTAAAAATATTTATGTTTGATTAACAAAATCAGTGGTCATTTCAGTCAATTTTCTGGAACATTATAAATGATTTATATCATTATCCCATATTACCTGCACACCACGCAGTCTATATTTTTGTGCCAGCAACCTACCAGTTTGGATGATGAACAAAACGTCAACCAGTGCGAAGATGAGCAATGTGATGGTAGACGCCATATTTGACTAGATTGCCTCTTGTTTGGTCTGACGTCATTGAGACCATGGGAAATTTACACTTGGTAGGTTATCTTCTCAAACCCAAGTGACACCGTTTCTGGTCCTTATTTGATCTGTGCGAGATAACACAGAGTGAATAAAGGATTGAAAGAAAACAAGAGGATTTAAAGCCATATGGACATAAAGATGAGAGACCATAAAAATCTTGGCTTTTAGTTAAAGCATCGTTTATTTGTTCATTTTGTTCTTGCTGGAAATCATAAATTGAAAGACAAAACAAGCGAGAATCAATCTATAAAGAGGATAGGACCGATCCTCTTGAATCCAGGCGAAAATCTAATTATTTCTACAAAACTACAAAAAACGATACAAAAATCGAACTTGAATTCATGATTAAAAAACAACACTTTCGAGGAAGTTGACATCATACGAATGTTTACTTTTGGTGTTTTATCCTCCATTTACCTTGAGCACGGGGTACGGTAATTTCTTGCTCTGGAATCACTCCACCCGCTTATCATGGATATAACTGTGATACAGATTACACGTTGGCAACAAGTTTATATTTTGCTTTGCAACACGACACTTAAAATAAAGTTTCAAGCATGAAATTCTTGATGCCCTGTAAAACTGCGAAAATTGAAATCGACTCCATAAAACTATATGGGAAATTTCTTTACTTTGTTTTCTCCCAATATTGACTGAGTATTATCGGTATACATTTATTCCAAATATACTAACACATTATTCCAGCCCACCTTATTTTATTATTTGATTACTTTATTACGAAGGTATATATCAGTAATATAGTGTGCTGCCTTCAGGATAATGCAGATTTATCTATAAGCCGCGATCTTTAGAGTTTATAGGGACAATGTGAATGTAATGTTACAAATATCCATCTTATCAACACGCCCGTGCAGTAACCAATACATAGTGAGTTACAATCCACCATCCCTGTGATTTACACACCGTTTGGAGTGATCGATACCAATTGTCTACTATCCAGTATCAGGTTATCTACTATCCAATAACCAGTTATATACTATTCGTGAGCAATTTGATTGACCAAATATCCAGTGATATACTATCCAGTATCCAGTTATCTACTATCTAGCACCCAGTTATCTACTGTCCAACACCCGTTCATATACTATACTATTCCACACATTTATTATCCAACACACCGTTTGGTGTGACCATCACCCACTCATCTACCGATCAAACGTGTTAGGCTGTAAAAGATGGGGTAAAAATTTAAATCCCTTATAAACAAAACTAACTTCCTTATCCCGCTATAACTTCACTATTATGCCTTTGTGAACAGACGAACCTTTATTACCCTCTACCTTCTATATCTATATATATGTCACTTCAACGACCGCTCCGGTGGCCTAGTGCTTAGACCGTTTGCCTTGGACGCCTTGTCAGTTCGATCCCCGGCTGAGTCATACCAAAGACTTACAAAAATGGTACTAACAGCTGCCTCGCTTGGCGATCAGCATTAAGAGGTTAGTGTTAGGACTGGTCGGCCTGGTGTCAGGATAATGTGACTGGGTGGGTCATCATGCTACATGTCTGTGCCATGATGCTCCAATGTTAAACATCACCATAAACTGTCATACATCAGATAGCGATATGACTGAAAAATTTTTAAAGCTACGTTAAAAATCCAAATTACACACATGTCACTTCAAACGACGTGCTGCATAGCATATGTGGAGTATTGGATAGTAATGGGTACTGGATAGTTGATAACAGGATGGTGGTCATGTACATACTCGGGTGCTGAATAGCAGAAAGCTGGTATTGGTCAATCCAAACGGAGTGTTGAATAGTAATTAGCTGGAAATTTTATAGTTGCTCACTAGGTATTGGCCACTTTAATAGGGTGTTGATGGTACAGTGTGGGCGTTGGATATTAGATCACAGGGTGTTGGTCAGCATGTAGTCGACCCGTAATTTTAAACATATGAACAGCTTTAACATTACGGTTCCCCTTTTGGTCATATATATTCTAAACATGGCGGCTTATAAGTTAAATAACCACATATCATGCTAAACCTATGAACAGTTTCAACATCACATTTAGTCTTTTCCATTTAAGTCCCAAAACTGGTGGCCTAATGTTAATTCACATTGTCCCTAACAGCACTCATCATTATAACTGAATGATACTTTATACATTGCATTTTCCTGTTGTCCGTATAAAACCTAAAAATGGCTTGCTAATGTTAAATTCCAATTGTCACGATATCAGCCCACTATGCTACGGATGCCTTTGAAAATGCATAAAATTTCTGAGTGAAGGATTGTATTTGGAGATCGTAATATATGTGATTACTCGTGATCATGTCCTAAACAGATGATATTTACAGGGGACCATAGACCTATAGTATGTTCAACTCTCTTCCTTTCTCGATTTTCAATGATTAGGGATAAAGTGTATTTGTTTAAATTTGTATTAATTTTGTGTATACATTTGTTAATGTTTTTCGTTGGTGTTGTCCGATTTTAGCTGATATACGAAAATATACTACGATTAAAAAATGGACATGAGATTCAGGCAGTGCTCTTTATGTGTATTCTCTCAAGTCAGTTTAACTCTGCAGACATTACTCTAGGATTTAAAGAGATGAAACTCTGCAACAACAAAAAAGATTTAACTTACAACCGTTAAATTGGTGACAACGCATTAAACAGTGATAAATCTCTTAGCACAAGCAGAGGAAAGAGCAATATAAATAGATGTCAAAATCTGTTAAACTGGTTAAACTTCCGGCTGACCCACCTATTCAATTGATATTCTGAGCACACCCTATCAATTTGTTTTAGATGCATGCGCACCTGCTCTGCGAAATGTTTGCTTTAGTTTTATCGAAAATATCCCCAGAGGATTATGATGCATCAATAATTTCACATGACCCTTATTTCAGATACCCTGTAAGTGTTCCTAAAAACTCCCGAATAACATTCAAACTGATATATATTCACTGATTTACGCTACTGAGATTTATTACATGTTCAAATATTATATGGAAGCATCATCTCGCACTAAAGTTATATGTGGGCCAAAAACACCAAGAAGACGTTTATTCATACTTTATTACATATTGTTAACACATTATACCAGGTAAAGATGCATCATTTCTATGGGAATATCATATTATGAGAAATTAATGCTTGATTGCCTTTATGTATATTAATGCATCCAATGTCTAGTAAATAAAAATGCACTGGAATACCATCAAACTCTATTATATAATTCAACATTTTACTTTCCCCATAATTCCTATCTTGCAAATTTCACTTATTTGTGTACATTATAGCAGAAATTGATAAAATATGCAAATACAGGGACGTTATTGCATTTTATGCACAAAATGTCGAATGTATTGTTAAATAAACAAGACACAAAAAGTAGACATCACAATTTGTGGACTTTCGGGGACCAGACTTTATGTCGTGTTGCATGGGCTACAACGTTTCTGGAAAATATACAGATAAAAAAGAAAGTAGGCCAAATTTAGCTTTGATTATTACCGAGCTACACATCCGGGCGTATTCCGTGCGTTTAGTTTACTTTTAGTGTACAGCTCGACAAACATTCTACTTTTTTAGAGTGTTGTTTTCTTATATATTAATAACTGTTGGGTCTATCTCTTGTAGGTCTAATGGGGTCTGTTAGAATCAAACATTTACCGTCTTGAATATGTTGTGTTTAAAATGCAATAAAAGTTTGATCCAACACTTGGAATGAGGACATGATATTGTCCAAGGCATACATAATGGTCAAGGTATAGACGTTGTCAGAAAGGGAAACGTGAATTTCACCCAATGCATAGCGAATCAGTCACGTGGATCAGGTTAACCTGGTCGTCTTTGGAAATCATAATCGCTGAAGAAACTTTGCAATTTTACTCAATTAGTAATAAACGATTTGCCATTGTAATACTCTTCATTGTTATTGAGTCATTTAGGGTATTGAAATAGATGTGCAAACAAACGTGGTCTTGCAATCAAGCAAAGCAATTATTTTTTTTCCCCACTGAACTGTTACATTTATCACCAATCTTCTTTTTGGGAGTATCCCAACGACTCAGCTCATCGTCCAGATGCATGCAGTACTTTCCTTGTTCAACATCTTAATTCCATTTCAATATTTATGTACCATGTGTGCCATAACGGCAATGCTTACTTCCCGAGTGCGAACTGTGTTCTCCAAAAGAAAGAGGATCTGACAAATTCTTTTACAACCTGTTGAAAGTTATCTTGTTTAAATAATATAAATCGGTTTCTTTTTTCAAAATCATAACATTTATTTTTACTAAAATCTTTAGAAATGTGTAACTTTTTATAAACAAAATTGACGTGCTCAATTTTAATTAAGCCTTTTTGTGGTGCCAAAAATCTGCAGCTATTGAGGCGATAATATGAAACCGAGATGAAAATTCGAATAAGTCAAGTAATCTGTGTCAAAATGAAATACATGAGCAAAGGGAAATCAAAACACAAGCACAAATGAATGTTTGCTGCTGACTAGTACAACAAGTTATCTATGTACGAATCAATGCCTAGAACTGCATTAACGCTTTACTCACACGTCTCTAACCATGGACCAATCTGATTTTTTTCTTCTTCTTTCTTACAAATAGATTTACAAGAAGCTAGTCGATATATTACTCTTTATTGCATATAGAGTATCACATTTAGAACGACATTTTCCATTAATATAAATGAAAAAAGCTAGTAAATGGCGTGTTTTCCAAACGACTCAGCGAGAGTTCAGGCTCAATTCACACAGGAAGTTGTATTTGTTTTCGCACGTGGCAGAGAACCATAGGAAGGACTGTGAAAAGTCTATAGCTATACATCGTTTCTCCGAGTTCATGTCCGGTTCTCCAGGTGCCCACAGTGTGATGCTCATCTGTTCGGCCCCAGGAACCCACTTCCATGTTCCGTTGGTCAATAGATTGGTTCCACCTATCCAGAACTTCCCAGGCTTAAAAGCGACTAGAGGGTAAAGAAGAAGGAGGAGGAAAGCGTTAATTTTAACCAAAGGAAACAAATACATGACAACAATACCTGCACTCAAATAAATGTCAATCAGAATTTTTTAAAGAAATTTACTTTGAAACACTACAGTTTAGTATTGTGATAAATTATCTTAATAGGGTAAAGATTAAATGCAGAAGCCATTATCTTATCTATTTTTGGCTGGACGTAGCAATGATGCAAAATAAATTCTGGAACCCTAGTAATAAATATATAGGAATACGTGTATCGATCGGAACATCTCTCGTCACTTTCCTTAAACCGGTAAGAGTCTCAGTGTTACATCAAATCGCTGTACAATGTTTGCTGGATGTGTGTCTTCCGTAAAATGAATGCCCTATGTGTTTATCACTGCAGTCGATACAATGCAGTTATGAATCACGTGAATTACGAGAATGACTTTAGCAACTAAAAGAGCAAAATGTTACCTTAAACATATATTTTCGTTGTTTCTTTTTAAACAATTTATATACATTGTTTCATTTATGTTTCTCCCTGTTATCGAATACATTACTTCGTAATTTCGTTGTTAGGGAGGAAGTGTGAGAGTTGTAAAGCAAGCGGACATACTTTTCAATGCAAAATTTGCAGAAAAGTCAAGAACTATGGAACTAACAAAACTGAGCATTAAATTAATATCGCTGTAGATCATTAACACCTTTTCGATGTATCTGGCATTTTGTAACTAACCGTATTTGAAACAATACCGCAAAGTGTACTCAAAAGATCATTATTTGGTGTACGTTAAAGTTATTAATAATAGTGAATAAGTCATAAACACTATTTCGTTCACTTGTGTGCACATGATAGAACAATTAATACTCTATATGTAGGTTGGGAGCTCTTTACCTAGGAGGTTCAATTCCACACTGAATGGTCGGGCTAAGTTACGCATAGATAAGATTAGATTAGATCTCGAGACTTATGTAACCGGCAAAGTAAAGTGGTGACGAAATACTAGGCATGGGTACTGATACGTGTCAAGACGATTATGATGTTCTGGACAGTTTGTTTTTAACATGTCACGTATATCCCATGATACGTGTTGAGATCGAGACTTTGTTAACATGTCACGTATATCCCATGATACGTGGTGAGATCGAGACTTGTTAATATGTCAGTATATCCCATGATATGTGTTGAGATCGAGACTTTGTTGACATGTCACGTATATCCCATGATACGTGTTGAGATCGAGACTTTGTTAACATGTCACGTATATCCCATGATACGTGATGAGATCGAGACTTGTTAACATGTCAGTATATCCCATGACACGTGTTGAGATCGAGACTTTGTTGACATGCCACGTATATTCCATGATACGTGTTGAGATCGAGACTTGTTAACATGTCACGTATATCCCATGATACGTGTGGAGATCGAGTTTCGTTAACATGTCACGTATATCCCATGACACGTGTTGAGATTGAGACTTGTTCGCTTAGAAGTGGATTCTTTCACAAGGTTTTACAAAAGAAAGGGGTAGTGTACGGTTGTTTCATAATAAGAAAAGATTTATTTAACGTCGGCATAATTTAAAACAACAATTCAACAATAATACTTACTTGGGGACATTCGTCCGAGAAGACCCTTGATGAAGCTGTGCTCTGATAAGTCCCCGACTTTCACGAGATTTGCTCCGAAAGTTTCACAGTACAACTGTAACATACAATTTACCTTTACAAACACACACATATTATGAAGTTGGATCTTATGCGGCGGATATTTAATTGGTATAACAGAAGTCAAACTTGAATTAATTAAATCATATTATAAAAGTCAAGATGTAAGTACCGTTGACGAAATTAAGTCTGATTCACCGTATCAGAACCTGTTCGCCAGGATTATCTTCTTTCAGGTTAATCTGTACGACATGTTTCTAACAGCCAGTAGGAAAATAAACGACAAAAAGTTGGGAAAATATGGGAAATACGACAAATAAGTACCGAAAACATATGCAGCAGTGTTGTTGGCAGTCTGTTCGCATGGTCAAATTATTATATTACAAATGCATTTGCTTTCAAATCTCTGTGAGAGGAATATGTACAACAATAACTGTAATGTTAAAGGTACACCAGTAGGAATATGTACGACAATAACTGTAATGTTAAAGGTACACCAGTAGGAATATGTAGAACAATAACTGTAATGTTAAAGGTACACCAGTAGGAATATGTACAACAATAACTGTAATGTTAAAGGTACACCAGTAGGATCAGCACAAACAGAATTTACAGATTTGAACGCAGGCGTTTTGAACAAATCATAACCTGTAGAACCTATTAAATTGCATTACATTTCGTACATGTCATGTACATATAACCATGGTTACGAGGAAGATATGATAGTCAAAGACACGTTAATCTGTGCAAAGGATTCGGATCAGACCAAGGTGTGGTTTGGTACACCCTAGCCAGTGATATATTTGATCAGAAAACTTTAAAGTGTCCACAGAAGTGAACTTTGTTCACGGTGCTGGCGACGGAACTGTTTTTTGTTTTGTTTTTTAAGTGGGAAGTGGGTCCTCGATATAGGAACTGATTTTCAAAGGGTGTGGTAGGTCATCACATTTAATATTTATAATCTAAGAAAAATATATAGGGCAGTCATGGCCGCCAGTCTTTCATGGAGTGTAAATTAAAATAAACAGTAAACGTACCTGAGCTTCCGCCCAGGAGGCCATGATGTTGTATTCCTCATAGCACGAGTTGTCGTGTCGTATATATCCATCAGGACAACCTCCCTCTGAGATACCTTAAAAACCATTGGATGTTACACGGGTTACGAAATCATGTTACATGATAAAAGTATTGGATGTTACACGGGTTACAAAATTATGTTACATGATAAAAGCATTGGATGTTACATGAGCTACAAAATTATGTTACATGATAAAAGCATTGGTGTTACATGGGTTACAAAATTATGTTACATGATAAAAGCATAGGTGTTACACGGGTTACAAAATTTGTTACATGATAAAAGAATTGGTGTTACATGAGCTACAAAATTATGTTACATGATAAAAGCATTGGTGTTACATGGGTTACAAAATTATGTTACATGATAAAAGCATAGGTGTTACACGGGTTACAAAATTATGTTACATGATAAAAGCATTGGTGTTACATGGGTTACAAAATTATGTTACATGATAAAAGCATTGGTGTTACATGGGTTACAAAATTATGTTACATGATAAAAGCATTGGTGTTACATGGGTTACAAAATTATGTTACATGATAAAAGCATTGGTGTTACATGGGTTACACAATTATGTTACATGATAAAAGCATAGGTGTTACACGGGTTACAAAATTATGTTACATGATAAAAGCATTGGATGTTACATGAGCTACAAAATTATGTTACATGATAAAAGCATAGGTGTTACACGGGTTACAAAATTTGTTACATGATAAAAGCATTGGTGTTACACGGGTTACAAAAGTGTGCTACATGATAAATACAAGTTATTCTATCTCTACATAGCTGTAAGTAAGTTCTTACTGTTATTGTTCCAGGAGATTTTTGTAGTAAATGACAATTTATAAAATGTTGGATTTTGAGTTATTCGCGCGAGATTTCGATACATATCTTCTTATTTCCGTCGATCGAAATTTTAAGATATTTCAGAAACACGGATGCTTGCTGGATACTTAATTGGTTCGTTGAAGTGGGTGGCAGTTACTACTATAGACATTAATTATGTAAGGACAGGACAATATTGGACCGTATGCGCATACTCAGGAGACGACAGGCTAAGAAACCTTTGAGTGGAGCGGTGTGCAAGGGGTAATTTAAAAGTTCTAAATCTTTTGTTATAGCATATTTTGTTTTATCTGAACCTGTCAATGAACATAATGCTGTTTCGTGCAGTACATCGGACAGTTGCATCTATATGCAAGTGATGTAACATAGGTAAATAACAGTGACGTAAAAAATGGAGAAAGAGAACACTCATGCTGCTGAACACAAGCATACAGCAAAGTCTGAGCGCTCTTAGGGTACTCTCAAACAAATATCAAGGCCGACTTGGATGAAGTTTACGGATTTAATTCTTTCATATCCTACAATTTAGACGTGGACTCGTTGTTTCAGTGAATTTCCTGAATCTATTGAAGATGACCTACGTTTTGGAAGACCGAATGTGCGATTGGTAAGCGGAACATGAATGTTGTGAAGAGGGTGGTTGAGGAAGATACTCGATACACTGTATCTGATACTTATATAATCACGACCATAATCTGTTTTGATATACAATTGAATCATTTGGAGCTCAGAAAGTTGGATCCAGCATTTGTTGAAAGTTGATCGAAAACAGACTCGGGTTGAAATCGCCAAACATCTACTTGCAAAATTAATATTCTGACGCTGCTAGTGTCGCTAGACATTTTTATGCGTTCAATATGTTGCCAAAAGTAGAGATACACTATAGAACCACCCGTCACGTCCTGGTACCTGATGCACCTATCTACGCCATGACAATTATGCCGGCAGATACATTCGCTGTCGTAACAGATTTTCTGAATGAACATAGCACCCAAACTTTGCCACATCCTCTACACCGGTCTGATTTAACGCCAAGTTAATTTTGACTGATTCCATTATCAAAGAACGATAAAGTGCAAATGATTTGAACGCCGCCGTGCTGTTGAAACTTCAGATTTTGAGTCACATATTAAAAATTTGAATACAAAATAGCATTTAATAAATGGATAATCAGACTGAAAAAGTGTAGCGGTGCATCGGGGATACCCTGACGTATTGTTACTGCTAAACTTTTGAAGAAAAACCTTAATGGAAGATCAATGTAATTGATAATTTGACCTCTTGCTGATTTTCGATGTTCAAGCAACTGCTGAAGAGGAAACAATAAACCATCGGCGTACTGAACAAAAGATGGTAAACTGAAAGGTGGGCCTGACCCCATGATCCATATCAAGGCTGACAAAGGTGAGCAGGACCTCAAAAGCAGACTTGATATTCAGGTTCTAACAACCACGATTTTGACATCCGTGAGTTTAGCACAGTATAATTACTTTAATGCGAATTGACTCTTTGACTCAATAATCCTTTCTTATGACTGCATAGTCATTGTTCTTCTTGTTGTAGGCTTTAACGCCATTTTTCAGCACACGATAGGCTATACGTGGCGGCCAGTATTAATGATGGAGGAAGAACCCGGGAAAACCCCGGAAAGAACCACCGACCCACGAGAAGCTACTGGTAAGCTTTCTCACATACTCACATTAGCCGAATCCAAGACTCGAACCCACGCAGACAGAGGTGAGATGGCAGTGATCCGTAAAGGAGAGCGCTTTAAACCACTCGGTCACTCGGGGCCCCGACTGCATAGTTAAGAATCGTACGAGTTTTGTTTCTTTATTCTTTAGTAATTCAGTGAGTCGATAGAATGATGTCTCCATAGCAATGATCAAAATATATTTAAACGTTTATATTTGTTATATTACCCATTAAACAATATAAACATTATATAAACAATATAAAAATTCAGCCTAATATTCATTAGCATATCATAATATGATTAAGACAGTTATATGTCAATCGTGTTTCATTCCTTAATAACGAAACATTTCTTTAATATTGTTTATATTCCTGTGGGTAATTTTAATATCATCAAGCACGGTTATTTTATGTGTATCATCTTCATTCTACTGGAATAACATCTTGGGGTGTAAAGATATATAATACTTTTGATATTAGTCTTTTGTTAGATTGTGTTGTGTAATTCTTCCAGCATGGTACATTTCGGTTGGTCATCATTGGTAATATATAAGATAATCTCATAATATGATGTTGGTTGCCCTGTGCTGGCTATAATCCAATGAATGTAAGCAGGTAACAAAATGTTATACATAGAAATTTATTTTTCTTTATTATCAACATAAAAAACTGATTATTTCCATAGAAATATTTCGTTATGTAAAAGATAAGTTTGATTTTCCTCATAAGGCTTCTTCATAAGTTTCGCTAGTTTGATATACTTTTTATTTCTTCAAAGACAAATTTGTATGGTTTAGTTATTGTCACCATCGAAATTATATTTTACATGCATTAACAGTCCCTTCAAAATCGGTGATTGAATTTTAATTTCATCTTTAATCATCTAACTGCAAGATGCTATTTATTGGTATTGTTATTACAGGAATATCACTCAATATTATCAACAACAAAAATTGAAATAACTGGTATTACTGATAATTTTGCAGTACCTCTATGAGTGTTTTGTTAGAAAAATAAATGTCATTCTATATGCAGAACACAGTCGTATTAGATAATTAGGTAATAGGGTAATGCTATTTGTTGTTTAAGTTAACATCTATAATATTATGTTACATTAATTTGTAAAGTCAAATACAAAATAATGAGGTCTAAATCTCACTGTTACTATTATACGCAATTTTAAATATGGTGGTTTTATTAACAGTATAAAACAGACCATGTGTTTGATATTAACTATGATTCAGACAACAATTTTCGTCACATTAGTTTTAGATAATAACCTGACATTGAAATCGCGCCAGTTATAATCACTATATAATTTGTGTTTAATATTTGGGTGTTCTTTTCTGGCATTTTGTATAAAATATTTTATTGAATATGTGCCCGGCAATAATTTTAAGTTAGAACACCCTGCTTTTACATTCACTCTTACTGTAAGTTTTATTGCTATTTGTATTTCGGTATTGTAACAATCCAGGGGTCCTTACTTGACCGAGCGGTTGTTAAACCCTGGCGCGATTCTAGTTAGAAGTCATAAGTTGGCCCCAATTTTCCAAAGACTTCCATACAACTTCAGTTGTAAATTAGAAAGCCCGACGTGTCCATTCACAGACGTCACGATTCTGTACGGAAATACCCACAATGCAACGAGCTCGTACCTTGAAACGCCATTTTGAGTCCCGAACAAACCCTTATCATCACGTATATTCAAGATAATAATCTGATTTAGTTGTCGATTAGGATATTTACTTAATCGAAACGATACATAGATTATACTTGAAATTATAGAAAGACAGAAGAGTGAAGTGAAACCGTAATTGTGCTTAGTGCTATCAAATAGAAATACAGTTATTTTTTTTATACAAACAGGCAATATTGTCTTTTTTTTTAAAAAAAAGTATTTTGTGTGATGTCCCTAAGCTTGTCACCTTGAAAGAGTCATTCCGGACAATGATCTTTGGGATACAATAACAGTTACGGAAATATAATTTAATAGCATGCGTATTATGCCAGAACTTGTATGTACAAATACTTTTTGCAAAAACGTGCATGTGCCAAAGACAGCTGACAAACCAATTTTAATAAGTACGGTCAAATATTGTATTTGTGGTGTAGATGATGAACGTAGGATGATACTGAATGGAAGCGATAACCATTCAAAGAAATTTCGTCTAAACGAAACATCCGTACGGAACTTGACTTTGTACCGAATGTCAAAACCGATTATTCTTGAAATACTTTTAGAAATATGAAAATATATATTGACAATGGGCTTTTTAACCTAAACTATAATCAGATAATTGATTTCAGCCCATGTAAATTGAAAATCATTACATGTTTCTACTTGTTTGTGTATCCATTTGCTTATGTATCTGTTTATTGATGGATCTATTTGTTTCAGGAAGAATAATAAAAAAGATGTTTGAAATTTAAATGATTTTATTTGAAGCAAAAAGGGGAAAAGTCACGCGTTTGGTTTCGTGCAGTTAACATGCACAACAGAGTGTGATGTTATATTTTATCCTTGCGCACAAAATTAGACATACCTTCATAATTATGTGGGATGAACAACGTTGGTAGGTGCCGGTTTGCGTGGCTAGAGAATCAAAATGGCGGATATGGAAGTACCCACGTTTTGTGACGTCAAGTGAAAACAACGGATACCTAAATTTTACTCTAATTAATGCAAGACTACAGATAAAACAACCTACCAAATATCTATCAACCGCACATCTGCATGGTTTATCTTCATCAGGTTTCCGTACCACCAGCTGTTCACGCCTTAGAAAATATACGAGTATCCCCTAACACTGGGAACTATTTTAACTCCGCCACCTTAGGCCAGTCAGGATATGCTTTCCATGCACATTTCGCCAAAATAACTGCACCACATTTGCCCCCATGACGACATAAATGGTATCTGCCGAGTCCCTTCTTATTTATTCCCTTGTGTAATTTACCGGTTTCCTACCGTAAATACTGCCACTGCAGTCACACCACCAATATACACCACTAGATTTTAATATGGACTATCTTACGACAAGGAAATTCCTTCGGTTTTGGCTTGAATTCACTACTAGTAAACCATGGTATCATGGAAACTCACTAACACGTCACTCCGTGACGTTTGCTCCTAGTAATTGGCTAATTATTTCGGGCTAGGAATATTTCCATTGCGCCGAATTCCAATAATCACACAAGTAATCGCACAAATCTAAGAATTCCTTAAAACGGGGCGCTATAACCAAATGTGCATACTTCAAATGTATTACAGTATATTTGCCTTTTGTACATTCCAACTAAGAAAGTGAAGTTGTAATTGCCCACAGCATGTAAGTATGCCATTATAATTTGAACATTTTTGGAAGTAAAAGGACGAGGGTTTATGCTGCTTAACATACATTATTTTTGCCATTAACATATTGGTTTTAATTTGTCAAGTCAAAATCACAAATAGCTTTATCGCTTGAGGTTATCATTTTTCCCACCATGTTTGTTTTGCCACGCATTGTATAACCAGATCTTTTGACGGAAATTTGTGTCATTTGATCGTGGTAGTTCATATCATCCACAAAACCTTTTATAGTACAATCATAGTGCCCAATATCATTAGCAAACAACGAGTGGAATCTCTGTCATTGTGTTTAATAGCAGTAGCCAACAGGGAGTGGGATCTCTGTCATAGTACTCAATATCATTAGCAAACAACGAGTGGAATCTCTGTCATTGTGTTTAATAGCATTAGGCAACAAGGAGTGGGATCTCTGTCATAGTGCCCAGTAGCATTAGCTCAAAATAATTAGCCAACAACGCACTGAATCTATTTCATATTGACCAGTACCTTTAGTCAATAATGAGTGGAATCTGTCATAGTGCCCAAAATCATTAGCCAACAATGAGTGGAATCTCTGTCATAGTGCCCCAAATCATTAGCCAACAATGAGTGGAATCTCTTTCATAGTGCCCAAAATCATTAGCCAACAACGCACGGAATTTCTTTCATAGTGACCAGTACCATGTCAATATTGCATGGACTTTCACAGCGCCCAAAATCATCAGTCTGCAAGTAATTAACTCTCTTGTATAGTGCCCAATATCATCGTCCAATAGTGCCTAATATCATTCGTTAACAACGCATGGACTCTTCTAGGGTCGTAACAACGTATGCATGAATCTTTGTTTTAAATTAATGTCATCATTGAATCCCTTGCGTATATTCTGGGAAAGGACCTATATTATTTGGTCAATTCGTGTCCAGTCCCTAATATTTGTTAAAGATTCGAAATTTAAACCGTTCCTTATAAAGTGACGGACAGGTTAAATGTGACACCTAGCTGACCGTCTGTCTAAGTCAATGTTTACTGGATTTACAGGGAGGCTAAATAGTGCATTTTTCAATACACCCAGAAACTGCCCATTAGACGTTGTCTTATTACACCTTGTTTGATATGGTAAAGTAGCCAGCTTATACCAAATTGACCAATCATTATTCAGACCTACCCCTTCACAAGCCGGTTTTGAACTTAAGCTCTGAAGGCCACAAAGTGTTATCAGTGATAAACTTAACATACTACAAACACAACTTGTTCTCTGAGATTAGGTTTTCGAATTATGCATTGTATGCCTTCCTCATGAAAGAACAATGGTTGTTGCATGACAGAAACAGATGCTGAAGATGATTACTAACTGATTTTACGGAAAGAACTACATTACATACATCATCAGATATGTCTGTTCGGCATATAAATGCGTAACATCTGTTTGTTGTTCTCATAAAATGATGTACACAGTGTACAAGTATATATTTCTCGAAAACTTCGTTTTTTAAACTCTATATTTCAGAAGTCGGGAATGATTAGAAAGAAAAATCAAAGAGAAAGAAAACCAACACATATTGTAAACAAAATCAATATTATACTGACTAGTATGCGAAATCAATGTCAAAATTCAATGTTCACATATTTCGGGTGACAACAAAGAATATGTATGTATATTTATGTAATGTAGCTACCTGGTATGATCAAGAGAAGAAATGATCCCAAAAAGACCGACGACAAGATCTGCTCCATTTTGACTTAGTTGCGTCAAATACTATTAGAGGACAAATCTTATCACTGAATCGTCTCAAACATTGCCCTTGTTTGTAATGTGTCTAGGATAAACAGCGGCCTATCCTGGATAGCAGTGATGGATAAAAAAAAGTACCTACGTCACGCGAATATCATAAGATTATTACTTTATGTGGTTTAATTAAGTGACGAAGCATTAAAGACTTGAGGCGTGTTTTTTTAAGGTCCTAAGTTGCTGCATATTGTTAATATTAAAAAGGAGGTCGATTTTATTTTTTTTTTTGTGTGAAAGAATTTAAATTAGACACGGAATAGGACAGAAATAGACGCCCCTAGATAGCTCTTCGAACTGATAAAGACACTACTTTGGGACCAACGACGTATGTGATACATGTAACTACGGGCCACTATTTCAACATGGACGCTAAGTTACTCTTCATTGTTATTTTGCAAGTGGTCTTAACACGGGTACAATCGGGTAGGTAAACACAAAACATATATGGTTAATATACTGCAATGGATATTTTGGGGTAATCTCGTTGCGATTATCTACTTATAAATCATTTCTGTATAATAGCTCTCAAAGCAATGGCAAAAGAAAAAGTCGTCACTGCGTTGTTTTAGAGACCAGCAAACGCATTCAGTATTCATGTATCACAGACATTCATGAGAGTAACGGAAAGTAAGTTGAAATTTAACTGTCGCGCGGATAAGGTACACAGGGTGATCATTTTAAGGTTTATGTCAAAATTATGAATAGATGTAATGTGATTTTTCTACAATGCTACACGTTCAAAGTAGCGTTTTCAGTTAACACATTCGGTCGAGAAAACGATTTCATAAAACCCAATATTCAAACACAGCATTGAATTTAGTGGTGTCATGCTGTTTATATAACGCGACTTGATATGAACTTGGATTTATTAATGAACGTTTTGTGTATTTTAGTATAAAAAATATAAAGATCTGCATTATTAACGTTTGTTATTGAAAGCTCTGCATATTTCGTATCGTTCCAAAACCTAAACCAGACAATAGCAAAACTCCGAAAACATCACTTTGTTTCCTTTTGTCATGATGTCTCATGAAAAATTGTTAGTCTGAACTGTAAATTTTGACCATCATGTCGATTTCTTTTAAGTTATTCACGTCGTCTCAATGTGATGTCAAATAACGCACCATCCATATATAACTTTCTATTACTCAGTGCTTCGACAATAGTTCTAATTTTGCTTGCTCCATTATAAAAAGCTTAGTGTCGTCTTGCGTTTTCTTGGGCAATTCTGTGTAACAGCTTTTGCGGATATAACGCTGAAAAAACCTGACCTTTTTACAGTTTATGTCCACACTTTTTTCATTATACCGTGTATTTTGACCAATATGACTTCAGACGACCACTGCAGAAGCTGTACACTGAAACATTGCCTCGTATGAAGAAGGTGATCAGCATTTATCAGAGTCACTGCACGGTAGTTGCAAAAATAATTTTTGCAAACTGTAGTCGGAAAATGTTTTGACAATATTATCCAAATATATATATATATATATATATATATATATATATATATATATATATATATATATATATATATATATATATATATAAACAACACTAACACGTAGATTGTGTATATATCCAAAATTTGTCTTACTACTGTAGCACCATGTCCCGGAAGTTTCAAGGCTTACAATGAAAAATGTTTCAAGATCGTTGAGACCGAGGCCTCGTGGGCAGAAGCTGTAGTAAGTTGCCTTGATTAATACAACTACACATATCTTGAACCACTATTTTATTAATTTAAGTTTAATGATTTTAAACGAGCATAATAACTGCCACTTAACTAAACCCGAAGCTACACATTAATTTCGTCTTCATAAAGGAACGTTTTGAATAAAACAAAAACAAGCATTTAACTTATTCAAACGATGATAGCATCATCTTATGCATTTAAATCATTTGTCACCATCCACTCGGCATATCACTATGTAATCTGTAAAATAATCCACAAAACAAAACAATGGCTGTCCTTGAAATTTATTATTGTCGTCGAATTTGTTTCTGAGACTGTAATTTCCTCCAAGAATTCTCAAAGACTATGCTTTTCATAAACAGAACATCTTTTGCAGATCTACTGTAAAGAATATGGGGCCACGTTAGCTACTATTGATACTGTGGGAGAGCAAAACTTTCTGGAAACTTACATTCGCTCAGCCAATACAGGTACGATGATCGGATTACCAATGCATTCACGCTACTTGACATAGGCTGAAGTGAATTGAAACGTTTGCCATATATTAAATATAACTGGAGACGTATCACTGACATGAATTTGAAAATGGCACCTTCCTGGGATTTTCTTTCTCAAAAAGATCCAAACAACACCTTATTTTGATGATTTAAAGGTTGATACTTGCATCATCATGAACTAAATCAACGCGTGTTTGACCGGTCTTACTAAACAAAAGTACAGATATTTCGCAAAACATAAACATTGGGCTCCTTGGAAATCAGTTTGGTGATAATCTTAGTGTGAGATTTACTACAAGCACGTTTAAGAAAACATAATAATGATGGTATGTATGTGGATTGTAGAGACTTCCGATAAAGACCTATGAGTTTGCATTCGAACCATAAATCCAATGACTGCTGCAGTCATTTGGAATGTTTTGTTTTCCTCTCTGGGATGAAGAGTTACAAGTAGCTATCCCAAAAACCATGTAATTTGGAAAGTTTCAATATATAATTATTACATGTATAACCAATACGTAAGTGGTACAAACATAGGTATACATGTATATGTATTAATTGTTCATTGGATCATTTGAAATAATATGTTTTTTTGTTTACAGGTTATTTTGTCTTGTTTAGAGTTAATCATTTCCAAAAGACATTTTAATTACAAAATGCCTTACATAATTTGCAGTGACAAACCTGACATTTAATACTGGTGACGACTATATTTACCATTACCTGCGAGATATCGGGATCGATATCACTGGCCACTCTTCTATTACGTTCTCCGTTCAAGCATGCAATGATGCGCATGTGGCGCTCTCTCAGACGAAGGGGAACGACAACGTGGATACGTATGAGATAGTTATTGGAGGGTGGGCCGATTCCCAATCCGTCATCCGGGATTGTAAACAATGCGAGAACAAAGACGTAGCACTCCACAGGTAAATACTGCTTACTGGTAATTGAAGGTCATATACATGGTATCGTTTTATGGGTATAATGACCAAATGACCATATTGACTTGTAACAGGCGATGGGTTACAAGGTCTGTCTGGCTCTGCTGGTATGTGGTTCTGGATACTAACAAATATTTGCAAAATATATAACAAGAAATTCAAATTTCAGTTTAATGCATGCAATTAATGCAGATATAAAAGCTTTAGTCCAATGAAGCAGACCTTAATCTGCACTGATACTAATTGATCTCACTTATTCTACAAACTGTGAATTTTCATGCAGACATTATTTTTCCTTGCATATCTGTGTAAATATTAGATACTAACATATAGATTTTTGCGGCTCTTGAGTTATGGCCGACTAAAAAGCTCATTCCTTTCGAATATTGCTGGATCAAATCTTATTTTTTACAAGTTGCAAATGCACGTGAAATAACATAACCCTGCCTGTTGAGGCCATTTCAGATTTCGTGGCTATGTATGAAAACAACTTGGAATGGCTATAAATCCGAGTTGTTGTGCTTTTTATCGAGAAAATGTAAGACTATGCTAAGCGATAGTCCAATGAAGCAAAAAAACATATTATTTCTGTATATATGTTGACGACGGGGAAAATAAAGAAGAGGCAGTTGTTGTTTTTTTACGTTTCGCAGTGACAAATATATTGACATTTAAATGACAGCTTAATAATTTACTTGGAAATATTCCGTGAACAGTGTAATTAATATAATTGATGAAAACCTTGATGGGGTTTTAGTTTTATGTGTCAACATGGAGGCGAAGCTGCATAAATTTTAGCACATATCATTTTATACTTCATTTTCATAAATTTTACGTGAAATTAAAAATAGCTTGTGAATTTGTATCTTGAAATTTATTTATAAGATGTAAAATTTCTATTTTTGTTACACAACCATTGTCATGAAATAAAATAATTATTGTTAAAAGAATTTGCAATATATTAAGTGAATAATTTAATGTAATGAAAAATAGCACCAAAAATGGGTAAAATGAATAATGAATATCATATCTTCTATTGCCATCCTATATAAGCATGATATTAATGCTGATACTTGCATCCAGAAACCCTTTCAATACATTGTTAAGTAAAACAATAATGGTCAGAACCTTTTAAAAAATTCTATATTCAAATATATTTGTTTCGAATTAATTTTTATGTTTGTCAGTTAAAGAATACGAATGTTATGCATATGACGTGGATTACTATGGGAAAGATGTAAGTAAGTATGAGGGATGGGATTAATGGCACGCTATGGTAATCTAAGGATATGATTATTAAATATAATCCTATGGTAATCATTGGTAATTTAACATTAAGTATGCCCCTGTTGAAATCATTATGAATTTAACATGAAATATGCCCTATGGGTTCTATGGAGAATTCAACGTTAAAAGGGTGTATAGATAAATAAATAACATAATCACAAGGAGTTAATTTGGATTTAACATGGTGTAAGTTATTCAGCTAACACCTACCTTGGCTTACCAAGGCTTTTACTAATTCGCCACCACATACACATAGAAACTACAAATACGTGTGCGGAGTGTGTGTGTGTGTGTGTGTGTGTGTGTGTGTTTGATTTGGATTTTTAACGTAGTTTTATCATTTTTTCAGTCATATCACTACGATGTCCGCAGTGTGTCAGTTTATAGTGATGTCTAGCACTGGGGCATCATGCCGCAGACGTGTAACAGGATGTCCCACCCAGTCACATTATCCTGACATCAGACCGACCAATCCTAACACTAACCTCTTAATGCTGAGCGCCAAACGAGGAAGCTCTTATAACTATTTTTATAAATGTTTGGTATGACTCGGCCGGGGATTGAACCCACGACCTCCCGCGCGGAGGGGATGGGGAGTAGGAGATAGAATCGTGAAGACTATCACTTATCGGCCATGCACACCCATCTACCCTATGCAACATTTATCCTTTACAATGGACATAGAGGAAGGAAGGTATAGATAAGCAATGCCCACTCACAAAATTGTGGATTATCTAACATATCATGTGAAAACAATACCGTCACACCTGAGTAGTATATGACCGAATTTGTTGAGCCACTATCATACACCAGAAAACATACTTATTTCATGTTTAACAAACCAATACCCCTTCTCTAACAATAATCTTAAACCTAGGTTACTGCCAAAATCCTTTTTCCCTAACCCAACGGGGAGCCGCGGTGACTGTTTAGCGTGCCGGTCACGTGGCCGAAATGGTGCCACTTCGGATCCTTCCATCGGACCACTTGCTTTGTCAGATATAATCATTTATTATAATTTTGGTGCTTTAATCATTCAGTACTATTTGATGTTCATCCCGCACACTACATTCTTGAATACATTTTGCTTCACATATTTGTTTTGCGCTAACGAAACTTGATTGCTTTCTCCACACGACTAGTTCAAAAACTAGTCGTTTCCCAGCTTACGCTGGTCACAAAACATTGTACAGTACTCTTTATACTAGATGAGTTACACAACTAGCGCTTTAAGATAAGTCGTCACTTTTCTCTATCGAATTTAGTTTATATGAATAGGCTACACTGCATGCTATTCAATGATAAGTACCCGTACATCCAATTCGCTAAGAAAAAAGTTTTTGACTGAATTTTTTTTAATGTCGACGAATTACTGATACTTTTTTAAATTGCAGTTCTCATCCCATCAGCTGTACTGAGTCTAAACCTTTCTGGATCAGTTGGTCCAATAACTACATTCGCGTTGGATCTGGAACTGATGTGGGTGTGAATGAATTCATGCACTGGAATGACACTGATCCTCATGATGTGAACTACATTGCAATAGCTACAGGGTGGGGGAGTACTGGACAATGGAGTTTCAGTAGAGGTAAAACTAACGTCTTTGTTTAATCCATCGATGCCAAACTACACTCCAGTTTTGCACAAAGGCTATAATCTTCTGTAAGCTTAAGTTTGACGGGAGAATGTGATAACCAAGTTAAAGTTACATGGCACGAAAGCGCGAAACCTTGAGTAAATAAAGAATCTTTTGGACAGAACATTATTGCACCAACTTAATAGAGAAAATTACTTCTTCAAATACGTTCCCCAATCACATCACGTTAGGAAGAGTATCCTGCTACATCGCGAAACCAGCCGTACTTAAGGAAAAAAAAAAACGTTTTTTTTTTCAGTAAATGTCATATACTCAAAGAGCAATAGTAGTTAAGTGGGGCACTAGAGCCTCAATGGGAATTAGCATTACAGAGACCCCTGGGCAAATATAGCCTCAATGGAAATTTAACATGGAGAAAAATCGTGGGCAAATATAGCCTCAAGGGGAATTTAACATGGGAAATAGTCTTGGGCTACTCTAGCCTCAAGGGGAATTTAACATGGGAAATAGTCTTGGGTCACTATAGCCTCAAGGGGAATTGAACATGGGAAATAGTCTTGGGTCACTATAGCCTCAAGGGGAATTGAACATGGAGAAAAATCGTGGGCAACTCTAGCGTCAAGGGGAATTGAACATGGGGGAATAAAGTGTGGGTCTATCTAGGGACTAGGGGAATTTAACATATGGAAATTGAACATGGTGGGTCTGTATAGCGTCAAGGGGAATTGAACATGGTGGGATTGTCTAGGGACAATGATGGTAGAGGGTCAAACACAACAGAGACAGAAACATACATACACTAGTACAAGCGTGGGATTTATATATAAAGCGTTACCAAGACCTGAAATCTTGCTGGGGTGTTCAAAAATTTGCATAATTGTAATGATGCTATAAATAGCTATAATCAAGGAAATGCTCAACGACAAAATGGATGTGACTAAAAGTAACGTTAAAATGACGAAATTGTCCCAGAATTTAAAGGAAAATAAACATATCCCCGAAAATTAAGTTACAATGGTTTAGTCTAAAATGTATAAAATTAGTAACTACTTACAATATCAACTTCTGTGACGATCGTGGATAAATACCTATGTATCTATAATCAGCTGAAATTCCTATGAAATCCCACTATCTATTTATAGCTCCAACTTGTGGGTTTTTCCTTTGGAAAATCCCACTATCTTTTTATAGCCTCAGCTTGAGTGACGTTCCTGTTTATGAATTCTAGTATATATGTATAGCTACAAAATGTGGAAATCCCCAAGTCGATATTTATAGTCTCAAAATTTCCAGCGTCAGTGACGTCACTGTACTGAACACTAGGGGATAAATGGCAACAGTGTTGCAAGTGGCTGACCTGAATCCGCGCTACTGTAGGTAGGAAGGTAGAGTGTATCTGATAAGGATAAAGTGAGTTTTATAGGGACAGAGACCAATACACACACACACACACAACATACGCGCGCAGACACACTCACACACACACACACACACACACAGAGGGAAGAGGAAAAAACAAACCCGAAATATACTATCAACACAGAAGGGAGATAATACAAACCCCAAATAAACTATCCACACAAACGTACGCGAACGCATACAAACCCGAAATATATTATCAACACAGAAGGGAGATAATACAAACCCCAAATAAACTATCCACACAAACGTACGCGAACGCATACAAACCCCAAATATACTATCAACACAGAAGGGAGATAATACAAACCCCAAATAAACTATCCACACAAACGTACGCGAACGCATACAAACCCCAAATATACTATCAACACAGAAGGAGATAATACAAACCCCAAATAAACTATCCACACAAACGTACGCGAACGCATACAAACCCAAATTATACTATCCACACAACGTCGCTAACGCATAAAAACTCCAAATATGCTATCCACACTCGGGAGGAAGAAGAAAAAACAACCAAATATACGATCTACACAACGTACGCGAACACACACACACACACACACACACAGAGGGAAGAGGAAAAAACAAACCCCAAATATACTATCAACACAGAAGGGAGATAATACAAACCCCCAAAAAACTATCCACACAAACGTACGCGAACGCATACAAACCCCAAATATACTATCCACACAACGTCGCTAACGCATACAAACCGCAAATATACTATCCACACTCGGGAGGAAGAAGAAGAAAAACAACCAAATATGCGATCTACAAAACGCACGCGAACACACACACACACACACACACACACACACACACACACACACGCACACCACAGAGGGAAGAAGAAGAAAACCATTATACACTATCCACACGCAGTGAAGAAATAACCCTTTATATATATACTATCAACAGAGAGTGAAGAAAATAACCCATTATATTCTATCAACACAGAGTGAAGAAGAAAAAGTTTTTTGAAAGCACCTAAGCCCTCACCTGCAATGACCAACTCTGCCAAACACCTACACCCCACCCACCCCCACTCCCAACACTACAAAACCCATTTAACCCGTTATTTTATGGCATCGGTGTGTGATTTAGGAAACATCAAGACACAAAATGATGGACGAATAGACTGACTATTGTTTACGGACTTGCATGCCTAAAGAGCGTGCGTGAAGGAAAACATCCTTCCATTTCAATTCTAACTAAAACATGATCCAGAGGGATAGAGAGAGGTGAAAGAGCACAATTTCATAAAGTGTGAGTAAAAACAAAACACGCCATCCTTATTATACAATGTCAAGACCAAGAGACACTTACGTTTTCTTTCTGGTCTATTCTCTTTTAGAAGGTAGTATGAAATTTCACATCAGGGCCAACGCATCGGCTCACATTGTCAATTTTTCCATTTCCATGTTTTTACTGGCACAAGTTCTTCATCATCTTCAATTTCTTCTTCTTCTGAATCCCTCTTCTCTGTTTCGTCTTGTTTTTGTTTGTTCTCTTTTCTCGTAGGGCACTCTGAATTCCAGTGTCCTTTCTCCTGACAACGATATTAGGTATCTTGACTTTTGTCTCTCTTTCTTAGACGAAGCACGTATTCTGGAGACAAATACCCATTTACCTTTGCAGATATAGCAAACTTCATTAGCACTTACACACTTTCGTATGACTCTCATCAAATCAACGACCAAAAGAGTAAGTTTTGTTGCCACTTTCGCATGTGAATTATGCTTTCGTATGACTTTTAGCAAATATTTGACCAGCAGGTCGATCTGTGCTGACTCTTCCATCTTCTTGATCGTTTGAGAGCGGAATGAATACTGTGACGCTAAGACACTCTCCTTATATACATGGACCTGCTGCGTATGAAACCTAGTCAAATGTAATTTTGCAATAAGATGAAACGATTTCATTGAGGAAGTAAAAAGCAATGATGTACCGTATCGCCTCACACAAAACCTGAAGTTTTAGTTCAAATCCGTGTCAGCGATTTCGAAGACGACATAACTGAGCTTTAATCAATGCTCTCCAATTATGCCACAAAACCACGAGTCCTGATTCACGCCAAAAGAAATTTCGTTCGGTCCATAAAAAATAGTATCACATCTGAGAAACGCAAAAACGAACTTCCAGAAAACTGAGAACGACGGCTTACACCTACAACGTAAATGTGTGAGTTCAAGTAGTGCGTAAAACTTAGTCAAATTAGATTTTTATAGTCAAGACGAAACGATCTCTTTTCGAAGAAGAAAGCAGACACCAAGCGACAATGGCGATCCGTGTCACACAACACTTTTCAAAATGTATATTATCAGAGGTTTGTTCTAGCGATCTGCACGGTTAAATTAAATGTTGATGTATTTTGCAATAAGACGGACACAATTTCCATGGGATCGCCCATGGTACGATTGTTCGTGCATTAGTTTAATTTTTAAAAATATTTTTTTATATAAATCGCCTATAGGATAGACCCAGTAAAGCATGGCCATTCTCGTCACTGTCTGAATAGCTACTCAAGTCAATTCGAAGCGAACGCGGTAAGAAAATAAGTATAGCCAATGAAATGGCTTACAACGGGTGATGCATTGTTTTGTTCTAGGGCTGTGTGGCATAATAATCCCTATGTTCTTGCGTTGTTACCATTACAGTGCAGACAGACTGAAATGTGAACTTACAAGCCCTCTTTGTGTGTGTTGTACCATTTCCTCTTACCACATCAAAATACTGAGCGTCACAGTATTGTTCGCGTTTTCAAGCTGACCATTTTTTTATATCTCACTTAAACATTTCGACATAAACACTCACATCGGTAGAGTCAGAACAGACGTGTTACAGTATTGAGGGGCATGTTATCTTTTCTTTTTCAAACTAATAAATTTGGGGTTTGTATGAAGTAAAGAACCGAAAGTACAGTGAAACTCAAGGATGATGACCCAATCTGTCTGTCTATTGATGCGTGTATTTACTTAAGAAGAAATATGACCTCTAAAACACAAAGAGATACGGCAAGCATGATTAGATTAAACACAACGATGTTTTCCTTCACGCCCGTGTAATTTAGAGTTTCAATCGTCTTTGAAGACAAACTTGGTCTCCTTTTGTAGGGCTTGAAATAATAAAAAAAACTGAAAAATCTTAAGCACTTTGCTATAGATAATTTCATCAACAGACCAAACAACATAAATACCGTTACAACAATAGAAAGCCTTAAATCTTCTATCAAAAAGAAATGCATGAAAAAAATTAAAGATTAACGATAACTAACCAATGAAACCGAATTTTACAAAGGCAATGACATGTGAAGAAATGCCTCTCACTTTGGAAAGGTAGGCGAATGTACTCTGTCATGCACCGTCAACTTGAAAAAAATTATAAACAGAGAGAAACCTGAATTCAAAATTCAGTTGTTTCTTTTTCTTCAAAATTATTTCGTTTCTTTTTTCTTTTTTTTTTTCGGAACAAATCTAAGCACTAATATAGAGTGGAAAAGGGAAAATGCACATACAAGCTTTGATATTTCTGAAAAAAGGAGGGGATATTCCTAACGTTCATAACCACCTATATATGCTTGGACTTGTCTGTGACTTATCCACAAAACAAGATATACATATTTCTGGTCAAGCTGCAAGTGTGTGCGTGTTTTTGAAAATGGTAAAAACTGGATATACAATTTTCTCGTGACACTTATAAAGTGAAGAGTCTGTGCAAGTGTCAAAAGCCAAAGTCATATAAGTTTTGTATTTTGTACGGCTTGTAAAGATTTCTACTTTAGAAAATGTGAAGTATCACAAGTTATTATCACAAACAGAAGTGGAACATAGGGGCTTGCAAGAAAGAAAATAACCCAGACAGTTGGTGTCATCAAGAGTGCTAGAGACGGTACCCGAACTTGCTTGCCTGCTTACTTGAATTAAAGTGATTTTCGCTCTAATGGAGCATGTATCACTGGTTTAATAACGCACCGCGTGATTTTTAATTACTCCTGGGGAAGGAAAGAGAGCCTCATCCCTCAGGCTTTTATGTACTCACAGACTATTTTTAAATTTAGCCACTCAGGTGTAGGACTAGCTATTCCTTAACAACCTGACTGAAAGACTTTAAACATAAGTGGGAATTGTCTCACCACACACTCATTTTTCTGTCCGAGCGTGGTAAAGGAGGAAAAAGGTGCTCAGCATACCGAGACCTGAAGAGATAGACAATATCATAATGTTGAAAGTCGCTGAAGACCTGAAAGAAGAGCTCTTCAAGGAGGAATTCAAGAAGGAGAAAGAAGAATGGACGGAGAAGTACAGAGGTTGAGGAGGAGGGGGACGCTGACCCTCGTTGAGAAGTACACCGAAATGGGGCTAGATCAAGCATTGTATGCCGTCAACATAGCAGGGCAGTTTATTACAGCCATACAATACGTTGCCTACAAATCTCTAGACACCTTTAAACCAAGACCTTCTCAATGGGGATTAGGGGTCAGAGTTCTTCCCCAATTCTACAGACAAGCCTACACTGGATACCCCCTCAGTCAACTGGTAGAAACCGCTGCTTACATTACCGCCCATCATGGCTACGCATTTCCTGATATCAAGAATCATGAGACTAGGAGTGCGGGAAAGAACGTGAAAGCAAAAGAGAGACGTGTTACCTTCTAACAGAAAAAACAGACTTTTTTTTAGGGCTCCAAAAGATTGCTTTTTATTAAATAGGGAACCATATTTGGCTTGGTATCCCTCCTTGACTAAACTATTCTCGAAACAAACTTGACCCATTGGAACACCACAACAAACTTAACTTTTTAAACCTAACAGTGACCAAACTGGTATATATCAAATGTGATACTATTTTTTATGGACCGAACGAAATTTCTTTTGGCGTGAATCAGGACTCGTGGTTTTGTGGCATAATTGGAGAGCATTGATTAAAGCTCAGTTATGTCGTCTTCGAAATCGCTGACACGGATTTGAACTAAAACTTCAGGTTTTGTGTGAGGCGATACGGTACATCATTGCATTTTACTTCCTCAATGAAATCGTTTCATCTTATTGCAAAATTACATTTGACTAGGTTTCATACGCAGCAGGTCCATGTATATAAGGAGAGTGTCTTAGCGTCACAGTATTCATTCCGCTCTCAAACGATCAAGAAGATGGAAGAGTCAGCACAGATCGACCTGCTGGTCAAATATTTGCTAAAAGTCATACGAAAGCATAATTCACATGCGAAAGTGGCAACAAAACTTACTCTTTTGGTCGTTGATTTGATGAGAGTCATACGAAAGTGTGTAAGTGCTAATGAAGTTTGCTATATCTGCAAAGGTAAATGGGTATTTGTCTCCAGAATACGTGCTTCGTCTAAGAAAGAGAGACAAAAGTCAAGATACCTAATATCGTTGTCAGGAGAAAGGACACTGGAATTCAGAGTGCCCTACGAGAAAAGAGAACAAACAAAAACAAGACGAAACAGAGAAGAGGGATTCAGAAGAAGAAGAAATTGAAGATGATGAAGAACTTGTGCCAGTAAAAACATGGAAATGGAAAAATTGACAATGTGAGCCGATGCGTTGGCCCTGATGTGAAATTTCATACTACCTTCTAAAAGAGAATAGACCAGAAAGAAAACGTAAGTGTCTCTTGGTCTTGACATTGTATAACAAGGATGGCGTGTTTTGTTTTTACTCACACTTTATGAAATTGTGCTCTTTCACCTCTCTCTATCCCTCTGGATCATGTTTTAGTTAGAATTGAAATGGAAGGATGTTTTCCTTCACGCACGCTCTTTAGGCATGCAAGTCCGTAAACAATAGTCAGTCTATTCGTCCATCATTTTGTGTCTTGATGTTTCCTAAATCACACACTGATGCCATAAAATAACGGGTTAAATGGGTTTTGTAGTGTTGGGAGTGGGGGTGGGTGGGGTGTAGGTGTTTGGCAGAGTTGGTCATTGCAGGTGAGGGCTTAGGTGCTTTCAAAAAACTTTTTCTTCTTCACTCTGTGTTGATGGAATATAATGGGTTATTTTCTTCACTCTCTGTTGATAGTATATATATATAAAGGGTTATTTCTTCACTGCGTGTGGATAGTGTATAATGGTTTTCTTCTTTTTCCCTCTGTGGTGTGCGTGTGTGTGTGTGTGTGTTCGCGTACGTTGTGTAGATCGCATATTTGGTTGTTTTTCTTCTTCTTCCTCCCGAGTGTGGATAGTATATTTGCGGTTTGTATGCGTTAGCGACGTTGTGTGGATAGTATATTTGGGGTTTGTATGCGTTCGCGTACGTTTGTGTGAATAGTTTATTTGGGGTTTGTATTATCTCCCTTCTGTGTTGATAGTGTATTTGGGGTTTGTATGCGTTCGCGTACGTTTGTGTGGATAGTTTATTTGGGGTTCGTATTATCTCCCTTCTGTGTTGATAGTATATTTGGGGTTTGTTTTTTCCTCTTCCCTCTGTGTGTGTGTGTGTGTGTTCGCGTACGTTGTGTAGATCGTATATTTGGTTGTTTTTTCTTCTTCCTCCCGAGTGTGGACAGCATATTTGGATTTTTGTATGCGTTAGCGACGTTGTGTGGATAGAATATTTTGGGTTTGTATGCGTTCGCGTACGTTTGTGTGGATAGTTTATTTGGGGTTTGTATTATCTCCTTCTGTGTTGATAGTATATTTGGGGTTTGTATGCGTTCGCGTACGTTTGTGTGGATAGTTTATTTGGGGTTTGTATTATCTCCCTTCTGTGTTGATAGTATATTTGGGGTTTGTATGCGTTCGCGTACGTTTGTGTGGATAGTTTATTTGGGGTTTGTATTATCTCCCTTCTGTGTTGATAGTATATTTGGGGTTTGTATGCGTTCGCGTACGTTTGTGTGGATAGTTTATTTGGGGTTTGTATTATCTCCCTTCTGTGTTGATAGTATATTTGGGGTTTGTTTTTTCCTCTTCCCTCTGTGTGTGTGTGTGTGTGTGAGTGTGTCTGCGCGCGTATGTTGTGTGTGTGTGTGTGTGTGTGTATTGGTCTCTGTCCCTATAAAACTCACTTTATCCTTATCAGATACACTCTACCTTCCTACCTACAGTAGCGCGGATTCAGGTCAGCCACTTGCAACACTGTTGCCATTTATCCCCTAGTGTTCAGTACAGTGACGTCACTGACGCTGGAAATTTTGAGACTATAAATATCGACTTGGGGATTTCCACATTTTGTAGCTATACATATATACTAGAATTCATAAACAGGAACGTCACTCAAGCTGAGGCTATAAAAAGATAGTGAGATTTTCCAAAGCAAAAACCCACAAGTTGGAGCTATAAATAGATAGTGGGATTTCATAGGAATTTCAGCTGATTATAGATACATAGGTATTTATCCACGATCGTCACAGAAGTTGATATTGTAAGTAGTTACTAATTTTATACATTTTAGTCTAAACCATTGTAACTTAATTTTCGGGGATATGTTTATTTTCCTTTAAATTCTGGGACAATTTCGTCATTTCAACGTTACTTTTAGTCACATCCATTTTGTCGTTGAGCATTTCCTTGATTATAGCTATTTATAGCATCATTACAATTATGCAAATTTTTGAACACCCCAGCAAGATTTCAGGTCTTGGTAACGCTTTATATATAAATCCCACGCTTGTACTAGTGTATGTATGTTTCTGTCTCTGTTGTGTTTGACCCTCTACCATCATTGTCCCTAGACAATCCCACCATGTTCAATTCCCCTTGACGCTATACAGACCCACCATGTTCAATTTCCATATGTTAAATTCCCCTAGTCCCTAGATAGACCCACACTTTATTCCCCCATGTTCAATTCCCCTTGACGCTAGAGTTGCCCACGATTTTTCTCCATGTTCAATTCCCCTTGAGGCTATAGTGACCCAAGACTATTTCCCATGTTCAATTCCCCTTGAGGCTATAGTGACCCAAGACTATTTCCCATGTTAAATTCCCCTTGAGGCTAGAGTAGCCCAAGACTATTTCCCATGTTAAATTCCCCTTGAGGCTATATTTGCCCACGATTTTTCTCCATGTTAAATTTCCATTGAGGCTATATTTGCCCAGGGGTCTCTGTAATGCTAATTCCCATTGAGGCTCTAGTGCCCCACTTAACTACTAGCAATAACTCTTGCCAATTGCCTCCCCTTGCCACCGCCAGATGCCGCTATATTTTAGCTTTGCTACTTTACTGATAACATCGTACAGTTTAGTTCCGACAATCCGATCCATTTTTGTGTTCAAATCAAACCATCCAAGGCTCCTTTTCGATATGTTGCGTTAGATAATCATACTGTATATAATATTTTTAATACTTCTGCCAAATTTGAGTGATTTGTCACTTTTTACACTTCGTCTATTTAGGACCACATTACACGACGCTATCGTTGACCCCCTGTTGTCATTTACGAGTTAGCGCGACTTTTACAATCTTCGCTTACTCTGTAACGAAAATAATATTAGCCAGTTTATAATAGGCTGCACTGATAATTCGTGCTTGTTTTTTTTTTATTTGGTGTTGTTTTGATAGAAAATGTTAAATAAAAACATAATGCACGAGTTCAACCATACACTATAGGCACCTACACGATACTATTCTCACTTTTCCATTAGTAACGATACTAATTTAGCGAGTTAGTAATATACTGCATTACAAATTTATGCATTTTCTTTTCTTGTGTTGCTTCTAAGGGAATGTCTTCCAAGTGCATAAAAGTGTAAAATAATCAAAGATAGGAAGGACAATCACGATTCCTGTATTGCATTTACGAAACATGTATCGTCGATGTCATTCAGCACATGTAACACGTGTCAGAGAAAGTCTGAGTTTTATTGGTCTCGAAGGCAGATAAAGGAAAGAAACGACAAAGTCGAGTAAGCAAAGCGTTGACTTCCTTAGCATCCATCCCTAGTCCATCTCAAATACGGGTTCTTTGTGGGACGCTGGGTCCCCCACCAGCACCACCACCTGCGAAAGTCCGTCGTTTGCAACAGTCGTCTATATTCACATCAGCGGCAGTGGAGGAGGAGGACGTGGAATTGATACATTAGTCTGCATTCGAACAGATGCGTCATCTGCTGCAGGTGGGAACGACGGAACTCTTGACATCTGGACATATTTTACCCCTTTCTTCCTTCGTGTGCTTCAGCACATTTTCACGACTTATTGAGGGAGTATTCCCTCAAATTTTAGCACCCCATTGGGTGTAAGATACCTCGCATATCCGATTATGGCCGTAGGGTCTGTAAGTAGGGCATATGGGGTTTGTACCGTATCCATTGGTATCACTAATACTGTTTACGTTGAAAAGGTCCAGCCAGCTAGAATGTACGGGGATTTTAGTGACAGATCCGTCCGCCTGTCCGTCCAGTCAGCCATTTTTAGCGGCCTGTACTGGTGATAGCCCGACTGTCTCTATAACGTAAGCATCCGGACTGACCATACGCCGGGCAAATTCGCTAGCAGTGTTGGCAAGGCTGGACTTTAGAATGCTCACTGCATATTCACAAGAGAGAGCTAGTGACATCTTTAGAAACCGCTGGTTGTGGTCATCGATGGAACACGGCATGACTTATCCGAAAATGCCAGGTGACCCAGAACGGGATTCGACACACACTTTGACGAAGCTTCATCAAATCAGCAATATTTAGATCTTACCATGGAACGGGCTGATATTAGCTTTAAAGCCACAGTCGATGAAATTTATCGGGTGTTGGCCACTTCAAAACGACCTCCACGCTCTACCCCTACTTCAGGTGTCAGTAGATTTCATCCATGAGGAAGAGACGCCGTTCTTCCGACTCCTTCACCAATCCGCAGACATTGTGGAGATAAATTAACATCATTCGGATAGAATTGATGGGCTAGGAAAGTCTAGGGCGTTTTCCCCAGTAAGCCATGTTCCGGCGACATTCTCCTCTCGCTAATATAAAATGTACTCAGACGCCTTCGTCATTGACTTCCCGGATCTCTATAATAATTTAGCAGTCGTTCATATTTCCGCTCTACTGTACAACATAATGGACAAAAATGTGTTTCCTGCCACGTCCAAGTTGGTGTGGAACGTTGTCGGACGTCCTCAATATTAGTTTGACCACATTATCAAGCTTCCGACCAGTGGTGTAATCCAAATATAGGCAAGCTTGGGAGGCGACATCAAGGATTGATAGGGTCATTAAATGGAAACCTCACCATACCAAGGTCAATCCCTGAACGGCTGAGGCCAACGTAGGCCCAATACGACGTGACGCATGTCTGCGCTCCACATCGTTTAAAACTCATCATATCCTCGCTTTACGAGACAAACAATATAAACCTTCGATTGTGGAGAGAATTTCCAAAGCAAGAATGCCCTCCACTTTGAAGGCTTATGAGAGAAAGTGGCGTGTTTTCAGGGACTGGTGCCAGACCAATAACATCGTCCCTCTGAGTGCCTCCAATCCCTAAACTGGCTGACTCTTTGCTCTGACTTGGTGAGGGGACACAGTTGGTCTCGATTACTATCAAAGTCTACCACTCCATGATATTAGACATATATCAGCATCATGGTAGACATGATATTGGACATGATAAAGACCTATCGGATCTTCATTCAATTTTGATCTAAATCGTCAAAAAAACCTCACTATATTTCTAAAATGGCATTTGTCCTGGGTTTTAATATGGCTCAGGTCGAATAAATTCAACCATCGAGCCCGCACTTCGCTAAAGTTACTTTCATTTAAGACATGTTTTTTGATAGTTTTAGCTTTCGCATGCTGGGTAAGCAATATGAATGCCTTTCCATCAACTGAACTATCTTCAGTTCAGATCTGATGGATGGGTGGTCCTCTTAACACAACCAGACTTTGTAGTTATAAAATTGAAACCATCCGTAGGTAACCAAAGATTTTATCGTTCGCTCGCTCTCTCCCTAAGACAGGTCGTGAGCAGCAGTCATGTAAGATCATGTTCGCGCTATCAAGCACTAATTGAAACGCACAGAGACATGTCGTGGCACGTGTAAACGCTTCTTCCTTTCAGTGAAAGCCTGGAAACATGATGTCGCAGAATTGCAACCGAGTGGGTTTTTGGACCAAATGAACAAGACAAACACAATGTGGGAAAGATGGAAATTTATGAATGAATTAATAATGATAAATATATGATGTAAAATACAATGATTCTCTCACGCTCTCAACATACGATTTACTCAAATCACTCTACACAACATTCACACATCGAAAATAAACAAAACAAATATTAAATCAAAACGAAGTACAGATCCAAGAACCCTCATGGACTGCACATACACCTCAAACAGTATTTTACACAATAAGAGATTCACATAATCTCGAACAAAAATTCTATTAAGATTCAAAATAATCTTAACACAACTAAGATTCACAACAATCTTGTCACACCTAAGATTCACAATAATCTTACCACAACTAAGATTCACAATAATCTTATAACAACTAAGATTCACGATAATCTTATGAATATAAACAACAACAACAAAAATGCAATGGAACAACAACTGATCCAATCGTATGCTGCTAGACCCCTTGTACAGTCGCACGATTCCTTGGGTTGGTCCATACTCTGATCGAACGCTCGCACCCTTTATGAATCCACTACGAGTACAGTCATACGTTACACGTACAGACAGCATACAGCACTTTTTCAATTTTGCTACGTCTACGTCCGTGGCACAGACATACGTACATACATACATACGTATCGACAGCACGTAGCATTAATTGTGCTGGAAACTCCAGATGGCTCTAAGCGACTTTAGACGGCTTCGGACAGCTTCAGACCGCTCTAGTCATATTCACAGTCACATTGACAATCACGTTTAATAGAGACACAGTCACAGTTACAAACACGGTCAGCTACCATAAAAGTCAGCTACAAACACAGTCAGCTACGAACACAAGTCAGAATCATTTACAATAAAACCAAATTGGACATAATAGTTTCTGTATGATCTCTAGATATATGATAATACTTTAAATCTGCGTTGTAATAAACACATTATTACGCGATAAGACATCACAAACTGAATAAGCTTCGCATATCAAATAAAAATGTAAATTTAACACTTACCCCTATGGCTGGAGAACAATGGAGAGTGTATACTCCTTGACGTGATCCAAAAACGACCCGTGTGGTTTTTAGAAATTGGTCTTACATAAATCCATAGGAGAGTGAGTACAAGTCAGGGTAGAATACCCGTGCATATCATGTTAGTCATGATACCTGTCAAGAGTAATCTGTGGCTAGGTACATGTTAATACAGTCGCTTACCTGGAAAAACACATTCACCCTAGATAACGTTGTACGCATGCACAACGAGAAATAGTCGAATTGTTTAAAGACAAAACCAAGTTATTTCTTTTCCTAATTCTGAGATACGTGATATCACCTCTCAAATTTTTGCTAGGTGGGTGTAGTGGGTTATATCATGAGATCTCAGAAGATCCTAGTCGCCTTATGAAGATTACTGCTCATGAGATTCGATCCATCTCTGCGAGCCTCTCGTTCAAACACTTCGATCCGAAATATAATAGAAGCTGGTAAAGTGGCATGCAGAGACAACTTTCTCAATTTTTATCTCAGAGATTTGGCTTCGCAGAGACAATCATTGAATCGTGTAGGTACTGTGGCGGCAGCACAGAAGGCCACCAGACCCAATTAAAACAACCAGCAAAGCCTTTTAACTTCTCCGCATTCGCCAGTACAATTTTATAGGTAAAAAAAGATTTCGGTATTTATTTTCTTAACGGTATGTAACGGTCGCACATCAAGTGACCCTAGTCCGTGTAGCTTATCTTATTAAGGAAACGTGTTCTCGTTCACATGGCGAAACCAGCTATAATTCCAAAATTGGATGCCCTATTCCGTCATCCTATTACTTAATTTCCTAATGTAATGTGATTTGGGGAACGTATTTGAAGAAGAAAACAATTTCTCAGTATATTATGTTTGGCCAAGAATACTTACCCAATCTTGGTACCTAAAAACCCTCCGATACCCCTCCGCCCTTGCGAGCATCCTCGTTAATATATTAATCAGCTAAAAACTAGCGACAACAGACAGTGGCAAGGGAAGGTAATCAGGGCCGGCGCTACCATATAGGCAAACTAGGCAGCTGCCTAGGGCGCTGATATCAGGGGGCGCATTTTTGTGAAGAAAAAATAAAGTATTGTTTAAAATTTTTAAATTGATATTTTCCGGGGTGGGGTGGGGGGCGCCGGAATCTAACCTTGCCTAGGGCACCAGATAGTCTGGCCGGGTCCGGTGCCGGCTCTGAAGGTAATGGACAAGAATTATAGCCATTTCTCTATTGAAACAGACACGACAAGATCATTTTGGTAGGGATGGATTTGCGAGCTAGTAGGTTAATGTTCCTAACGTAATGTGATTGGGCGAGTATTCTCGGTGAAACAAAATTGACTAAAAAATTTGCTGTCTAATCGAGTCCAGCAATGATCAAATTCAACAGAGTATATAAACTGGGCGCATACATGGGTTACAAACTAACAATAAATAAATTAAGAGGTGTATCTACCGTTATGAATGGTGATAAAACTCAGAACACGTTCACATGTTGGAAAATATTCTGGTAAGAAAATGAAGAAACCTTTAAGGAAATAATAAAAAAAGCCAAAGGAAATCAAGTGAGTCGTATAGATGAAATGAAATGTTAGTCACAGAAAATTCTTATTTGGTTTCGTCAGGTACCTACATGCCGGGTAAATTCTGGATTGCCGGATCAGACCTTGCTGTGGAAGGCGAGTGGCTGTGGTTGCCGGATCTCAGGCGCATTTCCTATGTCAACTGGGCATCCGGCGAGCCAGACAATAATCAGGGGTATCAGCACTGTGCCGTCCTTGACCTTAACTCCGGGATGAAGTGGCGAGATGACAATTGCGAAGAGAACAGGAACTTCATCTGCCAGGCGCCGCTGGGTGCTAGTTAATGCGTAGCTAGAGATCTAGCGTGTCTGTAATCAATCCATCAGTTGATTTACCAGCCTGAATAAATATTATGTTCTCTTTTTGCTTATGCGTATTTATTAATACAATTTAATCTCTCTCTCTCTCTCTCTCTCTCTCTCTCTTTACCATTTGTCAGTATGAAATGCATTAGCAACTATGCGTGCAATTTTGGTGACGTTATGCCTCGCTTACGGCTGAGTCACTTCTGTGGAAATACAAAGGATGATTAAAGTCAGAGACGGTGGCTGTCGATAGAAAATTGATTAACATCACATAATTTTCAATCTCGATTATTTGAACAGAAAGAAAAAACTTATCCCTGTTTTGTATCAATGCTTAAAATCAAATAGATACTTGCTAGGTCTCTTGCGTCAGTCACGATAGTGCTGAAACGAGAATTCTTTAAATAATAAGGTCACGAAAGACTCTTTTTAACCTTATCATTTTTCTAAGCCCAAATATCAAAGCGATTATTTACTGTTGTATTGTGTTTGTATAGTCATGTTGTATTGTGTTTGCATAGTCTTGTTACATCGTGTTTGTATAGTCTTGTTGTATTGTGTTTGTACAGTCTTGTTATATTGTGTTTGTATAGTCTTGTTGTATTGTGTTTGTATAGTCTTGTTATATTGTGTTTGTATAGTCTTGTTGTATTGTGTTTGTATAGTCTTGTTGTATTGTGTTTGTATAGTCTTGTTATATTGTGTTTGTATAGTCTTGTTGTATTGTGTTTGTATAGTCTTGTTGTATTGTGTTTGTATAGTCTTGTTGTATTGTGTTTGTATAGTCTTGTTATATTGTGTTTGTATAGTCTTGTTATATTGTGTTTGTATAGTCTTGTTATATTGTGTTTGTATAGTCTTGTTATATTGTGTTTGCATAGTCTTGTTATATTGTGTTTGTATAGTCTTGTTATATTGTGTTTGTACAGTCTTGTTATATTGTGTTTGTATAGTCTTGTTATATTGTGTTTGTACAGTCTTGTTATATTGTGTTTGTATAGTCTTGGTTATTGTGTTTGTATAGTCTTGTTGTATTGTGTTTGTATAGTCTTGTTGTATTGTGTTTGTATAGTCTTGTTGTATTGTGTTTGTATAGTCTTGTTATATTGTGTTTGTATAGTCTTGTTATATTGTGTTTGTATAGTCTTGTTATATTGTGTTCGTATAGTCTTGTTATATTGTGTTTGTATAGTCTTGGTTATTGTGTTTGTATAGTCTTGTTGTATTGTGTTTGTATAGTCTTGTTGTATTGTGTTTGTATAGTCTTGTTATATTGTGTTTGTATAGTCTTGTTATATTGTGTTTGTATAGTCTTGGTGTATTATGTTTGTACAGTCTTGTTGTATTGTGTTTGTACAGTCTTGTTGTATTGTATTTGTATAGTCTTGGTGTATTGTGTTTGTATAGTCTTGGTGTATTGTGTTTGTATAGTCTTGTTGTATTGTATTTGTATAGTCTTGGTGTATTGTGTTTGTATAGTCTTGTTGTATTGTGTTTGTACAGTCTTGTTGTATTGTGTTTGTGCAGTCTTGTTGTATTGTATTTGTATAGTCTTGGTGTATTGTGTTTGTATAGTCTTGGTGTATTGTATTTGTATAGTCTTGTTGTATTGTATTTGTATAGTCTTGGTGTATTGTGTTTGTATAGTCTTGTTATATTGTGTTTGTATAGTCTTGGTGTATTGTGTTTGTATAGTCTTGTTATATTGTGTTTGTATAGTCTTGGTGTATTGTGTTTGTATAGTCTTGGTGTATTGTGTTTGTATAGTCTTGTTGTATTGTGTTGTATAGTCTTGTTGTATTGTGTTTGTATAACCTTGTTGCTTTTAGAGCTTAAGTTTCTCGATTTCTTTCAGATCTAAGGAAAAACTTCGTTTATAATAGAACTTGCCTGTTCTAAACTATGGTTACATAAGGTATGTAATGTTTGTTTACGGAATTAAATAGTTACGGTTTAAATTTGCGCAAATTATATGTTCCGCTATGTACAGTCCTAACCAGACTATTAATATTGCCGGTTAAATTGTGTAAGACCTTTAAATAAACACTGACATTGCGTACAATTTTGAAATACGTTTTCAAGAAACAATTCAGTCTTATTTGTAAACCTTCATATCAACAGTTATTTGAGGGTAAGAAGCCATTATTTGGGCAAACACTATCTTGAACAGCTCATGTTTATAAGTAGTTCATTTTCCAGAATATGAGCAATATATAGCATCTTGATGACAATGATTTTGTCTCGTCTGCGAAGTATGCTAATGCTTTGATGACAATATGAAAGGTTGAGTGCTATATTGTTTCGTTACTAATACTTTGTGTATAATACGCAAACAATCAACCATTTTTGACCGCTCCCCCCTTGTCGTATTGTCTACTTTTTGTACTCCTTCTCCTATGCGTACGTATGCTGTTACAAGGTATTTCACACCCTTTCACACACTGTCAACTTGTTGGCATTTTGAATCAAACTGGTATTTATTTCTTTAGTAACACGGTCACCATGTCTGCATGGGCGAATCTGTTTTCAAGCAACTGATGCAATCGTTCATTATGTTCGATAATCTCAAAAATTCCGTAAACTTTGGAGTTACATCTTTCTAAACAAACGTATACAAAAGTTGCTCTTTATTATTCATTCAATTTTTTTACAAGAAATATTTAAATTATATATTGCAAATATTGGACGCGTTGCACACATTTTTACTGCAATGAACTGTTCACGAGGCCAGAAAAAGACGCAGGGATCGTATCGTTGCCTACAATTTACCTGTTTTCATACATGTACTATCAAAAAATATAAGAGGGACACTTTCCTCTCTTATTGTACTGCTCCGGCAGCTTAGTGGTTAGAGTGTCCGCCTTGGATGCGGGGGATCATGGGTTCGATCCCGGGCCAAGTCATACCAAAGACTTAGAGAAATGGTACTAACAGCTGCCTCGCTAGACGCTCAGCATTAAGAGGTTAGTATTAGGACAGGTCGGCCTGGTGTCAAGATAATGTGACTGGGTGGGACACCATGCTACATGTCTGTTGCATGATGCCCCAGTGCTAGACATCACTATAAACTGCCACACTGCAGACACTGTAGCGATATGACTGATCAATTGCTAATGCTACGTTAAAATTCCAAACCACACACACAAACACACATACACACACACATTCTCTCTTCTCACGCGACCTGTTTAAGAATCAGCTTGATATTTCAAGCTATATTTCACGTGGCATAATAAATTGGATACCGGTGTTTAGCTCAAGCATTTGACTTTGTATCCCTACCCAAAGTTTGACATACATGTACTATCATGCCTGACCATTTTCCCACGCTACCGTTTGACATGCCCTCTCATTGTCCAACCAAAAATGACATACTGCGCCTGTTTATCACGTACTTTCTTGATGCTTTTCGTTTTTAATATTGGTAGTGGGGTACAAACGAATTTAAAGGTGTGCGAAGGCAATATATAGTTTGCTGTTGGCTTAAGCAAATAGGTTTTACTCTTAGTAGCTACAATATAGTCTGTGTTGTTAGGTGTGCACGTACCACTTGATAATACTCTCCCCACCACTACTACCACACTTGCACATGCACAAGCTTCAAATCTCCCTCCCTTCTGTGCATCATTTTGAATGGACGGCCCCAAACGGAACTTAATACCTGCAACTTACCCAAGCAGCAATCGTCAAATACATTTCTCACGTTTCAGTTAACATTATATATCTCTTTAACAGGACCAGTGTCTTGGCCACATCTGCAAGTTTTACTCACCTTAAAACGCGCGCTGGAATTATAATGAAGCCAGATACACAAAATATGGGCTATCTGCATTGCTCAAATACCCATAACTCCATGCAAACTTTATCACATGATGACAGGATATAGTACAAAAAGAGACACGTTTTGCTCTCGGATCTAATGTTAATTTCCTAAAGCGTATTAAGAGTTGTCTCCACCTTGCTTGAGCGTAGTTTCCACACTGAAGTCTTTCATTAAATTTACCTGTATCAAGGTACTTGTAAAAATAAAAGATCACTGCAGGTGTAACAGGATCTGGTGGAAGTAAACAATATTGCGTATCATATGCTCATATATGTTGGTCGTAACAGAGGTTTTGGTCTGTCCCACTGTATTTATCTCACTGAAATAAGTATGCGGATGCAAAGTGCTTAAATTTGCGATATTTTGCTATCTCAGTGTATGTCTCAGGAAATTATAACATCTTGTGTAACAGTGCTTGTGAAACCGTCTGCCTCTCAAACAGAATAGTTTTGACCATAAATTTGTCCAAATTAGCAAATTTTAATATAGCCGACTGTATTGTACAAATCAATTTCTTTGAAGATACATACCCTAAAAACTAACTCTAGTCTTCATTCACCTGGAGATGTCTACTAGGAATCAAGTCCATCAAATTATTGCATAGTTCTTTTCGGTCATGAAAGAAAAAGATAACAATCCAGTAGCCAGTCAGATTTTTTACTTTTTTTAATCCATCAGCTAAGCAATATCTTGATGACTAATTTAATCTATGCCATTTTTTTATATTAAACATTACCATTCCACGGCGAGACTTGATTGTATCTCAAGGTTTTAAACCGTTGATCACGAGTTTAAATTCAGGCGTTATATGTATAGGTTACTGCATTTGTATGGAAAATATGACTGAGTTTTTCAGATTAATACTGCAAGACCTTTGGGACTGAAGTATTCATCCGAGATAAAGAGTTCATATTCTTCCGTACAAATTCGGTAATACTTTATTGTATGCTCATTTTCTCATTCTACCTAAGGCTTAACTATAAAATTACACTACAAGACATAAAGTAATTGAATTTGTTGCATTCCAACATAAATACACAACCCTAGATTCAGCAATACACAATAATATTAATTTGCACATAGCACCGCCCAACGACCTTTTAACCTCGCCACACGCTCAACAGTAGTTTAAAAAACACATCATTTTCTTCTACTTAAAATTTAATTTAAAATCATATTTTGAATGAATGCGCATTGCAGAAACTTTTCCAACTGGTCTGAAATGAACGGATTTGATTTTACATTGATCCAACTCAGTTCTGATTTTCTTTTTATGATGGACTGGATTTATTGTGTCAATTCAGTGCAGTAATAGAATGGGGTTTCACTTAGAAATGAAGTCAAAGTTACAGTACAATTTTGGTGTGTATCATGTCTTCCATGACACGGATCATGCAATTCGGATTTGCAGAACCAAGAATGAGTATTTTGAGCAAATTCAAGATGATAAATATAAGTAAGTTTATTACCATTCTTATCACAAGCTAAAGAAGACGTGTTTATGCCCTGTCACATGCACCTTGCTACTGGACAGATCCCAGCTATCACATGTATCATTTAGTGTGTGTTTTCCATCGCTAGCCTAACATTGCATCAAAATAGTTACACGGGGAAAATTTAAAAACTGTTGTTGTTCGACAGTCCATTTAACCAATGGAAATAATACTTTTTCGTCCTCTTGGCTTATTGGCTCTGAGGCTCTTAGTTTCCTGCCAAAACCTTCAGTTACATCTTTTGTACTCAAATCTAATATTTTGACAGACTTGTAAAATGGTACATCTCTGATAGAAATGTGATAGCCCTTGGCCTCAATATACTTTTTATGCCATATATTTATAGACACTAGAGAGCACTGGTCATAGTCTGAACCATTCTATTTGCGAAAAGATATGAATATTCTCTTAAATATTTGTTTCAGTGATCAAAATGGTATTTTCAATTACTGCGTATCTCACGTGTGTTGTTAACATTGTGAATATCACGTTCATTCACGCTTTGTTTGAAAGTTTTGTTTCTGATTCACTGAATTTGTCCACATCGTTAACATTATCATCTATACTTTCAAATGGACGAAACAGCTTGTTTAGTTCATTCTCAAACAAATAAAGATTTGGAAAAACTAAAAAGTCTACTACATGAGTGTACATGGTTCATTTATAAAGTTCTTCCCAATACACAATACTATTTTATGCAAAGGTGTCATGCACATGCGTGCAATATAAAGGTGTTCAGTATATAAAAATACTGCACAATTCTGACAATGTTAAGTTAACAGAGACAAAAATGAGCAAACAATACTTAACATTATGTTATACTTCCCGAAAGATTTATGTGTACTTCAAGGTCCTAACATTAACAATAAGGTTAAGCCAGTGTCGCAAATATTCTATTACAAGTGAGGTATGGTCCCTATGGCCATGAACTTCTATTTTCTCTAAAATTATTAACGTCAAGTCAATTATGGCCGTACTCGTTTATTCTTGAGAGCCTTTCTGTACAATGTGTCAAGAATGTTTGTAAATATATTGTTACAATGGTGCTCTGTAGTTCAATAGTTCATGACCAAGCAGTTTGGAAGAATTGTCATTACCACACAAGTGTTTTGCAGTAGAATTAACAGCACAATGACAAGATGTGATTGGCTACCAGATGTAATGTAATACTTCAGTCGATCATGATTTGGTTTGTTTTACGCATGATTTGAAGCAAAGAGAGTGCACGCCAGCTGGCTAATACATTATTGTGATTCATACAAATATTTCATCTGAAATACAAGCACTTTTCAAACATGTCTGAAGGACAAAAAATTCATTTGTAAAAAATTGAATGTGTACAAGCTTAGGAAGAATGATAATTATGGATATAGAGGCCACATCATTTTCAGAAATAGGTGTTTCATTCTTAAACAACAACTCAGAAGAAGACACTCAAACTTTCAATGAACTTTGGGCATGGGATAGAAGTGCAGTCATCTAATCTACATCAGACTGGGAGTTTTTAAGTTTCAGCAAAATTATTCTAAATTCATTCTGAATGTTGACTTTTCATTCTTTAAATACTTTAAACTCTTACAATGGTTCCAGAGCACTTTTCCTCACTGATCCAATATCTTCAAAATCCCATTTTGTAGTGATGGTTGGTATTTTAGAGGTCAGATTAAATGCATGGAGTTTCAGTCGGGTTGTCAAATCCTGATTTTTCATATGTTGTGTTTGTTCTGTCTTACTACTTTATCTTTATAGGTTTTAACAGAGGAAAAAACAATAAGTATTCGATATGGTTTAAGGTTCAACAGGGCCAGAAACAAACCATTTTGACACATTTTTTTATTGAAGCATAAGTCGTTGGTGTTGTCCCTGCCATCTGTAAAACTTTGTGAACCTTAAATGCTTGTATATCTGGGTTTAAGCTGATCACAGTGGGGTGTGAATTATATATGATAATTTAGTGACAATGACACTGTAACTGTCATAGTAAAGTCCATTAAACAATACAACTTTGGTCCCACTCTTGTGTTTTTAATTTTAAATAAGACACCTCAACTATTATATCAGCTAAAAATACTTTATTCCATAGTAATACTAAGCAAATAGGTCAATATAAGATATGTGGATTTCTATCTAAGATGAAAAAAAATTACATTAGGAATGCAAAATCTGGATTTTATAAAAATAAAAATGGAGTTACAAAATTCAACAATACCATAAAATAAACAACAATGTTAGCAGCTATTATTCATAAGAATATTGTAAAATAATGTGTTGTATCAACAATACCATAAAATAAACAACAATGTTAGTAGCTATTATTCATAAGAATATTGTAAAATGTGTTGTATCTTGAGTATTAATGTATTTAACTGACAAGTCAGCACCAAATGGGATGCCTTGGATGTGGGAGGTCATGGGTTCGATCCCTGGCCAAGTCATACCAAAGACTTACAAAAATTGTATTAACAGCTGCCTGGCTTGGCACTCAGCATTAAGAGGTTAGTGTTAGGACTGGTCGGCCTGGTGTCAGGATAATGTGACTGGGTGGGACATCATGCTACCTGTCTGCGGCATGATACCCCAGTGCTAGACATCACTAAAAACTGTCACACTGCAGACATTGTAGTGATATGACTGAAAAATTGTTAAAGCTAAGTTAAAAATCCAAATCACAGACACACACAGAGTCTATGCTGAGTCTGTCAAGAACGCAAGGAAATTTCACTCAAAGGGTTATACTTTCTCTTTTGCAAGGCATATAACAAGTTATGCAACTCCAAGACTAAGATTTCTTTGTATAAGCATCAACAACACTGATCATTTCTTTCACCCATAGACAAAAATTCTGTTTTATTCCATCATATCATTAACTTGCTTTACCTACGAAGAGTCGCATGAATCATGCTATGACATGATGCCATGAAACATGATTTGGTACAGTAATGACAATTCTTTTTCAAGGACATTTAAAGGAGTTTCAAGGGTGTTAAAAGTTTTCATGGTGTATTTAACCTTACAGAAACTCTCATATGTTACTTCATTTAATAATGCATAAATGTGTAAAAATATAGAAACAAACTCAGATAACTAATCAGTGTGCCACTAAAGCACTCAATCTAGTAAATACCTGTGTCATATCGCTTTGATCCACCCTATTTTATCTTATTTCATTTATTTTTTCATTAGTATGTTTTTTTTTATATATTTCTTCATTGGTTTTGGAAAATATGCAAACAACAAAAATTATGAATTAAAACAGTGACATATTTTATGCAGTCTTAATTTTTTGTATTCTGTCAGATGCATTCAAGGTGATTTGGGAAAAAGTTCAGGACTTTTTCAAACAAATTCAAGAACTTTTGAGGACAAAAACCAATATTTTTAAAATTCAAGGATTGTTTAAGACAACCAATCAAATTCAAGGATTTGCCAAGATTGCATGACCATGTTAAAGCACCACATGCCAAGGGCTCTGAGATCATCAACTCAAGACAAAAAGACTGAGACAAAAACATAACAGTCATTTATCTCAAGATCGCTCTCTCACATATGTAAAATCAATTATCTGATACCTGTGGTCCATCAACACCTCTTGGCATTAGTATTCACAGTCGATATCATAAGGTCCTCATGTTGCACATGTTGTTGTTGTCGAGTTTAATTATAGTGGTGTGTGCACAACTGTGCATGTGCCACTTTTTTCTGACTGCACCGCAGCCTGCTAGTTGTTCCTGGGGAAGGGGATGGTGCCACCTCCCCCAGGCTTTTATGGATTCTTCTTCAAAATGTTGACTTTATCTTCCATTCAGGAAAGATATAGTTATCTTACCCTATCTGACATTCAGGGAAAAATGCCCGACAGGTTAAAATTTGTTATGATTTTCTTGAAACAAAGTCTGGATTCACAAGTTAACTATATATTAAAAGCATGTGAAAGACATCTGTATCATGGACTTTTTGCATTACCAATCAGAAAGTACTTAAATTTAATAAAGTCTTTTAACATTATAACTTTAAATGTTGCATATTGACCTTGTTTCCACAATGCAAAAATCCTAAATGTTATGGAATGTTTGCAATGAAAAATATGTACATAGAACAACAAAATGCTTAATTCACATTACTATGTAGAACAAACATTCATGCATAAAATAAATAATAAACTATGCAGAATGCTATGAATTTACAAGGTATAATCCTGAAGTCCAGCATGGTCACTACGAATTGACCTGCTCAGAAGTTATAATCCTGAAGTCCAGCATGGTCACTATGAATTGACCTGCTCAGAAGGTATAATCCTTAAGTCCAGCATGGTCACTATGAATTGACCTTCTCAGAAGGTATAATCCTGAAGTTCAGCATTATCACTAGAGTATTAAACAGCATGCTGATGTGACCTACTTTTTGTCTGATAATTAGTGATGAAATCAATGCCCTACATCAAGTTCAATCATGGTGCAATAATAGAACTTGAGCTTAGTGCAAATACTTAATACAATAACTGTAACATGAAGAGTAAGTAGGTCACTGTGACCTAATGTTGCCAGAAGTGAGCAGTACTTCTAAAGATGAAAGCATTTATTAAGTTTTATTACCGACATGAAATAGTCCAAATTCAATCAAAAGTACCTAGATAGAACTGAGGTTCTACTGTCTGAAGAGAATTTCCTGGAATGTGAAATAAAACCATTTCTTCTTTTTAATAGCTGAGTGTTGAAACCATCTCTGATATTCTTACAAAAGAAATGTTTTCAAACCAGGCATTGTGGCAGCCATGTAGGATACAAAATCAGAACCATTTTCATGAAGAGCAAACTAGACACCATTAGAAACATTGAGCAATATGTAACAATTTGCATAGTTAGCAATATGTAACAATTTGCATAGTTAGCAATATGTAAAAATTTGCATTGATAACAACATGTAGCACTTTACACAGGAAGCAATATGTAACAATTTGTTTAAGCTATCATTACCAATAACAATTTGAAATCATATGTATGACTGAAAATCACATATAAACATTTATCCCCAAGCCATATATTCTGAAATACTCCATAGTTCATTTTAAACCTCCAAAATTCCTGTGCAAAGGCTATTTTATAATAGGTGAATGAAAACTGACAACATATTTTACACAGACTTAATTAAGTGCCATCTAAACTTGTTACAAACTCATACCCTATACTTTTAGCACTTTTACAAATAAAAAAAATGTTAACTGAACATAAAACAAACAACTTCATAACATTATAAAAAAAGAATGGTAGAATGAAAGAACTTAAGTTCCAGACCTGCCAACCCTAAAAAGACCTACTCAATAAGTTGTAATGAAATAACATCTCCACAAAGTGCAAAAAGTGTTATCTGATGCAGTGAAGGCAAACATCATGTTCAATTACAATCAAAGTTGTTTTCCTTTGTTAGAAGACATTTTGAGAAAATGCTATAAGCAACAGCTTGGTTACGCAAGTTCTTTGCATGAAAAGCATTAGCAGATTTAATCATCTGAGGTACTCTTTTAAAATTAGACTGGTTCCCTGACCAGCTCGAATGAAAATAATATGAAACCAAGATCTGTATCAAACCTAGACAAGTCCATGTCTGGATCTGACCACAATCATATTTTCTGTATTATTTCATGTAATTTTAGTGAAATTGCAAGGGTTGGCAGGCCTGTGATTCTTTTACTATATGCAGAAAGCTAAATATCAGTGATACAGGTCCACAAAAAGTATCCCTTAATGCTAAATATCAGTGATACAGGTCCACAAAAAGTATCCCTTAATGCTAAATATCAATGCTACAGATTCACAAAAAGTATCCCTTAATGCTAAATATCAGTGATACAGGTCCACAAAAAGTATCCCTTAATGCTAAAATCAGTGATACGGATCCACAAAATGTATCCCTTAATGCTAAATATCAATGTTACAGATTCACAAAAAGTATCCCTTAATGCTAAATATCAGTGATACAGGTCCACAAAAAGTATCCCTTAATGCTAAATATCAATGTTACAGATTCACAAAAAGTATCCCTTAATGCTAAATATCAGTGATACAGATCCACAAAAAGTATCCCTTAATGCTAAATATCAGTGATATGGATCCACAAAAAGTATCCCATAATGCTACATATCAGTGATAAAGATCCACAAAAAAAAGTATCCTTTAAAGCTAACCTGTTTCAAGCTTCAGATTAATGGAGAGCCTGGGGGGAATATGGAGTCATATCTAACTTAATTATAAAAGTTATGACAAAAAGGGCCTGTATAAAAGGTCAACTTAAGGGTGATAACTAGAGTGATGCAATGGTTTGAAATAAAGTGTTTCATTACTGAAAGATTTCCTGTTTGCCTGTTGGTGCTGTAACCTTTTCTCTCCATCTTCAAAAGACAACAGCATCAGATTGTCAAAGTCAGCTAACCCATATGATGCCGTGCCCAGCCCTGCAAATCCATGACTGTGACTTGGTATTAAGATACCAAACAACTGCTCACCATTAACACCACCCACTGCTAGATTGTCCTGGAAAATTGTAATATGTAAATAGGACTGATTAATGATTAAAATAACACCATAATGCAAAATATGTAAGTATGAATGAATTTTTTATTTTAATATATACTATCAGCATAGTAGGAAAATAAATTGTTTTTGGCTTGGCTCTGTGCTAAAATTAAAATGATTGTTTTATTTGTTTACTTAAATATGATGTGTACATGACTGCTATGTAAACAAGAAAAAAAATGAAGTATGGTCATTTTATTCAAACACATGAGACTATAAAACCAAAATAACAAGAACTGCAGTGATGGATTTCAAAATAAAATCATAGGCAAAACATTGATCTAAGTCTTTCTTCAAAATTGTATCCACATGGCCATCTGCTAAATTATGTAAAAACTGAGCTGGCACTTAGAAAAAGTTGGCTGCTAATGTCTAAAAATGATCCTGGAACTGTCCATCCATATGTGATCAGCATTAATATCTGATACCTGAAGACTTTTATCACAAAATGTGACGTAAATAAAATGACAGTCTACTGTCCATATTTACTAAGATTTTAGCATTATATGATTTACAGTAGGTCATTTTATGAAAGTATTATCCATGGTAACTGGATTGAGATATAAATGGATTGACTTGTCATAAATGGGCCTATAAGGAATATGCTAACATAAATGACAACAGGAGAAAACAGTAATTTTACTTTCCCTCAGCTATCTCCATTCATGTGTACATGTACTTATTAAAGAATTAAGGACACTCAAAAACATCAAGTTACTGCATCATGAAAGAAAGACTAAATTGCTGTATTTGATAGTAATGGTGATTCTGATGAACCTACCAATAATATCTTGATGGTTTAAGTTAATGTCAACTTACTTTAAACCATACATATTAGTGATAGGTCCAATGCAACAAAATAAGTCTAAACAGGTCTTAAAAAGAGGAACATACACAAAGAAAAAAAGTGCATCCAATAAAAATGGATCAAACAAAGATTATGTGAAGAGCTGGCTTTCAAACTCTTGCCAGAGGTAAAACAAAAAAAGTTATTAAGAAAATCTGCTTGAAATCCAATTATTCCAATCAATGATTACAAGGGTACATAAACCAATGATTCCAGGATCCATGATTACAAGGGTACATAAACCAATGATTCCAGTCCAATTCTTACAAGGGTACATAAAACTATTATTTCAGGTGCAATGGACATATTGGTACATACAACAATGATTTCAGCTTCCATGGTTCTAAAGGTATAAAAACCAATTAATCCAGGTCCAATGCTTATAAGGTTACATAAACCAATGATTCCAGGATCCATGATTACAAGGGTAAATAAATTAATGATTCCAGACCCAATGACTATAATGGTGCATAAAACAATGACTTCAGGCCCAATGACTATAATGGTGCATAAACCAATGACTCCAGGCCCAATTACTTTAATGGTGCATCAACCAATGACTCCAGGCCCAATGACTATAATGGCGCATAAACAAATGACTCCAGGCCCAATGACTATAATGGTGCATAAACCAATGACTCCAGGCCCAATTACTTTCATGGTGCATCAACCAATGACTCCAGGCCCAATTACTTTCATGGTGCATAAACCAATTACTCGAGGCCCTATTATTTTAATGGTACATAAACCAATCTCCAGGCCAAATGACTATAATGGTGCATCAACCAATGACTCCTGGCCCAATTACTTTAATAGTGCATAAACCAATGACTCCATGCCCAATGACTATATTAGTGCATCAACCAATGACTCCAGACCCAATGACTATAATGGTGCATAAGCCAATGACTCCAGGCCCAATGACTATAATGGTGCATAAACCAATGACTACAGGCCCAATTACTATAATGGTGAATCAACCAATGAATCCAGGCCCAATGACTATAATGGTGCATAAACCAATGAATCCAGGCCCAGTGACTTTAATTGTGCATAAACCAATGACTCCAGGCTAAATGACTATAATGGTGCATCAACCAATGACTCCAGGCCCAATTACTTTAATGGTGCATAAACTAATGACTCCAGGCCCAATGACTATAATAGTGCATCAACCAATGACTCCAGGCCCAATGACTATAATGGTGCATAAACCAATGACTCCAGGCCCAATGACTATAATGGTGCATAAACCAATGACTACAGGCCCAATGACCATAATGGTGCATAAACCAATGACTACAGGCCCAATGAATATAATGGTGCATAAACCAATGACTACAGGCCCAATGACTATAATGGTGCATAAATCAAAGACTCCAGGCCCAATGACTATAATGGTGCATCAACCAATGACTCCAGGCCCAATGACTATAATGGTGCATAAACCAATGACTCCAGGCCCAATGACCATAATAGTGCATAAACCAATGACTCCGGGCCCAATGACTACAATGGTGCATAAACCAATGACTCCAGGCCCAATGACTATAATGGTGCATCAACCAATGACTCCAGGCCCAATTACTTCAATGGTGCATAAACCAATGACTCCAGGCCCAATGACTATAATGATGCATCAACCAATGACTCCGAGTCCAATGACTATAATGGTGCATTAACCAATGACTCCAGGCCCAGTGACTATAATGGTGCATAAACCAATGACTACAGGCCCAATTACTATAATGGTGAATCAACCAATGACTCCAGGCCCAATGACTATAATGGTGCATAAACCAATGACTACAGGTCCAATGACTATAATAGTGCATCAACCAATGACTCCAGGCCCAATTACTTTAATGGTGCATAAACCAATGACTCCAGGCCCAATGACTGTAATGGTGCATAAACCAATGTCTCCAGGCCCAATGACTATAATGGTGCATAAACCAATGACTCTAGGCCCAATGACTTATAATGGTGCATCAACCAATGACTCCAGGCCCAATTACTTTAATGGTGCATAAACCAATGACTCCAGGCCCTATTATTTTAATGGTGCATAAACCAATGATTCCAGGCCAAATGACTATAATGGTGCATCAACCAATGACTCCAGGCCCAATTACTTTAATGGTGCATAAACCAATGACTCCATGCCCAATGACTATATTAGTGCATCAACCAATGACTCCAGGCCCAATGACTATAATGGTGCATAAACCAATGAATCCAGGCCCAATTACTTTAATGGTGCATAAACCAATGACTCCAGGCCCAATGACTATAATGGTGCATAAACCAATGACTCCAGGCCCAATGACTATAATAGTGCATAAACCAATGACTCCAGGCCCAATGACTATAATAGTGCATAAACCAATGACTCCAGGCCCAATGATTATAATGGTGCATCAACCAATGAGTCTATAGTGGTGCATAAACTAAAGACTCCAGGCCCAATGAATATAATAGTGCATAAACCAAAGACTCCAGGCCCAATGACTATAATGGTGCATCAACCAATGACTCCAGGCCCAATGACTATAATGGTGCATAAACCAATAACGTCAGGCCCAATGACTATAATGGTGCATAAACCAAAGACGTCAGGCCCAATGACTATAATGGTGCATAAACCAATGACTCCAGGTCCAATACTTACAAGGGTAAATAGACCATCATTCCATTAATTATTTTATTTTATGCCCTTACAGTTATTTTCATGGTAAGTCCAAGTTCTCAAAAATCTGAGTTGACACCCAATAGTCCTTGGTATTGCTAAGCTGCAGACACCCAAGTTAAGATTGAGTGGAAATCTGGGGCCATGACTTCTATAAATCACTGAGCACTGGAAAATGAACTCATTCAAAGGAGTTTTGATCCACACATAGTGGCATGCAAAATATAATTAAAATCCATCAATTGTTGCTTAAGTTATGCTGCATAAACCAAAGTTTGGAGGACAAGTATCAGGGCCATAATGCCTGTATATGATGATGACGAATGCATGAAATCAAACAACATAATTTCATCTATATAATGATGAATTCTAAATAAAGTAGCCATTCAACAATCCTTGCTAATCTTAAAATGCATAAATGAAACATGAAGACAGGCAATCAGAGGTCACATCCCCTGTAAATGATGAAATGCAATGCTGGAAATAAAACTTATTCAAGGTTTTATCGATAACTGATAAAGCTGCATGCCATATTTTGGATGAAACCCAATAAGTCTTGGCAAAGTTATGCTGCAGAAACCTATCAGGGGGACATTCAATCAAGGGCCATAACCCTCTAAATGATAACAGAGAACACTTAACACTGAATTTGTCCAAGATCTCATCATCATAATGCTGCATACCAAATTTTGAATAAAAATACAAATTATCTCTGTAACTTTTCCCAGTCAAGGGTCAACTTGAAGAAGCCTGACTGCTGATGCCCGGATGAATGTTGAGCCACATAGATAAACAAACTGACAAAACAGATTACTAATGAGCGCTGTCAACTTTGCTGAGTGGGACCCAAATGACTGATTTCCAGAGTTATATTTCATCACTCACATTCTGCATTAGGACAGAAAATATTCATCATTAAACTACCTTAAATTTCTTCAAACCCGGCCGAGTCATACCAACGACTTCTTAAAAATGGTACTAACAGCTGCCTCGCTAGACGTTCAGCATTAAGAGGTTAGTGTTAGGACTGGTCAGCCTTGTGTCAGGATAATATGACTGGGTGAGACATCATGCTACATGTCTGCGGCATGATGCCCCAGTTCTAGACATCACTTTAAACTGCCACACTGCAGACATTGTAGCGATATGACTGGAAAATTGTTAAAGCTACGTTAAAAATTTAAATCACAATCTCACACCTTAAATTTCATAGGCATGCTAACGTTTTAGACCAATATTTAGCTTCTGCTGAACAGTATTTGGTTCAGCAATTATTACGTCAAGTAATGACAATTATTATGTCAAGTAATGACAATTATTACGTCAAGTAATGGCAATTATTATGTCAAGTAATGGCAATCAACAATTTCAGGTTTAGAATACTTTTTCAGACACAAAGATGATAAAGCTTGCATGTTGAGATAAACCCTGAGCTTTTGATAAAATGGTGTAGTAGACATCAAACTGTATTGAGATACTAAGTAACATGACTGTGGCCAATTATACTTGAGAAATTGACCACATAAGGGACTTTAACACGGCCATCAATCTTAGGCATGAATGAATGGTTGTATTAGTGCATGGAAGTAAAAATATATGGGCAAACACATAAAAGATGGCAAATGTGATATGCTATGTTGAGTTACTGCTAAGACAGGCTTCAAAATTATTACTCTGACTGCACCTGTGTACAATAAAATGTTTTCATATGGACTAGGCTTGGATTACAAGAGGTATTTGCAAATTAGAGATGACAACCATGGACTAGGTCTGGATTACAAGATGTATTTGCAAATTAGAGATGACAACCATGGACTAGGCCTGGATCACAAGAGGTATTTGCAAATTAGAGATGACAACCATGGACTAGGCCTGGATTACAAGAGATATTTGCAGATTAGAAATGACAACCATGGACTAGGTCTGGATTACAAGATGTATTTGCAAATTAGAGATGACAACCATGGACTAGGCCTGGATCACAAGAGGTATTTGCAAATTAGAGATGACAACCATGGACTTGGCCTGGATTACAAGAGACATTTGCAAATTAGAGATGACAACCATGGACTAGGCCTGGATTACAAGAGACATTTGCAAATTAGAGATGACAACCATAGACTAGGCCTGGATTACAAGAGGTAATTGCAAATTAGAGATGACAACCATGGACTAGGCCTGGATTACAAGAGGTATCTGCAAATTAGAGATGACAACCATGGACTTGGCCTGGATTACAAGAGACATTTGCAAATTAGAGATAACAACCATAGACTAGGCCTGGATTACAAGAGGTAATTGCAAATTAGAGATGACAACCATGGACTAGGCCTGGATTACAAGAGGTATCTGCAAATTAGAGATGACAACCATGGACTAGGCCTGGATCACAAAAGGTATTTGCAAATTAGAGATGACAACCATGGACTAGGCCTGGATCACTTGCAAATTAGAGATGACAACCATGGACTTGGCCTGGATCACTTGCAAATTAGAGATGACAACCATGGACTTAGCCTGGATTACAAGAGCTATTTGCAAATTAGAGATGACAACCATGGACTAGGCCTGGATCACTTGCAAATTAGAGATGACAACCATGGACTTGGCCTGGATTACAAGAGCTATTTGCAAATTAGAGATGACAACCATGGACTAGGCCTGGATCACAAGAGGTATTTGCAAATTAGAGATGACAACCATGGACTAGGCCTGGATCACTTGCAAATTAGAGATGACAACCATGGACTAGGCCTGGATTACAAGAGGTATTTACAAATTAGAGATAACAACCATGGACTAGGCCTGGATCACTTGCAAATTAGAGATGACAACCATGGACTTGGCCTGGATTACAAGAGCTATTTGCAAATTAGAGATGACAACCATGGACTAGGCCTGGATCACAAGAGGTATTTGCAAATTAGAGATGACAACCATGGACTAGGCCTGGATCACTTGCAAATTAGAGATGACAACCATGGACTAGGCCTGGATTACAAGAGGTATTTACAAATTAGAGATAACAACCATGGACTAGGCTTGGATTACAAGAGCTATTTGCAAATTAGAGATGACAACCATGGACTAGGCCTAGCTTACAAGAGGTATTTGCAAATTAGAGATGACAACCATGGACTAGGCCTGGATTACAAGAGGTATTTGCAAATTAGAGATGACAACCATGGACTAGGCCTGGATTACAAGAGGTATTTGCAAATTAGAGATGACAACCATGGACTAGGTCTGGATTACAAGATGTATTTGCAAATTAGAGATGACAACCATGGACTAGGCCTGGATTACAAGAGGTATTTGCAAATTAGAGATCACAACCATGGACTAGGCCTGGATTACCAGAGGTATTTGCAAATTAGAGATGACAACCATGGACTAGGCCTGGATTACAAGAGGTATTTGCAAATTAGAGATGACAACCATGGACTAGGCCTGGATTACCAGAGGTATTTGCAAATTAGAGATGACAACCATGGACTAGGCCTGGATTACAAGAGGTATTTGCAAATTAGAGATCACAACCATGGACTAGGTCTGGATTACAAGAGGTATTTGCAAATTAGAGATGACAACCATGGACTAGGCCTGGATTACAAGAGGTATTTGCAAATTAGAGATGACAACCATGGACTAGGCCTGGATTACAAGAGCTATTTGCAAATTAGAGATCACAACCATGGACTTGGCCTGGATTACCAGAGGTATTTGCAAATTAGAGATGACAACCATGGACTAGGCCTGGATTACAAGAGGTATTTGCAAAATTAGAGATGACAACCATGGACTTGGCCTGGATTACCAGAGGTATTTGCAAATTAGAGATGACAACCATGGACTAGGCCTGGATTACAAGAGGTATTTGCAAATTAGAGATGACAACCATGGACTTGGCCTGGATTACAAGAGGTATTTGCAAATTAGAGATGACAACCATGGGAGCTAATGTTAGTACTAGTTTATCCAATGTTTGTGATTTTTTTGAAGTATTTTAGTTTCCTTACACTAAAGACCTGTCAATATCAAGATATGTGACTTCCAAACAAGCTATCTTGTAAGCACAGTCATCTTGTGATAAGTCACCGTGAGCTTACAAATGTGTGGTCAAAAACAAAATATATATATATGTGTGTGTGTGTGTGTGTATGTTCACCTTGAACAACTCCCTATACTTGGTCAAAGTTGACCCCTGAAACTTTGGTCAATGGTAGTCCCATGTTTGTAGATTGTGCTAAGACTTTAGGAAATTTGATCACACCTCTGAGATAAGTCTAGGCAGTGAGGTGGTACAAATTATCCCTGGGTTCATCAACACCCTAGGAACTTAGCTACTGGCTTGTAACTTGGAACTGCCAACAGAAATGTGCCCATGGGGCATCCTGATCTTTCCCAATGTACTGGACTCACCTTTGACAAATTTCACTGTATTTTCATTTTAATGCAAAAACTGTATGAAATGAACACTAAGATTTCAGAAGTTTTTATTTCTCACTGTTACTAAAAGTGGCTACAAACCAAACAATCTAAATAAATGTGCCTATGAACCAAATGACAATTATAAAATGTACCTTGATGAGAAGTGCAAATCTGTTCCAGTCTGAAGAAACTTTGCCCTCTATAGTCCCCTTTTCATAAATTTTAGTCCTTGCTGAAAAAAAAGTAGATCACTATAGTTGCTGCAACACTATAGTATGCAATATTTGTACATGTTTTCTGTTTATTGTTCTGGCAACACTGTATATTAAAGAACTTGATTGGCATACCAATAAACCATGATCAATATTACATGAAAATAAAATAAATCACATTCTTATCATGCAAACTTAAGTTTAAAATATGGAGGAAAAAGTCAATAAAACAGCTGCTTTTTATATGAATCGCTCAGTCACACACACACCACAATACATAAACAACTGTGTAAAATTACAAGACTTTGTCTTAGCTGTGTATTTATCTGCACAACTAATGATGCAACTAGTGTCTTCTGTATCCTTGTTGTTTCGTGTTCAGGCTTGAATAAACAGTAAGACAAGAAAGAGTGAAAACAACAAGCTTTGAAAAATATAACAAATATTTCCTTGGAAAAATACTGAAAAATGAAAAAATATGAGAACTTACGGTTTCCAGAATCAAATCCAAAATTAATAAAAGAATAATCGACGAATACAGTTTTTGTAGTCCTAATATTGATATGTTCTAATGATTCCAAGTTTGAATCCTGACAAAGAATCCAAGATGGAAGGCAATGACGTATGCTGTAGCCTGTACTGTTTTAACGTCTACAGTTCCTTGTAGGAACATAAAAATGTATCCCTCGGTCTTGGAGATCCAAACAGAATTTTTGATAAATGTCCTTGTTCAAGAATTCTGTATGAATACAATAATATTTCCAAAGAAACTAATTAATCTTTTAGAGTCCAAATAATTTGGAGAAACATTAACTAATAACTCAAAAACTCAGAAGTTCATTTCTGGTCACAACAGAAGAAAACAACTTGACATCAAGTGTTTAAAAGCCCTGGACTCTCAGATCTCTCTCTCTCTAAACATCACTATTAATACTAAGCATTTTGCAATTTCGGAAATGCCTAATTGAGAAATATATTGCGAAAAAGAGGATGATGTGATCATGTTTACATGTAAAAGTCACATAGCTCCTGTATGTCCTTGATAAGAACCAATCATTTTACTGCTAGAAAAAGTTGTTTACTTGACCCTCAATCAAGGCCAGGAACTATGTCAAAAATAGAAACAAGTGTTTCTATTATTAGGTATATAAGTTAAAACTCAGATCAAACTGAATTTTCTGGAAAATATCAAATTCCTAGTAAACAAAATTACATTATATTGACATGTAAAGAAAATAAAAGATTCCAAAACCCACAAAGAATCAGATCAAATCAAATACAACTTAAATCAAATGTAAATTAAATCAAATATATGTAATATTGGTAAATGGAACATTTCATTGAATTCTGTTGAACTATATCAGGCAATCACAACAGCAATGGACAAGTAAACAGTGCTTGATAAAAAGTGTATTGGCAGGGCATATCATTCAGAAATTGTATATCATGATACAAATGTTGGAACTGAGCTGCTGTTACCCAGTCCTATTACAAAATTGATCTTGGTGTTCCACAGATCCCTGTACTTGACTCAGAAAGCACAATGTATTTTACAACTGAAAGAATTACAAGAGCTACACAGTACTGTAACTATGAAATACCCATGATAAGAAAGAGGCATGAGAAATTATTCCATATGAGGCTGCATACAGCTTCTCCTGTTCAGCTTCTGTTCAAAGGTAACAAGAAAATGCTGTGAATGTATGTCCCCAGCCTACTAGGGAAAAGTCACCAGAACATATGTCCCCAGCCTACTGGGGACAAGTGACCAGAATATATGTCCCCAGCCTAATGGGGACAAGTCACCAGAATGTATGTCCCCAGCCTAATGGGGACAAGTCAAAATAATGTATGTCCCCAGCCTAATGGGGACAAGTCAAAAGAATGTACGTCCCCAGCCTACTGGGGAAAAGTCACCAGAATGTATGTCCCCAGCCTACTGGGGACAAGTCACCAGAATGTATGTCCCCAGCCTACTGGGGACAAGTCACCAGAATGTATGTCCCTACTTACTGGGGACAAGTCACCAGAACGTATGTCCCCAGCCTACTGGGGACAAGTCACTAGAAGTATAAAATTTTACTCTGACCTATGTGATAGAGCTTCAGAGTTATTGAGAACACATGGAAATTAACACTGTTTTATGAATCTGTCTCAATGGTCATTAGAGTAAAAGCCAAGTAGAATGGAAATTAATCAATGACCTTGAACCTGAAGATATAAACCATGGCTCTGATACATAAGATGTTATCAGATAAAAAAAGTACAAGTGTACCATGGTCCATCCCTGTATCCAAAACTGCTTTTAAGTTATGAAACAGAAAGAAGAAAAAACTTAAATTATTTACCTGTGAGTTTGACCTTGAAGATAAGACCCCAAATTGGTATGCAATATTCTTATTACATCATTAAAGGCTTCCATGAGTCATCCATTTATTCCAAACAGCAAGTTATGATTAGGGAAAATGTGACTAAAAATCTAGTATATTGACCTTTGACCTGGACATTCAATATAGGACCACCACTATGGATGGCCACAGACCTAACAGTGTAAACATATAGGTATATTATGTCTCATCCATTTATCTCAAACAGATCTAAAAATATGTAATGGAAGGAATATTATGAAAGGAAAACTTAAAAATGTTGTGGTGGTGTGATATTGATTTTAAATATGAAATATTTGTCTATTTTTGTACTGCTATATCTTTTTCTGTAGCAAGTCCCGAGTACAGTGATATTCACTTTTTGAGTTAGTAATTGGAGGTCTAGAATAAAAAAGCAATCCCAGTCTGACACCTCAATCCCAGTCTGACACCTCAATCCCAGTATGACACCTCAATCCCAGTCTGACACCTCAGTTCACTTCCAATATTCATAGGTAACAGCCACCTCTGACATCAACTAAGATTGAAAGACATAACAGCAGGAAAGGTGTTGGAGAAATTGTGCAATTATAACAGATGTATTACTAAACCATTCTGCCACTCGGGGCCCTCAATAATAGATGTATTACTAGACCACTCTGCCACTCGTGGCCCCTCAATAATAGATGTATTACTAGACCAATCTGCCACTCGTGGCCCCTCAATAATAGATGTATTACTAGACCACTCTGCCACTCGTGGCCCCTCAATAATAGATGTATTACTAGACCACTCTGCCACTCGTGGCCCCTCAATAATAGATGTATTACTAGACCACTCTGCCACTCGTGGCCCCTCAATAATAGATGTATTACTAGACCACTCTGCCGATCGTGGCCCCTCAATAATAGATGTATTACTAGACCACTCTGCCACTCGTGGCCCCTCAATAATAGATGTATTACTAGACAACTCTGCCACTCGTGGCCCCTCAATAATAGATGTATTACTAGACCACTCTGCTACTCGTGGCCCCTCAATAACAGATGTATTACTAGACCACTCTGCCACTCGTGGCCTCTCAATAATAGATGTATTACTAGACCACTCTGCCACTCGTGGCCCCTCAATAATAGATGTATTACTAGACCACTCTGCCACTCGTGGCCCCTCAATAATAGATATATTACTAGACCACTCTGCCACTAGTGGCCCCTCAATAATAGATGTATTACTAGACCACTCTGCCACTCATGGCCCCTCAATAATAGATGTATTACTAGACCACTCTGCCACTCGTGGCCCCTCAATAATAGATGTATTACTAGACAACTCTGCCGCTCATGGCCCCTCAATAATAGATATATTACTAGACCACTCTGCCACTCGTGGCCCCTCAATAATAGATGTATTACTAGACCACTCTGCCACTCGTGGCCCCTCAATAATAGATGTATTACTAGACCACTCTGCCACTCGTGGCCCCTCAATAACAGATGTATTACTAGACCACTCTGCCACTCGTGGCCCCTCAATAATAGATGTATTACTAGACCACTCTGCCACTCGTGGCCCCTCAATAATAGATGTATTACTAGACCACTCTGCCGCTCGTGGCCTCTCAATAATAGATGTATTACTAGACCACTCTGCCACTCGTGGCCCCTCAATAATAGATGTATTACTAGACCACTCTGCCACTCGTGGCCCCTCAATAATAGATATATTACTAGACCACTCTGCCACTCGTGGCCCCTCAATAATAGATGTATTACTAGACCACTCTGCCACTCATGGCCCCTCAATAATAGATGTATTACTAGACCATTCTGCCACTCATGGCCCCTCAATAATAGATGTATTACTAGACCACTCTGCCACTCGTGGCCCCTCAATAATAGATGTATTACTAGACAACTCTGCCGCTCATGGCCCCTCAATAATAGATATATTACTAGACCACTCTGCCACTCGTGGCCCCTCAATAATAGATGTATTACTAGACCACTCTGCCACTCGTGGCCCCTCAATAATAGATGTATTACTAGACCACTCTGCCGCTCGTGGCCCCTCAATAATAGATGTATTACTAGACCACTCTGCTACTCGTGGCCCCTCAATAATAGATGTATTACTAGACCACTCTGCCACTCGTGGCCCCTCAATAACAGATGTATTACTAGACCACTCTGCCACTTGTGGCCCCTCAATAATAGATGTATTACTAGACCACTCTGCCACTCGTGGCCTCTCAATAATAGATGTATTACTAGACCACTCTGCCACTCGTGGCCCCTCAATAATAGATGTATTACTAGACCACTCTGCCACTCGTGGCCCCTCAATAATAGATATATTACTAGACCACTCTGCCACTAGTGGCCCCTCAATAATAGATGTATTACTAGACCACTCTGCCACTCATGGCCCCTCAATAATAGATGTATTACTAGACCACTCTGCCACTCGTGGCCCCTCAATAATAGATGTATTACTAGACAACTCTGCCGCTCATGGCCCCTCAATAATAGATATATTACTAGACCACTCTGCCACTCGTGGCCCCTCAATAATAGATGTATTACTAGACCACTCTGCCACTCGTGGCCCCTCAATAATAGATGTATTACTAGACCACTCTGCCACTAGTGGGCCCTCAATAATAGATGTATCACTAGATCTAAGTAGCTTTAACACATTACCTGCTATTGTTGCATTGATACCGAGTACTTGTAACCTCTTTCATCAAAAAGAAAATCTACAGGACAGTGCTGTTAAAGGAGGAATCTCTTTCACCAAAAAGAAAACCTACAAGACAGTGCTGTTAAAGAAGGAATCTCTTTCACCAAAAAGAAAATCTACAAGACAGTGCTGTTAAAGGAGGAATCTCTTTCACCAAAAAGAAAATCTACAAGACAGTGCTGTTAAAGGAGGAATCTCTTTCACCAAAAAGAAAATCTACAAGACAGTGCTGTTAAAGGAGGAATCTCTTTCACCAAAAATAAAATCTACAAGACAGTGCTGTTAAAGGAGGAATCTCTTTCACCAAAAAGAAAATCTACAAGACAGTGCTGTTAAAGGAGGAATCTCTTTCATCAAAAAGAAAATCTACAAGACAGTGCTGTTAATATGTTTTGTAAAATTCAACAAATAATTTAATTCCTTTGAATACTATGTGAAAATTTAAAAAGAACTTACAGTATTGTGAGTCAAATCCTAAATAGCTCTGACAGTTCTGTCACAAGTACAAATGTATGAAGCTCCAACTGAATTCCAGTGGTATTTTCAATAACCTATCTGTGCAGAAAAATGGTATTAAACCCCATAACAACAACAACTAAGTGGTACATGTATCCTGAGCTCTAGAAAAAGGGTTGTTCTGCAATATACACAGAATACATTGTGTTACATTTGAGTCAGCAGCCAGATCTGTTGAAACTGAATGCAAATGCTTTAGATATTTCTACTCGACATATTATTGGGAGGTATACATTTCTACTCATATTATTGGGAGGTACACATTTCTACTCGACATATTGTTGGGAGGTACAAATTTCTACTCATATTATTGGGAGGTATACATTTCTACTCATATTATTGGAAGGTACACATTTCTACTCGACATATTATTGGGAGGTACAAATTTCTACTCATATTATTGGGAGGTACAAATTTCTACTCATATTATTGGGAGGTACAAACTTCTACTCATATTATTGGGATGTAGACATTTCTACTCATATTATTGGGAGGTACACATTTCTACTCGACATATTGTTGGGAGGTACAAATTTCTACTCATATTATTGGGAGGTATACATTTCTACTCATATTATTGGAAGGTACACATTTCTACTCGACATATTATTGGGAGGTACAAATTTCTACTCATATTATTGGGAGGTACAAATTTCTACTCATATTATTGGGAGGTACAAACTTCTACTCATATTATTGGGATGTAGACATTTCTACTCATATTATTGGGAGGTACACATTTCTACTCATATTACTGGGAGGTAGACATTTCTATTCATATTATTGGGAGGTACACATTTCTACTCATATTATTGGGAGGTACACATTTCTACTCATATTACTGGAAGGTAGACATTTCTACTCATATTATTGGGAGGTATACATTTCAATTAGTTACATCTCATTATTCCATGTCAATTCCTGATAACCAGTCTATGGCTATGCAAACATGGGGATTTAGGATGCAAATGTTTGGTTGTTGTTGTTGTAGGGTTTAATGCCATTTTTCAGCACACGATAGGCTATACATAGCGGCCAGTATTAATGGTTGAGGAAGAACCTGGGAAATTTCCCGGAAAGAACCACCAACCCACGAGAAGCTACTGGCAAGCTTTCTCACATACTCACATTGGCTGAATCCGAGACTCAAACCCACTCAGACAGAGGTGAGATGGCAGTGATCCGTAATGGAGAACGCTTTAGACCACTCGACCATTTGGGGCCCTGCAAATGTTTGGTGCATGCATTTTAGCATGTATACACGAAGAACTAGTGCAACTTCTGTACATACGGAATCGTACACTTATATCCTCAATGACACACTCATCTTCTAATTTTTTTTAAAAAGATGTAACACCAGAATTTTTAATCACACCGATGTGCTGTGTAAGCCCTGGACAACAACACTGATACTCACCAGCATCCCCTGTTACCATATACTGTTTTGATTTTGGGTACAGGAAGAAGTAAATTCCATTGGCAGTCAGAATATCACAGCCTCCCTGGTTGATAAGAGCGGCAAGAAACACTCCATCTGTACCATTTACATCTCCGAGCTTGGCTTCTACTTCTATGTAGATGGTAGTCCTGTGCAAAGGTATGATGACAATGACACATTAAATGCCAACTGACAAAGTAAATGCCAACTGATAAAATAACATTCCATAAAATGATCTGTATAATGATCTGCAGCTACAAATTCAGCTTGCTTGACCCCTTGCTAAAAATGCATGTGATGCAACACAAGTCGGTGACAGTGACCTGAAAATTTTGGGGAAGGAGAAACATTCAGTGTACTGTATAATCCTGGTGCTCTTAGGGTATGTTGCAACTGATAAAGACCAACTGGATAAAGTTTGCATATAGAATTCTCTGTCATATCCAACAATTTTGTGGTGGTTTCTTCATTCTAAAATTGGGCATGGAGCCATGGATGATGACCCATGTTCTGGAAGGCCATTGTCTCTGATTGGTCAGTCAGAAGTGGCTGCTGGGTAGGGGGCAATTAGATTAGGGCAATTTGATAAGGGCATTTAGGTTCAATTAGATTCTCCCAAGTGATGAAACAGGGTTTTACTTTTCTGTACCTGAACCTGATCAGAAAAAAGAAAGTAAAGACCACAATTCAGCTGATAAAGTTGGACTGTCAAGTGAGTTTTATATACATAAATTTTAATGCAAAAAGCCCAATCATCCAGGTACCTGTGAACATTTTTGTGCCTCCAATGTGTTGCCAAAAGTTGTAGGGCATACAGAACTACCCGTCTGCACCACAGTACTTGAGGTATCCATCTACTCCATGACAATTCACAAGCCCACAAATCCACCATCATGAGAGATTTCTTGAAGGAATACAGTATCCAAGCTTTGCCACATCCTCCATACAGCCCTGATTTAGCTCTAAATCATTTTCGGATGAATCCTGTTATCAACAATTAACTAAGGGGTCGACAATTTGAAAGCAGCTATGCAGCTGGAAGTGCAGTTTTCCAGTGTATGAAAAACATACCAAAAGGTAAATACAAAAAGGCACTTAATAACTGGATAATAAGACTAAGAAAGCATGTAGATGTGCAAGGAAGGTCCACTGAGAGGATGGAATTATGCACTAATAAAGCAGTTTGTAGTATAATACACTAACATTCAAAATCTTTTAAATACCTCTAATAAGCATACAAACATTCTAGCAAGATTTAATTTTGTCAATGCTGAGTTGTTTTTGCACAATTTTGCTAACTGAATCTCATGATGGATGGATGAACAGATAAATGTATAGATAAATGGGATGGAATGACAGAACCAAACCAATGTGTCCCCATTTCAGTGATGGCATAAAAAGCATTAGGAAAGATAAATATCATACATGTAAAATCATAAATAGTGAGCACAAGAGAAAATGCAGGCAAACAATTAATATTCTCAAATAAAGAACCAGGTCTACATGTGGCAATTTCCATAGGTTTTATATCTGCCAGTTTTGCTGCCTGTTCATTATTCAGTGTGACATGTATTTCAATTCTTTATAATACAAAATACAATTGGTACTGGATAATAAAAATAAACAAGAATGGCCTGATATTGCTTACATAACCTAAATACTGACCATTTCACATATTATACAGTACAAACCTATTTGTAATCTAGCAAACTCTATATCATGGTAAATATTACCAGTTTTATAATAGTCTCATATAATTCGTTCCAAAAATAAAGATGTAACAGAAGTTTTCAGTGTAAACAAGGTACATGCTCCCCATACAAAATAATTAGGCAGATTCCACCTGGAACTTAAGCAGACTCCAGGCGGAATCTACCTCAAATGTTAAGCAGACTCCAGGCGGAATCTACCTCAAATGTTAAGAATCTGGTTAATACAAAGGCGGACATGGAAAACTGAAGTCAAAGACGAATCCATCTAGAAATCATCTAACTCTAAGATGGACTTTTGTCAAAATTCCAGCTATATAATACATCTTTGGGCATAATTTGGGACTTGGTTGATTTTCCACCCACCATCTAGGTGGAATTAGGAACTTAGTCACTGGCATCTATTATATGAAAGGAGGAATCTGGACTTAGTTTATTTTCTAACCAACATCTAGGCAGAATGAAGAACTTAGTCATTTACATCATCTGAATAAGACAGAATTAGGACTTGGCTTTTGTGTGTCTGCAAAGTTAAATGACTGAAAATATAGTGATATTTTGTGATTGTTGTTGTTGTTGTTGTTCTAGGGTTTAACGCCATTTTTCAGCACAGGATAGGCTATATATGGCAGCCAGTATAACTGGTGAAGAACCCTGGAAAACCCAGGGAAGAACCACCGACCCACAAGAAGCTACTGGCAGGCTTTCCCACATGCCCACGCTAGCCGAGCCTTGGACTCGAACCCACGCAGACAGAGGTGAGATGGCAGTGATCCGGAATGGTGAGCGCTTTAGACCACTCGGCCACTCGCGGCCCCCCCATTTTGTGATTGTAATATCAATGACATTTCAATAAAAATATCAATAAGATATAATAAAATTTATTGTTTCTCATACAATTTGAATGATTTTCAGAAGCATTTATATTTTCTGTTTCTGATAACTGTAATATTATTGTTTATTTTGGGCACAATTTATAACTTCTTTCCACATCTTTCCTTGTTACATTTCTTTTTCAAATTTTTGGTTGTTGTTGTTCTTGTTGCATTTTTGTTTAACTTCAATTGGATTTAACTGCCCTCAAAATCTTTCATCTTGTTTTCCGTTTTAATACAGAATTTCACTTTTCTCCTGACCTGAACCTTATTTTCCTTGATATGGACCCTTTTTTTGAATATCGTCTCCCAAAACTTTTTTTAAAATAATGCTCTATCCGGTCCCATTCCGCAGTGAGCTTTCTAATAAGTATTTGTTCCGTTTATTGTTTATCAGATGATCGTTGTTAAGAGCTTTCTAATTGGTCAAAATTTTGTACTTGCCCAATGAATCATTGCATAATGGAAACTGATGGGAATGAGCATTTCTGCTAAACATGGCAATTCAAATTTTCGAGCGGGATACAAGATTGAATAACCATTTGAAAAATGTGTGGCAATGAGAATAGTTTGAATGCAAAGTCAGTGGGAACGTAATTGGTCAATCTGCATGAAAACTGAATGCCAGGACTAACATTTTGCTTTTTGTGCCATAAAGAGCTTTACATTAGAGGCTAACATGCTAAATATGACAAGGAATTGACCCAGGATGATGTCTAAGTAATACAACTCCAAACTGATTAACTTCAGAATTTAAGGAGGGACAATTGAATTGGTGTGAATTGTTGCCAGATACCCATGTCTATCAAAGATAGTCATATCTTTGTGGAATTTTCTTGGCCGAAAAGTAGAATCATCTTTCAATATCGTGAGGCATTTTTGTGTATATTATCAAAATATTCTAGGTGTTTTGAATTCAGTGTAAAATAAGAGTAATTATATCATGATAAACGTTTGTCATGACTGCTTATGTAACAAGGACTAATTCAAGAGACCACAACAGCATCATAGTTTGTACAATCAAAAATCCAGTCTACAGTACAAGTGACATAAGGCAGGCTCCTAGCTTTTCTTCTTCTCATAATCAAATTGTCTCAAATGGATGCTTTTCTGTAATACTGCATTATTTTCACGGCTGAATTTTTCAAGGCAGATTAATAATTTTATATTTTATATATGTTTATGTGTTCACAGATGCCTATGAATATGTTCCAGGCTTGATACTTTGACTTTTAAAATCACTTATTTAGTGTCACGCCAGATTCTTCACATCATGTTGTATATAGAGTTACCTTCTCTAAATAAAGTCTTTATTATTATTATTATTATTATTATTATTATTATTATTAACTCCAATATCTCTTGCCTTGGATGTCATATAATTACAACATCTGTATATTTGTTTCATGCACACTTAAATATCACCTTGGTTAATAAAGTCCTGTTTAATTCATATCCATTATTTCATTGAAACCTTCTGAAATGTCTGAAAAACTACTGAAACTTCAGTAAAATACTATATATTGATCAAAATTTTTGTGAAATCTCAGGAAAGTTTATGTCAAATGTCAGTGAAATTTTAGTGAGATCTCACCACATTTTCAATGAATGTTTTGGTTGAAATATTTGTGAAATCTCACCAAACTTTAAAGTGAAATGAAAAAGACTTAAGTGATGCCATCATGGATTAGGTTTTGTATGCAACAAAGAAAATGAGGACAAGAAAAACCTAAATCTTATTTTATAATGTCTGTCAAAATAAAATTTATGATCCATTTTAAAAATTACTGTGAATATTTATCATTGATTCCCAATAATGTCTAAGAATCGTTAGGCAGTTTAATATAAATCTCAAGTATATTTTTTATGGTTTTGGCAGAAAGCGCTTAAAAAACCTGTCTGAAATCTGTCTTGACATTTTCATCATTGGATGGGGTTTATGCAGGTATTTCCATCTAATTAGGCAGAAGTAAAGATCCTGCCTAGTAAAAGACAGAGTAATTTGCATATTTCAAGCTATATTCCACTCTGAATCCACCCTGAATCTGCCAAAAAGTGATAATAAGGGGAATCTAGGCTAAATAAGCGGAATAAACAGATTCCTCCTGGTAATGGAGTAATTTGCATGTTTCGGGCCATATTCCACCCTGAATGCACCTAAAATTTATAATAAGTGGAATCTAGGCTTTAGATGAAATCTGCTTTAAAATTCCACCAAGAATCTGGTTAAAGTCAGGGCAAAAGTCTTCATACAGGTCACTGCCATTTTCTGGCTGCTGGAAGAATCCATTTTCAGTGAAGGGGTGGATGCAAGTCCTACACATAGAAGGTAAACAGTTGTCATCTGTATCCAATCTATGCAATGTCTAATTCTAATATTTTCCCCCAAAATTACAACAGAGGGGAAAATATATACCCTAAAAGGTCAACATTAAAGAAATTTATGAAATTATCTGGAGCTTATGGAATACTATGAACTACATCACTCCTGTTGTTTGAACAACAAATACTCACCCATGTAAATATTGATGCCACATTAGTGTTAAAACTCCACTAGGTCTGAAATGGGTAGGTGAAAATGCTAGCAACTGCTTGGTGGCAATCAAGTTTGAAATTATAAATCAATTAATGAAATGAGCAATTTTTTTAAATTTATTATATCATCCATGCTTTTCATTTTAAAAATTAGTAGGGGGTTACAAACTGCTGGAGGTGGGTAGGTGAAAACTATAAGTTTTATTGAATAATGGATGAGAAATAGTTTTGCAGAGAAATAACAAGCTCAGCCAATAAGATGCAAGATCGCCTAAATAAAACCTGCTGATCTCATTATAGAAACTGTCAGACAATACAACTATAAGAATCCCTTAAAGGGACTGAACCTCTACTGGCTGAGAACTTTCTGGAACCTTGGATAAGTCCATTTCTTGCTTTTAACTGCTGAAACCATAGTACTGTGATACTCCAACTTTGGTAACAAAACTATTTTGTTATGTTTAAGTTAACATGCTCACACAATACTTTTAAGTGCAGTACAATTTCCTTTGTCATCAACTTTGACCTTGAACCGGTTATGAAGAGATAAGATTACTGAACATGTCTCAAGACAACAACCACATGCTAAGCCTGGTTAAATCTATACAAGGTGTATTTTATAAACAAAACAAAGTTATTAAAGGTATTCTACAGATATACTGACAAATTAGATTAAATGATAAAAATCCATTAAACATTTTCGAGTGTTCATGCTTGAAGAAATTACAGCTAAAAACATAAATCAAGCATAGAATTTAACATAAACCTTGTTTTAGCCAAAAGGACTAGCATAGCAGTTTAAATAATTAATATTCTAGCCATTGGACTACTGAAATTATGAAAAATACTTGTCTGACATGAAGTTTACTACCCTCCGGACTACTGCTTATTTAGAGTCCTGTAGCTCAAGAACCTGGGTTCATCCTCCACTAGTTATGTTGGTCACCTTGTTGTTGTTGTTGTAGGGCTTAAAGCCATTTTTCAGCACAAGATAGGCTATACATGGCGGCCAGTATTAATGGTGGAGGAAGAACCCGGAAAATCCCCGGAAAGAACCACCAACCCACGAGAAGCTAATGGCAGGTTATCTCACATACCCACATTGGCCGACTCTGAGACTCGAACCCACGCAGACAGAGGTGAGATGGCAAAGATCTGTAACAGTGAGCACTTTAGACCATTCAGCCACTCGGGGCCCTGTTGGTCACCTTGTATAGCCTATCATGTACAGAAAAATGGCATTAAGCCTACAACAAAAACAACATTTAAGTCCATTTACCAAGTTTAATCCAAATCAGATCAGAAATATGTTCTCTATAGTGATAACAAGCTCAGCCAATCAGATGCATTTTCACCTCATTACTATGCATAGATCAAGCAAATTATCAAACTTGTCAGACAGCATGATGATGTAAGCCCATATTATAAGTCTGATAAAATCTGGATCAGAAATATGGTCTGCAGTGTGGTAACAAGCAATGGTTGATAGATGGCATTGCCTAGCATCCATCTTCCATCCATCATCTACAGTTTTCAAAGATTTTATTTTTTTTAAACAATTAACCAATACACAAAATTTCCCCTTTTACATCATAACAGAAAGTACTTTTACTATAATTGCCATTGATAACTTATGTCAATCTCTTTTAAAACAACAAAAATGTACACCTGAATGTTTAAGACATGAATTCAGATTCATGAACCAAATCACTTCTAATATACAGCTTAAGTATTTTTTATTGTGACAATAAACTTTTATTTTCCTTTTTTCATATTAATAAGAAACATGATGGCTATCATTTTTCTTTACATTTTCTATCAGACAATGAAACATATATATCTGACTAATTCCTTTCCATTTAAAATCAAATTGCACTTCACCAAATAAGAGAGTGAGACAGAAAGTTAGCGTTATGTAATCACATAAAGTAAATAAAAAATGACTTGCCTAAAAAGTAGTACAATGAATTTGTTTGTAAGAGGAGATACAAAACTGTTCAAGGAAACAAAACAGAGTGTAGAAAATGTGCAGAAAATGTCTGTAACATACCAAGACACATTTCCCAGGAGGTTAAGAGTCATGTTGAGTTTTTCTGCAGCACACCAGTATATAGGCATCTGCTGTACCATTTGTCTCATCACCTTCCCATGAGCCTTTGAGTCAGTCTGGATCACCTCATAGGCACCAGTCTGCTGAGCAAGGTTGTAAGGTTCAGCATGTTCAGAATAACCTGACAGAGAACCAGCCTATTTAAGAGTCTGTGACAGAGTCCCTAAAGGAGACACAACTTTGTTTGCCATATATAAAATTGTCTGTTTCAAGAATCACTCAAAACAAAAAGATGATTCAGCTATATTATAAAGTGTACCTCTTTAATATGATAACTGTTAATCAGTTTTAAGGAAAATCAATTTTACTCTAATTAGCATATTCATTTATCTAAACTCTAAAACATAATATTTCAACATAAAATCAGAAATTTAAAGATCACTGGCCTGCATTTTTAACAGAATTTTCTCAGTAGTGCCTGGCAGTTCTGAAATATGTATCATAGCCGAATACTTCCGCTACAGAAGTGACATGTTTCAGTGGCTGAATCCAAATATCAGTTATTACCTTTGCAGATTTTATAATTTTACAAAATGCTAGTGAACAATCTTACCCTCAAAATCTTCCCGATAAGGAAGAGGAAACTCCCTCTGGGGTGGTGGCTGTGGGTGGGTCCCCTTATTTCCAGTTGATAGAGTGGTCAGTGTGTATACCACATCTACATCTAGGTATAGACTGATAGTCCCGTTAACAACCTGGACAGGAAGGACCAGAAAATACCAATACAAATAGTGGTGAGATCAAGCTATAAGTCCACTGGATTTTTCTATAAGTAATATGGTATATCAAAATAGCATGACACTTTTAAGTAATAAATGACAAGTAGTACAAAGATATAACATCATTTATTTTCTTTTTCTATGATAAGCTTCTTCTATAATTCCTCTGACATAATGAAAAATATTTCTGTGCATGTTTTGTGCCATCTGCATATTTGTCTTCCACTCGGAACCAAAACACAATGTCCCAGCTACACAACATGCTTTTGTAGTGTTTTCCAATTATCTATGTGAAATTCTTTGAAAACCATTTCATACTGACAGAGTACCAGATGCCAGATGAAACTCTTTTCATCCAAATGTAATCTGCAATCTTTTATAAAATAAACAACAAGAGATCAAAATGGGACTGTGACTGCTCCAGTTGAGATCAGCTGGCAAAAACCAATTACAACGGTGGGATACTTTCTGTAGAAACTGCTTCCACTTATGTCAATTGCAGATGTTGTAAAAACAACTGTTTAAAGGTTTTATTATACAAGAAATTCTGCTATAACAGATTTCATTATAATACTAATTTTCTGGACATAACACACATGTGAGATGGCTCCCAAATTTGTTTAAAAGATGTATGATACTCTACCAACATCCGACTTTCATCCTTGGGAAGTAGGTATTGTGATAGCAGTAATGGCGATACAATGATGTGTCATAACAAAACCCACAAAGAATTTGTTGCAGAAATTGATTAGATGCATTGGCTCATGTAATAACTCAGCTGGTAAAGTACCTGTCTAGAGTTAAGATGGTATTGTAAGCCCCAATCTAGCAAGAAATTTTCCCCTGTGACATTACATAAACTGCCTCCACGATGAATGCTATGATCAAAAGTAACATCTAAATAATATATCTTCATCACAAATGTAATATTTTGCCAGGAATAAAATAAACTGAAAACTTTGTTTCACAGCTAAAGACTTAAAAAGCTGTGAATATTTAAATTGTATGCTTTACAATATGTAGCAATATACCATTTAACATAAATTAATGTAAGCACATATCAAATTCAAGAAAATAAAGATATTAAATAAAAATGCTGTTGTAGATTTATTCTTGTGTGCAGTGCAATATTTATACTAACATTTTCATGTCCTGATGTCAGGAACTTTACAGCATTCCTTAACTGGAAAATGGAAAATATTATCAGGTGGGCTTAAGACATAATTACCTTAACTGGGTCCTTTCTCTGAAATAACACTGGCTGCCTTCCATCAAACAACAGTTGACTGTACCAGACATACATTTCTGTCACCTTACTCTGCAAGAATGAAACAGTTACGCATTTAGAGGTGCAAACTACAACCTACTCAATAAGGAATAGGGTGGCTAAACAAATGTATAATTTAGTTCAAACTTTATGCCAGCAAAATGGGGGGCCAGAGTGGCCGAGTGTTCTAAAGCGCTATCCGTTACAGATCACTGCCATCTCACCTCTGTCTGCATGGGTTCGAGTCTCGGATTCAGCCAATGTGGGTATGTGAGAAAGCTTGCCAGTAGCTTCTCGTGGGTCGGTGGTTCTTTCTGGGATTTTCCCAGGTTCTTCCTCCACCATTAATACTGGCCGCCATGTATAGCCTATTGTGTGCTGAAAAATGGCGTTAAATCCTACAACAACAACAACAACAACATGTCTGCAAAATGTTAAACTGACTATTAGTTCCTGAAGAACATCATGTCTTACATCTGATGATCACAGACCACTTCAATTTCTGTACAGAGGCATCTGAATTTTGTAGCTTTATATTTAAGTTTATTTTAAGAGCAAATTCAAAAGCATGAAAGCTTTTCTTCTCTAAAACTATTCTTAAATGATTTACCAAAGTGTATAATCTTAGTATTTATCAAACAAAACATACATTAAGGAAAACATGTGGATACTTATACACCAGTTTTGATCTATACTTTCAGATACTGAATAATTTGATTTGTACATGAAATGAATGACACACATTTAACAAAATGGTAAACTGATTGTCCCAACTACAATGATCTCACTGCAACCCCAGTAACATAGGACTAAATAACATCTGCAACCTTGACCAAAAACCTCAACACCCTATTCCTCAGCTAAAAGTGACAAACCTGAGAACAACACACATATAGAAAACAAAGATATTTCCCTTTCATACAGCTGTTAACAATTAATATGGAAAGTTAAACAATTCACTCTGTAACCTTCACCTTTGATGCCTGGATTCCTCATCCCCATGAAAGTGCCATGTACACTGGTAAATCTTGTTGACACTTTATACAGTCATGGTGATCTTGACCTTTCACCTTGTATCTCCATATCAGTAGCAATAGTTATATCCCACTGTATCCATGGCAATAATAGACAGGACTGCCAAATACAAAAACCTGGATCACTGACTACAACCTAAAATGTTCCCTGTGACCTTGACATGTGACCTTATTGCCTTCAATCTCAATGAATATTCCTTCCCCCTGGTGCCCATCTCACCTCTGTCTGCGTGTGTTCGAGTCTCAGACTTGGCTAACGTGGGTATGTCAGAAAGCTTGCCAGTAGCTTCTTGTGGGTTGGTGGTTTTTCCCAGGGTTTTCCAGGGTTCTTCATCCACCAGCTATACTAAATGCCATGTATAGCCTATAGTGTGCTGCAAAATGGCATTAAACCCTACAACAACAACAACAACAATCCCCCTGCAGGCAATGTCTGATGATGATCCGCTTATGAAAATGGCAGTTACAAAACTATAACCAAAAGTTGATGATAAATTGACAAATGGATGATAAATTGACAAATGCATGATAAATTGACAAACGGATGGACATTTTGACTGATAGGCCTCACATTTTGTGACATTCATAATAGGTAAGACAAAATGTTGATAAAAATTACTTGAAAATTCAAGCCAAGACAACTAGAATTAGCCCAGCTTGTTAATGGAAACATACATGCAAGCATATATATTTTGAACAATCAAATACCTAACTCACAAGTGTTCAAATAAAATGGTTCAATAGAGACAAAAAAAACCCATTCCTATTCAAATAAAATATTAAAACTAGTTTCACACATAAACTTCAGTTACTTATACTTACTAGACCTCCTTTTAGCTGCAGGGTGACATTCTGTGGAGCTACTGTGTATGGAGGCAGGAAAGGTCGGATGCATTTGGAATGGTCATGACTCTAAAAACACAGGGGATACAAAGTGTATTGTTTATGTATGCACATGCCTTTCAACTGCCACTAGTCCCAGTTTTGTTCCTAACGTGCACCCTTTATCTTGTATAAAGACATGCACAAAAATCACCATGATTTTGTTCTAAATGGCAGAAATAACCAGGTTAATATTGCATAGGAATATGCTGAGGCAGTCAGTTTGATATTGCATAGGGATATGTTGAGGCAATCAGTTTGATATTGCATAGAGATATGTTGAGGCAGTCAGTCTGATATTGCATAGAGATATGTTGAGGCAATCAGTTTGATACTGCATAGGAATATGCTGAGGCAGTCAGTTTGATATTGTACAGAGATATGTTGAGGCAATCAGTCTGATATTGCCTAGGGATATGTTGAGGCAATCAGTTTGATACTGCATAGGGATATGCTGAGGCAGTCAGTCTGATATTGCATAGAGATATGTTGAGGCAATCAGTTTGATACTGCATAGGGATATGTTGAGGCAGTCAGTTTGATACTGCATTAGGGATATATTGAGGCAATCAGTTTCAGATTGCATAGGGATATGTTGAGGCAATCAGTTTGATATTGCATAGGGATATGTTGAGGCAATCAGTCAGATATTGCATAGAAATATGTTGAGGCAGTCAGTCTGATACTGCATAGAGATATGTTGAGGACGTCAGTCTGATACTGTATAGTGATATGTTGAGGCAGTCAGTCTGATATTGCATTGGGATATGCTGAGGCAGTCAGTCTGATATTGCATAGAGATCTGTTGAGTCAGTCATTTCGATACTGCATAGAGATATGTTGAGGCAGTCAGTTTTATACTGCATAGGGATATGTTGAGGCAGTCAGTCTGATACTGCATAGAGATATGTTGAGGACGTCAGTCTGATATTGTATAGTGATATGTTGAGGCAGTCAGTCTGATATTGCATTGGGATATGTTGAGGCAGTCAGGTTGATATTGTATAGTGATATGTTGAGGCAGTCAATTTGATATTGCATAGAGATATGTTGAGGACGTCAGTCTGATATTGTATAGTGATATGTTGAGGCAGTCAGTCTGATATTGCATTGGGATATGTTGAGGCAGTCAGGTTGATATTGTATAGTGATATGTTGAGGCAGTCAATTTGATATTGCATAGAGATATGTTGAGGATGTCAGTCTGATATTGTATAGTGATATGTTGAGGCAGTCAGTCTGATATTGCATTGGGATATGTTGAGGCAGTCAGGTTGATATTGTATAGTGATATGTTGAGGCAGTCAGTCTGATATTGCATTGGGATATGTTGAGGCAGTCAGGTTGATATTGTATAGTGATATGTTGAGGCAGTCAATTTGATATTGCATAGAGATATGTTGAGGCAATCAGTTTGATATTGCATAGAGATATGTTGAGGCAGTTAGGTTGATATTGCATAGTGATATGTTGAGGCAGTCAATTTGATATTGCATAGAGATATGTTGAGGATGTCAGTCTGATATTGTATAGTGATATGTTGAGGCAGTCAGTCTGATATTGCATTGGGATATGTTGAGGCAGTCAGGTTGATATTGTATAGTGATATGTTGAGGCAGTCAGTCTGATATTGCATTGGGATATGTTGAGGCAGTCAGGTTGATATTGTATAGTGATATGTTGAGGCAGTCAATTTGATATTGCATAGAGATATGTTGAGGCAGTTAGGTTGATATTGCATAGAGATATGTTGAGGCAGTCAGTCTGATATTGCATAGAGATATGTTGAAGCAGTCAGTCTGATATTGCATTGGGATATGTTGAGGCAGTCAGGTTGATATTGTATAGTGAAATGTTGAGGCAGTCAATTTGATATTGCATAGAGATATGTTGAGGCAGTTAGGTTGATATTGCATAGAGATATGTTGAGGCAGTCAGTCTGATATTGCATAGAGATATGTTGAAGCAGTCAGTCTGATATTGCATTGGGATATGTTGAGGCAGTCAGGTTGATATTGTATAGTGAAATGTTGAGGCAGTCAATTTGATATTGCATAGAGATATGTTGAGGCAGTTAGGTTGATATTGCATAGTGAAATGTTGAGGCAGTCAATTTGATATTGCATAGAGATATGTTGAGGCAGTCAGGTTGATATTGTATAGTGAAATGTTGAGGCAGTCAATTTGATATTGCATAGAGATATGTTGAGGCAGTTAGGTTGATATTGCATAGTGACATACTGATATAGCCTATCAAACTAGTTTTTTCAACAAAACAAGATTACAGCTATGTATTTATTACATACCTCATCTTTCACAATGTCCAAACAAATATACTGAAGAGTGATTCAGTATATCTAATCATCAGGATTTAGATACAACTAGGTATATAAAAAAAACTTGCATCATCCACGTCCCTTTATGGCAAATAACATTGTCTAATTGGGGAACTACATTTGCATACAAAACCAAAGCTGCAGTCAGAATAACACTGTTGTTATGCGAAAAATTTCTTCAATTTATACTGATGTTTTATAAAGGAATATGAAAACAAAGAATTCTTCAGTTGTGACATTGTACTAGAATTTAATTTGAATATTGGCTGTACATTTTATGTCTATATTTAAAGTCTACAATATGCAGCCATATACAGGTGTAAGCACAATTTGTGTTCAAAAATATCGCCATAATTTTATTATTCTTGCAAGTCAATAATCTTTAAAACACTCTGTCACCCTGAACTCTAGTCAGTACATAATCAATTACCGATACTTATTTTAATATCCTAAATATAAAAGTTGGCCTGTATGTAATCTAGGAATTTGAACTATGTGTGAATAAACATGTTACTCCAATTCCTCTATGTTTCTGTGAAATGTATACTATTCTTATTCAAATAAAACAAACATCAATTTACCTCTATAATACTGCCATGTTTATCATTAATTCAAACAGAAACACTGATCTGTGTTCACGAGGACAACTTGAGTGAAAATAGTTTAGTAATTTATTATTATGAAACAGAATTTTCAAATGGAAATCCCAGGTGTTCATATAACAATGAGGATAATAATATCAATAATGACACTAAGTCTATGCGACCAACAAATAACTCATCATGCTAAGGCTTTACATGAAGTGTGGTGCTATAAATGTGCACTGACCTTTAAGTTCAAAATGCAACAGTGACCATGACTTGCCTTACCATTGTTTCTATAACGACTGTGACATGTCCAGTGCTGGGGTCTGTAAAGGTCACATAGCTTCCTCCTTGCAGAAAATGACCAGCACCATGACCATGTTTCAGGTAATACCAGCCAATCTGGGTGAACTGAGTTGTGTGAGCTGCCATTAGAAAGTAAACACAACAATTAATGTTAACCAAAATCAAATAAATTAACAACTAATATTTTAGCAAAATTATCAGGTATCACAGAAAGTGACCGCACATTGTAAGTATGAATCCATTACATATATGATGTATCTTATTCATATACCAAAAATGTAACATAAGGATAATTTATACTGAAGGTTGTACAGTGTACATATGAAAAATATCATTTCAGTTTAAAGTAAACATGCAACCTCTTCAAACTTTATTAAGTTCTGCCAGTGAAATTAGAGATAGCAGAATTAACTCAGTCAACGAAATTAGAGATAGCAGAATTAACTCATTCAATGAAATTAGAGATAGCAGAATTAACTCATTCAATGAAATTAGAGATAGCAGAATTAACTCAATCAATGAAATTAGAGATAGCAGAATTAACTCAACCAATGAAATTAGAGATAGCAGAATTAACTCATTCAATGAAATTAGAGATAGCAGAATTAACTCATTCAATGAAATTAGAGATAGCAGAATTAACTCAGTCAACGAAATTAGAGATAGCAGAATTAACTCAACCAATGAAATTAGAGATAGCAGAATTAATTCAATCAATGAAATTAGAGATTGCAGAATTAACTGATTCAATGAAATCAGAGATTGCAGAATCAACTGGAAAGCTGTAACACATAAGCTTATTCCTATTATATTAAAATTATTTTCTGTGGATCTAGTTAACCACCACCACCACTACCACCAGGAACACATAAAAAATTGTCCAGACTAAAACGAGAATCCCCTTCTATCATCATATATTATAAAATATTAACCATGTCTATCTCAAGCATTAATGGGACGGTTGATAAGAAACATGCACACATTCGAAATTCTCACATCAACAGGGGGCACATTATCATTTCCATACTGTCTTTACCAAGTGTAGTTTCAACCACTGTCACACCTTCCTTATCCCTAAATCCTTTTTCATCAGAAGTTCTAACTAGAATATGAAAATATATTAGCCTTCTCTAATTCTAATTAATATTCAAGTCATAATACTGGAAGGAGTAAGTTGTCTCAAACTAATTTGCATATCTGTTTATTTGCTGGTTGACTTACTGGTTGGTTGGTTGGTGTCTGATGGCATATAAACACATTAAAGGCTATACGGTTTAAAGACAGTGACAGTAAAGTGCCTTGCCAAGAGTTAAACCACAGCAGTGAGAGTAAAGTACCTTGCCATGAGTTAAACCACAGCAGTGTGAGTAAAGTGTCTTGCCATGAGTTAAACAGCAGTGCGAGTAAAGTGCCTTGTCAAGAATTAAACCACAGCAAAGTGCCTTGCCAAGAGTTAAGCAACAGCAGTGCAATTAAAGAGCATTGCCAAAAGATAAACCACAGCAGTGTGAGTAAAGTGCCTTGACATGAGTTAAACCACAGCAGTAAAAGCAAAGTGCCTTGCCATGAGTCAAACAACAGCAGTGTGAGTAAAGTGCCTTGCCAAGAATTAAACCATAGCAGAGTAAAAGTGCCATGCCAAGAGTTAAGCAACAGCAGTGCAATTAAAGAGCATTGCCAAGAGTTCAACCACAGCAGTGTGAGTAATGTGCCTTGCCAAGAGTTAAACCACAGCAGTAAGAGTAAAATATCTTGTCAAAAGTTAAACCACAGCAATGAGAGTAAAGTTCCTTGCCAAGCGTTAAACCACAGCAGCCAACTTTGGCTGATCTGGGCAGGATTCAAACCTAAAACTTTCAGTAAACAAGTCCAGCATGCTAACCAGTAAGCCACCATGGCTCCAAGACTTCTTAAATGAACTCACAGGTTAAGTGGTATAACACTGTCACTTTGAACTCACAGATTAGGTGGTATAACACTATCACTTTCTCCACAAAGCCTGAATAACATTACCAGTCATCCAGATTGGGGTCTCCACCACATAGTTTCCACTCCAGGGGCTCTCAGCTGTCATCAGGCCATCCCGTGTGTAGGGAAGAGAGTCATAGTATGCAGCTATCAGGTTCCATGATATTGTCCTGCAATAATATAATTATACAAAACTAGAGGATACAAATTGCACAAGAATAGATTTTGTGCACATAGTGATCATAGTATGAGAGAGAAGCTGTAGTGAACGATCAAAAGATGCAAAGTGCTGGTAAATACAAGGTAAAATTAAACATGGAAAATATTTGGAAATTTGTTTCTTATCAGCACATATTTCAGTACATTTAAACTCAATTGTAATGTTAGGCATAAGGACATGTCTCAATAGTAATCTACTATATAATTCTTATTACAAGTTCATCAGATGTAAACTGAAACCCCTCGCTGACAAATTAGTATAGCAAAAGATTTAAAATATTAGAAAAGATCTAAACACTGTATGCCTGCTATGTGTATAATAGAAATCTATGCATAGGCACATATTGACTTGGACACACTGTATGCCTGCTATGTGAATAATAGAAATCTATGCATAGGCACATATTGACTTGGGCACACTGTATGCCTGCTAAGTGTATAATAGAAATCTATGCATAGGCACATATTGACTTGGGCACACTGTATGACTGCTATGTGTATAATAGAAATCTATGCATAGGCACATATTGACTTGGGCACACTGTATGACTGCTATGTGTATAATAGAAATCTATGCATAGGCACATATTGACATGGACACACTGTATGCCTGCTATGTGAATAATAGAAATCTATGCATAGGCACATATTGACTTGGGCACACTGTATGATGCTATGTGTATAATAGAAATCTATGCATAGGCACACATTGACTTGGGCACACTGTACGCCTGCTACATGAATAATAGAAATTTATGCAAAGGCACACATTGACTTGGACACACTGCATGCCTGCTATGTGTATAATAGAAATCTATGCATAGACACACATTGACTTGGGCATACTGTATGCCTGCTAAGTGTATAATAGAAATCTATGCATAGGCATCCATTGACTTGGGCATACTGTATGCCTGCTATGTGTATAATTAGAAATCTATGCATAGGCACACATTGACTTGGGCATACTGTATGCCTGCTATGTGAATAATAGAAATTTATGCATAGGCACACATTGACTTGGGCATACTGTATGCCTGCTAAGTGTATAATAGAAATCTATGCATAGGCACCCATTGACTTGGGCATACTGTATGCCTGCTAAGTGTATAATAGAAATCTATGCATAGGCACACATTGACTTGGGCATACTGTATGCCTGCTATGTGTATAATTAGAAATCTATAGAAACACATTGATTTGGACCCTTAATCCAGATTATGTGGTCTTGAACTAAACTTACTGTGAAGACAGCAATATTTTCTTATCAGACTCACCATGACCATGACCTCTTAATGTTAGATCCCAGAATCTGAAGATTTCTTTTAATGTTAGATCCCAGAATCTGAAGATTTCTTTTAATGTTAGATCCCAGAATCTGAAGATTTCTTTTAATGTTAGATCCCAGAATCTGCAAATTTCTTTTAATGTTAGATCCCAGAATCTGCAAATTTCTTTTAATGTTAGATCCCAGAATCTGCAAATTTCTTTTAATGTTAGATCCCAGAATCTGAAGATTTCTTTTAATGTTAGATCCCAGAATCTGTAAATTTCTTTTAATGTTAGATCCCAGAATCTGCAAATTTCTTTTAATGTTAGATCCCAGAATCTGTAGATTTCTTTTAATGTTAGATCCCAGAATCTGCAAATTTCTTTTAATGTTAGATCCCAGAATCTGTAAGTTTCTTTTAATGTTAGATCCCAGAATCTGCAAATTTCTTTTAATGTTAGATCCCAGAATCTGTAAGTTTCTTTTAATGTTAGATCCCAGAATCTGCAAATTTCTTTTAATGTTAGATCCCAGAATCTGCAAATTTCTTTTAATGTTAGATCCCAGAATCTGTAAGTTTCTTTTAATGTTAGATCCCAGAATCTGCAAATTTCTTTTAATGTTAGATCCCAGAATCTGCAAATTTCTTTTAATGTTAGATCCCAGAATCTGCAAATTTCTTTTAATGTTAGATCCCAGAATCTGCAAATTTCTTTGAATGTTAGATCCCAGAATCTGTAAGTTTCTTTTAATGTTAGATCCCAGAATCTGCAAATTTCTTTTAATGTTAGATCCCAGAATCTGTAAGTTTCTTTTAATGTTAGATCCCAGAATCTGCAAATTTCTTTTAATGTTAGATCCCAGAATCTGTAAGTTTCTTTTAATGTTAGATCCCAGAATCTGCAAATTTCTTTTAATGTTAGATCCCAGAATCTGCAAATTTCTTTTAATGTTAGATCCCAGAATCTGCAAATTTCTTTTAATGTTAGATCCCAGAATCTGTAAATTTCTTTTAATGTTAGATCCCAGAATCTGCAAATTTCTTTTAATGTTAGATCCCAGAATCTGCAAATTTCTTTTAATGTTAGATCCCAGAATCTGTAGGTGTCTTTTAATGTTAGATCCCAGAATCTGTAGGTGTCTTTTAATGTTAGATCCCAGAATCTGCAAATTTCTTTTAATGTTAGATCCCAGAATCTGCAAATTTCTTTTAATGTTAGATCCCAGAATCTGCAAATTTCTTTTAATGTTAGATCCCAGATTCTGCAAATTTCTTTTAATGTTAGATCCCAGAATCTGTAGGTGTCTTTTAATGTTAGATCCCAGAATCTGCAAATTTCTTTTAATGTTAGATCCCAGAATCTGCAAATTTCTTTTAATGTTAGATCCCAGAATCTGCAAATTTCTTTTAATGTTAGATCCCAGATTCTGCAAATTTCTTTTAATGTTAGATCCCAGAATCTGCAAATTTCTTTTAATGTTAGATCCCAGAATCTGCAAATTTCTTTTAATGTTAGATCCCAGAATCTGCAAATTTCTTTTAATGTTAGATCCCAGAATCTGCAAATTTCTTTTAATGTTAGATCCCAGAATCTGCAAATTTCTTTTAATGTTAGCTCCCAGAATCTGTAGGTTTCTTTTATGTTAGATCCCAGAATCTGTAGATTTCTTTTAATGTTAGATCCCAGAATCATTAGGTTTCTTTTAATGTTAGATCCCAGAATCTGTAGGTGTCTTTTAATGTTAGATCCCAGAATCTGCAAATTTCTTTTAATGTTAGATCCCAGAATCTGTAGGTTTCTTTTAATGTTAGATCCCAGAATCTGTAGATTTCTTTTAATGTTAGATCCCAGAATCATTAGGTTTCTTTTAACGTTCGATCCCAGAATCTGTAGGTTTCTTTTAATGTTAGATCCCAGAATCTGTAGGTTTCTTTAAATGTTAGATCTCAGAATCTGTAGGTTTCTTTTAATGTTAAATCCCAGAATCTGAAGATTTCTTTTAATGTTAGATCTCAGAATCTGTAGATTTCATTTAATGTTAGATCCCAGAATCATTAGGTCTCTTTTAACGTTAGATCCCAGAATCTGAAGATTTCTTTTAACATTAGATCTAAGAATCTGAAAGCTTCTTTTAATGTTAGATCCCAGAATCTGTAGATTTCTTTTAACATTAGATCTCAGAATCTGTAGGTTTCTTTTAATGTTAAATCCCAGAATCTGAAGATTTCTTTTAATGTTAGATCTCAGAATCTGTAGATTTCATTTAATGTTAGATCCCAGAATCATTAGGTCTCTTTTAACGTTAGATCCCAGAATCTGAAGATTTCTTTTAACATTAGATCTAAGAATCTGAAAGCTTCTTTTAATGTTAGATCCCAGAATCTGTAGATTTCTTTTAACATTAGATCTCAGATTCTGTAGGTTTCTTTTAATGTTAGATCCCAGATTCTGTAGGTGTCTTTTAATGTTAGATCCCAGAATCTGTAGGTTTCTTTTAATGTTAGATCCCAGATTCTGTAGGTGTCTTTTAATGTTAGATCTCAGAATCTGTAGGTGTCTTTTAATGTTAGATCCCAGAATCTGTAGGTTTCTTTCAATGTTAGATCCCAGAATCTGTAGGTGTCTTTTAATGTTAGATCCCAGAATCTGTAGGTGTCTTTTAATGTTAGATCCCAGAATCTGTAGGTGTCTTTTAATGTTAGATTCCAGAATCTGTAGGTGTCTTTTAATGTTAGATCCCAGAATCTGTAGGTGTCTTTTAATGTTAGATTCCAGAATCTGTAGGTTTCTTTTAATGTTAGATCCCAGATTCTGTAGGTGTCTTTTAATGTTAGATCTCAGAATCTGTAGGTGTCTTTTAATGTTAGATCCCAGAATCTGTAGGTTTCTTTCAATGTTAGATCCCAGAATCTGTAGGTGTCTTTTAATGTTAGATCCCAGAATCTGTAGGTGTCTTTTAATGTTAGATCCCAGAATCTGTAGGTGTCTTTTAATGTTAGATTCCAGAATCTGTAGGTTTCTTTTAATGTTAGATCCCAGAATCTGTAGGTTTCTTTTAATATTAGATCCCAGAATCTGTAGGTGTCTCTTAATGTTAGATCCCAGAATCTGTAGGTTTCTTTTAATGTTAGATCCCAGAATCTGTAGGTGTCTTTTAATGTTAGATCCCAGATTCTGTAGGTTTCTTTTAATGTTAGATCCCAGAATCTCTAGGTTTCTTTTAATGTTAGATCCCAGAATCTGTAGGTTTCTTTTAATGTGAGATCCCAGAATCTGTAGGTTTCTTTTAATATTAGATCCCAGAATCTGTAGGTTTCTTTTAATGTTAGATCCCAGATTCTGTAGGTGTCTTTTAATGTTAGATCCCAGATTCTGTAGGTTTCTTTTAATGTTAGATCCCAGAATCTGTAGGTTTCTTTTAATGTTAGATCCCAGAATCTGTAGGTTTCTTTTAATATTAGATCCCAGAATCTGTAGGTGTCTCTTAATGTTAGATCCCAGAATCTGTAGGTTTCTTTTAATGTTAGATCCCAGAATCTGTAGGTGTCTTTTAATGTTAGATCCCAGATTCTGTAGGTTTCTTTTAATGTTAGATCCCAGAATCTCTAGGTTTCTTTTAATGTTAGATCCCAGAATCTGTAGGTTTCTTTTAATGTGAGATCCCAGAATCTGTAGGTTTCTTTTAATATTAGATCCCAGAATCTGTAGGTTTCTTTTAATGTTAGATCCCAGATTCTGTAGGTGTCTTTTAATGTTAGATCCCAGATTCTGTAGGTTTCTTTTAATGTTAGATCCCAGAATCTGTAGGTTTCTTTTAATGTTAGATCCCAGAATATGTAGGTTTCTTTTAATGTTAGATCCCAGAATCTGTAGGTTTCTTTTAATGTTAGATCCCAGAATCTGTTGATTTCTTTTAATGTTAGATCCCAGAATCTGTAGGTTTCTTTTAATGTTAGATTCCAGAATCTGTAGGTGTCTTTTAATGTTAGATCCCAGAATCTGTAGGTTTCTTTTAATGCTAGATCCCAGAATCTGTAGGTTTCTTTTAATGTTAGATCCCAGAATCTGTAAGTTTCTTTTAATGTTAGATCCCAGAATCTGTTGATTTCTTTTAATGTTAGATCCCAGAATCTGTAGGTTTCTTTTAATGTTAGATCTCAGAATCTGTAGGTTTCTTTTAATGTTAGATCCCAGATTCTGTAGGTGTCTTTTAATGTTAGATCCCAGATTCTGTAGGTGTCTTTTAATGTTAGATCCCAGATTCTGTAGGTGTCTTTTAATGTTAGATCCCAGAATCTGTAGGTTTCTTTTAATGTTAGATCCCAGAATCTGTAGGTGTCTTTATTATTCAAAGTGTAAGCCATCCACAAAGTTCCATCAAGGACCTTGCATTCAAATGAAAGTTTTTCTGCAAAGCCCATTTTTTTAAAAACTACAATGATCCTGAGAATTTACTGTTTTACCCTAAAATCAATAGGCCCCTTCCACACCTTAAGTGCAAGCCCTCTATGCTTTAGTCAAGGTACATGGTCTTAATCACAATTTATGATGTAAGGACCATTTCTCTTGTATTTGACACAGTGCCCTGACCCTTGATCTTTGGTTCCAAAATAATCAATACATTTTTCTTCCCCAGCATGTATGTCATCCACAAACTCTAGTGAAGGTATATGGTATAAATCTGAATTTTGCTTTTTTTAGTTACAGTAACCCTGACATTTGAACTTTTTAATCCAAGAATAGGTTTGTTTTGTCCTTACTAAATTTGCCAAATATCCACAATGTTTGAAACAGGTCTGTGATGTAGAACTAATGTTATTACGCTTAAATCATTTTTCGTCTTTCAGTTACAGTGACACTGACCCCTAAATCAACAAGGTTCTTCCTTACCCCCAAGTGCAAGCCATCCACAAAGTTATGTCCAAGACTGTGCTATAGAACTAATATTATTGTGCAGAAAAATTCTTCTTTTAGTCATTGATCTTAACTCCAAACTCAACTGACTTCTTCCTTACCACAAATACAAGCAAAAAAATGTAGTCTGCTGTTTGGTGTGCAACTAACATAAACACTTTTCTTATTTCAGTGACATTTACCTTGAAGCATGATTACTTGACCACAAGCTCAATAGACTTCTTCTGCACCCTAAGTTCAATCCATCACAAAGTTTGATAACACCAGACAGTGGAGAACTCAAGCTAGTGTGCAGAAATTGGTAATGGATGGAGGAATGGGCAGGCAACATCATCAAACAGAAACTTCATTTTTTGGCACATGTATAAAAATATTAAACAAAAGCAACAGTTGTGTTTCTATGCATGTCATAATATTTATCAAAATGTTCCTTTAATAAAATATATATGGAAGGTGTTTCTAGCACTCATTTACCAACAAAAACGACTCACCCAGTTATGTTGCCATTTACATAGTTCTGGTTCAGCAGCTGATGAAAAAAAAGGAAGGCATAACTTCAAGCATTTAAAGTTTGTTCACAAATAAAAATGAAAAATAAATTTTGATATATTAAGACATTTAAAGTTTCCTATCACATATACACTATACATAATAGTACAAAATGCCTGTGTTTGTAAAATGTAAAACATACTCCTCCATGCTTTCCCACTTTAACCTCCAACCAAATGTCTGAGCCTCTAGGATACATTCCAAAATATAACACTGACTAAAGGGTAAAATGACAGTTGCACATGTGCATTTTTCTCTTTATACCAAGTACATGGTTATAGGGTACAGATCTGAACAGTCAAGCCAAGGGGCCTAATCCGATTTTGGTCAAGGATGGTCCCCAGGGCCAGCGTTTGTCACATAATAATCTAAATCTGTCTCTTCTATCCATGTGGAACACACTTCTTATTTCAGCAATCCAAGTGTAACACACACTCCACTGCATACAATTTATCAATCCAAGTGTAACACACACTCCACTGCATACAATTTATCAATCCAAGTGTAACACACACTCCATTGCATACCATCCATCTAGGCATGTGTAACACACTCCATTGTATACAATTCATCACTTATTGAGTAAAAGCACTCCACTGCATACAATTCATCCATGCATATGTAACAGACTCCACCGTATACAATTCATGTGGAGCATGGATCTGTGTTCAAGCCATGCTCCCCCTCAGTACTCAGCCAAGGATCCGCCTGAGGCTGGGGATGCAAAGGATCCAACTTGCAAACCATGAGCAACCACCGACATGGCAAATGTCCGCTGATTTTTAAGCCGTGGCATGCATTCAAGATGTGTAAGGCATATAAGCATATTATTGTTATTCTAATTCTATGTTCTTGACAATCGCGACTCGCATCTAAACTGAAAACTCTAGTCTAATTGATTGTCAGTAAATAAATTATTTTTTTAAAGTAGAGAGAAAATCAGGATTTTTTTGAAAAATATCACTGTATGATAACATACCTGTTATTTTCTGAGCTCACAAATGACACTTTTTAATTGCAAATTACAAGCTTGCAAGTGTGATTTTTGAGGGTTGATCAAAAAATAACTTTTAAGCTAGGAGATCTTTTGTTGTCATTGTAAAATTATGAACCTTTTCATCACAAATTAATTGCCATGTTTAAACGAGGCAATATTCTGAGGTTTATAATGTCTGCATGAATTAAAGTATAGAACAAATAACACAAACCCAGATAGGCAGGTCCATAATATGACAGCAGATCTGGGTCTACCCTATCTGCAACAGTGTATATATTGTTTATCTAGAAACACAGTATCCACCTACCCTGGCCCAACAGCCTCCTCCCACTATGTCGTTAAATGTGCTGTAATCTTCTGAGGCCCAAAGAGGCTTTCCAATACTGACAGCCTCTGCAGTGGTGACTGTCCCGGGGTAGTGACACCTGCACCAAAATCAAAATACTCCAAGTTAGGCCTATCCAATACCCAAAATTTATACGGTTATAAATGTTAATTTTCAAGGCGAAAATCTGTGCTGATGGAGAGGAAAAATAAAACTCAAGTTCATCTGTGGAGCGTAACAAACTTTCTAATTTTTGAAATATCAAGGATTGCAACAGCAAAGGTCACCTACTTTCTTAATCCTGACATTTGAACTTTTCACTCTGATGTTCAATTTTATCATCAAAGTGCAGAGTTCTAAAGGTCAGCCATTATGTGTTAAAAGGTTCTCAGCCACATTTGCAGTTTCAGTTTCATGTGATGTAACAAAAAATTATATCTCTGACAATTCTTTGACAAACATTTTCTAAATCACCATCAACAATCATTGAACCCTCGTATGCAAGATTGTTATCTAATGAATTACAAAAGTATCTTCTTTTCACAAGAATGTTATCCAATGAATTACAAAAGTATCTTCTTTTCACAAGAATATTATCCAATGAATTATACATTGAGTAGTATCTTCTGCACACAATTATTTTTCAATTTATTACATGAATAACTTCTACACAAGACTGTTACATAATAAATTACATGAGTAGTATCTTCTGTATAAGAATGTTATCCAATGAATTACACAAGTATCTTCTGTACAAGAATGTTATACAATGAATTACACATGTATCTTCTGTACAAGAATGTTATACAATAAATTACACAAGTATCTTCTGTACAAGAATGTTATACAATGAATTACATGAGTAGTATCTTCTGCACATGAATGTTATACAATGAATTACACAAGTATCTTCTGTACAAGACTGTTAAACAATGAATTACACAAGTATCTTCTGTACAAGAATGTTATACAATGAATTACACAAGTATCTTCTGTACAAGAATGTTATACAATGAATTAAACAAGTATCTTCTGTACAAGAATGTTATACAGTGAATTACACAAGAATCTTCTGTACAAGACTGTTATACAGTGAATTATACAAGTATCTTCTGTACAAGACTGTTATACAGTGAATTACACAAGTATCTTCTGTACAAGACTGTTATACAATGAATTACACAAGTATCTTCTGTACAAGACTGTTATACAATGAATTACACAAATATCTTCCGTACAAGAATGTTATACAATTAATTACACAAGTATCTTCTGTACAAGAATGCTATACAATGAATTAAACAAGTATCTTCTATACAAGAATGTTATACAGCGAATTATACAAGTATCTTCTGTACAAGACTGTTATACAATGAATTACACAAATATCTTCCGTACAAGAATGCTATACAATGAATTAAACAAGTATCTTCTATACAAGAATGTTATACAGTGAATTACACAAGTATATTCTGTACAAGACTGTTATACAATGAATTACACAAATATCTTCCATACAAGAATGTTATACAATGAATTACACAAGTATCTTCTGTACAAGACTGTTATACAATGAATTACACAAGTATCTTCTGTACAAGAATGTTATACAATGAATTACACAAGTATCTTCTGTACAAGAATGTTATACAATTAATTACACAAGTATATTCTGTACAAAACTTATACAGCGAATTAAAACACACACACACACACTGGAATGGCAATGAGATAAGTATGTGATATTATATTCCAAATATGAATGGAACCTGACAGGGACTATGGAAATATAAGTGATGAAAAACCTTTATCGGAAATGTTTACAAAAATGTGTCCCTAATATAATTAATGAACCAGAAGTGGTAATGGTGATGTTATATCCCAAACATGAATTGGTCATGGAGTAAGATAAACAATGAAGAAAACCACCTCTTTAACCAAACACTTAAATCTATCATCAAGCTGGGCCAGTAGTGGTACTTACGGGGAGAATGTGATTATATTATATTCCAAATACAAAGTAAATTTGTTAAGGGGTAAATGTGTTCCCATTATAATTTCTGATATGTTGCCCCACCTAGGGGAAGCAGTGGTACTGAAATAAGAGGATAATGTGATTATGTCATATTCCAAATATGAAATGAATTTGGTAAAGAGTAAATGTGTTCCCATTATTATTCCTGACATGTGGCCCCACCCAGGGGCAGCAGTGGTACTGAAAGAAGGGAATGATGTGAATATATTATATTTCAAATTAGAAATGAATTTGGTAAGGAGCTACTGAGCTACAAGTGCAGGAAAAATCTGTTAACTACAGCTATCTACAGACAAAAAAGACACAAACAGACTACCTAAGCACTAATTTCCCCTACCTTGGGATTCCTAAAAAAAAGTGGTAAGAATTAATTTGAAGTAGAGGCCACAGTGTATGTTTTTAGTCAAATTTAAATTCATCCTCACATGTATCAAAGTATTTGGAATACTTAAAGAATTGATGTCATCCTAATTACATGGAACTCCAGAGATATTGTTATTCATTGTTCTTTTTGCTGATTGCTCTAAAAAAATGTTAATAATATTATTCATAATTTTCTTTTCTTTCATTCCACAGGGATGTCTATATCTGAATCTTTATTTGAGGAATTGCTATGGTGCTTTCTTTTTAAAATCATTTTCTAATGTTATTTCAAGTATTACCAGTGGAATCTATACTTTGTTACTACTTTTTGCAAGACAATACAGTTTGTAAATGTTATAATTAATACAAACTAAATTAGGTAAAAGATATACAAGAGACATGGAGGAACTGAAATTCATTCAAACCAAAAATCAAACAGAACCAGACAATCATAATGAAATATTTTCTAACTCACCCAACAATATCCACAGCCCTAGCTAGGTCTGGGTCAGTACTAATGTCTGCACAGATTTTCCAGTCATTAATGTGTGGTGCGTCTGGAGCCACAATCCTCACATGCTGCAGGTCTGCTGCATCCAGACTCTTTCTCAGTGTCTAACAACAACAAAACAAAACTATATTCCAGCTACTTTGACAGATTTCTCATATCTGACAGTAGATAACCTGTCCTTTGGTATGATAACACCAGTGGCACAATGTTGCAAATCGTGTTAAATCACCTCTTGGAGAAAACTATACTGTCATTTTAATAACTATCATTAGTTTATAGGAGGAAAAGTCAAGAATTCTTTACATGTATTGATGAAGCACTAGATCAATAATGTTAGAAGGCAGCAAATAAGCACACATCATCGTCCCTCATTCTTCGTTATTTTTCAATCTGGGATGACATTACTGACATAGCCAATGCATGAAGATATCACCACTCATGGAAAGATCCAGACATCAGTGATTTAAAATCGAATACTATTTGAAGAATCAATTGTCTTTATTTCAATTATATATCTGACAATAAAAATCATTTCAAATATGTCTTGTATATTCAATACATATTTGTTTAGAAAAGGCTGATAGGCTTCTATGCAATATATTTCTATCTGCAGTTATTGACGATGTCAAAAATTTATGGGCATTCCCAGTTCAGTTTAAAAAATGTTGCCCAAAAAATTCACATCATCATCTAAAGAAAATAGATCATGGACACTTCCAGTCAAGTTCTCTTGTAACTTTATTCAAAGAAATCTGAACAAAATATTCACTGACATGATGAGAAGCACACGATTTGGCTTCCCTTCAACAACATGAATCGATCACACAGCTACAAAGGAAAAATCCTCTGAGATATGGACAGTTAAACTGCAAATAATGACCACTGCTTTTTTTAAATAAAGAAAAGAACAAAACCAAATTTTTTTTATTTCATTTTCTGACAGAAGAAGAGACACCTCATACCATCAAATATAGTTTGTTTCCTTGCATTCTCTTGTTCTGGCAGAAATTATACAACATGTGAGACTAACACATCTCAGATTCCAAAATCTCTTTCTGTCAAGTCAATAAATCTGGTTTTATTTAGTTTACATTTTTATAAGAAAGTTAGTTTACTTATTTGGAGTGTCTTGTGCATGGACACATCTTAGTAGTCAAACCATCTCTTATTGCCTTAACACCAGAATTATCAGCAATTTTGAAGGGTGGGGACAGTAGACAGCCAGTCAGACTAAGCCTTGAATAGTGTGTTGCTGTGCCATATAGCCATAAATCAATCCAACACTTTAAAATTCTGAAACAAATTAGTCTAGTCCAATATTCAATATATACTTTTTAGCAAGTTTTAGTCAAAATAAATGCAGTTATGCTTTGTCTTCGGCAATTCTGCATTCCGGTCTCTTTCTCTCAAAGACATTTTACAACTATGTAAAGCCTTTTCAGTGGATTTTTGGATGATAAAAAAATGAAGTTTTTGATATTCTGTTAGAAATGCTGAGACACTGCACACCAAATCCTTTAGCTCTGACTTCAATCCTTTATTTGCTACTTTTTTCTCTCTAATTTTCTTGTGGTTTTATTTTACACCTTTCCCAAGCACGGCTAACATAAAAGAATAACATTCACTTCTAAATGTAGATTGGTGTCCTGTATCTATTTTCAGTGACTAATTACAACCTGCCCTCTCTCTCCATATTATGAATTCAGCCTATGACTTACTTGTTTGAAAAAGATATTTATAGATGAGAATGTCTTGCCAAACAATGGGACTTTAAAGTTGATGCATGTGGTTCAGACGGTCGTGCTTGTAAAGAGAACAATGTTTTACCAATTTTATCACACTTTTTAAAAATAGCAGCTATATCTGAAACTTGATCATCAAAAATATGTCATTATTTATACGTTTCTGGAGGGGAAAAATTGCATGTATCACGTAAACATAAGTATGAATTTAGATGTCTCTATCCAGCAGTCATATGAACAATGCCTCTCCCTCCCTCTCTCAAAAAGAATTCAATGATTTTATGCGGTGTTTTCATCTGACATTTAGCAAAATTTGTTTAACAAAAAAATTCTAATTTGGAAGAATACAAAACAAATGTGTCCATTAATTTATGCAAGCAATGATGCAAATAACTCAGTGGCCTACCATATCTCTCAATCAATGAAACTTGCATGCTTGCTGATGTAATAAACAATAAATCATGCCAACTGTATCAACACCACATCCACTCAGTGGTGGTGGTTGGATGTGGCTCCATTACAATGCAAAGGAAGATGGTGGAGGGGCTTTTTCTTGGTCTTCTCCACACTCTCTCCATCCACACTGTCATGTGTGGAGAAACAAGAAATCGCACGAATTATACTGTACTAATGCAAAGAGATGATGGTTTAAAGGATCCATGGGTCAGAACAGCATAGTATTCTAAAAGAGCATGAACCATGGGAATTACATCATTTTCTGCTAGAGTTCGGGACGAGCCTAGGCTCGAGCTCGAGGCTCGATAATTTTGGAGCATTTTCGGGGCCTCGAAGCTCGAGGTCGAAGCTCGACAAGCTTCGAGCTTACGCCTAGAAAAATTCTCCGCTTTTTTATATTATCGGACCGGATAAACCCGTGCAATAATTAATTGACTATAGGAATGAGCGGCTTTACAGATTCACATGGCCCACGCTTCCCCATGTGTTGGTCGACCAGTGGGCGGTCATTGCATTGCAACGGTCATTGCTGGGGGCTCCTAAGATAATAATTCCGACTATTATGATTTCGGCTGACGGGGAGAAGGGGTTTTTCAACTTCTGCAAGCGAGAGAACTGGTGAATTTCTCAAGCGTTTGGCCTAACGATGAGTGGTGCCGGAGGGGCAGTAGGCGCACAACTGATGGCCGAGGGATTTCTTTTAAACTGATTTTTTGAACAGTTCAAACAACATAAACGTGTTATCAGCGATTTTTCATATTGTATCTGCTCTTTGTTTGTTAAATTTTACTTATATTTTATTTCTAAAGCAGTAGCGATGTCAAAAAATAAGAAATCAGCTGTTTGGACTTATTTTAACAAGCGCGAAAAGGATAATTTCGCAGCTTGCAATGAATGTAAGCAGACAATTTCATGTCCACAAGGAAACACTTTAACAATGTGTTGACATCTGCTTAGCATTCATCATATTGACATCAACAAGGATGAGTCTGAAATAGAGCCGAAGAAAATGAGAACAATGGATAACTTTGTTGTCAAAACTTCACTGAAAGAAATAGTCTCGAAACTCACTGCAGTTGATCGATTCTCGATTTGGAAAATCACTCATTCAGAATTTATTCACCAATCGCTGTCATTAAGAGGAATGAAGCTACCTGCTGATGAAAGATCGGTAATGTCCCTTATTCGCGATTTTGAAGAAAAAGTGAAGCAACAAGTCATACAGGACATTAAGAAAGAACTCTCAGAATCAAAGAGATTTTCAATATCATTGGATGAATGGACAAGTATCAGAAATCGTCGATTTCTCAACATCAACCTTCATACGGTCTTGTCAAAATGAATCAATCTTGGTCTTGTCAGAATTTACGGAAGTTGTAATGCTGAAAGAATGAACAAGCTTGTTGAGGAACATCTTAATTCTTTTGGTGTCTCATTCAAACAGGATATTGTTGCCTCTACCGGTGATGGAGCAAGTGTCATGATCAAGTTCGGAGAAAAATCGCCCACTCTGTATCAAGCCTGCCTTGATCACGGATTGCATTTGGGTGTTACAAAAACTTTTTACAGAGAAAATTGCCCAGGTCAAGGAATTTCAGTTTTTTCACGCGAAGAAACTGGACAGACTGATGATTTCGATGAAAGCGACGATGAATTGAGTGCTGAAGAAGTTGAGATACAAAGCGAATCATGGAAGGAAAATATAAACACTGTGAGAGAAATCGTTAAATTTTTCAAAGGCTCAGCCATACAATTGGATGCGTTTAAAGCTAAAAGCTTAGAAAAATTTAACAAAGAACAACAACTGTCCCTCGACTGCAAAACTAGATGGAATTCCATGCTAAAAATGCTAGAAATCTTTATTAAATTATACAAAGTCACCAATGAAGTGCTGAGTGAAATCCATAGTTTTGGCGTTGAAACCGGTTGACGTTACTCTTAATGCTATGAGCGAAAAAAAGCTTATCTGAGAACCGCTTATGTTGCTATTAGCTTCATGAGGGAAAAATTGTCTGCACAAGGAACAGAGATCAGTCGTACTCTTTTAGAAAATATTGATCATTACATCGACGGTAGAGTTAATCAACAACTTAATGGATCTTATGATTTCTCTGCACCATTTGGATAATGTTCCATCCAAAACTTCTACTGAATTAGCGACAAATTTGATGAAGCGGCTATTTCCATCGGCAAATACTGCAAATGAAGAAGCAGATGATGAGAAAATAACAATTAACCATAACGAGCTCTCACTTGAAGATGAACTTAGATTTTGATTGGAAGCTTCTAGCACTCAGGGATCTCTTCAAACCGATCGATTTAAGAAATTACGCCAAGAATTTTCCTTGTCAAAAAGTAATGGTGAACTGACTGAAAATTTGAGGCGATTATCAGATGCCATCAGTACAATCAAACCGACTTCAATTGATTCAGAAAAAGCATTTTCAGTTGCTACTAATTTCTGTACAAAATTGCTAACAAAGTTATCGGATAAATCTCTGCATGCTCTTGTCTTTTTGAAATACTATTATATTAACAAGAATGATGTTTAAATAAATTATAAAGAAAATTATATTTCGTACTACTCAGGCTCGAAAGCTCGAAAAAATTATCGAGCTCTAGCTCGAGCTCACACGAGCTTCAAATCCCCGAGCTTTCCTATACTCTACTTTCTGCCATATTTCATCTATGTTGTAGTTGAACGAATTACTAATTAAAAGACAACAAAACAAGTTATCAGGAAGATGACCAATCTGATTTGTCTATCACTGATTTGTCTATCACTGATTTGTCTAACACTGATTTGTCTATCACTGATTTGTCTAACACTGATTTGTCTATCACTGATTTGTCTATCACTGATTTGTCTAACACTGACTTGTCTATCACTGATTTGTCTAACACTGATTTGTCTATCACTGATTTGTCTAACACTGATTTGTCTATCACTGATTTGTCTAACAATGATTTGTCTAATACTGATTTGTCTATCACTGATTTGTCTAACACTGATTTGTCTATCACTGATTTGTCTAACACTGATTTGTCTATCACTGATTTGTCTATCACTGATTTGTCTATCACTGATTTGTCTAACACTGATTTGTCTAACACTGATTTGTCTAACACAGATGAATGAAGCTGGAGATCTGCCTCAATGAGTAAGACAAAATGTTTAAAATGGAGTTCAGAAACAACAAACTCAGTGTAACAAACAAATTGTTAAGTGTGATCCATTTAGGACCAACTAGATATCATAAGGAGTCTTCTGGTGAAAACTCCATGTTGATTTGACCACCCATGAAGGGACAGAAATAATAAGATGGCCATCACAGCGGTCATACTGGATGCCAAATCAACATAACTTTCAATCAGAACTAACTTGACACGATAAGAACTCCTATGGAGAAAATCCCATGTCAATACGTGTATAACTTTTCATTAAAAAGGAATAGTGATGACAAGAATTTCAAACAGAGGTGATCCATATTGAAGGTCAGATCAGCACTTTCATTTATGACCAACTAGACTTCATATGATGTGTTGTGATGTGATTTGGATTTTTAACATAGCTTTAACAATTTTTCAGTCATATCGCTATGATGTCTGCAATGTGGCAGTTTATAGTGATGTCTAGCACTGAGGCATCATGCTGCAGACATGTAGCATGATGTCCCACCCAGTCACATTATCCTGACACCAGGCCAACCAGTCCTAACACTAACCTCTTAATGCTGAGCGACTTCATATTAAGTCCTCTGGTGAATATGACCAACTAGGCTTCATATGAAGTCCTCTGGTGAAAACCCATATCGATATAACTCTCTCTAATATTTTCAAGATGGGTGCCATTGCAACTGTACTAGGATGACAGATCAGTACCATTTCATTTAGAACTAACTAGCTACTCTATCAGTTTTCTTGAAAACCTTCTGCAAATATGACCATCTACATGGAAAGATTAGCGATCGTAGGCAATCCCATAAGCTCTTCTAAGAGTGTGATATACAAATGATACATTTGTGGAATCATTCCAAACACACTGTAGGCCAGACTTGGTCAACTTTCCCAATGATATATACATGTACCATAACTAAACACATCTAAAATCATGGAATGATGGTCCTAGATTGTAAGTGGGGCTAACTTTTTCTCACAGAAAAGCCATACAAGGAAGCTAACTCTCTTCAAAACTAAAGCTTTCAAGGGAGTGGTGATTCTAAGCTTACACCACAGGAAGAAGACTCTCCATTTCTCCATATAGGATTTAAAAAAGCAGGTCTTCTTGCCAAAGCAATTCTGACCACCATCTGTTTGCATAAACCTTTCTTTATGAAGCTACTTCATTATGAGCTTGATGTGCAAGGTCAGATAATTTGGGGTTGGGATGGAAACCATGTATATACAGTTGTTTCAGCAGGCAAGGAAAATGCATCCTGGGAATTTCTGCCACTAATCTGTTTCTTCATTCAAAAGAAAATTATTATTGAAAAGTTTAAAACCTGTTTTATTTTTTTCATGTGTGCTTAATCACAATGAACAACATGATTGTATAATACTAGAATTATTGCTTGAAGGCTACTAATGGAACACTATGTATATACACTAATTACTGAAGAGTACTGAAGCTCACTCTTCAATGACTTTTCAACAAAACCACTGAATCAGATTTCTTGCAATTAAACTCTATGATTTGCTACCCTCACCAAGTTTATGACTGTGTCATAACCATAAAAGAAGAACTGTGAACAAGAATCCATACTTCAAGATAATACCATACATGCACACACATGTGCATCAAATCAAAATCCATAGAATGGTGTTAGTTTTACAGCATTACAGTACATTAAACAATACTGAAGGAACAAACATAAATTGTAAGATATTGATTATTTTGTGATCATATGCAAATAAAAATATCCCACTAAAAATATGAAACCTGAATTTCAAATATTTAGAGTTAAGTCCCATTATATACCAGGTAGCTAGACTCATTTTATCAAAGTCAAATGGACAACAGAACTAAATATGAAAATGTGGTTATTAATAGAATTACAAGTTTTTCAGTAATAGAGAGTAGACAGCAAGTGAGTGATAAATCTTTCCAAGCCCAAAATCATAAGACCACCACCACACCCCATTTTAGATGCTACAGATATTCATGGAAAACTCAACAAACATATTTGTGTATCTATTTTAGGTGACAAACTTCTTTCCAAAGCACAATACTGCAAAACTGTACAAAATGATTCAGGACTTTAACCTAAATCCAAGAAATATCAAATCTGAAGGTATGAAATTTCTTACCTTAATGTATGTCTTGTCATAATCCTTTTCATTCCAGATCTGAAAGAAAATGTAATTAGATTAGTTGTTATCAAAACAAAAATGTATCTGCAGTGAAAATTCACTAAAACGAATTACATGTAAGTAGGATTGGCTAATCAGATCCAATAGACTAGTTCTACAAATAAAACAAGAGACCCAAACAGGCCTGAGAGTGACTGCCTGGCTGGCATCTGCCTAATAGCCAAATGCTGAATGAGCTTAGTACACTAACCAATGAACCACCCTGGCTTCTGCCTCTATCTGTCATCTCTTACAACATGTGGAAGGATACACAAGACATATTCTACATCCCTGTCACATAATAAGCATCACTTTTCTGGTAGTGATGGTAGAAGCAATAGAAGGCATCATAATGTCATCCTGTAACTATGATTTTGAAAGGCATACCATCTTCGATCAGTTGCATTATGCAAATGAAAGCTGTACTTCATAGCATGGTCAGGGCCTGCATGTCAACTCCATGTTTAAAGCACTGCCTGAACAACAGAACCACGTCCTATGAATGACATATTATACACCCACCCCATGTTTATTAGTCCTCTATAGTGGCAACAGTGGGGCATGGTTGACTCTGAAGCTTACTAACTAGTGGTTCTAAATGACCTCAACCTTTGATAATGTATGGAAACCATTATTGTCTTCTTAGACTCACTATGGCCATGACCTTTAACCTTTACACTCTAGATTCTGCATTTCTTTATTACCCTAAACAGAAGTCAGCCAAATAGTCTGGTCAAAGAACTTGCTCTGCAACAAAAGTTATTCTGCAAAATCAATTTTTCACTGAACCACAATGACCTCAGCATTTGACCTTTCACTCCAAAACCAAATGGGCCTCTTCCACACCACAAGTGTAAGCCCTCCACAAAATCTCATACCTGTAGATGGTAGATAATTAACTTTCAGTGAGCTTGACTTTGGACCTATCGATTCTGAAATTAACAGAGTTTGTGCTTACCCCAGTTAAGTGCAAGCTTTTCACAAAGATTACTAACTGAAGATGACTCTAGATATTGTGGAGGAAATCAAATTGCTATAAAAAAAATGTACATCATCATTACATAATATGGATGGCATGTAAAAAATTTTATTAAAACCTCATCAAACTGTTGATGCCACTGGCAGTGGCAGAGAAGTGATTTTGTCTTGCTTCCTGTTAATGTGGGCTCAACAATAATATCACAGTGTTCCACAGAACAATTGTATGCATTACATTGTACTTTGTCCCAGAGTCAGTTATACCATTCAATACAACAGCTCTTCCCATTTCTCTAAAAACTCTTCAACTATAGTGCATGTATAAAAAAATATTCATATCTATATCAAGCAAAGTGTGTACTGGTATGTAAATTACTTGTGCACAGACAAATGGGCAGAAAAATTCCTGAAAAAGCATGGTGACAGTTAAGAAAAGTTAAGAATGACCTTACCCCAACATAGTCAATGGTCAGATTGTAGTACATTTTGGCCCCCTGTATCCACTTGATGATGTAAGCTGATGTTATTTCTGGATACGTGTATGGATTTCTCACCCCTTCCTTGTTCAACCAACCAGGGAAACTCCATGGTAAGCCATAAAGCTTGATGTCTGGGTTCCTCTGTTGATACAATTACAAGAGATTTATTGCTTAAAAGTACATATACTCAAGGTCTTTTTCCTACTTATGAGCCCGACTACTGAGCTTGCAACCTGACAACTGTACGTTGTTGTGAATCTTGATATAAATTTTAATAAATATATCTGTAGGATTACAAGGAAACAGGCCATCTACTTACATTATCTACTGTTGTGGCCTTGACCTTAAGGGCAGAGAATATGACTGTAAACAAAGTACTGTCAAACCAAGATATACATAATGTACAGTAACATTAAAATATCTTTTGTAGTTCAAATGTCATACTGATATTTGGGTAGGGGTCACCAATTTTTTTTATATTTTCCCTTGCTGTGATGTCAATCTTGAGACTGGGGAGTATGGATATGGTACACGATACACTGTCTAGTCATGATATACTGAGTTTTCTTATATCTTAATCAATATAAATTATTATGGCTTTGTAAGAAAACAATTTTTTTTCTCTTCATTATATTTCTTTTAGAATACTTACCAGATCACATTAACGTTAGGAATATAAGCCCTACTACTTCCCAAACTCAGCCCTTCCAAATGATGAAAATTCATCTTTCTGTTGATAGTGTACAATGAGGAATAACTCTTGCCCATTACTCCCATTGCTACCTACAGGTGATGCTAGTTTTAAGCTGAGAGGAACATCATGTAAAGGGATGCTTACACTGTGGGGAGGATAGGAGGGTATTAAAGTAATGTGATCTGGTAGGTATTCAGAGAAACAAAGATTACTAAAACAATGTACTTTCTCCTTCAAATACATTCCCTAATCACATTAATGATAGGAGAATAGGTAATAGGTCAAAAGAATGTTGAAAATCCAATCTGTACCTCAGGTAACCTCTAAGTTCAGAATACTGGATTCCCAACAGGAAGGTTAACTCACTCTCCAGATTGTGAACAGCACTGGAAAGAAGAAATAATGAAATCTTCTTACCAGGTAAAATTTTAGATAAATCCATTGCAAGATGTGTGGGGTGCCTGTCCAGAGGTTGTGCTGATATCAGTTGGGTCTAGAAGCTGCTCTTATAACTGATAATGGGTCTGTCATATCCAGAGTTTGTTGCTGTAGAACAAAGTCTCGTAGACACATGTAAAATTTGAGAAGGTTGACTGTGCATGTTAATGATGGCCTCAATGATATCTTTGATAGAGATATGACCATCAGTGCAAAGCATGCTTGCAGTGACTGCACTTATCTCGTGATAGAGATCTTCATAAGGCAACTCTGTTCTAGTATTATGCCAGAGTAGGCCATCCTCATTACCCACTTCAAGCATGATGAGAGTACTTGAGGGGTTATGTCCTCTTTACAATGACTGACAAGCAGAAAGAGTCATCTTTTGACTCGACTTCACAAACTGGCTCCTGAGCATGTGTATCAGATCCTGTTTGAAATTGTGTCTTGGGTTGTGTCAATAAAGGAAAGAGACTGTATGATGATTTTGGATTGCCTACTGACAGCAACCGATTCCTAGCAATAAAATCAGGTTATGTCATAATGGCTGCCATGCCATGATAAAACTGAAGGTAGACCTGGTGAACACAGAGTTGGACAATAAGTCAGAGAGTTCTTTGTCATGACCAAGATCCTTACTGCCATGCTGATGGAACATGCCTTTAATAGGTATCAAAGCCACCTTTTCCTCCTTGAACAGGCAACGAAAACAGTCTGCCACTTCAGGGACAGAGGCACTCAAAGGAATGATGTTTTTTTAAAACTTTGCACCAATCCCTGAAAACATACACTTCCATTTGCAAGCCTTTAACCCTTTACCTCATAGAGTGTATGGTTTTTAGCCCTTCAATATACTTGCAGCAAAGTTACCCAGTGCAGTGTGCAATAAATAGAACACCTGTTACCTATTTAACTCCATATACATAGACCTACCTGTTAAATGTTAAGCAGTGTAGTGTATGTTACATTTAACAGCAATTTTAGCCGCTTTACATTTTTGGTACACATATAATGTATGGAAAGATTTAAAAGTAAAATCAGATCATTATAGCTGTATAATTATTTTTCATGGGATAATTTTTTATGTGCTTTAAAATCTTCAGTTTTAAAGTTAGTGAAGCCACATGACCAAACGTAACTGCCATTTCTCATACTTGAAATTTACAAGTTCTTTGTCTGTGTCTACATCACTAAATCATCTGAATTTGATAATTTATAAAAATTGCTGCCTACATCAATATCAGAACCTTTACCTAAGTTATTGAAACTTTCAATATTTTGATTCTAATTGCAAAAACTCATGTAAGTACCAAGTGAAATCTTTGACCTCCATTTTGGAGAGTGCAGAATACGACCCAGTTACTTTAAATAGCAGATTTAGACCAGAACATAAATAGCAACCACATGATCTGACTTAATGGTCATTCACACCAATGAATGTAGTGTCTAACAGAAGATTTTCCCGAAGGTGGCGCTTGGAAAACTTGCTAAAAATGGCTGATGTTTACAGCAGGCATCAAAAGGCACTTCCATGAGAACGGTTTTGAGGCATCAAAAGGCGCTTGTATGCGAATTGGGTAGAGGCATCCAGAGGTGCTTGCATGAGGTAAAGGGTTAAATATGAGTGGGACTTTCTAGCTTGAGCAATTCTTTCCATGACTGATAGTTTGAATTCTTACTTCTGCAAGGCTCTCTGGACAAGAGATAAGCATGAAGAAGAAAACGGCAAATGGAAAGGATGGAACAAATGAGTCCAAGGCTATTTGAGATTTGGCCTAGCCAGGATCTTCCTGGGTAGATCTATCACTTGATCAAGAAGATCATTGATCCAGGATTTGTCCCAGTGGAGAGGGACAATCAGAATTATTTTTCACTCCAGGTCCCTCAGTTCTGTGCAATCTTTGTTACTAAGATCATTGGGATGTAATCAAAGGACCATAGACCCTCCCAACTAAATAGCTTCAACAGACCAAGCCTACAGACCCAGTGTTGTGGAAACAAAAGCGGACAGTTTTTGATTTCTCCTGGTTGTATAAAAATCGATCATCAGACACTCCCATATCTGGCAAATCTGAAGAAAAACAAATGGAGGACGGAGGGATAATTCTGTAAGGAGAATCTGTTCCCCCCATGAGAAAGAATTGGCCAAGACACTGAGTCTGCCAGGAATATATCTGATCTGGATGTCGATGTTGCACTGTGTGCACCAATAACAGGATGTAAGACCTGAATGCAGAGTTATGGCAATTTGGTACAACCCTGTCTGTGGAGGTATGTCACCACCACCAAGTTGTCTGACATGATGAACTCCATCTCATTCTGCAGATGGTGGCTCCAAAATTACATGGCTTTTATGATGGCTTTCATCTCTAAGAGATTATTGTGGAAACGTGTCCTCCAGATCCAATTGGTTGTTCACAGTGTTGAAGTCCACAAACAGATGGGTGGTTGTTCACAGTATTGAAGTCCACTAACAGATGGGTTGCTCAACCACATGTGCTTGTGTTTGTACATGTGTGTGCTTCTATTCAAGCAGTATTCCTGTTGTGAGCCAACCCTGGTTGCAACACTGGTCAAGACTTTATTCTATCTCACTTGTTATTATGATTCTGTAATCGAGCAGCATGGAAGAGAGATTCCCTTGAGAAGCAAGGTCATCTGCAAAGGCAATCCAATAGGATAAGATCTGTGGCTGCAAAAACCAATTGGAGAAGTTGCAGAAACTCCCTGGTTGTGATCCATTTTGTATTGGAAATGGATTCTGAGAGGACAATGATTCAAACCACCTGAAGATGGAAAGATGTAGCAGGCTGAGGTGGGTAAAAAAATCCATACCCAAATGGACAAACTGATCAGATGGACAAACTGATCAGATGGACAATGATGAGACTTCACCTCCAGAATGACCAAAAAACCTATGATGTAAAAGGGAAATGAGATTGTTCTTTCCTTTGAATGGAATGGAACTGATGTTCCAGAGGATGTCATCCAAATATGCTGCCATGGAAACAGATGAAGTAATATGGAGCTGGGATACAATACAGTGGAGTATGTTCATAAAGGCCCAAGGCCATTTTTGTCTGCCTTTAAACCGCAGGAATTTCCATAAGGATGGATGGATGGGAACATGAATATCTATCATATCAAGACAGGCGGCAAATTCATTCAGACAGATGGAGACACAGACTGATCTTGAATCCCATTCTATTCAGAAAATGCTTGCAGCAAATATCTGGAGGTTGTGGATTCCAAGCAATCTCCACCACCTGTTTCTTGATAAGGCAATGGTTGCTGTGATTCAGAGTGATATGTAGAATATCTTTACTCCCTGTACAGTCAGACTGACTGTAGTGTATTCTTGTCTAATGCTGCCAGATCTGTGATGAAGACATCAAAATGGGTGTTATACCAGTAAGGATGTAAAGAACATTGGAAGCTGACTCCCTGAAAATAAAAGGACTTAGAATTCCTCTAGGGCACTGTTCTTGGCAGACAGACCCTGCCAATTCCAAGCTTTTATCAACTGCAGGGAAGATTGAAGGACTGACTTTCTCTTCACAAAATAAAACTGAGGCCTTGACCCTTGTATGCCAGTGTAGGAGGCTGTAGTGGACATTCAGCGTTTAGCAACACCCCCAAAAATGGTTTGCCACCATAAAGCTATATTTGGTCCACTCTATGGTGGGTTCTGAGCATGAATTAGCTTCAGATTTATCCTCACATTATGTGTGTGTGTCATCCTGGTCAGGATCAAGATCAATTTCTGTATAACATATTCCCAGAGGATTATGTGAGGCAGGTCTGTTGTCAGTATACAGTCACAGTACCATCCAAGAGGGTAAGCTGTGAGTAAATAGCTAGCCATATTCAAAGAATGTAGTCATCAAACTGATGGATAACCAAAAACAAAAAACTGCCAGTACAAGTGTGAGGCTGTAAAGAAGTATTATATTTAATTTTTGCATATCATTTCATTATTTTTCCTTTCATTCTCAGAGGTAATAGTACCTAGATGTTTTACATTCCTTCTTTTTTCTCTCCATCCTTACTGATCTCACAGTACTTGTTGTTGTTGTTGTTGTTGTTGGGTTTAACATCATTTTTCAGCACATGATAGGCTATACATGGTGGCCTGTATTATTTTGATACAGTACTGTGAGTACTGTATCAAAATTTAAGGCAGTAAATGTAAAAGACATCTACCTGATACTGTGTACATACATGTACACTGAAACAATATAAAATGCTTTTCACAATTTTGGTTCAGAATGGATGAAAGCAAAACAAATGTGTGTACCAAATATTTTATCACAGTAATGAATCTGAATCATCAAACAGCAGAGCATTGTTGATTGCGAAGAACGTGTCAGTAGAAAACACTGAACGAGGGAATCGTTTGACATGTGGCTCATTTTTCAACACACCTTTAAATCTGGCTTGGAACAACAATGAAAAAAAGAAAAATGTGGTTTCCATGAAAATTAGTGACACCACAAATTCCATTAAAATATCTTCAGCAATTCAAAAGTTATATTCCACACAAGGTCACAGAAGTTACATTTTCTCTTGCCATGACAGTTATTATATATCTGTTACCGGGTCTGAAAATCAACTTTTAGGTGTGTTTCTTACAGGATATTTACCCTATCATTAGGAAAACAGACTCCATTCCCTCTTCAATCCAGCCTTTCTGAAAGATAAAATTCATCTTTTCTGTCTATATATCACATACACCAAGGAAAGGAACACTTTTCTGGGAGGTTGGAAGAGATTTCTTGATCTGGCATTTCTGGAGAAACATAATTTAGCAAAAATTTGTATTTTCCTTGAATACATTCCCTCATCACATTAATTTTAGGGACCACTTAAATCTGACCTCTAATAAAGGTACCCTTCTAGTGAAGATTGACTGCATTTCCAATACGAAGGTCAGCCATCTCTCTCAACTTGACAGATGGTCACGTGATCCATGGCAAGTATACTACAGCCAAAAGCTTATTTAATGTCTCAGACCAAAACATAATGTAGAAAAATAAGGCACTTTGAGACCATGCTAATTAAGCTGAAATTTTCAAGAGGCAAGTCAAAACTTTTGAGGCTATCATTCGAGAAAAGAGATGCTTTCTTGTTCCATGACTTTTCTGTGTGTTTGATGTAATGCTTGACTGGGTCTTGCATGGTCATTTCTCTAAATATTTTATCAAAGAGAGGGAGCATATGAAGACCCTGTTTGCTGATGGCAACCTATTCTTGGCTACAAAGCCATGATATGTCATTTGGACCATGGAACCTTCTGATCTGAACTGGAGAAAGTTCAGATCAATTGAAGAGTCAAATAACTTGCTCAACTTGTATACTGAAACTTTGATTTCTGTAAAACATACACTAAAACTAGAACCCTATTACAGTACATTTGTACTAATCCCTACTGCATCAAAATCACTGTTGGCTCAAAGTTGTGTGTGATACAACCATGTGGATATTGCCATAACTGTTGACAGTATGTACTACCATTGCAGTACTAACCTGATGAATCATATTTCAGTGTAAATACAACAAGTCTCTGAATGTTCAGTTTTGTTTAAATTTGTTCTAAAAGGTATAGTTATCAGTTGGAATGTAACTGCTTATCTCTTCCGATTCCTTTTGTTTTCTAATAATGAGGTACATTTATGCTTTTCAGCTGTGATTCTGAGGGAAGTACAAATCTGTCTCTCATTAAGTCAATGCCAAAGTTTGTTTAGATTTCTCTGAAATAAAGCAAAAACAAAATTCCAGTAAGTGTAAACAGGTTACCACCATATACTGCATATTTATATAGCAGAATGTGTGGGGACCGAGTCAGAGCATAATGGTAAGTGACCTAAATATGAAGGTAGTCATAATGCAAGTTTACCATAATAACTCGGATATCTCTGAATCCTATAGTAAATTTTACACAATAAGGGATATATTAGATGAAGATGGAATTTAAAAAAAAATAAGGCTCAGATAAAACAAAACAGTAATTAAGCATCTTGCTTTAAACTCTACAATTAGGTCCCACTACTTCCTGTTGGTCAGAATCATTTAGATAAATAAAAATTTGATTTAAAAGTAAAAGCTCTTGAACTAAAATTTAACTCTGGGGTCAGCTCAGAGGAGGAAAGTGATCCAGAACATATACAACCATCCCAACTCTAAAAGCTTCGAGTTCTGGATTAGAGGCAAGAGGCTCTCAATGTAGGCTGTTTGCTACAAAAGTTTTCAAGGAAAACATCTACCATCTGAATTCTACTGAAAATTACCTCATGGAGCATATACATGCATCAAACTGCCATAAAAATATCATATGTTAACACCCAAAGTGGCAGTATACAACACAAGTCCATTTATCTTAAGTGCCCAGACAATACTAATTTAGTTCTAATATGCAAATGAAAGTAAACTTTGTGTGATAAAATAAGGAAAAAATGGGTATGGTTTGACTCAGTGGTTGGATATGGTTTGACTCAGTGGTTGGGTATGGTTCGACTCAGTGGTTGGATATGGTTTGACTCAGTGGTTGGATATGGTTTGACTCAGTGGTTGGGTATGGTTTGACTCAGTGGACTGAATATCTGGGATCGGACAAAACAGATTTCAGGGCCCTGAGTGGTCTAAAGCGCTCTCCATTATGGATCACTGCCATCTCACCTCTGTCTGTGTGGGTTCGAGTCTAGGATTTGGCCAATGTGGGTATGTGAGAAAGCTTGCCAGTAGCTTCTCATGGTTTGGTGGTTCTTCCCGGGTTCTTCCTCCAAAATTAATACTGGCTGCCATGCATAGCCTATCGTGTGCTGAAAAATGATGTTAAACCCTACAACAAAAACAAAACAGATTTCTGTACTAAGAATCACACAGATTGCTTTGTCTCACCTGCTCAGCTAAGGCATATTCAAATACCCAGCAAAGTTACAGGAGTTTTAAAAGTTGATCACTGTGACCTCCTTTTACCTGTGACGAGCAATGCAAAGAATATACCCATCAAATTGTATGCATTAAGCAGTGTCAAAGAACTACAAAAAATGCACTATACAACCATAGTATTAACCATAGTATTAACACCTGCACCAATAATGACCAGAGTATCAGAAAAGTGATACCTACATTTCATCAATGATTAAGAGACAAGACACCAGCAAACATGGGGCAGTCATCTATTAAAGTCACTTACCTTTTTAGCCTCAACCATGAGCCACCATTCATATCCTCGCTCATAATTTTCATCCCAAGGGGTGTGCATGTGGGATGCCTCTGTGCCATCTGCAACAGAAAAAGAATGATTAGTACCAACAACATAATCCAAAGATCCCTTATCACCACTGTTACTGCAAATACTGGATAACTAACAAGTTTACAAGACTTGTCTTTATTTATCTGTTTTGTATCATTTGGAGGAATGGACACATTTGTGTGAATACATCTTTTTGAATCTGTGTGTAACTACCATATACACTTTCTTATAAGATGAGTTTATAAAATGAGTCTAACTGCAAACTGCACATACCCAGATCTGCCTACACATAATGCACCAGAGGATCTGAGTCTGTGCAGTTTGTTAGGAATAATTAGTAGAACAAACAACACAGACCCTGATATGCAGACATATTATGCTAAGGCAAATCAGTATATTTTTTTACTTGCAGTTTGACTCAACATATAAGTGAATATATATAGCAAATGTTTAAGACCATATTGATGCATACCTATTATAATATGTTTAGGTTGTTTACATGTGTATAAATGTTGATGCATACCTATTATAATATGCTTAGGGTGTTACATATGTATAAATGTTGATGCATACCTATTATAATATGCTTAGGGTGTTACATGTGTATAAATGTTGATGCATACCTATTATAATATGTTTAGGTTGTTTACATGTTTATAAATGTTGATGCATACCTATTATAATATGCTTTGGTTGTTTACATGTATATAAATGTTGATGCATACCTATTATAATATGTTTAGGTTGTTTACATGTGTATAAATGTTGATGCATACCTATTATAATATGTTTAGGTTGTTTACATGTGTATAAATGTTGATGCATACCTATTATAATATGTTTAGGTTCTTTACATGTTATAAATGTTGATGCATACCTACTATAATATGCTTAGGTTGTTTACGTGTGTATAAATGTTGATGCATACCTACTATAATATGCTTAGGTTCTTTACGTGTGTATAAATGTTGATGCATACCTACTATAATATGCTTAGGTTCTTTACGTGTGTATAAATGTTGATGCATACCTACTATAATATGCTTAGGTTCTTTACGTGTGTACAAATGTTGATGCATACCTACTATAATATGCTTAGGTTCTTTACGTGTGTACAAATGTTGATGCATACCTACTATAATATGCTTAGGTTCTTTACGTGTGTACAAATGTTGATGAATACCTACTATAATATGCTTAGGTTGTTTACGTGTGTACAAATGTTGATGCATACCTACTATAATATGCTTAGGTTCTTTACGTGTGTACAAATGTTGATGCATACCTATTATAATATGTTTAGGTTCTTTACGTGTGTACAAATGTTGATGCATACCTATTATAATATGTTTAGGTTCTTTACGTGTGTACAAATGTTGATGCACACCTATTATAATATGTTTAGGTTCTTTACGTGTGTACAAATGTTGATGCACACCTGCTATAATATGTTTAGGTTGTTTACGTGTGTACAAATGTTGATGCACACCTGCTATAATATGTTTAGGTTCTTTACGTGTGTACGAATGTTGATGCACACCTGCTATAATATGTTTAGGTTGTTTACGTGTGTACGAATGTTGATGCACACCTGCTATAATATGTTTAGGTTGTTTACGTGTGTACAAATGTTGACGTGTGTATAAATGTTGATGCATACCTGCTATAATATGCTTAGGTTGTTTATGTGTGCATAAATGTTGATGCATACCTACTATAATATGCTTAGGTTCTTTACATGTGTATAAATGTTGATGCATACCTATTATAATATGTTTAGGTTGTTTACATGTGTATAAATGTTGATGCATACTTATTATAATATGTTTAGGTTGTTTACATGTGTATAAATGTTGATGCATACCTATTATAATATGTTTAGGTTGTTTACATGTGTATAAATGTTGATACATACCTATTATAATATGTTTAGGTTGTTTACATGTGTATAAATGTTGATGCATACCTATTATAATATGTTTAGGTTGTTTACATGTGTATAAATGTTGATGCATACCTATTATAATATTCTTAGCATTCCTATTATGATCTGGGAAGGGGACTTGGTGGATGTGTAACATAAATTTGGAACATCAGACCATGCACATTTCCTTAATAAAAATGAAAAGACAATAAGTATTTAATTTGACCGTTAGATCACTTTGACTCTATACCAACTGAGTGGTATCAAAAACTATATTGTAAAATATGACTCAGACTAACTTAACAGTCCCCCACCCTACTAATGAAGTTAGTAATTTTTTATGTTCCCTGCCAGACATGCCGAAGACACAAGACTGAGTGTTATTGACAAGAATCATATTGGTTGGGTATTATGTGACTATCTTATCTGAACTCTACAATTTGATTGGTGCAATTAAGCAATCTTTAGATACAAAATATACCCTCCATAAGTGATGTTACAAACATTCTGCAAAATGTTATGTCTTGCTTGCTCAGGGAAGTATTTTCCAAATGCCAATTCAAGTTATTACAGAATGAAAAGTGGCTCATTGTGACCTCATTATGACAAAGCAGTACTCCCCAGAATAAATACAGCCAACATCTTTTATGACCGCATGCATGTGTGTCAGAGGAACTTAGCTAAATGTATGAACTTTACTTAGCCAATAATGATGTCATCAGAAAAATAAACTGCTCCTGTGGCCTAGTGGTTAGACCGTCCATTAAAGCTACATAAAAAATCCAAATCACACACACACAGAGAAAAATAATATCTCTGTCTTGCATAATTGTGACAGAAGAGATCATAATAGTACATGTACAAGTTTAACCCCTCCATACATAAGAGCTTTGAAAATTTACCCTCAATGTACAACAGTTGAAATGTGAGTGAAAAGTCAAAATAAAATAAAATATACTTTGGTCTGTGACCATGCCCTTGAAAAGAGAAATGTGAATATGTGATGCAACATCATGAGAAAGTCCATATCAGGGTATTTTTAATGTCAAACATTTTTATAGTTACAGAGCAGAAATTAAAGTGCAACAGTCTGACAGGCAATCAGAAATTAAAGTGTGACAGATGGACAGGCAATCAGAAATTTAATGATCTGTATTTAACTTTTTTGGTGAATGGTAATGGACTGCTGGAAATAAAGGATTATGCTAATACTTCAAATACCTTACACAACCAGTCAAATTAAACACAACCAGTCAAATTAAACACAACCAGTCAAATTAAACACAACCAGTCAAATTAAACATAACCAGTCAAATTAAACACAACCAGTCAAATTAAACATAACCAGTCAAATTAAACATAACCAGTCAAATTAAACATAACCAGTCAAATTAAACATAACCAGTCAAATTAAACATTTTGTGATAAAGATCAAGTCGAAGATTATAAGAATCCAAGGTGATACAAACCTTTACCAAGTAACAATCTGAAATGACCCTGACTTTATTACAGATAGGAAGAACTCATTCAAATGCCAGTGAGAACATCACTGTCAGTTTATTTTCAGTATAAGTGTGCATACATGGTTAAAACTACTGATGTTTACCAAGCTTTCACATTTAAATTTAAATATCAATAAAGAAAAACTTTGCAAAGGAGGAATTATGCATAAACATAATAACTCATAGCATATTAATTCAATGCAACAGCTTGTTCAACACAAAGCAACAGCTAGAGTAAATGAACTAGGTAAGCAAGGTGTTTTTCAATGCATGAATCTAAGACTAATCTGCATGTTAATAGGAGAGGGTAATTGTAAGTAAAATGAAGCCATAATCAGTGTCAGAAAAAAAAGAGACCAACATACAAAAGTGTGGGATTCACAAACAGAAAACTAGCTTAACTAGGGTGGGAATAAAAAAGAGCAGTTTTTGATGACTGTAAGGCCCGAAGAAAATATCAAATTAGAAAAGTGACTGGAGCATGAAAAACAGATTTCACTATGTACTTTTGAATAGTTAAGTTACTCTTAATCAGATGCATTTATACCTCAACTCTGAGAAATGCTATCTCCCCACAAAGTACTAATAGCAAGTTGATAATAAAAATGGCTTATTACAAAGAACTACTTTGTCAATCCATAATATACAAGATTACAACTAAATACAATCAACAGATCCATGAGTTTATCATAAGTCTATGCTGAATTTATGTTGAGTCTATACTGAGGTTGTCTTTAGTCTATACTGAGTTTATCATGAGTCTACATCGAGTTTAGCTTTTGAATCTACACCGAGTTTATCACAAATCTATAGGAGTTTATCTTGAGTCTATACTGAGTTTATCATGAGTCTACATCGAGTTTAGCTTATGAATCTACACCGAGTTTATCACAAATCTATAGGAGTTTATCTTGAGTCTATTCTGAGTTTATCATGCATCTACACTCAGTTTATCATGTGTCTATATGGAGCTTATCAGCATTTTATACTGACTTTATCTTTAGCCTATACTGAGTTTATCATGAGTCTATACTGAGTTTATCTTGAGTCAATACTGAGTTTATTTTGAGTCTATATTGAGTTTATCTTGAGTCTATATTGAGTTTATCATGAGTCTATACCGAGTTTATCATGAGTCTATACTGAATTTATCATGAGTCTACACTGAGTTTATCATGAGTCTATACTGAGTTTATCATGAGTCTATGAGGGTCTATGTTGTTTGCATCTAGATCCACATCATGTATAAGCCAATAAGCTATTAAAATGTGGGGGATGGGGATTCTGGAAAGGGAGGGAATCACTGCAGTGTTTTTGATCTGCTATTCACCACCATAAGGGATTGCTGTTTTTGGAGTTCATAATATCTAACACTGTATAAAACATATATCTGTTAAAAGTTACTCAGGGTCTATTCTAAGATGATTGAAACTCTAATTTCTCCCAAACAGTGACACAATATAAACGAGATGATTGTGCAAAAATTATGCACTGTATTTAGATCTCTCTCTTTATGTTTTCACTAAAGACTTCCTATATTTTGACAATATCCCAGGTTTTTTTTAAAAGAAGGGTGGATTTCACCTTTAAATTTTAAGGCCTAGAATAAATTCTGATTACTATACCAACAAATGACAACTTTAATATTTATCTAGTAAAATGAAAGGGGGTCTGTCTACCTGTAACCTGTATCATCATCTGCTTTATTTAATTTGTCTATACATTGACTGAAATTCAATAAATCTTAACAATTATTAGGTCAGTGATGATTTCTAACCAACAAAACAATTTTTTATTTTAAAAAAGTTAACAAAATTCCTATATAAACAAGCAAAACAAAAATTGGCTCTGGTATAAAGAACATTTAAAGCAAGGCCAGAGAAATGCCAAAACCTTCTATATGAGATCCATTTCTGTTCGAACCATGTCTATCTAAATTAGAAACAATTAAAGACACAAATCTGTAACATTTTTCATATGTATTAAATCATTTTTGCAACACACTGCACCAAACAAAACTCAAACTTTATGGCAAAATTATCAAAATTGTGCTTGGCTGCGTAACCAGCCTTGATACAATACAAATTTAGGTTACTGATACCTGTACTCTGCCCATCACCTCCTATCTCAACCTTCAGGATATGCAAAGATGCAGCAAAGTTAGGCTGAAATAAAAACAGATAATGCCAGTAATATAATTATTATTTTGACATGGCATGTGGACATGATACAATCTTATGGAAAAAAATCCACAGAGTACACGAAATACATCCACAGGTCATGGATCCCCACCCCACCCCACCTTTCTGGACTGAATGAGTGGAACAGATAGAAAATTACAATAATGTGAGAAGAATGTACGCAAATATATATGAACTTGCAAAACAATGTTCAAAATGAATAAAATATACCAAGGGGCACAGCTTTACTTTCCATATCATCTCAGATAGGTTTACATCACCACCCACTGCCTTTGCAGACAGCAGCCACAAGTTCAAAATATTTACTATGGCCTTCATGTCCAGGAAACTGATGTGTAATCAGCACTTATGAGTGGGCAAACCCTATTCAGTTGAAAGAATGCCAGTGGGTGGACACTACCCAGATATTCTGTCATCCTTGCAAATCCTACAGCAAAGAAATGTGCTATGAACCAAGAGAGAAAATCTCAGTTGTTGAGATGTTACTACCTGTAGTCCAAAACTTTAATCATTGGGTTTGATAGGTAGTTTATTGCTACAAGGGTGATCTGTAGGGGTCTTGTGAACTCCTCACCCTGTAGTTTTAACTTCAAAGGTCTCCCTACTGAATAACACAGAGAACCAATCTCTGGGTATTCATGGTGAACTCATGAGCCTGAATATGTTGGCTGTGAGAGATATAATCTTGAAAGACCTGGAGTTGGATCATGATGGAATTGTGTTGTAAAGAAACTCAACCACTCTTTTCATTAGGAGACTGTATATTCAAGAAGGGCATGGTTTTACAGGAAAGAGTATCTCCCATTTCATGAAAAAAGGGTGTGAAGACTTATCCCAAATCAGGTAAATGGAACACCCAAGGCATCATCTCTAGTGAGTAGGTAGCATGCCATGAAACCCTTCCTGTATTATATCCTGGGTCACTAGGCTAGCATGAGGTTGGCCCCTTTAGTAGGGCATGCTTTATGGGCTTTAAGCAATGCAGATATAGATAAGAATGCATTTTTTTCCATCAGCTAGAGCATAACAAATTATCTATAGCATTATGGAGCAATGTTAAGCTGCCATATCGAGTATTCAAGTTATACATGTGACTGATTCTCAGAAGTAGAAGAGATTTAGGTCATATTGAGTAAGCAAGCCACACATGTAATTGACTCACAGACAAGGAAGGGACCTAGGATATATGGAGTATGCAAGCCATACATGTAAATGACTCACAGACATGTAAAGGACCTAGGTCAGATTGAGTATGCAAGCCATACAAGAGACTGACTCCCAGGCATGTAAAGGATCTAGGTCAGATTGAGTATGCAAGCCATACAAGAGACTGACTCCCAGGCATGGAAAGGATCTAGGTCAGATTGAGTATGCAAGCCATACAAGAGACTGACTCCCAGGCATAGAAGGGATCTAGGTCAAATTGAGTATGCAAGCCATACAAGAGACTGACTCCCAGGCATAGAAGGGATCTAGGTCAAATTGAGTATGCAAGCCATACAAGAGACTGACTCCCAGATATGGAAGGGATCTAACTCATACTTAGTATGTAAATCATACATGTGACTGACTCAAGCAAGAAAAGGATCTAAGTCACACTGAGTATGTGAGCCATATATTCAACTGACTCACAGACATAGAAGGGGTCTAGTTCATATTCAGTAGGCAAAACAATACATGTGACTGACTCCCAGATATGGAAGGGATTTAAACTATGTTCTGATTGCTAAAATTCAGCCACTTGCTATGTGTAGCAAAGGGATACATCCCAGGCACAAAAAGGAAAGCTTCTTCATTCCCAGCCCTTGATGTCTGTGTTAACAAATGGGAGTTTAGCTTAAAAGTCTGGCATGTACTGCCTTGTGAAAAAAGCTAGAGTAAAATTTATTTGAGTCACCATAGTTAAAAGACATGTTGATGCCTGGGTCTTTAAATTGACATCCTAACGCATGTTGATGCCTGGGTCTTTAAATTGATATCACTGGTCAACAGTGAAATCATTACTGACTTGAAAAGGCCCTAATCTGTAGTATTTTGGTGTGCCGAACACGAATATAACCGTGAAAAATTTGTATTGGCTCTCGTTTTGAAGATATTCATATACCTCATTTTCTATGTTTCACTGTGTAAATTTCTCCAGTAGGACTGCAGCAACATCCGGAATAATGATGTAACATTGCATAATACCATCATGCTCACATCATCCACAGTTGATTGCATCATTTTCTGATGCAATGCAATACTAATGCCATGCGGCTGCTGAAGTAAGTTGACGTCAGCAGTGTACTATACATGTGTAGGCCTATTATACTAATGCCAGGCGGCTGCTGAAGCTGACGTAAGCAGTGTACTATATAAAGCCCAATCAGATAGGTTCAGCATTTAAAATATTTTAGACGTTGTGCGAGACAGTTCAAGCTACTGTTACATAAAACTTATTATTTTATCCATTTACGTACAATAAAGAACAGTAATGCCTCGAAAGTGTGTTAATACCGCGGACAATTTTTGCTATATTTGTGGGGAAGTGACATTTGCCAACCAGAAGAAAAGTATCAATTCTCAAGTGAAGAAGGCATATCATCTTTACTTCGGATGCAAGGTTGGTGACCAAGACAAGCCTTGGGCTCCGCATATATGCTGTGCTACATGTACAACACAGCTTTCACAGTGGTTGAATTGCAAAAGGTCATCAATGCCGTTTGCAGTCCCAATGGTGTGGAGAGAGCCAAGCAACCACCTAAATGACTGTTACTTCTGCTTGGTTCCTCCTCTTTCCGGCGGAATAACGAAGCGAAAGAAGTCGAGAATAGTCTACCCAAACATTCCGTCTGCATTGAGACCAGTTCCACATGGTGAGGGACTTCCTATTCCAGAACCTCCAGCAGAATATTCTCTTGATTCATCTGACGAAGACAAAGGTGAGTCGACCTGTTCTTCTCCTGGTCCATCAGCATGCAGTGATCCAGATTTTCACTGTGGTGCATCATCAACCCCACACAGAATAACACAGGAAGAACTAAATGACCTGATTCGTGATTTGGACTTATCAAAGAACAAGGCAGAATTGCTAGGATCAAGACTCCAACAATGGAATCTTCTAGAAGAAGATGTCACAATTACTGCATATCGAAAGCGCCACCAGCAATTGGAGCCTTTCTTCAGAAAGGAAAGTAATCTGATATTCTGTTCCGATATTGAGGGCCTCATGAATGCTTTAAAAATCACTCATGACCCACAAGAATGGAGACTATTTGTGGACTCTTCGAAACTGAGTCTCAAGGCTGTGCTTTTGCACAATGGAAACATTCTTCCATCTATTCCAGTAGCGTATGCTGTCCACATGAAAGAGACATACGATAACTTAAGGCAGCTACTGAATTCCATTGAGTATAACAAGTAGAGCTGGCACCTCTGTGGTGATTTGAAGGTAGTTGCCCTTTTAATGGGACTGCAGCAAGGATATACAAAATACATGTGTTTCTTATGCGAGTGGGATAGCCGAGCAAGGGAAATGCACTACATGAGGAAGGAATGGACTCACAGGCAGAATGTAGCCATTGGAGAGAAGAATATCCAACACCCAGCTCTGGTTGAGGCTCAGAAAATCTTGCTACCACCCCTTCACATCAAACTAGGTTTGATGAAGAACTTCGTGAAAGCCATTGACCGGACTTTGCCAGCATTCCGATACCTGCATGAAAAATTCCCTCGACTCAGCGAAGCAAAGATTAAAGAGGGAGTTTTTGTGGGTCCTCAGATTCGAGAGCTTTTCAAAGATGACCGGTTCAACAACTTGCTGGAAGGTGACGCGAAACAAGCATGGAATGCTTTTCGCCTAGTTTCTACAAACTTCCTCGGAAATGTTAGGGCAGAAAACTATAAGGAACTAGTAGAAGACATGTTGATGAAGTATAAGAAACTTGGCTGCAATATGTCTCTAAAGATTCACTTCCTTCATTCCCATTTGGATTTCTTTCCTAGCAATTGTGGTATTGTTAGTGATGAACACGGCGAACGTTTTCATCAAGATATCGCAACAATGGAACAAAGATACCAGGGAAAATGGTCCACTACAATGCTGGCTGACTACTGCTGGACACTCCTCAGAGATGCTCCCGAACAGCTGTACAAGAGACAGGCGAAGAAATCTAAGATGTAGTCAATGACTTGATTTTTTATAGGTAGGCTATTACAGTTGACCTTTTACTATTGGAATGCATTTCGTTATGTAAACATTAATTTCTTGCAGATTACAAAAAAACTAGAGCCAATTTTGCAATTTGACTGTCATATTCGTGTTCAGCACATAAAAATTGATAAGAATTGACTAATTTTATTTCAGTAACATGACTTTTGTAAAAATTTGTTGTCCAGTGTATTCAAAGGTCTTTTGATGCCTGGTTCTGTACACTGATATTCAAAGCACCTGTTGATGCCTGTGTCGTTACATTGACATTAAAAGACCTGTTGATGCCTGGGTCTTTACATTGACATTCAAAGCACCTGTAGACGCATGTGTCTTAACATTGACATTCAAAAGCCTATTGATACCAGGGTCTTTACATTAACATTCAAAGCACCTGTTGATGCCTGTGTCTTTACATTGACATTCAAAGCACCTGTTGATGCCTGTGTTGTTACATTGACATTCAAAGGTCTGTTGATGCCAGGGTCTTTACATTGACATTCAAAGCACCTGTTGATGAATGTCTTTACATTGACATTCAAAGCACCTGTTGATGCCAGGGTCTTTACATTGACATTCAAAGCACCTGTTGATGCCTGTGTTGTTACATTGACATTCAAAGCACCTGTTGATGCCAGGGTCTTTACATTGACATTCAAAGCACATGTTGATGCCTGTGTTGTTACATTAACATTCAAAGCACCTGTTGATGCCAGGGTCTTTACATTGACATTCAAAGCACCTGTTGATGCCTGTGTTGTTACATTGACATTCAAAGGTCTGTTGATGCCAGGGTCTTTACATTGACATTCAAAGCACCTGTTGATGACTGTGTCTTTACATTGACATTCAAAGCACCTGTTGATGCCAGGGTCTTTACATTGACATTCAAAGCACCTGTTGATGCCTGTGTTGTTACATTAACATTCAAAGCACCTGTTGATGCCAGGGTCTTTACATTGACATTCAAAGCACCTGTTGATGCCTGTGTTGTTACATTGACATTCAAAGGTCTGTTGATGCCAGGGTCTTTACATTGACATTCAAAGCACCTGTTGATGACTGTGTCTTTACATTGACATTCAAAGCACCTGTTCATGCCTGGGTCTTTAAATGGCATTCAAAGAAAGAAGTGACTCAACTAGACTGTAGAAGCTTTCTGAACAAGGCTGGTCAATGGATGTGGAAATTCTAAGAAGCCACTGACAAAGCAGGAGACAGAGACCTAAGATATTTCATTCAATCCATGAAAGCAATTACAATATCAGATCAAGAAAGGAAGATGGTGCTTGTGAAAGTATATTCCAACTTATAAGTGTATGGAGGCAAATAAACCATGTGTGTGTGTGTGTGTGTGTGCGCGTGTATGTATCTAAGTACATAATATATTGCTGAGAAAGTTTAGGCATAAAAAAGGCACAAAGTAAAGATACAAAGTCCAATTTGTAAAATAAACTGCACCCATTTTCAGCTGAAAAATCATCATAGGATACACCACAGGTCAAAAAGGCTGCATCAAATAGTATTCCCTTAACGATATGCTGGAGAGCACTCAGGTTCTCTCTATCCCCATTCCTGGGGTCCTGTGTAGACACTCAGGCTCTCTCTATCCCCAATCCTGGGCTCCTGTGTAGACACTCAGGCTCTCTCTATCCCCAATCCTGGGGTCCTGTGTAGACACTCAGGCTCTCTCTATCCCAATCCTGGGGTCCTGTGTAGACACTCAGGCTCTCTCTATCCCCAATCCTGGGCTCCTGTGTAGACACTCAGGCTCTCTCTATCCCCAATCCTGAGGTCCTGTGTAGACACTCAGGCTCCCTCTATCCCCAATCCTGGGCTCCTGTGTAGACACTCAGGCTCTCTCTATCCCCAATCCTGAGGTCCTGTGTAGACACTCAGGCTCTCTCTATCCCCAATCCTGGGGTCCTGTGTAGACACTCAGGCTCTCTCTAGATGCCACGTTTAAGACAATATTGGCTATATCATGCAGTGGAAATGCGCATTAAGGGATCACAGACTGGCTGGGCAGGTATCAAACATGTGACTTTTGGATTACACACACAATGTTCTATCAACTGAGCTAACACAGTTTAACATGTTCAGTTGCTCAAGGACCAAAACTCAAAGAAATATGTGCAATAAGTGCTCATCATTAAACCTGTCTGAGCACTTATTGGGATGAAGCTTCATAGAAAATTTGGTTAAAATCCAATCCAACAAACCATGTGGAAGCTATACTGTATATTAACAGTGCCCATGCTAAAATGAACAAGGGATATAACTCCAAGAAATAAACTGAACATGGTCATAACTGAATCCATCAGGTTTTGTTGAGATTAAACTTCAAGCTAAATTTGGCTGAAATGTAATAGAATGTTTAGAGCTTTAGTTTTCACTTAGTTGAACAATAGCTTTAGTTTTCACATGGTTGAACAATAGCTTTAGTTTTCACATGATTGAACAAGCTTTAGTTTTCATATGGTTGAACAAACTTTAGTTTTCACATGGTGGAACAATAGATTTAGTTTTCACATAGTTGAACAATAACTTTAGTTTTCACATGGTTGAACAATAGTTTTAGTTTTCACATGGTTGAACAATAGCTTTAGTTTTCACATGATTGAACAAGCTTTAGTTTTCACATGGTTGAACAAACTTTAGTTTTCACATGGTTGAACAATAGCTTTAGTTTTTACATAGCTGAACAATAGTTTTAGTTTTCATATGGTTGAACAATAGATTTAGTTTTTACATAGCTGAACAATAGTTTTAGTTTTCATATGGTTGACCAATAGTGTTAGTTTTCACATGGCTGAACAATAGCTTTAGTTTTCAAACGATTGAACAAGCTTTTGTTTTCACATGGTTGAACAAACTTTAGTTTTCACATGGTTGAACAAAAGATTTAGTTTTCACATAGTTGAACAATAGCTTTAGTTTTCACATGGTTGAACAATAGCTTTAGTTTTCACATGATTGAACAAGCTTTTAGTTTTCATATGGTTGAACATTAGTTTTCACATGGTTGAACAATAGCTTTAGTTTTTACATAGTTGAACAATACCTTTAGTTTTCACATGGTTGAACAATAGCTTTAGTTTTAACATGGTTGAAAAAGCTTTATTTTTCACATGGTTGAACAAGCTTTAGTTTTCACATGGTTGAACAATAGCTTTAGTTTTCACATGGTTTAACAATATCTTTAGTTTTACATGGTTGAACAAGCTTTAGTTTTCACATGGTTGAACAATAGCTTTAGTTTTCACATGGTTGAACAAGCTTTAGTTTTCACATGGTTGAACAATAGCTTTAGATTTCATATGGTTGAACAATAGCTTAAGTTTTCACATGGTTGAACAATAGCTTTAGTTTTAACATGGTTGAACAAGCTTTAGTTTTCATATGGTTGAACAATAGCTTTAGTTTTCACATGGTTTAACAATATCTTTAGTTTTTACATGGTTGAACAAGCTTTAATTTTCACACAGTTGAACAGTGCTTTAGATTTCACATGCTTGAACAATAGCTTTAATTTTTACATGGTTGAACAAGCTTTACTTTTCCCATGGTGAACAAGCATAAGTTTTCACATGGGAAAGCCTGCCAGTAGCTTCTCGTGGGTCGGTGGTTCTTCCCTGGGTTTTCCAGGGTTCTTCCTCCACCAGTTATACTGGCCGCCATGTATAGCCTATCTTGTGCTGAAAAATGGCGTCAAACCCTAGAACAACAACAACAACTAATTATACTATAAGACACTCATTTACTATTATTATTTAGCTATGTAGGAAAGCCATGTTACTAATTATACTATAAGACACTTGTTTACTACTATTATTTAGCTATGTAGGAAAGCCATGTTACTAATTATACTATAAGACACTCGTTTACTACTATTATTTAGCTATGTAGGAAAGCCATGTTACTAATTATACTATAAGACACTTGTTTACTACTATTATTTAGCTATGTAGGAAAGCCATGTTACTAATTATACTATAAGACACTCGTTTACTACTATTATTTAGCTATGTAGGAAAGCCATGTTACTAATTATACTATAAGACACTCGTGTACTACTATTATTTAGCTATGTAGGAAAGCCATGTTACTAATTATACTATAAGACACTCGTTTACTACTATTATTTAGCTATGTAGGAAAGCCATGTTACTAATTATACTATAAGACACTCGTTTACTACAGTCGAACCCACTTATCTCGACCTCGGTTAACTCGCCAACCCTATTAAGTCGACGTTTTTGAAGTGGAACCGCCAAATTCTCTCTTTGTCTTAGCATTTTCTCATCGGTTATGTCGATTCTTTTATGTCGCCGAACCCTAATATCTCGAGCACAAAAGAAGGCCAAATTTGCTACCGTACTATACCTACAACTGGCCGACTTCTGAAGACGCGAATAGAACAGATACAATTAATGGAATGGCTAATCCTTCTGTTTGTTGGCTGAGATATGATAAAAAGTTAAAACAGATGTTCTATGATGTATGTATCAAGGCAAAGTTTGTCAATTAATTTACAACTGGCTGTGATATTTTGAAGAAGGAGTATGTCACCAAACATAAATCCAGGCGGTGTAAATAATATTTGTGCATTTTACTCATTGATCTTTTCCTTTTGCCATCAATCCCGTGTTACGGTTACAGAGACTTAAACTCTGCAAGAAGAAATAGCAAACAACAAATAAACAAGTTTTGCATAATTAAAAATAATTATTTATTTCTCAAAATACAGGAGTGAAAGAATCCCTATATTGGGTGTTATCTTATGCTACAGTAATATATATGGTCCAATATTGCCAGGTGTTGACTCGTGTAAGTTTCTTTCGTGGGAATGGAGATCCTATTTTGCAAGAACACGGTCTTTTGATAGTAACAGCGTGTACGATACTTTTCAGAGCTGTGTCAGAGTGAAATGACTCGCGAATTTAATTTTGACACTGGTTAGCTTTTTGTAAAAACGAACTACACCCCGCACGTTTTTTGTGATTTTGTGAGCGATCTTTGTGTTTGCAATGTTGGAGAATATAATAAAGGTTTGTATTGAGAATCGATGGTGGTTTGTATTGTATACTGGTAAATCTCTGCTGTTAGTTGGTGCACATATGCTTTTGTTGTTAGCAAACATGTATGTACATTTTTATAGCATGCCGATCGCTTCATCAAACAAATCGCGGCAACGCTGTTGTGTAAAAAAAACCTCCAAAAACACGTACATGTACATTCTCATTTATTAACGCACATCATGTACATAAAGAAATTTCAAGCACATGTTAATATATTGCCGCCATATTGGTTTTCGTTTATCTCGATCATCAGTTATCTCGACGCTTTTTGGCAAACCCCTAGGCCGGCGACATAACTGGGTTCAACTGTACTATTATTTAGCTATGTTGAAAAGCCATGTTAATTTGCTTAACAAAATATCATTGCTATATATGGACCTTGAATCAAGAAAGATGCATAGGCAACTAATGAGCCAGAGAGCAGAAAGCACTTTAAACTGCATTCTCATTTGCATGTACTGGTACCTCCACTTTCTCCATCTCCACCTATTTCCAATTTGAATATCTGAAGAGAAGCTGCAAAATCTGGCTGGAAAGACGTGCAAAAAAGAAAAACACAACTGGGAAAAATGTTCGTACATTAACTAAAGCCTTGCATGAATAGAATATACTGTACTCTTATTAAATTGGGATGGGATCAGAATGCAATTCTTAGAATCAATAATCAAAAGCTTAAAATCAATAATATTCTGATGATTGTTTCACTCTTCAATAATTTCATAATATTTAATTCCCTCCTGGAGAAACCACACTAGCTCAGTTGGTAGTGTGTCAGACACCTAATCCAATAGTTGTGGTTCAATACCAGACCAAGCCAGCCTGGGCCTGCTGCCTCCATGTTTACTTAAGAAAGGCACTTAGCTCACATTTTCATGGCAACTAAATAGATATATGTGTTGAAAGTGCAATGAAAACCAACAAAAACATTTTGATAAATGTTAATTCCCCTTCCTCTCCCAGTCCTACAAACTATTGGTCTTCATTTTCCTAAGCTGCAGATTCAACTACAATGGAATTACCATAAGAATAAAGGACAACCTGACATATTGAGAAAAAAGAAAATTACAAACTAAAATGTCTGTGGAATCACACCCATCATCACCAAGTCTGCGATGACAGCAAAAGTTATAAAAATTTGTTGAGTGGTGTGATAACAAACTCACTTTTGCTGAAACATCCTCTGTCACATACAAATATTGCATGCAAACAAGTGTGTTATAGTTTGCATACTGATAGCAACATTCCTACTCTGGGATTTTATTCATTTCAATAGCTATTATGTCTTTCATCAGCAAGTTAACATTTGTTCCCAAATTCTGCGAGCTATCATTTGATGAGGAAAACATACTGGTGAAGTTGTGCATTCAAATTTAAAACATCAATACTTAAACAACAATTTGTGTTTTAAGAGCAGAATTGGTAAAAGCACATTCTAAACATGTTTCTTAAAGATTTCAACGGACATGCTTGTGTTAATTTCTTCATAAAATTGATCTGAAACCAAATGTGAACCTGTTAATGGGTAATAATGGCCGACATTGATTTATCTTGGAAGTATGTCTTTTTGAGGCAGTTTTGTAATTTATTGGGTACATACATCACGGAAAATATATAATTCATACAGAGCAAAGTCTGAATAGTAAGTGACACAAACTTCGGTCTAAAAATAACATTTTTAAAGGCCAGAAACACATGGGACAATGTTATATTGTGCAATTCAATAAGCACTGTTATGGTCCGGGTTGTTTCCTTACATCATTCATTTCTGTGAAATACAAAAAATACAGCTAAGTGAATTACAAAAAAGCAGCTTAGTAAAAACTATCTAACAAATACCAAAAAAAGTGGTGAATAAGTTGCCTAAAAATATAAACTTCACCTTTTTCTGTTAGGAAACCAAAAATGACTTCGTCCTGTGATTTTTATTTTTGATATTGCTACAAGTATGTAGGCAAATAATAAAACCATATATTTGCAATCCTATCACTGGATTGTTCTAACAATGCTAGAAATGAAGCCTCTTTCTAAAAATAGATGCACTCACGTCATGCATGTAATGCTTCGGTGTGTTGTCTATGAATAGTAACAGTAATATTTTTTCAGCAATAATTAAATTATGACGAACAGTAGGGTATGAAGCCATTAGTGCATTTACTCTCATATACATTTTACAGGAGTTGTTTCAAAGTTTAAAAGTAGTTTATACATTTTTTCGATTGCAATTTTATACTAAACTTAGGGAAAGTTAAAAATCATTGTTTAATTGATATTAACGAAGCACTTTTACCAACCTGCAATTACAATACTGTAATCTCATTACTCATGTCACTTAAAATTAATTACAACGTATAGTTTCTGCAGTGCTCCTTGATAAAGTCATATGGCTAAAATACAGGGCATGTATCTCTCCATCCAAACACACATGAACACAATGATAACTTTTATACAAAATGTATTTACCGGTATAATAAACTTGAAAATAAAGTAAAGCTTACAACCAATGTGAAATGTAAATATGCACCCTATGAAATACAGGACATAATTCAATAAGAGAAGGAAAGCAAATAATAATAATGAAAACATATACACATTGATACATACAACTCCCACCTCTTCCTGATCAGCTTTCTCCCTACTCTATCCAAAAGGAGAAGTCACTTCTCCCTAAAATTCAAATTTAGTCTGACCCATAAAATACATGATGTCATTGCGAGTGTGCAGACAACTATTCAAACCAAACATCTGCAATCTTATCTACTGACTGTTGTACCAAAGCTAGAAAATGTGAGTGGTCATAATAAGAAAATCTCTTTCTAAAAATAGTTGCATCCACATTACACGTGTGGTGCAATATTTGTTCTTTGATTCAGTTGGAAAGAAGGATCTAGTTCATTAATATCCAACCTGACTGCTTCAACTGAGTGATTGGCTAAGGCCGGTTTTATCAGGAACGATATATTGTAGCTAAGTCAAATTGATAGGAGTTCCTAGATTAGATCAACGTAAACTGCCACTTGAGCAAGCAATTTTTCTACTTTTCAAGACTATTCCAAAAATTGACAGTCCAAAAAGATTCACATTTAATTTTGAATTAACTCCCAAAACATTTTTTTGTAAAGTTCAGGTTGCTCATCTGCAACTCCATCTAAACATACACACATTCAAGTATGCATACACTGCAGTGCATACAAATATTATATATTCATACAGTTATAATATGTATATCTACAACACAGAATTTTCAATTTGAAGATAAGTATTCCTTAAAACCAAATTTTAAATGCAAATGATACAATGATAACTTCTTGCTTTGCTCTCACTTCTCCCATTTCAGCTCTCACTTCTCCCATTTCAGCTCTCACTTCTCCCATTTCAGCTCTCTCTTTTCCACATTCTGTCTGAATGGAGAAGTCAGTTTTCCCTAAAATTCAAGTCTTGCTTGACCCCTAAGTGAGTATTTGAAAGACTAAAGACTAACAAAAATTTACACTTTTAAGGATTCAAAAAATCATTTTATGGTACAAAATATAAGTCATCATCCTCATCCTTTCATGACATATTTTGAATATAATTTGCAAGAAATATTCATGATCAGCAGTTTGGGAAAGGGTGGAGTTACATATGATAATCAGTTTGGGACAGGGTGGAGTTACTGGTAATCAGTTTGGGAAAGGGTGGAGTTAAATATGATAACAAGTTTACAGATATCAGAATTCCACCTTTCAAGTTCTACCCAATACTATTAATATATCAGAAATTACAAAATTAAAAAGCATCCAAAATTTTATTTTTAAAAAAAGGACTTAATTTTCTCCCACGAATGATAATGGTAGTTTTTGGCCTCAGCCTCCATCAATCTCAAACAAGAGTCACTCAGTGGGACCAATACTCTGGCTGAAATTAACGTAAAAAATTAAAAAGCATCCAAAGTTTTATTTTTTAAAAAGGACTTAATTTTCTCCCATGAATGATAATGGTAGTTTTTGGCCTCAGCCTCCATCAATCTCAAACAAGAGTCACTCAGTGGGACCAATACTCTGGCTGAAATTAATTTCCAAAAAGACAAAACCATTTCTTCCTTCTAACTGCTTAGTGTTGAAACCATCTCTGATATTTATCAGCAATATAACAAGATTCTCAAATCAGATTCTGTGGTGGACACACTGGATGTAAGATTGGTGCCATTTTCCCTTAGGACCAACTAGATGTCACAGGAAGTCGTCTAGTGTAAATATCAAGTTTCAAAGACTTCATTTTGCATGAGTAATGATAACAAGATTTCCATGCTGGCTGCAGTGGTAGCCATATTGGATATCAGATTGTCACCACTTCCTTTTGCAACTTTCATTTACAACCAACTAGACCATGGGATGAATATGCATGTAAAGGGCACTCTTCCATTTAGTGAAAACCTATACTGATATGACCATTCATTCTGGAAAAATAATTATTCCAAACTTTTCAAAATGGTCACTGAGGCAGCCATAATGGATGTCTGAGTGATACCATGTTCTTTAAGGTCCAACAGGACATCATCAGGAGTCCTTCAGCAAAAATCTCATGTAATGTCCATCCATTCAAGATCAGGAGTCACATGAAGATTTTAAAGATGACCACTATGGCACAAATTGTATTTAGGACCAACTAGACATAAGTCTTCTAGTGAAAACTCCATATCAATATGACTATCTGTTCAGAAGTAGTGATAACAAGATTATCAAGATGGCTGCTGTGGTGGCCATATTAAACTGGCAACATTTTCATTTTTAGGATCAGCTAGACATCATAAAGTCTTTAAAAGAAAACACATGTTGATACAACCATCCAATCAGGAAGAGTAACACAAGGTTTTCAAAATAGCTGTTGTGGTGGCCATATTGGATATTGGCACATTTTCATTCAGAACCAAGTAGACATCATAAAATTCTTAGATGAAAACCCATGTTGATATGATCAGTAATGATAATAAGACTTTTATGTGGTGACCATACTGGATGCCTGGTTGGAACCATTTTCATGACATGAATGTGTGTGTAAAATGTTTAGGAGGAGAAACGATAACAGATATGTACTAATGCATGGGCAGACACTGGGCAATGGGCATCAGGCTAATGCATGGACAGGCATTGGGCAATGGACAACAGGCTAATGCATGGACAGACATTGGGCAATGGACAACAGGCTAATGCATGGACAGGCATTGGGCAATGGACAACAGGATAATGCATGGACAGACATTGGGCAATGGGCATCAGGCTAATGCATGGACAGACATTGGGCAATGTGCATCAGGCTAATGCATGGGCAGGCTAATGCATTGACAGACATTAGGCAGTCGACAATAGGCTAATGCATGGACAGACATTGGGCAATGGGCATCTGGCTAACCCATAAGCTCTACTGATCTGTGAACATTAGAGCTAAAACTGTGTCAGAAATGCATATGTTTAAGTTGGCCAGGTTTCTTTTGTGTTTTGGAAATGTACATAGTGATCTGCAAGGTATGGAGACTGAATTCTGGCTGGCATTTTACCTTGAAAAGATAGTCCAGTATCTCGCTCTTCTGTGGCTCAGGGTAGTTTATTAGCAGCTTTGATGTGGCCTGAAAAAGATCAAAGTGCATGTACGAATTTACATACAAAACAACCGTGTTAAAAGCGGAACCCTCAGCTCCACCTTTGCCATCATACTTAATAGTCACCACTTTTAACTTCATTGATATTTAAACTACATCTTCATTCTTGCAAGTGCCTTTCAGGTTGAAAAGTTAAAGACTTTATGTTTCTGACATATGTGACCAAACAAGAGAAAAATTTATTGCAATAAAAAAAATTCCCATTCTGTAAGTAAACATGCTGATAATTACCCTAATCCAAATATCATCCATCTTCCCACTAAATACCTCAAAATCTACCAATATTATGTCTAAAATTAAATTTCTACAGCCTCTAATAAAGGTAATTTCCTCAATCACTGATGACAGGAAAAGTGTAAAACTAGAAAGTTGCCAAGGCTTTACTGTAACCTGTTTTCAAGGTTGGCATAACTATGTTATGCATCACTCATGGCAAAACTAAACGTTCTAATATTTTTATTAAGTTTTAATGGTATTTCATCATAACTTTAATCATCTGACTTGAAAACTGCAGACCAAAAATTGGAATACAAAGTGACTATATTTAGAACATTACAATGTCTGAACTATATGCACACACTTCTCCCTTCTTCATAAATTCTGCTCTTATCCGGCTAGAGAACAAAATCATTTTGCCCTAATCTGGCTTGTGAACAAAGTCATTTTACTCAAATATTATATTCCAGCCTGATTGGACCACTAAATAAGCAGAAACGTTTTTGCAATACTGAACTGACACAAGGATATATTTGACCAATGCTTTTTTTCCAGTTATAAAAAGCTCGCATAGAAAAGGTTCCTACTGGTTACTCTTATGGGGTGAATCAACTTCCCAACATAATATACAGTCGCCTACTTAAATTGTGACAGCAATATGGCTCACAGTGGAAAAATGGCTTCAGTAACACTGTAAATAATGATTTACTGCATCTTGAGCCGCTGTCACTGATGTTCAGAGGTGGCTTTTTCTTTTCATAACATGTGCATATTGAAGCAGAAAAGTATCATATTTTTATGATATATATTTCATTAGTTAATTCTCTAATTTTTTTTCTTATTTCTTTAAAAAAAAGTATTAATTTTTTATATCTGATGACCAATAAGTATGTTACTTGAAAAATAAATTTGTTTTTAATTTCCATTTGTAAATGAATTATGATCTGCAGTAAATGAGTTGGCAGATTATTAGACTCCTACCCACCCATGCCAGCACACATCAGTCGTTTTGGTGTATCCTTGAGAAAGTCACTTAGCTCCCACTTCCTCAGCATGATAAAATTAATAATGTGTTAACAGTGCCATTAAAATCAACAAAAAACAATATCTCAATTAAATGAATCTTGACATTCAACCTATTTTTACCAATTTACTTTTCTTTACTTGCAGATATTGGTGAGAATGATAAGAAATTGAAAATAAAGCTTTCTCCTGTAACTTCATGATTTTTGCCCCAAATATTTGCACTTCGAAAGAAATGAGCTTATAACGAAGAAAACAAGTAATTTTTCTAAGTTCTAAAAACAACCTTAGAAGAATGACATTCAAGATACAAATACTATCAATTAATGTTTTTGAAAAATAAAACAGTCAACAACCTAAATCTAATATTATTTTGTTTACAAGTAAAATATTTCTTATAATAACAGCATGATTTTTCCAAATCTGATTCCATTAGCCAATGATAAGAAAACTCAAATTATTATAAACCAAGAACATATTTAAGAATGCTAAATTAAAGTGTATTTCTTTGATTTTCCTCATAAACATTTTTGTTAAATGATGCTAATGTTTTTATACATAGAATTGTTGCAGATCAAATGTACAACATTGTAACCGGCTCAAATGGATTCATGGGAAGTGCACCAATACAAGCAATTTTCCAAAAAAGGGGCCTAGTTGCAGGCATGTCATAACAAACATAACAGAACTAAATCACTGGCAATTTATAAGTATACTTTGCTAAATGTACTAACATTTAAAATGAAATCTGAATAGTGTATATTTCTGAAAAAGTGAAGGTATGTGCAGGCCAGTTCAAGAGCTGAGAGAGGCCCCGGGCCAGTTCAAACGTTTGGTGCCCCTAGGTCCTAGTAGAGCTGGGAGAGGCCCCGGACCAGTTCAAGCGTTTGGGGCCCCTAGGTCCTAGATATATTTAAGCCCATATAATTTACTATATAATGATTTAAAAGACAACGAAGTAAACAACAATCGTATTTAAGAGATCTAAAAAAATAAAGTAAAACATGAGGTTCCTTGGTGCTGACGCCCCGGGTCATATGAAGTCCCCCGCCCCCTCATTGGGCATGGATGCTTCAGTAGGCCTACGTCAAAACCGATGACTAATTCTATCTGCGATTAGAATTTATTGCTACTGTACTTATTTCAAGTCATATGATCAAAATGTGTGGTATAATGAGCAACGTGGAATGACGACCCTTACAGACGAAGACTACACATTTAACAGTAAACTAAAAGCATTGCGGTCATACAGTATCCAAAATAAGGAAAACAGTGGAACCTACGCCTCCTCCGCTGATGCCCCCGATGCCGTCAAACTTGCGTCCATATCCAACAGAATCGTCAATGTCATACATTTCTGTGAACTCCGCAATACATGAAATCACCAGAAGAAAAATGAGTGTCGAAAATACTCGAAGGGACATTTTGTTTGTATGCAACAAATTCAGTCTAACCGTAACCGAGTTAGTTGCATGTATAATACTGTACAAATTTTCGACACGCCCAGAACAATGCACCGATTTCTCATTGGCTGTTTCCCCAGTAAAGCGACCGGGTCCCGCTTATGCTCTAGAAAAAAGATAAATAGAGGCAAATGCGAAAATCAAATGTTTGAAAGGTTCGAGTTTCGTCTGCTAAGTTGTAACATCAGCGATAAACATTAAATGTTAAATGGCAGAAATATTTAGAGAAGCGGTTCTTTCCTTGATCTGATTCATATCCCTAACATGTTTTACAAGATCGGAACTGCAATTTAACTTTTCATTACCCAAGTCATATTAATAATAATAAAGCTCGGTATTGTTTTTAAGTGCATTTAAGCAGAGTACCTCGAGGTCTAAGTTGGACTCGAACGAAATTAACTCTCTCCAATCTGATATGGGCGAAGGTTGTGAATACAGGACTCACGGTACTAATTCAGTTCCCATAGTAAACCTATGCAAATACCATGCTATTAAAAATTAAATAACTTAAAATTTCTGAGTGCTCATGATCAAACCTATATTTATCAGTATGAATTAAACCTGCATGCCAGCTTATGTGTAGAGTTAAGGATACGAGCCACGGCCTTTTCTGAACCTGGATATGTTTGAACCACGTGCTTTCAATTCCGCACCAAAGAGTCATGTGCTAATTTTAGTAATGTATATTCTAACTCGAGACTGTTAAAGGGATGAAATTCCATCAATAAAACAATGTCTCTATTTTTTCAGTTACAACTAGGATAAGCTCACATAAGATTCCTTTTCCTAAAATATAACTTACATTATTAACCAATCCTGGTCAGCCAAATCCATTTATACTCTATTTTATGTATTTTCCATATAATTAGTACCGTGTGTCCCCCAGAAATGCCCATTACGGCTTGCGTCTCTGATCGCCCCTGTCAACTAAAATCCAGCTCCTGGCCTTCGGGAGTGGCTTAGCTTTGAAGTCCGGCTGACCATGTTTTCCACTAACAGGAGAAGGGGTGAAGGCGGGCCACTGGTGCCTTAAAACCAGTCGCTTCGGGTAGATGAGACTCGTAAACCTTGGCTGGTAGCTCATCTAGAAGAAGGAAAACTCCGATTCTAAACCTCTGCTGCCTTGGGGCTACTACCTACTTATGGGAAAGGCTAAGGGAGTAAACCCCTACAGAAAATACGGAGCCGGAGTCCCTAAGGTGGTCTGACATTGACTTCAACGTCATTCCGGAACTCCTGCGACGCCGCGGAGAGGGGGGATCTGCTGAATGGGCAACAGCTGATTCTCCATGCCACCCTGCCCAGGCTTCGTAGCTCCACTGGAGAGGACACTACAGCGTCGTTGTACGGCGTCGGTACAACAAGGGAAGTAGCAGTTTACCGGTTCTAAGTCAAGCTCGACTGGCGTAGAGTTTGGCACCAGGGGTTACTTCTGACGGTGGGAGAGATCACCACGTCTCACTGGACAGCTACCGCCCGCATCAAGCTGGGCAGCCCTCAGTCAGTAAGGTGCTGCCCGCCATGGCCTGCCTGCTTCACTGGGTGCTTGGAGCTTAGAGAACCATCTCGACAAGTGGACCACAAACTCCGCACCAGGTAAGTCTCAAAGAAGATATAAGAAGACTCCAGCTCTTCGTTTTGCAAGCTGCAACATCAGGACCATGTGTCCTATATTGACCGCTGACCTACAGCAGATCGACGATGCATGGAAGACTGCCGTCATTGACAGAGAACTCTCCCGACTGAACATCGACATTGCCTGCCCCCAGGAGACCCGACTGGCTGACAACGACACCATCAGGGAAGCCAATTACGCATTCTTTTCGGAAGAGAAGCCATCGGATGAACATAGGCAGCACGGTGTAGGATCTGCCATAAAGAATACGCTCGTCGCCGTCATTGAATGTTCGTCATCAGGTACAGAGAGAATCTTTGCCCTCTAGCTGTCACCATCCTTAGGCCCGGTCAACATCTTCAGCTTGTACGCCCCAACCCTCTTCTCCACCAACGAGGAGAAAGACGAGTTCAATGAGGGTATGGATCAGGCAATATCAAGTATCCCCAATACTGAAGGCCTCTCCTTACTAGAAGATTTCAGTGCTTGAGTGGGAGCTGACCATGAGGCCTGGTCCACCTGTCTCGGCTTTTACGGAAGGGGCAAGATGAACGAGAATATCAGCGACTTCTGCAGATGTGCTGCTTCCACAGCCTATGTGTGACCAACACTTTCTTCAAATGCAAGGAGATCCACCAGGTATCATGGAGACATCCACGTTCATGCCACTGGCACCAGCTAGACCTCGTCATCACTAGACGTGCAGAACTGGCCAATGTCCTCCTGACCCGCAGGTACCACAGTGCCGACTGCGACACGGACCATTCCCTTGTGGCCAGTAAGGTGCGAATAATATCAAAGAAGCTGCACCACGCCAAGAAGAAGGGTCGCCCACGCATCAACACCTGCTGTGCAAGCAATCCAGACAAAACACAGCAGTTCATCAGCAGACTTCAGGAAGCTCTCACCAAAACGACACCTGATGGCACCATAGTAGTGAATGGGGACACTTTACGTACAATGGGAATTAGCATTAAAAACACCCTTGGGACACTTTACGTACAATGGAAATTTAACATGGAGAAAAATCGTGGGACACTTTACGTACAAGGGGAATTAACATGGGAATAAATCGTGGGATACTATACGTACAAGGGGAATTTAACATGGGATTTTTTTTTTTAAAAAAGTTTTTTTAAATTTAAATTTAAATTTAAATTTTAAAAAGGGGTAGGCAATTCAAAGACTATCTCTTTTCGAGAAATATGGCTGGCCCTGAAAAGGGCCTTTGGGTTTTCTTCTTCTTCTTCTAATTTCTTCTTTTCCTCCACCAACTTCTTATTTTATCTCCAACACTCTTTCTCTTCTTTTTTTTCCCCTTCTCTTCCTCCTCTTCTTCTTTCTTCCTCTTCTCATTTTCCTCTTCTTTTTCAATTTTTTCGTTCCATGTTCTTATTCTTATCTTTTCCTCTTCATCCTCCTTCTCCTCCTTGATCTCTTTCATGACACCACTAATCTTGTCCTTTGCTTTCCTTAAATTGTTAATTTCCATCTTTACACGATGGGGACTATAGGAATAATGGTCTTCAACCAGTCTTAATAGCATCTGTTCCATTATTCCTAAGTTGTCTAAAACGTCTTGCAAGGTTTGTAATTTGTCCATTTGGTTTGACGCCATCTTCTTTGTATTCTTTGCAGAATGGTTTGAACGACGAATACTGTGGGTTCTTATACGAAAAGCGCGAACGTGAAGGAAAACATCCCCCTAAAACATAAAATGGATCTTACCTAGATGATGACCCAACATCGCGCGGACGTGAAGGAAAACATCCCCCTACTTTCTCATTTCATATAATATAACCCTAACTATACTCTCCACATTTGCTAAAAAACCCATAATCTACTATTCACACAAACATACCTTAGCTCTTACAAACACATACACTTCCACTATTAATAAAGAGTTAGTGTTTATTTTCACACTACTCTACCTACTCACATTGGCAAATTAATAGTTATTTCTTTTCTAGAGTATTGGGTAGCCCTGAAAAGGGCTGTTTTTTTAAACTCCAGATGCACCTATCTAATGGTTGCACCTTCCTGGCCTGGCGCCGCACACGCATCTTCTTCCCCAGTCTTCTTTCACCTTTCTTCTGGGGAGCGCAGAGGGAGGATGATTCGCTTCAGCACCCCAATCCTCTGTTTCAGGAATATTAAACGACATCATCTCTTCTCTTTTCTTTTCCTCCTCTTCCCTCTGTCTTCTCTCCTCTTCTTCCTTCTTTATTCTTGCTTCTTCTACTATAGCCTCCGCTGATAGTTCGTTTACTATCCGCCTGGCATATTCCAGGTGCATCTGGAGTTCTAACAGTTTCACTATTCTGCTAGTCATTCTTCTGGCTGTGTTGATCAATCAACAAGGGTAGCTGGACTGCCGAACGAGTTTCAATTTATACTGAAAGCGCGGACGTGAAGGAAAACATCCCCCTAAAAACATAAAATTCATCTTACCTAGATCATGACCAAAAAAAACAACAACAACGCGCGGACCTAAAAGAAACACTCGCTCACTTTTTTATGCTATCCATCACTTCAATAGACTATCCACATACGCAAATCAATCCAATCTAACCCCAAATATACACCTCAATCAGCCCAAAAAAAAACCCAAACAAACATCATTTTAATCTACTATCCTCACCAACCTACTTTATCACTTACAAACACAAACACTCCAACACATACACTTCCACTATTAATAAAGAGTTAGTGTTTATTTTCACACTACTCTACCTACACACATTGGCAAATTAATAGTTATTTCTTTTCTAGAGTATTGGGGTAGCCCTGAAAAGGGCTGTTTTTTTGTTTTTTTTGCTATGGCATTCTTTTTTAGTTTCTAAGAATGCGATGTCCTCTGAGGATAGACTTTCTGGCGATAGGTCTGCTTCTTCGGAAAGAGAAGAAGAACTCTTTGGTGTCGATACGGCAATCGACAAAGCCTCTGTCAGGTTCAGGTTGCTGCTGCTGCTGCTGCTGTTGTTCTTGTTGTTGCTGTTGCTGCTGTTTTTGAAGTCTGTACTTCTCTGTCCATTCTTCTTTTTCCCTGTTCACTTCTTCTCTGAAGAGCTCTTCTATTAGGTCTTCAGTGATTTTTAACATTCTCACATTCTCTATTTCTTCTGGCTTCGGTATCAGACTGTGTCTGACCCTATGCAAATTCACGTAGGCTTCGTTGAGCTTAGCTAGTTTGGAGCACATCTTCTTAGGAGGATGAGTCGACAATGGATGGTTAGACTGGAAACAACCCCGGTTATTATAGTGAAAGCGCGGACGTGAAGGAAAACATCCCCACACGGTTTTCGAGCCGCAACGTTCATGAGAGGGATAGTAAGAAATGAAAGAGCATCAATCCAATATTCTTATAGCTAAACAAAAGACAAAGGCATTTTTTTCTAAACACAACATTTTTTATTCAAAAATCACTTAACACTAAACAACAACATTTTTAACAATAATCCAACACTATAACATCAAACAATTTTTTTCAAATCACAAACATTTTTTTCTCAATCTACAATTTACTTTGAACAGGGCTGACAACGTTGTGAATGAAATTGTGATTTCCACTGTTGGAAATCATTAGGCCATTGATGGACACTACGTTTCCTAGCTTGAGACAAAAGATAAGCATAATGGTCACAAAACCATCGATCTACTTTCACATCGTTTCTAGCAGAAGAACGAGGATCGAAATGAGTCACTAAATGTTCTAAGGAATAGCCCAGGCTGCGATGATGCAGAAAATACACACAATATTGTCCACACACCAAGGAATCTGTGCCTTGTAATTTCACGTTATTGAATTGGGTGGTTTGAGCATTTCTTCTCATAAAGTCGATGATATCGTCTTCCAAAGGGGGCAATCCGTACGAATCGAAATATTCCACACATCCTTCTTGAGGAAAGTAGACGGCTACCCAGTGGGTTCCTGGGAGATGACTTTCGTCCGTGTTGATCACGTAAGCTTGATGGTCTTTAGGTTTGCGATGAGGGAGTTCATCTTTAGCACAGACGACAGGATTCCAAGAAGCCGTATACGAACTGTGGTTCAAAAGGTAATAAAGTTCCCAGGTATCCATTGATTTGTGTGTGCTTTTTTCTTCTTCACAGGTAATAATAAGTCGTCAATTCGATCCTGACTTTTTGCTTGAAAATGTCTGACGAATAAACGGTTATTCGTTCTGTTTCCTCACTCTGATTCAGGAGAGCTTCGATACGATGGATCTCTTGAGTGGTTAATGGTGGACAAGAATGTTCACGCAAGTCTTTATACCACTGGTGCAACACGTCTTTGTTCGAGATGAGGCTCCAAGCTTCGTCCAGATACTCGTCCAATTTTTCTTCTTGACTCAACATCAGACATTTATCGTGTTGAATTTGACTGGGATGATCGTTTTGACATCCATAGCAATTTTTCTTGATCAATTCCGTCATTTTGTCGACCAAGTGTTTGGCAAAACAGGAGACTAAATGGGCTTCTTGTTCTGGCCATCTCGACTTCATCATGACAATTTCTTCGTCTTGGGATTCTCCTTCCACGGTCTCCTCACATTCCATCTCCAAAGTTTCTTCACTTTGTAAAGAGGGATAACAGTCTTCCATGGCTTCTAATAATCTAGAATGACTTCTCTCAAACTGTTGATTTCTATGGTATTATCGAATTCTGCATACAGGATGACGTTCACTGTCTGGGTCAGTGGCTTTGCAAACTGAAGTTCCACACGAATCTGGCCAGATTTTATAGGGTGGAAATGTCCCTCGTCGCTGCCTTGGTCTGGAGTGAAATCGAAAGCCCACAAAGTATAGCCTCCTGCATAATCGTCATACTCAATGCCGTGACTGGTGTTGGTTCCTAACTGACCCGTGGCTTCGTACAGGGACAAGTACGATCTCAAGTAATTCTTCTCTTCGTCACCAAACTTAGGTTCAAAGGGTCGGGTACACAAGGTCTTGCCATCGCGACTGACTTCTATCTTGGACACGTTGAAGTGTTGAAAGTTGAATGGATTTTGATCGATGGCTCCGTTGAAGGCTGAATTCATGACCATACCAAGGATTAAACGTTTGGGTAACTGTCCTTGGAACAGATGATCTTGGGTTATGGATTGTAGTCCAGCAGAAATGGTGAACGTTTTCACTTCCACGCGTCGGATGGGATACTTGGCGTTCGTTCTGCTCAACGTCTGACTGATTTCGTTTGCCACTTTAGGTAACACTTCTACGCGTCGTACGTAGAGTTTGGCCTCTTGGATTATGCTTTTAGGAGCCTTAGCAAGATCAGCAGCCTGCAAATGGAAAGTGGTACTGCTGCGGTTCAGTCTCAAGCGGACATTTACCCCGTTCAGCAAATATTTCTCTTGCAACCACATGTCCAAATGCAAACGATCCATCAGTTCTAAACTTTTCTTGTTTAAGATTTTGGTTTCTCTTGCCTCAAAGCCTTCATTGCTTGGATCTATTGTGTCGAACTTGTCCGGTGTGTCATCTACCCACAGCACACAGGCATTGAGATGACTTGTCTTGGCATCTGGTCCGTACGTCAAGAGATTTTCCAGGTAGGCACGGTAAGGGTAAGTATCCATGCTGCTGCTGACCAGTTTGTTATTCAAGTACAAATCCACTGAGCTGAACAAGGAATGCATGAAATTGTTGACGGGAGCTATATTATCATCGTCTTCTACTCCTTTATCATCTTTTTTTAGAACTTGGACTTTCAAGTACAAGTAACTGCTATTCAGATCGATGTAATCTTCGGGCTGTCCTTTGATTTCAAACTCGATGGGAGCGGAATCGGTCAGTGAGGAGATGGGATGAAATTCCACCCATTGGGATTCTTGCATGGTCATCATGGTGGGGGGCATGGCAAACAGATCCAGTTCCGTCTTGGAACAGGCGCAAGACTCTCGGTGCATCATTTTTTGTTGTTGCTGTGTTTCAATAATCGAAAACGTCTAAGTCTCGAACGGTTCTTCTTTTCTTGGCCTTTCTCGCTTGAAGTCTAGTGAAAGGGTGTTTTCTTCGTCGTCTCTTTCTGCCTTGTCCTTGCTGAATGCCTGATTCGGTAGCGTGCAGGGCATTTATAGGTGTGTCTCGTCGGCCCAAAATGTCTTTGCCCGTTTGCAGCAAGACATTTTTACCTGCCCTCATGAAGGCTTCTTTAGGGTTTTGTTTGTCGATGATGACATTTTGGAGAAATTCTTTGCCTTGCGTCAGTGCCGCATCTTTCAAGGCGTGCAATCCGCGTGTCACCATCGGTTTCAACACTGGGGCCACCGAACGAAAGGCCGATTTTAACATGTCTCCTAAACCGTGTCCTCGCTGTCGAGCCACCCCTCGGTACACTGGATACATGACTTGCTTACGATTCGTGAGAGAACCGTTTTCGAAAATGGAGTTTCACCGTGACTTTTCCTTTGGTGAATGGAATATTTTGTCCCAAATCTCCTTTTATAGTAATGTTGACCGTGTCCAAATACGACTTGCTGACCGGCAAATAGTGAGGATGGACAAATTCGCGGTGGACGTGGTAAGTGTTTCCACCTTCCTCGTCAGCGTTTGTGGCAGAATCCACTTTGAAAGGAATGACACGTAGTAACGGCACGGAGGTGTGTCCCACCACGTTGTACTCCACCACATCGGAGTACACAAAGATCAAATTCAGTCCTTGGTTCAGTTCTACCGGGAAACGAAAATACCTCGCAAAAGAGTCGTTGTCATGAATGACTGCTAATTCGGGGCTTTTTTTTGTTCTCCTGTCTTCCTCAGCTCCGTGTCACCGCCCAATATGTCAAACAATTCAGGACAAAATAAGAAAGACATGAATTTTTTGGACCCCTCAGAAAATTTCATCAGAAAGCGACGAGCTATTTTGTGGTATTCCAGGGTGACACTTTTTTGGACATTCCCCAAAGCTTTATGGAACACGCTATTAAACCTGGTGGCTATGGTGCTGACCAAATGTTGACCGCTGAAATAATAGCCTGCGGGAATGATCAAGTTGTAGGTCCACGTTTGAGTTTTGTCATCATAGGTTTTATTGGTATATGTGCCAATCTTATTTAACTCCTCTTGCAATGGTTTGTCATGAACTTCCACCTTAAACCAATTTTGCTGTGGAATGACATTGAGGACTTGGGTTGGGTGAATCATTTCTACCAAAGCCACTTCCCAATGGGCTTCGTGATCTAAGGGGATGGCTTGAGGTAATTTGGCCGTGTAACAGCACAACGTGTTGTTGGGAAACACCTCCATGGAACTGTCACTGGGTAAGGTTAAGTAAAATTGGTTTTGGTGACTCATAATTCTAGAGTTCTGTGGCTGTCCGAGGGAATATTAGTGGATGTCAGAGGTGTGTCTCCGCCCAAAATGGGGTTCTGGTTGTGGTTGTTGTTGGAGTAGTGACTGGCACTGGCACTGGACACAACGTTCCCGTTCGAGGAGAATTTCAGGGAGGGATTGGGAAGTAGGTAACCGATGCAACTGCTCAATAAAATGGTCCACAATTGTTTGTCTCCTTGTTGCAAACTCAAATTGGCGATGGCTGCCCCGATGACACAATACACCACGAAGATTTGGCAGAAAAAGACGATTTGCGTTTTAGGCACACGTTCTCCACACCACACCCACAAGGGTTGTTTTTGTAAATCTTGCACAGAAGAACTAGGGGAAGAAGGACTGGTCGACGTAGCTGCGTCTGATGTGTGAAAGGGCATGATGGTCACTTCTTCTTTTTATAGTCGATGACTTGCGAAGCGTCGATCCAAGAATCGAAACTGGGTGGATATCCTTTCCAACGTACTTTGACTTCTTTGACACGTCGTTTGCCCACTTTACGGGTTCTGCGTTCGAGAATGCTTTCGATGTCGTACACGTCGTCTTCTTTTTTGGTGACACGTTGTAACTCGGGCAAATAAAACGTTCCTTTGAGTACTTCTCCGTTCATGTCTTCCAATTTATAGACGGCAGGATGACGGCCATGTACTCGTCCAGTGACGCGAAACAGTTCGGTCGTCCAGTTAGGTAAGTAACCTTTGTCGAAAGTGCGTTTGGTTTTGCCAATGCGCACCCAATCTCCTACGGTCAACTCTCCACTTTTCTTGGGGACAGCCCTCGTCGGGGACGTACCGAACAGGCGCTCGAACACCAGCACTTCGTTGTCGGGAGTCACGTCTTGCGGGGCACGTCCGATGCTTCGATGGTAAGATTGGTTGTACGCTTGCACCAGGTGCGGTAAGATGTCGATGTACTTCAGAGTGTGGTGATGCGTAAAATATTTCCACATGCGTTCTTTCAAAGTGCGTTGAAAACGTTCCACGATGCTGGCTTTGGTTTCGGGATTCTCGGTGGTAAAAAAATGAATGTCACGTTTCTTTAATTCTTTTTGGAAAGCTTGGTTCAGAAATTCGGTGCCTTTGTCCGTTTGCCATCGAAGAGGGCGACGACCGCTTTGTTTCAACACCCGTTGCAGGGCTCGCACTAACTCGCTGCTGGATTTGGAAGTCAAAGGCACGACCCAGGCAAATTTGGAAAAGACGTCGATGACACAAAACAAATATTTGTAACCACGATTGTAGCTGGCCAAATGAGAGACATCGGCTAAATCGGCTTGCCATTGATGATCGATGCCTTCCACTCGGGTGCGACTTCTGGCAAACTTGCGTCGAATGGGTTTGTGTAAAGTGTAGGTAGCTTGTTCTTGTAACCATCGTTGCACTTGAGGTAAACGGAGACTTTTCAGTCGCGTTTTGGCAGCACGATACAATTTTTGAACTCCTGCGTAACCTGCAGGATGGGAGGGATCGTAGTAAATGCTAGCTAAGACTTTTTCCATTTTTTGTGTTGATTGGTGTCTTAATAAGGCACCCACTCTTGGAAGAGGCTACTCTTTTTCTCTTGGGGTATTTTCTTGGATTGCAAGGCTTTGCGTGTGCGGCCAGCAATAGGTGTCGAAGAGGAGGAGGATGTCTGAGCAGGGGATATCGGTTCTTGTTTCACTTCTGTCTTCACTTCTGTCTTCACTTTCTTTTTCTCTTGTGAGGAAGAAGGGGTCGCCATCATCTTTTTAATCCATCCAATTCTGGAGGTAGGTGGTGTTGTTAACTTGCGTACTTTTTCTGGTGGAGTTTGAAACCCTTCTTCTTCTTCTTCTTCTTTTCCTTTTTCTGTCTTGGTCACTGGTAGTGGTGGTACTGGTACTGGTGATGGTGCTGGACTTTTCATCAAGGTCTTAAAATCTTTCAGAGTGGGTAGAGCTGTTTCGTCTAAAGCTTTCTGGTGAAAGAGTTGCAGTCGTTGCAAGAGTTGACCGTACTTTTGCGATTTTTCTGTTTCGGACAAATCTTGGCGATCCAGCAAGGATTGCAATTCGTGTTGTAACTGGGACATCTCGCTCAAATTGGGATTGGGAGGTAAATGCGGGGTGCGTTGTTCTTGCCACCGATGGTATTCCATCCATCGTTTGTAAGGCACTAAAGCTAGTTTTCGTCCTTCCATGGGGTTGTCAGGGGTCGATTCTGAGATCTTGGGACTTCCGAAGGCCTTTTTATCTTGCTCCCATCAGTCCTCCCAACATGGTTCCCAAGACTCCTTTCAGTATGGGGCCTAACAAGAGAGGTAAAATGCCTCCACGTTGGACCAACATCTTCTTTTTTTGACGAATGGGAATTTTCTTTTGAACCATTTTCCGAAGAACGTGACGATGTTTGCCTAAGCATTGTTTCTGGTGTTTGGACAAAGGGATCGTGCCTTTCAAAACGTTCAAACAACATTCGCACACGGTATCGATGACCTCTTTGGAGGCCGTTTGAATGAGTTTTTTTCGTAGGGGTGGAGAAGCTTTGGACAGGACAGATAACAGGTCCCCATGTTTGGCTAAACGTGGTGGTAGTCCTTTCCTTTTCTTTCCTTGGGGTTTTCTGGAGGGTGACATCTTTGAGTCTTTAGGAGCACCTAAAAACACTGATACCCTACTCGGTCACAGGCCATTTTTATACTGGAACGCGTCGCCACTGATTGTCTTTACGTTTTATCAGTTTGAGGACAGGCATGACACGTCGTGCAGGGGTACGTAACGGACTAAATCGAGCCAGTTCTTGCTTGGACAAATCCAGTAAACTTTGTAACATGCCCGATCTTTCTTGAACTTTGATTTTGGGAGAAGGTACTTTGTGAGCAGCAGCCACTGCCGCTAAATGGGAAGGTCCTGCCACTGGGGAAGTTCTTTTGGGGGTCATCAACGGAGAAGTTCTTGGTGTAATCAACGTCTCCAAGTACTCTTCAGTTCCTGGTGACATCAACGGAGAAGTGGACAAACGTGAGGCTGCCGGAGACGTTGTGGCAGGTCGTGGCTTGCGAGTGTAAGGTTGCGTCCTGGCCGAAGTGCCTCTCTTGCGACTAGTTTTCTTCTGTGGACTTTTCTTTTTTTGAGGACTTTTTCTCTGTTTCTTTTTCTTGGGGCTTCTTTTCTTTTTCCGGGGTGATGGTGGTGGTGTCTGGTAAGAGGAGGGTCCCGCCACTGGAGAAGTTCTTCTTGGGGACTTGGTCTTTTTCTTTTTCTTCTTGGGGCTTCGTTGGACTTTTGTCTTAGGGATAACTTTGGGGGCATTAGGATCCCATCTTAAGAGTGAACGAATGATGACCCCTCCTAGAGTACCGCTCCCTCCAGGTTTCAAAATGATTTGTTTTTTGGTTTGAGTGTCGATGCGGGGATCGGCCAGTTGGACCAAAGCGACTTTGTTTCGATCGAAAAAGCGTTGGGTTTGATGAGGAATCTGAATGATTCCTTGGAGTAATTGACGTGCCGTCACCGTGAACCATCGTAAGACTTCTTTGAGACTAGCTTCTAAGACACGAGCTCGTGTTTGTGGATCTTTTTCTCGACTGATGCCATACAAGGCACGAATCAATTTGACGGGAAGATGCGACTGAAGGGACGTCATGTTCACACTGTGTGAGACAGACGAAAAAGGGTCTGAGGTTTTTATAGATTTTTTTCATGGGAGGAGTGAAATGAAGTCGAGGACGGAGACGTGTACAGGACAGGCCCTCCATCTTGGCACCAGTGGTGAAACAAGTGGGTACGAAATCGCAAATCCTCGGGGGTCGTAGGTTTCAAATCGACGAGTAAATAGGCGTGTGGCGTTTGAGTGGCATCGTCGTACGCCTGAGTCAGCCAAGGCGTTCCTAACTGTTTGGCTAAGACTTGCACTTGCGATTTATCTCGAGGGCTTTTAAACAAGACCACGTAATGCGCATTGAGACTGATGGTGCGATGGGCTTTACTTTGTTGAAACAAATTTTGGGTGATGTAAACGACACTGGCATTACGGTGATGCCCTTTGCGCGTAAACCACAATTTAATTTCTTCTTCGTCTTCTCCTAACATGTCGTCGAAAATGACCAAATGGGTTAGACGGGAGTCAGAGACGATGCTGTCGTCTTCTTTAGGAATGCCTTCCACAAACACGATGGAATCGCCTTGACTTTCACGCAAGAGGCTGTACGCCGATTGCCACTCTTTGTAACACCACACGATCCGTTGAGGGGGCCGATCGATCAAATGATGTTTATGTTCGATCAAACGTTTGACGAATTCGGTTTTGCCTGAACCGCTAGGTCCAGCAATGAGCATGTTAAAGGGATGGCGAAGATACAAAGCCTCCCAACTGGCACGATCTAAGTGTTCGTCGATGACTTTGACAGTAGAGGAAGAGGGAGCAGAGACAGCAGAGGTAGCCATGGTGTGAGAAATGTCACTTGTGACACGAAAAACAAACAAGACAAGAGTTTATATACTTTTTCAGAACACGTTTATTGAATGTTTCAAATATGAACACGAAAGACAAAAATACATACAACCCAAATAGTGATGTACAGGAATATAAAACACAGCAAAGCGATCAAAGTGAAATATAAACAAGTGTCTGTACAACATGTTTTGGGTAACCAAGATGTCCTAGGGACAGTGTGTAATGTTCTTACAGTCTCTACATGAGGTATTGTCACACAAGTGTCCTCCCGGAATGACCTTTCAGGCATGTCCATGACAGTCCTGTCCTGAAGCGAGTGGTTGTTCTCGGTGACGGGTTCTTCTGGCACCGTCACTAACACAGGTTGAAAAGTAACTTTTTTCCTTGAACAACTCTTGTGCATACTGGGCCACTTCTTGGGTCCAAGCCTCAAAACCCCCCTTTTTCCAGTCACGAACATCTGTCCAATGAGGGTGTAAGTCACAAGCTACACACACATCGTCATACACGTCTTGGGTCGCTAAAAGTTGACGAATCTTTTTTTCCTGTTGAGGTCGAGAAGTATCCAGATGAAAACGCAAGGCTTTGAACAAAAGGAGTTTTTCGTGACCATTTAAGGCCATGGAGGTGGTAAGTACTGATCGTAAAGAGTCCACAAAGAATCGGCTGGTAAACGAAATCCCAGAAAACAAGTCACTAAGACACACACCACTTGTCGTCCAAAATTGAATGGATAAAGTTCTTGTAATAATTGATGGTAATGATCCACGGTTTGAATATGGTCATTGAGTTCCTTCCACGGAATCTGTTGGATGACATGTGACATAAACCGTGGCATGACAGCCTGTTTTTATATTCTCTTTTTTTCGGATGCAATACACGTACTTTCTAGCCAGAGATCTTCGTTCTCCAGTAGGGAATCTAAATCTTGCATACTGTAACCGAAACGTCAGAGTTCGTTTAGGTGTTTCCTCTTCCTCTAAGTAGATTCCACGTAAAATATGTTGGTAATCCTTTAACTTGTCTTCCTCAATGCGTTGCACTAGGTGAATCTCGAAGTAACCATAATCATGAACATGTCGATCATTAGCGACCTCAAAGTTTTGAACAATGTCTGACCATTGAAAGAATTTCTGACGAATCAGTTCTCTTATACCATTCAGGTACCAGTGGTTAAAGATCTGGTGACGTATCGGATGCAATTGTTCTTTACGTTTGACTTGTATTTTGACCAGCTCTCGGTAAATGCGTTCTCTCAACTCCACAGGCAAAGCACGAATGTTCTCTAGCAAAGTATCCATGAATAGGTCATACTAAATCCTCTTTGGTCTGACACAAGAAATGTACTCTTTGCACAAACATGGTTTCACTTCAGTGTCGAATTTAAATCGTTGAGTCACTAATCTACACATTACAATTCGTTCAGAAGTTTCCTCTTTCACCAAGTTGACATTGTGTTCAAGATGTTGGTAATTCGTTAACTCTTCCTCTGGAATTCGATGCAGTACGTTTACAATGTAGTAAATAAAATCGTCCATACCAAACCATTCCTTTTTATAACCAGGAGGTCGTTGATCAATGTCTGTCCAATGGAACACTTTCAATTGAATCAGTCCTTGTATAGCCTTCAGGTACCAGTGGTTCAAACACCGGTGACGTAACGGATGCAATTGTTCTTTACGTTTCACTTGTATTTTGACCAGCTCTCGGTAAATGCGTTCTCTCAACTCCACAGGCAAAGCACGAATGTTATCTTGTAAAGTATCCATGAACAAATGATTATGGTAAGAAGTTACTTCAATGTCTCGGTCCCACTAAGGGTAAGTAATGACAATTCGGTGACCATCGAGCATGTTCTACGTAGGCCGAATCTTCCGGTTCCCAGTGGTGAAGTGTCACATCGCAACTGAAGCACCTGACTTTATCTCCTTCGCCCAAGTAGAAAAATCCGGCTCTGGCTAATTCTTCGGGGGTCGGTCCTCCCAGATACTTTGGCCATTTTCCTTTGAACGATTGAAGACGATTTTCAAAGTCGCAGTATTCCGACGAACGCACAGGAAACGAATATTCGTTTTTCACAGGTTCGTTTCGATGAGGGTTGAGTGAAATGGGCAGGAGTTTGCTCAGGGCTGGATGACATCCGTAGGGAGGTAAACGTGAAGGTCGACATTCCCCTTTAAACCCAGTAAAATGTCCAAGAGGACGAGCGGCATCGCTTTCGCATCCCTCAGGTTTGACACGCACAGCATCACTTTCCATGACAGGGGTAGTGAGAACAAAGTTCCCATGATGCTTTACGGCATCGCTCAGATCACAACGTACAGCATCGGTCCCATCGCAAGGCTCACAATCGCACTCGTCTGCAAACTCCGTTACGCAATTACAATGGTAACCACATGGACAATCGCAGTTTCCTTCCGGACATTTTCCGTCGCAATGCATGGGTCTTATCCATCCAGTATTAGTCACACTAGAGGAAGATACAACTTTTTTACAATCCCCAAACTGGAACGATGTCTTTTTCAAAGTATTCATCTTGTTCGCTCGGTCTTGGTAGTCACAATGAACTATCGATCTTGACCATAGCCCCCTTTTTATACTAGTCGCAATGCAGTCTCCAGCTTGTACATCTTTCCTTTTTTACGTTTTTTATGTCTTGTTCTGGAAGGTACCGTCTCTAAGGTACCGTCAACATTGTACCGTAGTGTGATGGGTGGAAAGACCATAGAAAGGTAAGGGCAGTGCGGAGACCATCGAGTATGTTCCAGAATAGCTGAATCTTTATAGATACATAGATCCATTCGTAACTTCAGTCCGCAAGCAAAACACTGTACCTCGTATCCCAATCCTGACTCAGGTCCCAAGTAGACAAATCCTGTTCTAGCTAAAACATGCGAAGAAAGTAATCCTTCCCTATCCGTAGGCCATTTCTGAAACGTGTCCAATCGACGGGCACAATCACAATAGTCAGGTAAGAAGACTGGAAAATGG